>JAXQQM020084611.1:0-692231 GCA_034641835.2 Pinus albicaulis
ACTTTGAATAAATCCTGACTACGAACTGCAAGGTGGTCAGATCTAATCTCCAAACTTCATTCTCAGCTGTAGAACTGGACTTTCAGAACACTTAATACGCCGGGAAGACTTACCTTATTAAAATCAGTTCTTCAATCAATTCCAATATATCAATTATTAGGTAGAGCGGCTCCAAATACTGTTTGTAATAAAATGAATACAATATTTCAGAAATTCCTTTGGCAAGGGGTGCAAGATATGAGGAAATGGGCACTTTTATCGTAGGAGAAGCTTATAAAACCTAAAAAAAGGGAGTATTAGGGCTTCTTGACCCATATATTCTCAACCAAGTAATGGGAGCCAAGTTATGGTGGCGATGGCTTCAAGGGGGTTCACATCTATGGAAAGCCATATGGGAAAAGAAATATGCTATGCCTAATACCATTGTGGGGAAGTTGAAGGTAGACACCATTCCTAAAGGATCTGACATTTGGAACCTAGCCGCATGCAACAGAGATCTAATAATACAGCATAGCTTCTGTGAAGTTCGTGCCGGCAGCTTAGCGTTGTTTTGGGAGGATTCGTGGAAACAGTGAGAGAAACTCTTCACTCGCATAGATCTTGGGGAAATATTCTTATTCACAAACACTCCATCACAACGCCTAATAAACAAGTACTGGAATATTGAAGAAGGAAGCCAATGGAAAATATGGAAGCAAAAAGAGCATTGGCTGAATGCACCACACACTGTACAATGGCATAACTTTGAAAAAGAAATGAAAACAAGACTAGTGCTGCAAGCGACAGGGGATGACATTTTACAGTGGGATTATAGATCGAAAGGGATGTTCACAATTGATGAAGCCTACCACCTGAAATCAAACAACCATCATGCACTGACTGGTCCTATTTGGAATAGAATCTAGAATGTCAAATTCTGGCCAAAGGTTGAATATTTCATATGGTTATTAACTCATAAAAAAACTTTAACATGGGATCATATTCAACATCGAGGAATTCAAGGCCCCTCTTGGTGTGTTATGTGAAAAAGGGAGGAGGAGACCATAGAACACTTATTCAATGATTGTCCATTGGCTGATCAACTATGGCAGCTTACTGGAGTAGTCTTTGAACAGACAGACAGGGATAACACCAACATTAATACCACTATCTACAATTGGAGGAGAGGAGGGTATAAGAGTGAGGTGGTTAATCTTGCTTGGCGACTCTCCATTCGATTCCTTCTCCGGGGAGCTTGGAAAGAGCAAAATCATCGTATTTTTCGTGGGGCAGAAAAACAACCCTGCCTGATATGGAACATCATCATTGAAAATATACGTGAGACCATTTTGATGGAACGCTAGTTGGAAGAGGATTGGAAAGGAGGGGTTATAGAGGAGAGGATGTTAGTTAAAATGAATCTAAAACCTCAAATGCTATCCCCATCATTATGGAAATTCAAACCAAATCTGGAGAATATCATGAAAATTTTTCAACCACCACCATCAGGCTTTCTAAAGCTAAATTTTGATGGTGCTTCTAAAGGAAATCCAGGACAAGCAGGGATAGGAGGTATATTTCAAAATCACCAAGCATCTTCCGTAAGAATTTTCTCTTTCCCCATCAGATTTGCAACCAATAATGAAGCGGAATTAATGGCCATCAAACAGGGTCTCATTATTGCTATAAGGGAGAATTATCAAAGACTTATAGTCGAAGGGGACTCTACAATGACAATCGGAATCCTTCAAAAACTCCAACAAGGAAACAATTGGGAAAATATCAGTAAAAGTTGGCAAACAACTCGATTAATAGAGGAAATTGGTAATTTACTCAAGAGAATAGGATATGTTGTTCCAACTCATGTCCTTAGAACATGTAATCAATCAACTGATTACTTAGCTAATTGGGCATGTAAAAATGAAGACCGGAGGTTGGATGTTAATCACCTTCATCAGGTTTGGAATGTGGAACTTCATCCTTTACAGCTTATACTGGCCAATGATACCGCTGATTGGGATGCTCATTAGATATAGCAGTTGGCATTCTTTCAGGGCAAGTGGCATTCTCCACTCCTGCGCATTAATGACTCATCAGTATGAGTTGCCCAGCATCCCCTCATGTCATAAAGTGATGGTTAAAGGAAAGTCGGCAGGGTGGGTGAGCCAGCCTGGTCGCTCAACTTTGGAAGATGGAAACAGTAGTTGCACTCATTTGCTTAAGCCAGGTAGAAGGCATCTCAGTGGGAACAAATCTTTGGTTGTAGGAAACACACAAACGCACTGCGCACCAGAGGTATTCTCCTGCATCAGTACGAGGCTCTTGGTTTTTCTGGGGTATGTACATTTCGCCTCATATCCTTCATAATACAAACCAGGCGATGTCTCTGTTTAGGACGAGCTTAGGGGATCCTTGCTTTCATTGTCCCGTTTGGTTTAAATTAGTTCAGTCTAATTTGGTTGACCCTTGTTTTCAGGATCCCTGCTCTCTGTAGCTCATAAATTTACCTTTCTATGTCAGTA
Source organism: Pinus albicaulis (assembly GCA_034641835.2). NCBI lineage: Eukaryota > Viridiplantae > Streptophyta > Pinopsida > Pinales > Pinaceae > Pinus > Pinus albicaulis. The sequence continues at coordinate 2,502 of JAXQQM020084611.1, forward strand.
AGTGTTATACCAGTTTTATATTTACCCTCGACAGACTGAATGACTTCTATCAGATATGTATTCAGGGATATCATCATAAGCTCATCTTATTTTATTCGAATTTATATTTTAAAGCCGGTATCAATGTTACAGTTTATAGTTTTCTTGCTTATCTTTATAACCGTAGGCTAGGATGTGCTTGGATTACCATACTTATGGGTTCTCGACTTTGTTTTTATCATGCTCTGTGTTCTTCATTGTCTTATCTTCATACCTTTCCAAACCTTCTCTGTCATGAAGTAATTGTTGAATGTTGCTCGGGTTTTCACTGGGTTCAAATGCTCTGTCATGAAGTAATTACTGGCTGTCGCTCGAATTTGTGCTGGGTTCAATTACTCTGTTATGAAGTAATTGTTGACTATCACTCTGCTTTTTACTGGTTTCAAATGCTCTGTCATGGCTTATTTGGTGGAAATTGCTTCAGTGTTCATTGGGTTCTTTACCTTATCTAGGTTCCGCAGATTCTTCTCGATATTACCATCCTTCATACTCATGATGTAGTGCTTCCAAATCATGTTAGGGGAAACAAAATACAAAGCTTAATTGTTGTTTTCTTTTCGTATTTGATTGTTCTTCTTCTAGAGTACATGATACTCAGTCAGTTCATAATGTCAAAGAGGCAAACTCAAAATTCGGTCTGTACTACTGCCAAAGGGAAACAGAAGGTGGAAAAACCACCAGAGAAGAATAGGAAAAGAGGAAGGAAGACTAAGGAAGAAGTGTTATTGAATCTCTCATCCATCTACTCACTTGAAAACTCCTCATAGGCCAGACAAGCAATAAAAGGTTGGGAAAGAGAAATTCAGCAGTCTGAGGAAGATAATGCTACAGAGACAGAGATACTGGACTTTGTGACTGATCTTGGAAATATTAGGGGCCAACTGTCACTTTTTAATCAAATAGTTCATACATACTGGATTGTTAAATGATTGTTAGCAAAGGCAATGCAAAGCTTCCATCCTAACACCAACAAGCCAGAACCGAAGCTTATGGAACTTCTCCAAGATATTGATATTCAGCCGCAACACATTAAGGTTACCCAATACCAAGCTGTTGATCGCATAGCTAGAATGGATGATCGTCTTGGCAGACTGGAGAAACAAATTCAAGTACTGCAACAAGCTGACATGCCAGGATCCACTCCAAAGGATCCTACCCCAATTGATTCCTCAGATGATTAGCAGGTTCTTCACTTTAGCATGTTTTTTGGTTTTACATATCGGACTCTAAGTCCAAACAATTACTTTGATAATAGACTTAATAGGCAGATATCGCATGAAACAAGTAGCAGAATGAGACTTTTTCAATTTTTGTTTTCTTTTAAAGCATTAAGGTGGCCAATAGACCTGATTTCCTATGGGCAGGTTGAGGCTACAAACTTTCTATATTTGTAACCTGCTTTTATATATAAATAGAAAATAGCAAGGCACTACTAAATTCACAAAAAAAAATAGATATTTAAGTATGAGGGGTTTCTGCAGTGCACTATATTAGATATCATTTTTTGGATTCAACTGCATTAAGTAATTCATTCATCTATGACCATTTCCATGAGAGGTAGTCATAATTGACTAATTTCTCATGATTTTTGAATAGTCCACTTAGCACCCATTGCATAGGGTGATGCTCACAGGGGTGAAGAAGTGGGATTGAAACTAGTTAAATGAATCACATAGCATCAATCATCACTTTCGGGGCTTGCACCTAGTAACTAGGACTTCGTGGGAGGTCACCCATCCCAAAACTCCTCTAGCTCGAGCATGCTTAATTGTGGAGTTTTTCCCCACAATAAAACTTTCTTAGATTGCTACCCAATTTGCAAAACCTTAGCAAGTATTGTGCCTCATGAACCATTCAAGTAGAGATCCCTTTACTCTTTGTATTTAAGTATGATTGACACTATGTGATTCATTTCACTAGTTTCAATCCCACTTCTTCAGCCATGTGACCATCACCCTTTGCAATGAGTGTTGAGTGGACTATTCAAAAATCATGAGAAATTAGTCAGTTACATCTACCTCTCATGGAAATGGTCATAGATGAATGACTTACTTAACGCAGTTGAATCCAAAAAATGATATCTAATATAATGCACTGTGGAAACCCTTCATACTTAAATACAAAGAGTAAAGGGAGCTCTAATTGAATGGTCCATGAGGCACAATAATAGCTAAGGTTTTGCAAATGGGGTAGCAAGCTAAGCGGGCTTGATTGTGGGGAAAGAATCCATTGTTAAGTGTGCTTGAGCTAGAGGATTTATGGGATGGGTAACCTCCTGGGAAGTCCTGGTTACATGGCGCAAGCCCCAGAAGTGATGATTGATGCTATGCGATTCATTTCACTAGTTTCAATCCCACTTCGTCACCCCTATGAGCATCACCCGATGCAATAAGTGCTAAGTGGTCTATTCAAAAATCATGAGAAATTAGTCAGTTAGGACTACCTCTCATGGAAATGGTCATAGATGAATGACTTATTTAACGTAGTTGAATCCCAAAAATGATATCTACTATATATATTGTTAATAACTTGAATGATGAAAAATGATGAAATAAAAATGACAATGTAATAGTGTTGACTAATAGAAAATGTCAATAATAATAATGTAGTCAATTACAAAGAGTATTCATAGTGACCAATCTCAAACTATTTTCTTCTACTATTCTTATTGTCACCTGTCACTCTTGTCACTCAAGCAAAACTTCTCATTTCTTCTTCTAATTTGTATGAGTCCATTTTGGATTGCCCACATCCATTTTGTTTTATCGAGACTCTCTCTTTCTTGGAGAGTTTTGGACAAGTTTGTGGAGAATGATGAACACCAAGTTGAAGAGGAACACATCATTTTATCTACAGACCGACGAACAAATAGAGGTTGTCAACCAAAAAATAATTTATTTACTCCGAGGCTAATTTGGAAAGAATCCTAAGTTGTGGGATGAGACATTGGAGGAAATTTCATCCTAAAAGTTCCCATGAAATTTTCATGTAATCTCCATGTCATAATATGTAAACCAATCAAAATACTTTAAATTTAAAAAGAGGTACATGTAAATATTTTGGAGGGAAAGAAAAAAAAACTACTTTTCTTAATTGTATTTTTGGCCTATCTCTCTATAGGTTTACTCAAATTTCAAGTTTGTACGTTCATTGGACGCGGAATTAAATTCCACATCCAACGAGTATCCATTATGCATACTTTCAAGAAGACCCACATTGATTGAACACACTTTTTTATGTATCTGTAATTTTTATTAATGTAGGTCTTCTCAAAAGTATGCATAATGGGTACTCGTTGAATGTGGAATTTAATTTTGCATCCAATGAGCATATACATTTGAAATTTGAGTAAATCTATACAGAGATAGATCAAGAATACAATTAAAAAATATATTTTTTTCTTCTTTTCCCTCCAAAATTTTTAACTATTATTTTATTATTTTTCCTTAATATGACACTTTTATGCTTAAATTTTCTCTATTGATCTTCCTTATGCACAACATGCATAAAACTGGGCAGTGCATTCATCCACTCAGAGCTCACCGTTCAAGACATGCTTTGGTTATTTTCCAAAGAATCCCTTAGACATGGTCTTTGGGAGAGATGAAGATTCGAGTAGGAAATATGATAGGGGAAAAGCACAAAAGTTCATTCAACGGATACAGATGATTCACCATGTAGTGCTAGAGCAGTTGGAGAAAAGTCAAGATCGATACAAAGCTCGACATGATAAGCACTGAGTCTATCACCATTTCTAGGTTGGGGACAAATTGTGGCTCCACATCAGCAAATATAAAATGAAATGGGAAGGAAAGAAGTTGAGACCAATCCTATTGAAAATTTCAACAAGAAACAATGAAATTGGCAACAAGAAAGGACAAAAAATGCACCCAAAAAGGTCGTGGAATCTTGATGCACCAGGAATGTGGAATTTTGATGCAACAAAATTTTGGGCATGGAATGTGAAGCATCTAATTCAAATATCCCTTAATTAAATTGGAAAATAAATTGTAGTTTCATCTCATAACAACTTGTATGAGTTTACTAAGTCATGATGAGGCATGTAGAGGGATTCTAATATTTTGGGGGTCCAGTTGCAGTTAATGCATCAGTGGGTGTTTGGTGTGTGTGATTTAACTCAACTGATTGAGTTATAATCAGTTTAACTAGTTCTAACTCAGTGATGAGCTAATGAGAGGTCAAGTGAATTAAATTATATATAATTCATATGTGGTGATCAATTAGAGAACTGATAATTCACTATAAATAGTTTCATGCATGTCAGTCTTGAGGAAAACCCAGTTGAGACATAAGTTAAGGGGAACATAACTATTAGTTATATTTATCGAAAATTTCCCATGTGAAAATATAGGGTCATTGGGATTCCATGATGCATTGCGTAATAAATGAAGGTTTTTTTTCCTATTTAATATGGATATAATTCCCTACGAATTGTGTGAGCAAGGAAGGTTGAAAGAAAGATGAGAATTGGATATGTACTAGACCGATTTTGCCTAGATCATTGTGACATAGTTGGTAGAGTGCAAGATATTCTTGTGAGCAAGAAAGAATTGTATTGTTTCATGATTCCTTGAATTAATACAGTATATAAATAGCGGGGTTATACCAGATGCTTTCCCTAAGAACATATAGTGTTGTGCAATTTATTTAATTCTTTCTCTTACTTTCATGTGATTGATCAGCCGTAATTGATTTCCACAATTCGTAGAGTAGATTCAAGTATTTTTTTATAGAAGTTTACAGGATCAAATTGAATCTACGTGGATTTTATACATGTTATCAGAGCTCGGGGAATCATAATAGAAGAGTAAAAATTGAGTTTGTCTCGAACATGTTCAAATTTTCAGATTTATTCTTTAGGATCCATCAACAAATCAAGACGTCTTTCAATTGATTGAGATTCAAGTATGCTCTTGGGGGGGATTCCAATTATATAGAATGGAAGGAAAAGATAGAGGCAGTGTTGGAGGAAAATAGGTTGAAGAAATTCATAGATACTAATATTCCCAAGCCCGCAGTAGTATATGCCCAACTCTTGATGCATGGTAGAAGAAGGTAGCAAAGGCGAGAAAGATCTTTTTAGAGGGACTTTGAGATCATATTTTCTCGATTATCCATGGGAAGGTGACTCCATATGCTATGTGAAAGGCCTTGAAAGATTTGTTTTAGAATAACATTGACGACATGAAGTTTTCATTGAAGGAAAATCTTAGAAATATCGAGATGGAGGAGGGAGAGACTATACCAACATGCTTCTCGAAGTTAACTCAATGTTGAGATTAGCTTGGAAGTGTTGGTGTGACTATAGCCAAGGATGATTTAGTGAGCCTAACACTTCTAGGCCTTCCCCAGAGCTAGCATAGGTACCATGAATTTTTGAATGGGAGGGAGAATTTAAAATATTGGGAGTGTTTGTGGTCTCACTTGGTAATAGAAGAAATAAGGCGGAGCACCAGGGATGAGACCTCCAACATCGACAAAGAAGATTATTGTGCATTAGTCGAAAAAGGAAAGAAATCAAGGGGAAAGAAGTCCCAAGCTGAAGAATGAAAGAGACAATTGTACAAGATAGACTGTTTTCATTGTCACTAGCATGGGCACTATGCCACGAATTTTCCAGAGAATAAGAAAAGAAATTACGAGCCTGCAATTGTAGCGGGTGAAGCGCTAGCTGAAAATTTTGAGCTTGATTTTACTCTCATTGCATGCATGGTCAACACTGTAATGGGATGCATGTGGTATCTAGACAGTGGTGCCTCATTCCATATGATGGGGAATAAATATATCTTTAGTGACTTGGAGGAGAAGGACCTCCACTAGAACATAGGGTTTGGAGATGATGGAAGGTATAGCGCGTCTGACATACGTAGAGTTACCTTTCAGGGGGAGTCTAGATCCCCTCTCATACTAACAATTTTTTTTTTAATGTTCTAGGACTAAGGAATAATCTTGTCTCCATAGCGGTATTGGAAGTCTTTGATTATGATGTCATACTTAGAAAAGGAAAGGTGTTCCTTAGACACATGGTCATGGGACAGGTGAAACAGATCGATGTAAGAGGAAAGAGCCTATATCCTCTCGGGGTCGAGGATGCATGCAAAGCTTTGAGGAGAAAAGAAGAGGTTAGTGACTTAGTGGTTTAGAGGGAGCAATTATCTCTCAATGTGAAACCTCAGAAGAAATCTCAGAAGGTTGTAGAGCAACCATAATTGGAGAAGATGAGAGGAAATAGAGTGGAAGCATCCACTCAAGCATAGACCTATAGGAGGGGGTAATTTAGAGCTAGATGTTCATAGGAAGTGCATGCAGCCATACCTCTAGGTGAGAAGTGGGGCATTGTGAAAACATAATATGTTATGAAACTAGCTCCAAAAATAGAAGAAAAGAGAGATCAACAACTTAGAAATAAGCCACATCAAGGGGGAAACCTCCTTTACATTACATAAATGAATAATTCTTGGATGATACAAATCAAAAAACCTCCTTTCTATATATAGAAGTCCATGGGGTCACAATATAATCCTAGTCGACCTAACAATAATAATATAATGGCACAAGAATAACAATAGTGGCTTTTATGGGGCACCCTAATAACAATATGGGGGCTATAGGGGTACAACAATAAAAATAAGGGGGCTACACTAACAACAATAAGGGACTACACTAGTAATATAGGGACCTAACATGGCCCTCTCCTTCAAAAAATTCTTGTCCTCAATTCTTGAGTAGTTCTTCCACTTGATACTCTTAAATTGATCGAATTTGTAGCTACCAAGTTCTTGTTTCTGTGACTACTTCAGGTTCTAATACGATTTTTACTTCCTCATCAAGTTCTGGAAATATTGTTTGAACTTGAATTTTTTCACCTATAACCTTCTTTAATAATGAAACATGGAAAACTCGGTGCACTCGAGAAGAAGCATGAAGCTCCAATTTGTATGGCATAGTACCAATATTTTGCAACACCTTGTAAGGACCATATTTCTTTGGCGATAATTTATTATCCTTCTTAGCTTGCTTGAGGGAAATGTTTTTGTATGGTCTTATCCGTAAAAATACCCAGTCTCCTACATCAAAACCTCTTTCACTGCGTGTTGATATTCCTATTGTTTCATTCGATTTTGTGCCAAATTTAGGTTATCAAAAAAGAGGTGGAGAACTTGTTGTTGATGCTCAATGTGATATTCCACTGCTTGAACCTTTGAATTTTCTCTTAAAGATGATGTGATGGACGGTGGATGATATCCATAAAGTGTCATAAATGGAGTCATTTTTGCTGTAGTATGGAAGGAAATGTTATACCACCATTTAGCCAAAGGTAACGACTTTACCCATTCTGTTTGTTTATCAAATACAAAAAAACGAAGATATCCTTCCAAAAATTTGTTCGCTATCTCAGTTTTCCCATCAGATTGAGGATGATAAGATGAGCTATGAGCTAGTTGAGTACCCAAACAAGAAAATAATTCCATCCAAATATTTTCAGTAAAAATGGGATCTCTGTTGCTTATAATAATATTTGGGTTTCCATGTAGCTTTTTAATTATTTCCATAAATGCAATAGCAACTATACTTGCTTTAAATAGATGACATAATGCACAAAAGCGTGCATACTTGGTAAGTCTATCAACTACCACCATAATGACACCCTTTCCTTCAGACTTAGGTAAACCTATGATAAAATCCATTGAAACCTCCTCCCAATGTTGACTTGGGATGGATAAATGTTGTAGTAGAACCAGGGTCTTAATTGTCTCAAATTTATTTTGCTGAAAAAAAAATACATTTCGCCATAAAATTTTGAATATTAGATTTAAGGCCATCCCAAAAAACATCTTTCTTCACCCTATGGTAAGTTTTTAAAAATCTCGAGTGTGCTCCTAAGGGAGAGGTGTGCAATTCCAAAAGAATATTTTGTTTTAGTATGGAATTATTACAAAGATATAAGCGATATTTGTATCATAAGGAATCATTTTTCCAACTAAATGTATCAGATTTACTAGGATATTGATGCAAATTTTGAATGAGTCTCCACACTTCTTCGTCTTTCTTCCATTCATCCCTTGCTTCAGTTATTCATTCTAGTTGGATAATATAAATGAAGCAAATCAATGCTTCCAGCTCTTCATCCTTTCTTGAGAGTGCATCTGCAACAACATTTAGCTTCTCTTTTTTGTAGATGATTTAAAATCCATAACCAAACATCTTTGTGTCCAATTTTTACTGTTATTCTGAATATATTCTTTGTTCCAAAAATTATTTAAGACTATCATGATCAATTTTTACCTTGAAGTGTCTTCCCATTAGGTAAGGTCGCCATTTATTTAGTACATGTAGTATTACCAACATTTCCTTCTCATAAATATCTTTTTGTAAATACTTTCCTTTGATTGGAAAACTTTCAAAATAATTGGGTCTTCCTTCTTGCATTAAAAGAAAACCAATTCCATTTCTTGAGGCATCACATTCCACAATAAAGGTTTTTGTGAAGTTTGGTGTACCTAAGACTGGTGCTAGGCACATTGCCTCTTTAAGATGTTCAAAGGTCTCAGTTGCTTCAGGAATCCATGAAAACACATCTTTCTTCAATAATGTTGTTAGAGGTGCAACTATTCTCCCATAACTATTGACAAACTTGTGATAATACCCCGTTAACCTGAGAAATCCTCACAACTTCTTTATGGTTGTGGGGACTTTCCATTCCTTGATAGGTTTAATTTTGTTAGAGGCTACCTTAACACCCTCCTGAGATATAATATGATCCAGATATTCCACCTCTTGTACTCCAAGGAAACATTTGTATTTTTTTGCATATAATTGTTTCTCCTCCAATAGTTTGAGCACACTGTCAAGATGTTGAACATGATCCTTCCAAGACCTCCTGTAGATTAGTAAATCATCAAAAAATACTAACAAAAATTTTCTAAGGAAGGTGCTTTGGTAAGGCCAAGAGGCATGACCAAAAATTCATAATGACCCTCATGAGTTCGAAATGTTGTTTTCAGAATATATTTAGTAATTATTCTAAGTGATGATATCTTGAATGAAGATGCAACTTGGTAAAATAAATTTCTCCATGTAATTCATCCAATAATTCATCAATCAAAAGAATGGAAAATTTATCTCTAATAGTGAGCTTATTGAGCTCCCTATAATCTGGACACATGCGCCATGATCCATCCTTCTTGTGCACCAATACTACTGGAGCAAAGAAAGAACTTTGACTAGGTTGAAGTATACTAGCCTCTAACATTCACGCAATCATAAGTTCAATTTCACTCTTTTGGACATAAGGATATCTGTAAGGCCCGATGTTTGGAGGAACACTTCCTACAATCAAACAAATAGCATGGTCATGATCACGAATAGGTGGGAGTCCTTTGGGAATTTCAAACAACTTGGAATGACTGTTCAAGACTTTTTGGAAGCAGGGAATCTGAGAAAGATATCCCTATGAGTTTCCATGCAGCTTGGAAGAATTTCATGGTGAATCCATCAGGCCCATTGGCTTTGTTTTTTTCCATACCCTTTACCACTTCCTCCACTTCCTACATTGTGAACACCTACATAAGGTCGAGGTTCTGATTTATGGTGATGAGGTGCAGAATGTATTGGGTGATTTTATGGATTGTCTCAAAGCTATTCTTCTCTGGTTCAGAGAGAAAGGTATGAAAGTTATGTACAACCAGGTCTTCCATGTCCTCATGATGGACTATTCTGTCTCCAGGCTCATTTTTCAGCAAGAATATCCTGTTATGTTGTACATGTTGGACCATTTATTTATGGAATAATTGTGTGCTCCTCTCTCCTTCCCTCAACCAGTTGACTCTAGATTTATGCTTCAAGATTATGTCCTCATGTTTTATGCATTCTTGCAATTGCATTATGAGCCGCCCCTCTACTTCTACTAGAATTTCTGATCTAACCTTTGTGATAATCTACAATTGGACATTCTCCATCTTCTTCTTTAACTCCTCCTAGTCTTTGAAGATGTTGCCAAAGTCCTCTTTGTCACATTTCTTGATCCTTCACTTGATATATTTTAGCTCGAGCTGGAATGTATGCATAAGATTTCTTCCCGCCACTTCATTGTTCTTCCACCATTCTTCGAGTTGCCCCAACGACTTAGGGTCTCGGAGAAAAAATGCTTCAAATTTGAAGAGCTTATTTCATGGTCCTCTTTTGAGGTCAATTTCCACTCTTACCGACTAGTGATCCAAGCCCATTCTGGGAAGAATGGAGGTTTCCATATATATGTCTCGGGAGATAACCTATTCCAAGACCAAGAACTGATCCAATCTCGATGCAATGTGATTTAATCCTCCTCTCTGATTGTTCATGGTGAATGTTTCATTGTTGATTTGTAGGTCCACCATTTTGAGCTCTAATATTGCGTCCCTGAACATATCCATATCTGGATCGTGTCGGCAAATTCCTCTTTTCTTCTCTTTGAGGGACATTATCATGTTAAATTCCCCTCCTAATATCAAAAATTCCTCCTGAAATTATCTTCTCATACTCACCAGGTTGTGGAGGAAGGCCTCTTTCACCCCTGGGGTATGAGGTCGATAAACCCTAGTAAGGAGGACCCAATCACTGGATCTTATGTGTCTAAAGAACCTTGTAAGCATTCAAGGGCTACTTACCTAATCATAAAAGATGACTTCCACTGGGTTCCATATAATGGCTAGTCCCACCGCACTTCCTCTAGAGTCAAGAGAGATCACTTCATATGGTAGTTTGAAACTTCTAACTATCCATTTTGAGCTTGGCTTCTGGTATCTTGATTTCCTGGATGATCAAAATATTGGCCTTGTCTTTCCTTAGTCGCTCCTTAAAATACTGTTGTTTGCCTTTATTATTAAGGCCACGAATATTCCAAGCTTTTATAATCATTTAAATGATTTTTTAAGTTGGTGGAAGACCACTGAAAGAAGAACTACCTTCCATGAGTTAACCAGTGATTCTCCAATCATATGAATGGTCTCGTTGAGGTTATTTTTAGTACTTTTCTTACAACCTTTCCTTGTCGGCTTTTGATCTCCTCCCTGGGTCTTCTACGTTCCTGGCTGATCGGGTTGGTCTTTTCTTATATTTCCCTTTTTAGCTTTGTAGTTGTGTAATGTCTATTTTTTGAGCTATTTTTGTGCTTTGGGGATGAACCTCTCATCAAGGTGTCTCCATTCGTTCACTAGTCTGCGGAAAACCCGCTCTTCATTTCTTAGATCCTCTTTCTAACTAACTATTTCCATATTTGACTCATCTTGTCCTATCCTTGTGGTTTCTTTGTCTTGAATTTCAGCTTCCTCATTTCGTTTGGTATTTTTCCCTTCCCTCTGTTTTTCTGGTTTATCTCTGTTATCTTGTTCCTCCCCCATCTCTTTGTCATGGTCATATGCATCTTGGTTATCTACCATTTTGTTCATTGTCTCCTCTTCCTATAGGGTAATGAACCTATTGTAATGATATCTAATGAATATATTTCATTATCAACTTGGTTCTCCTTTATGGTTAAAAAAATAACAAAGAAATCAAAAGGAGATCTACATTCTCCTCTGCTGCACATGACACTCCTCTTGTGACCATTGGATTAGTTTCCAGCTCTAGCCAACAAATAGAGAACAACGGGTATAGAGTAAAATACTACAATTTTCTAAAAGATATAAAAATACTTCAAAATTTAATCGCGTCCCACTTTTTGAGAAAGGAAAGAACACATGTATATGAATTGTTCTCTTTATATAATTATCATTACTAAATCTGAGCCCTAGAGCCATGACTTGATATCTAAAATGGTTCATATTGTTGTGTTCCACTTGCAATTATATGTGCAGATCTTCTGTTGTAGGGGACCTAGCTTAAGTTGGTGAGATCAGTTTGAAGGTTGTTAAAGGCCTCACCAACCATCTAGTTTTTAAAACTATCTTTTATAGAGTAGTGCACAAAAAGGGGAAAAACAAAAAATTTAGTCTAGCAACAACATTTATATTGAATTAAAATACCCATATAATAGAAAGAGATCTATTAATTGTTAGTATCAATAACTTGTCAAAATATAATTTTCCTTGTACTTTTGCTATTTTTTAATCCATTTATTATGTTTCTTATAGTATAAGAGTTCTTGATTGCTTTGGGAGTGTAATCTGGATCAGATATTGCTTTCTAGCTTGCACAACATTTTATCATTAGTAGAAATTTTATCCAAAAATGTCATTTCATTTCAATTTTTTTTTATTTTTTTTTTGTCTGTACCAGACCCAATCACCAAATATGTTTCAATTGTATAATAGTTTATCCATAACTTACAAAACCTTTAGTTAAGGCTTTCAAGTTTTTAGAAAAAGCATATCATGGCTTATTTGAAGATTTGGAAATTACATAGAGCAAATCTCTGAAAAAATATTATGTTATCTCTGAAAGAATATTATGTGATAAGTTCAAATTTTAATAAAAAGTCACTAATTCATAGTGTGATAGTTGAATAACTATCTTCGGTAGTTATGAATTCATAATTTTAACATTGACCTAATAAAAATTTTGCAACATTTTCAACTCTCAATTTTCATTAATTAAACAGCATTGTACAACAATATTTGAACAAAATGAAGTTGATCTCAACAACCAACCTGTTTACAATCATAGGGCCATGTATGGATAATCTAACTTGAATAATTGTACAAAATTTTGGAAGAGGGAGATACAAAGAGAAGAATTTGGTATGTAATGACTATTGGTCTTTTCTACAACCAGATTTGTTGAGCTTTCAACGCACTCTAGTGAGCCTACACTGATTTTGAATTGGTGGAGGCATCAAAGTTTAATGCAGCAGTGTATTAACATGACTGGAATTTGAGATTGTGTGATCAATTTGTTGTAATGCTAGAACCACTTGACTAATAATATTACTATGTTTGTGTCACAATTCTAATTTTCCACTTCGATCTACAAGAAAGTTCCCCATTGCAATTTGCATTTGGTGTTGATGATTCTTTGTTTCTTTTCACCTTTGACACAATGATTGAATTTGCATGTGTTGTGAAAACAACTCCAAAAATAGAAGAAAAGAGATATCAATGCCTTAGAAATAATCCACTTCGAGGGGGCACCCTCCAATACATTACATGAATGAACAATTATTGGATGATACAAATTACAAAACCTCCTTTCTATATATAGGAGTCCATGGGGCCACAATGTAATCCTAGCCGACCTAACAATAATAATTTAAGGGCACAATAATAACAATATGGGGGTTACAGGGGTACAATAATAAGAATAATGGGGTTACACTAACAACAATAAGGGACTATACTGGTAATATAGGGACCTAACATGCCCCTATCCTTCAAAAAAGTGTTGACCTCAATGCTTGAGTAGCTCTTGGTGCTTCTGTATAAAATTCTCATCCTCCCATGTAGAATTTTCAGTGGGTAGGTTCTTCCACTTGATGAGATACTATGAAATTGATCGATTTCGTAGCTGTCGAGTTCTTGTTTTCGTGACCACTTCAGGTTCCAATATGATTTTTCCCTCCTCATCAAGTTCTAGCAATATTGTTTGAACTGGAAGATTTTCACCTATAACCTTCTTTAAGCATGAAATATGGAAAACTGGATGCACTCGTGAAGAAGCAGGAAGCTCCAATTTGTATGCCATAGTACCAATCTTTTGCAACACCTTGTAAGGACCATAGTACTTTGGCAATAATTTATTATGCTTCTTATGAGGGACATTTTTTTGTATGGTTGTAGCCGTAAAAATACCCAGTCTCCTACATCAAAACTTCTCTCGTTGCGATGTTGATTTACATGTTGTTTCATTCGATTTTGTGCCAAATTCAGGTTATCCTTTAAGAGTTGAAGAACTTCTTGTTGATTCTCGATGTGATCTTCCACTACTTGAAACTTCGAATTTTCTCTTAAAGATGATGTGATGGACGGTGGATGATATCCATAAAGTGCCATAAATGGGGTCATTTTTGCTGCAGTATTGAAGGAAGTGTTATACCGCCAGTCATCGAGAGGTAACCACTTGACCCATTGTGTTTGTTTATCAGATACAAAACACTAAAGATATCCTTCCAAACATTTATTTACTATCTTAGTTTGACCATCGGATTGAGGATTATAAGATGAGCTATGAGCTAATTGAGTACGCAAACAAGAAAATAACTCCGTCCAAAAATTTCCAGTAAAAATTGGATCTCTGTCGCTCACAATAACCCTTGGGTTTCGATGTAGCTTTTGAATTATGTCCATAAATGTAGTAGCAACTGTACTTGCTTTAAATGGATGAGATAATGCACAAAAGTGTGCATACTTGGTAAGTCTATCAACTACCACCATGATGACACTCTTTCCTTCATACTTAGGTAAACCAATGATAAAATCCATTGAAATAACCTCCCAACATTGACTTGGAATGGATAAAGGTTGTATAAGACCTGGGGTCTTAATTGTCTCAACTTTATTTTGCTGAAAAACCAAACATTCCGCCACAAACTTTCGAATATCAGATTTAAGGCCATCCCAAAAAAATTCTTTCTTCACCTTGTGGTAAGTTCTTAAAAATCTTGAGTGTCCTCCTAAAGGAGAAGTGTGCAATTCCAAAAGAAACTTTTATTTTAGTTGGGAATTCTTACAAAGATATAAGCAATCTTTGTACCATAAGGAATCATTTTTCCAACAAAATGTGTCATATGTACTAGGATCTTACTGCAACTTTTGAATGAGTGTCCACAGTTCTTCGTCCTTCTTCCATTCATCCCTTTCTTTGGTTATCCAATATGGTTTGATAATAGATATGGCACAAAGCAATGCTTCCACCTCTTCATTATTTCTTGAGAGTGCATCTGCAACAACATTTAGCTTCCCTTTTTTGTATATTATTTCAAATTCATAACCCAACATCTTTGTGACCCATTTTTGTTGCTCTTCTGAAGATAGTCTTTGTTCCAAAAAGTGTTTATGACTATCATGATCAATTTTTACCTTGAAGTGTCTTCCCATTAGGTAACTTCGCCATTTCTTTAGTGCATGTAGTATTGCTAACATTTCCTTCTCGTAAATAGCTTTATGTAGATACTTTCCTTTGATTGGACGACTTTCAAAAGAAATGGGTCTTCCTTCTTCCATTAAAACAACACCAATTCCATTTCCTGAGGCATCACATTCCATAATAAAAGTTTTTGTGAAATCTTTCGTAGCTAAGACCGGTGCTAGGAACATTGCTTCTTTAAGATGTTCAAAGGCCTTAGTTGCTTCAGGAGTCCATAAAAATGCATCTTTATTCAATAATGTTGTTAGAGGTGCTGTTATTCTCCCATAATTCATAACAAACTTGCGATAATACCCTGTTAACCCGAGAAATCCTCGCAACTGCTTTATGGTTGTGGGGACTTTCCATTCCTTAATGGATTTAATTTTGTTAGGGTCTACCTTAACACCCTCATGAGATACAATACGACCCAGATATTCCACCTCTTGTGCTCCAAAGAAACATTTGGATGTTTTTGCATATAATTATTTCTCCTGCAATAGTTTGAGCACCCTGTCAACATGTTGAACATCATCCTTCCAAGACCTGCTGTAGATTAGTATATCATCAAAAAATACTAGCAAAACATTTCTAAGGAAGGGTTTGAAAATGGAATTCATCAGCCCTTGAAATGTAGAAGGTGCATTGGTAAGGCCAAAAGGCATGAAAAAAAATTCATAATGACCCTCATGAGTTTGAAATGTTGTTTTCGGAATATCTTCAGTCTTCATTCTAATTTGATGATATCCTGAATGACGATCCAACTTGGTAAAATAAATTTCTCCATGCAATTCATCCAATAATTCATCAATCACATGAATGGGAAATTTATCTTTAATGGTGAGCTTATTGAGCTCCCTACAATCCGGACACATGCGCCATGATCCATCATTCTTGTGTACCAATACTACAGGAGCAGAGAAAGAACTTTTTTTAGGTTGAATTATACCAGCCTCTAACATTTCTACAATCATATGTTCAATTTCACTCTTTTGGACATAAGGATATCTATATGGCCTGATGTTTGGAGGAACACTTCCTGGAATCAAATGAATAGCATGATCATGATCACGAATAGGTGGGAGTCCTTTGGGAGTTTCAAACAACATGGAATGATTGTCCAAAACGTTTTGGAGATCTGAAGAAATAGATGATTTTGATTTTGGAAATTCTAGTGAGCATAATTGTGCAATTACGCCTTGTTGTTCTTTCTTTAGAAGATTTTTCATGACATTAGAGCTTATTATATTTCCCGGCTTCCTTGCAATACCCCAAAATTCTACTTCCTTTCCTTCTGAAAAAAAATTCAAGAAAAGTTCTTGAAAATTAAAAGCTACCATCCCAAAAGATTGTAACCATTATACTCCTAGTAGACCATTAGCACATCCGATAGGAATGGAAAGTATTGGAATATTCAATACATATTCCCCCATGGTTAGCTTGATATTACGAAATTTTCTAGAGAAATTTATAGTTCCTCCATTTGCAACCATCACTTGACATTCTGCTGCTGGGTATAGGAAAAAATTCAATTCCTTGGCTATCTTACAATGAATAAAATTATGGGTACTACCTGAATCAATCAACACTATTACCTTTTTCTTCTTGATATGTCCTTCTACCTTGAGAGTTTGAGGAGTGGTAATTCTTTCCAATGCATTACACGATATGGTCGGACTCATTTCTTCCTCTTCTAGGGTTGGTTCGTGGTGTATACCCTCTTCTTTTGAAGATTCTTGTTCATTTTCTTCTTCCTCTTCACAATCTATGTAAAATAATTTCTTCTTAGCACACTTATGACCTTTAGTGTATTTGCTATCACAACTGTAGCAAATCCCTTTTTCTCTTTTTTTGTCCAATTGTTGTGGTGTCAACCTTGTAGGTTGTGCAAATCTAGGACTAGCAACACTCTTCTCTTTATAGAAGTGAGTGGTAGGCTTCCTTGTCTCCATAATTTTACATTCAATTTTTCTGGCCAACCTGAATGCCTTCTCCAATGAATCAGGTTCCAAAACGCGAACTTCATGTTGGATGTTATCCTTTAAAGTACCTATGAAGAGATCAATCCCGTGTTCCTCTGGAATATCAGTTACCCTTATATTCAATTTTTGGAAGTCCTCAATGTGCTCCCCCACTAAACCCTTTTGTTTGAGATTTATCAGTTGGCTAAAGAAGGTGTTGCTCTTTGTATCCTCATAATGTGCTATCATTTCCTCCGTAAAAATTGACCAAGTGACAATTTTTTTACGGGAGCAAAGCCATCGATACCATACAAATGTATTTTGTTTTAAATGTAAAGTTGCAATGCGTACCTTTTGTGTGTTTTGCACATTATTGAGATCAAAATATTGCTCCATCTGTAGTATCCATGTTACAGGATCCTGTCCATCAAACTTCCTCATATCCATTTTTGGAATATGGTGGTTCTTCCCTCCAACATTAGAGTTTATGAAATCATGATTAACATTTATTTTGTTCTCATCATGAGTTTCCTCTACTATCTTTTCACCATTAGGAAAAATTTCTTGTATCAACTTTTCCAAACCTTCTATGTCTACTTTTAGATCATTCTTCATGTTTTCCATGTTGTCTTTTATTTTTTCATCGATCTTAGCTTCCATGTCATCCATCTTAGCTTCCATGCCCACTTGCATTCCATCCATCTTAGATTCCAAACCATTCATCTTAGCTTCCATGCCTTTTTTCCACGCCTTTCTTCAAAACTTCCATTTCATTTTTTGTTGCTCTTTGCGAGAGTGAAAGTTGTTGCACTTTCTCTTGTAGTTTTGATATGTCATGTTGCCATTCTTCGTGTTCATGAGTCATAATAGAGCCTTCTAAAGGCTTAATGGGTGTTGAATTCCTTTTAGGGGCCATTTTAGAATCATATACTTATATCTATTCTACAATATGCCCTTGGAATCAATTCAACTTGATTCTTCAAACAAGACTTATGCAATTTAGAAAAAAATACACACCTTTTACTTTCTTTTGAGGAGTTCGATATTGCAATTGAATTATCTATATACTTGCGGATCCTCAATATCTGAAATTCGGCTGTGTAGTATCCCTCTAAAGCTTCTTTCAAATGCCATAGGTCTAATCTGATTTGGATTCTTCAAGGAAAAGTTATGTCCAATCTCCCACAATGACCCAATTATGGACTGGTTCAGTAGAGCAAACTTGTATGACTTTCCCCGTGTCACTGTTTCCTCCTTTCGCTATGAAATTGATAGAAAAAAAACTAAAGTACATGTACTTGCTGCCACTTTTTACATAATTCCAATCTAATGCTGAGAGAGAGTGCTATGAAGCTTTTCCCATGATCACCTCTTTGAGATGCAATTTAGAAGCCTGAACAAGCCCTAACTTCTACAGATCATATCTCCGAAAATATTGCGAACCAAGATCTGAAATTTTGTGATGATGTTCCTCAGGATTTTGGCTTCACACTATAAACATTTCAGCTTTTGAAAATTCATAGAAAACAAGTTATAGTGAAAATTCCACGATGACCTGTTTAGGTTAAATTCAGGAGCCTGCAAAATGACCTAAATTCCACAGATCATATCTCCGAAAATATTGCGAACCAATCTCTGAAATTTTGCGACATTGTTCCTCAGGATTTTGGCTTTGCACTCTAAACATTTCAGCTTTTGAACCTTCGTAGCAAAAAAATTATAGCGAAAATTCCATGGTGACCTGTTTGGAGTAGCGAAACCCTAGAATCCCAAAGCTCTGATACCAAATGTTATGAAACAACTCCAAAAATAGAAGAAAAGAGATATCAATGCCTTAGAAATAAGCCACTTGGAGGGGGCAACCTCCAATACATTAGATGAATGAAAAATTCTTGGATGATACAAATTACAAAACCTCCTTTCTATATATAGGAGTCCATGGGGCCACAATGTAATCCTGGCCGACCTAAAAATAATAATTTAAGGGCATAATAATGGGGGTTATAGGGGTACAATAATAACAATAAGGGGGTTACACTAACAACAATAAGGGACTATACTAGTAATATAGGGACCTAACATCATGATGATACTTTATGATTTTTTTGTTGAACTTGTCTTAGACGCTTGGTTGATTAGCGATTCATTCTTGGATCAAACAACCTCACTTAGGAGTTTTTTTTTTATCTCAACCACTCTCCTGCAAGTTGGGGAGTGTTAAAAATGACAATAAAAAAATTGCGTGGAATTTTTGAGCTTGTGAGGATTCATGAAACTATCAGGGTGGAGTTCTTGTTGTATGACACGTGTAGTCTAGATACAAAATTGAGGGGGCATTGCCAAATTATCGTCTTGGGAGTTTGGAAAATGTTGTTTCCTTGGAATTATTTGTTGGAGATGTTATTACTTCTATGCACGAGGCTATTGGTGAAGTCAAATATGATAACCTGAGTCTCTATATGCTAGCAACATTATCGTTGATAGTGTGATCTTTGTAATTAATTAAACATTGAGGAAGTCAATCTCAGACATAGTGAAACTTGATCATTGTAATTATTATATATAGGCATATATGTGAGAAATTAAGGAAGCATAATGAAAGGTGTAAGTGTGAAAAATTTAAAAAAAATGAGAAAGAAGTGAGCCAAGTGCTAATATGTTTGTAGTTATTATAAGAGAAGCTTGTTCTATACCTGAAAAGAATCAAAAGTACGTATGTACTTTGTTGAAAGGTTGCATGACCTTAAAATACATTTGTATAAATCCTAATAAAAATCATTAAGGTTGGGTGTGTTTATTGTAGTGCATAACACTTTGGAATAGTTTCAATGTACATATCAGTTTTTCCTCCTCTTGAATATGGTGTCAGAGCCTAGTTTATTATGATATGGTAGATTCACAATTTGTATTAGAGTGTATGTAATTCAATTCTAGAAGAGATTTAAATTTGAGAGTTTCTTGGCTTTTTTTACATAATTAAGAAAGGATATGGGGGGGGGAGGGGGGGGCATTGACATTGACTTCAACCATTCCCTTTCTAAACATCAAGTTGGTGTTAATTTTTGCAGTTACTGCAAAATGGTTTTTTCTCTTGTTAGGAGAGAAATATATCTACTATCTCCTTGATGATGCTTCATGGGAATATGGATGGCTCAATTAGGGAGGATGCTTGAAATGAGAGTGATTCCTTGGTGTTCTTACCTATGGGTTTAATGTTCTTGTGTGATGTTATCATGGTTCTCTTGTGAAGAGGTATGTACCTAGGAGAAGCATTGGGCACTTAGCCTTTAGAGGGTAGGACATAAATTCACTCCTCAAAAATAAGAATAAATAACCTTCATTCACTTCTCAACAACCTCGATATGCTAGGTAATCTAAGAGAAAATATACTAAGAATATGCCAACAAGTTGCATCCCTTCATACACACTTTTCCAAGCATATACTAGATTTGAATTTATTTTACTTACTGCAGATTTACAACTGTAAATATGACATATTATATTCAAAATTTTTATGAAATCACTTCACAATTTTGGCCCTCAATATGTCAAATTAGAATGAAAAGTGTCAAAAATGGTGCAACTAAGAAAACAATGAAAGGCTACAAAATCAAATATGAAACTGTATGAGTATTTGAAAACTGGATACCTCATATGCATGTATAAGGATGAAGTACATGTATATGCCACAACTTTATTATCACAAAGTGATCACAATATTTCAAGGTCTCCAAAACCCTTACTAGGAAAATCATGAAAACATCATCCACCACCAAATATCTCCAACAAACAGGCATCAACACCAACAAGTCCTCCTTGGCATCAAAAACAATATTGTATTTCAAAATATCTCCACACTAGCTAGCATTATTGTTTTCCTTAGGGTTATAAAATCCCATCCATGTTTCACTAGAAAATTGTGTGGCAAGACAACTCTAGTGTTAGTCTCGAAATCCACATATCTATCTTTTTATTTGAATCCTCATACCCCAAGTTTTCCACACTTGCATCATCAATAGAACCAAGACCTCCATGTATCATCAAGAATACATAAACTACATGATCCATCACTAGCCTTACACGCCATAAAAACAAAGCTCCAAAACCATACAAGGTGTTAGCTCCACTCCCCAAGTCTTCAATTGTAGGGTAGAAACCATAATGCTACAACAAGAAACACAATAAACATTATCATCTTCAACATCATGTTATTATCTTGAGTATACATATATATCATAAACCCTACCATCAAGGAACAAGGAACAAGGAGATGAATTGTCCAACAAAAAACTTGGAGCACTAAGACCTAAAGGGAAGATATGTAATAGATATATTTCAGTTATCTCTACTACCTTTAAAGAATTTTTTACGGTCCCACTACTAGGTAACAATACCTTGGGCTTGAAAGGGAAGGAATGATTTCCAGGTGCGACCATTTTACAAGAAAGAATGTTCTGAAACCAACTCCAAAAATATAATAAAAGAGAGATTAACGCCTTATAAATCATCCACTTCGAGGGGAAAACCTCCTTTACATTACATAAATGAAAAATTATTGGATGATTCAAATAACAAAGCTTCCTTTCTTTATATAGAAGTCCATGGGGTTACAATATAATCCTAGCTGACCTAACAATAATAATGTAAGGGAACAACAATAATAATAGTGGGGTTTTATGGGGCACAATAATAACAATATGGGGACTACATGGGTACAAAAATGGCAATAAGGGGGCTACCCTAACCACAATACGTGACTAAAATAGTAATATAGGGACCTAGCATAGTAACAATAATAATGATATGGGGACTACAGGGGTACAACAATAACAATAAGGGGGATACACCAATAACAATAAGGGACTACACTAGTAACATAGGGACCTAACATGCCCCTCTCCTTCAAAAAAGTGTTCCTCAACATTTGATTAGCTTTGGATGATTTTGTATAAAATTCTCATCCTCCCATGTGGAATCTTCAATGGGTAAGTTCTTCCATTTGATGAGATACTCTCAATTTGATCGATTTCGTAGCTGTAGAGTTATTGTTTCAGTGACTGCTTCAGGTTCCAATATGATTTTTCCTTTCTCATCAAGTTCTATAAATATTGTTTGAATGAGAAGTTTGTCACTGGTAAAATTATTTAAGCACGAGACATTGAAAATTGGGTGCATGCGAGAATAATTTGGAAGCTTCAATTTGTATGCCATAGTACCAATATTTTGCAACACCTTGTAAATATCATAGTACTTTCCCGATAATTTATTATCCTTCTTATCTTCCTTGAGGGAAATTTGTTTGTATGGTTGTAGCCATAAAAATATCCAGTCTCCTACATCAAAACATCTCTCGCTACGATGTTGATATCCCTGTTGTTTCATTCGATTTTGTGCCAAATTTAGGTTATTCTTTCAGAGTTGGATAACTTGTTGTTGATGCTCGATGTGATCTTCCACTACTTGAACCTTAGAATTTTCTCTTAAATATGATGTGATAGATGGTGGATGATATCAATAAAGTGCCACAAATGGGGTCATTTTTTTTCACAATGAAAGGAAGTCTTATACCACCATTCAGCTAGAGGTAACCACTTGACCCATTATGTTTGTTTATCAGATACAAAACAATGAAGATATCCTTACAAAAATTTGTTAACTATCTCAGTTTTCCCATTGGTTTGAGGATGATAAGATGATCTATGGGCTAGTTGAGTACCCAAACAATAAAATAATTCCGTCCAAAAATTTCCAGTGAAAATGGGATCTCTGTTGTTTACAATAATCTTTGGGTTTCCATGTAGCTTTTGAATTGTTTCCATAAATGTAGTAGCAACTGTACTTTATTTAACTGGATGAGATAATGCAAAAAAAAGTGTGCATACTTGGTAAGTCTATCAACTACAACCATGATGAAACTCTTTCCTTTGAACTTAAGTAAACCCATGATAAAATCCATTGAAACCTCCTCCCAATATTGACTTGGAATGGGTAAAGGTTGTGGCATAACTAGGGTATTAATTCTCTCAACTTTATTTTGCTGGAAAACCAAACATTCTGCCAGAAAATTTTGAATATCTAATTTAAGGCCGTCCCAAAAAAATCATTTATTCACCCTGTGGTAAGTTTTTAAAAATCTTGAGTGTCTTCCTACGGGAGAGGTGTGTAATTCCAAAAGAATCTTTTATTTTAGTTCGGAATTCTTACAAACATATAAGAAATCTTTGTACCGTAAGGAACCATTTTTACAACTAAATTTATAAGATGTACTAGGATCTTGCTGCAACTTTTCAATGACTATCCACACTTATTCACCATTATTCCATTCCTCTCTTGATTTGGTTATCTAATTTGGATGGATAATAGAAACAGAACAAATAAATGCTTCCACTTCCTCATCCTTTCTTGAGAGTGCATCTCCTACATCATTTAGCTTCCAGTTTTTGTAGATGATTTCAAATTCATAACCGAAACATCTTTGTGATCCATTTTTGCTTCTCTTCTGAAGATAATGTTTGTTCCAAAAATTATTTAAGAATATCATGATCGATTTTTACCTTCAAGTGTCTTCCCATTAGGTAAGGTCACCATTTCTTTAGTGCATGTAGTATTGCCAACTTTTCCTTCTCATAAATAGTTTTATGTAAATAATTTCCTTTGATTGGATGACTTTCAAAAGTAACGGGTCTTACTTATTGTATTAAAATAACACCAAATCCATTTCCTGAGTCATCACATTCCACAATAAAGGTTTCTGTGAAGTTTGGTGTAGCTAAGACCGGTGCTAGGTACATTTCCTCTTTAAGATGTTCAAAGGCCTTAATTGTTTTAAGAGTCCATGAAAATGCATTTTTCTTAAATAATGTTGTTATAGGTGCTGCTATTCTCCCATAATTCTTAAAAAACTTGTGAAATACCCTTTTAACCCAAGAAATCCTCACAACTGCTTTATGGTTGTGGGGAATTTCCATTCCTTAATGGCTTTAATTTTGTTAGGGTCTACCTTAACACCCTCTTGAGATACAAGATGACCTAGATATTCCGCCTCTTATACTCCAAAAAAACATTTGGAGGTTTTTTCATATAATTGTTTCTCCTCCAATACTTTGAGCACCCTGTCAATATGTTGAACATGATCCTTCCAAGGCCTATTGAATATTATTATAGCATCAAAAAGTACTAACACAAAGTTTCTAAGGAAGGTTTTGAAAATGGAATTCATCAACCCTTGAAATTTGGAAGGCGCATTGGTAAGGGGAAAAAGCATGACCAAAAATTCATAACGACCCTCATGCGTTCAAAATTTCATTTTCAGAATATATTAAGTCTTCATTCTAATTTGATGATATCCTGAATGGAGATCCAACTTGGAAAAATAAATTGCTCCATGTAATTCATCCAATAGTTCATCAATCATGAGAATGGGAAACTTATCTTTAATAGTGAGCTTATTGAGCTCCCTATAATCTGGGCACATAGGCCATGATCCATCCTTATTGTGCACCAATACTACTGGAGAAGAGAAAGAAATTTGACTAGGTTGAATTATACTAGCCTCAAACATTTCTGCAATCATATGTTCAATTTATCTCCTTTGGACATAAGGATATCTGTAAGGCCTGATGTTTGGAGGAACACTTCCTGGAATAAAATGAATAACATGATAATGATCACGAATAGGTGGGAGTCCTTTCGGAGTTTCAAGCATCTTGGAATGATTGTCCAAGACTTTTTGGAGTTTTGGAGAAATAGATTATTTTGATGTTGGAACTTCTAGTGACCATAATTGTGCAATTACGCCTTGTTGTGATTTATTCATAAGCTTTGTCATGACATTATAGATTATTATCTTTCCTGACTTCCCTGCGATACCCCCTAATTTAACTTCCTTTCCTTCAGAAAAAAATCATGAAAATTTCATGAAAATTAAAAGCTACCATCCCCCAATATTGTAACAATTGTACTCCTAGTGCAACATTAGCAGCTCCCATTGGAATGGAAAGTGTTGGAATATTAAATATATATTCCCCCATGGTTAGCTTGATATTATTTCATTTTCCATATAAATTTATAATCCCTCCATTTGCAACCATCAATTGACACTCTGGTGCTGGGTATAGGAAGCAATTCCATTCCTTGGCTATCTTACAATGAATAAAATTATGTGCAGTACCTGAATCAATAAACCCTATTACATTTTTATTCTTGATATGTCTTTCTATCTTGAGAGTTTTAGGAGTGTTAATTTCTTCCAATGCATTACATGATATGTTTAGACTCATGTATTCTTTCTCTAGGGTCGGTTGCTGGCATATATCCTCTTCTTTTGAAGTTTCTTGTTCCTTCTCTTCCTCCTATTCATAATTTATGTAAAATAATTTCTTCTCAACACACTTATGACATTTAGTGTATTTTCTATCACAATTGTATCAAAGCCCTCTTTCTCTTTTTTCTTCCATTTTTTGTGGTTTCAACCTTGTAGGTTATAGAATTTTAGGAGTACCAACACTTCCATATTTATAGATGTGAGAGGTAGGCTTCCTTGTCGCCATAATTTTAATTTCAATTTTTCTTGCCAACTTGAATTCCTTCTCCAATGAATCAAGTTCCCAAAGGCAAACCTCATGTTGGATGTTATCCTTTAAAATCCCTATGAACACGTCAATCCTGTGTTCCTCTGGAATATTAGTTACCCTTATATTCAATTTTTGGAAGTCCTCAATGTGATTCACCATTGAACCCTTTTGCTTGAGATGTATCAATTGGTTAAATAAGGTGTTTCTATTTGTATCCTCATAATGTGTTATAACTTCCTCCCTAAACATTGACCAAGTGACAATTTTTTTATGATAGGAAAGCCTTTGATACCATACAAATGTATTTTGTTCTAAATATAACATTGCCATGCATACCTTTTTTGTGCTTTTCCATTATGGAGATCAAAATATTGCTCCATTTGTAGTATCCATGTGACGAGATCCTTGCCATCAAACTTCCTGATATCGATCTTTAGACTATGATGGCTCTTCAATCGAAAATTATAGTTTATGAAATCACAATTAAAAGTTATTTTGTTCTCATCACGAGTTTCCTCTACTACCTTTTCGCCATTAGGAATCATTTCTTGTATCAACTTTGTCAAACATCCCTTCAAACATTAATGTATGCTTTTAGATCATTCTGCATGTCTTCCATGTTTCCTTTCATGTTTTCATCGATCTTAGATTCCATGTCATCCATCTTAGCTTCCATGCCATCCATCTTATGTTCCATTCCATTCTTAAAACCATAAATCTTAGTTGCCACACATTTCTTCGAACCATCCATATTAGCATCCACTCCTTTTTTCAAACCATCCATCTTAGTTTCCACACCTTTCTTCAAAACTTCAATTTCATTTTTTGTTACTCGTTGTGAGAGCGAAACTTCATGCAATTGTTCTTATAATTTTGATATATCATGTTGCACTTCTTCCTCTTCATGAGTCATAGTAGGGCCTTCTAAGGGTTGAATGGGTGTTGAATTATTTTTAAGGGGATTTTTAGAACCCAAAACTAATATATATGCTTCAATTTTCCCTTCGAATCACTTTAAACTGATTTTTCCAACAAGAATTATGCAATTTGAAAAACAATAAACACCTTTTTATTTCTTTTGAGGAGCTTGATATTGAAAATGATGTATCTCTATAATTTTAGATCTCTCAGATTTTATCTTCAGTCCTCTAGTAGTCGTTTGAATCTTCTTTCCAATGCCATAGGTCTAACCTGATTTGGATTCTTCAAGGAAAATTTATGCCCAATATCCCACAATGACCTAATTATGGACTGGTTCAGTATAACGGAATTGTACGGAGAGCCATGTCTCATTATTTCCTTCTTAGGCTCTAAAATTGATACAAAGGAAACTAAATTTAATTTATGTTCAACCACTTATTACAAAATTCCGATCTGGTGCTCAGAGATATATTTATGATAATTATCCAAAGCTCACCTCCTTGAGATGAAATTCAGGAGCATGCAAAAATATTAACTACCACATGTCATATCTATGGAAATATTGTGAACCAAGATCTGAAATGTTTACACAAAGTTCCTCAGGATGTCTTCGTAAATGGGTTTTTTTTAAGCTTCTGCACCTTTGTAGAAAACATGTTATAGCGAAAATGCCACGATGACCTGTTTGAAGTAGCAAAACCCTAGAATCCAAATCTATGATACCAAATGTTATGAAACCAGCTCCAAAAATAGAAGAAAAGCGAGATCAATGCCTTAGAAACTATCCACTTCGAGGGGTAAACCTCCTTTACATTACATAAATGAATAATTCTTGGACGATTCAAATGAAAAAACCTCCTTTCTATATATAAGAGTCCATGGGGTCACAATATAATCATAGCTGACCTAACAATAATAATTTAAGGGAAAAAAAATAACAATAGTGGAGCTTTATGGGTCACAATAACAAAAATATGGGGACTACAGGATTACAACAATAACAATAAGGGGGATACACTAATAACAATAAGGGACTACACTAGTAATATATGACCCAACATAATAAAAATAATAGCAATATGGGGACTACAAGGCTACAAAAATAACAATAAGGGGGCTACACTAACAACAATAAGGGACTACACTGGTAATATAGGGTTCACCTAACAAATAAACAAGGAACTTACCCAAATATCAAACATAGACCAAATCATGAAGTAGGATCCTTTTCATTCTCAAGATGTTGCAGGTGTTTCTTGGGAAGATGCATACCATCAATTATAAAACCACAAAAATGCCTCCACTCAAGTACCCTACAACACAACTAAAGTCTTTTGTTGAGATAAAGGTGGCATAGGAAACATGCTCACAACTTTGGTGGTGCCCTTAAAAACACAACTCCGAGAAAAACTTGTTGTTGTTGAAGAGAGGAAAGGCAATTTTGTCATCCTACCTCATCCACTTTATGAATTCAACAGGGTTATTATGAATTTTGATAATGTTAGATGGAATGGAAATGAAATAATTAATAAAATCAATTGGAAATGAATTAATTAATGTTAGATGGAATTTTGACTAGGTTGAATTATACTAGCCTCTAGCATTTCTGTAATGGAAATGAAATAATTAATGTTATATGGAATGGAAATCAAATAATTAATGTTACATGGAAATTTGACTAGGTTGAATTATACTAGCCTCTAGCATTTCTGCAATGGAAATGAAATAATTAATGTTATATGTAATGGAAATGAAATAATTAAGGTTAGATGGAATTTTGACTAGGTTGAATTATGCTAGCCTCTAGCATTTCTGCAATCATACATTAAATTTTTCTCTTTTGGACATAAGTATATTTTTAAGGCTTGATGTTTGGAGGAACAATTCCTAGAATCAAATGAATAGCATGATCATGATCATGAATAGGTGGGAGTTTCAAACACCTTCGAATGATTGTCCAAGACTTTTTCGAGATTTGTAGAAATAGATTATTTTGATTTTGGAACTTCTAGTGAGCATAGTTGTGTAATTATGCCTCGTTGTTCTTTCTTCAGAAGCTTTGTAATGACATTATAGCTTATTATATTTCCCATCTTCCCTGTGATAATCCGTAATTCAACTTCCTTTCCTTCCAAAAAAAAATTCAAGAAAATTTCTTGAAAATCAAAAGCTATCGTCCCCAAAGATAGTAATGATTGTACTCCTAGTACAACATAAACACCACCCATTCGAATGGAAAGCATTGGACTATTCAATAAATATTCCCCCATGGTTAGCTTGATATTATGGCACTTTCAAGAGAAATTTATAGTTTCACCATTTTCCACCGTCACTTGACACTCTGACATTGGGTTATGAAGAAATTCAATTCCTTCGATACCTTACAATGAATAGAATTATGGTTACTACCCGAATCAATAAGCATTATTACATTTTTCTTCTTGATATGTGCTTCTATCTTGAGAGTTTTAGGAGTGGTAATTCCTACCAATGCATTAGAGGACATGGTAGGATTCATTTCTTCTTCTTCTAGGGTTGGTTCCTAGTGTATATCCTATTCTTTTGAAGTTTCTTGTTCCTTTTCTTCCTCATCTTCACAATCTATGTAAAATAATTTCTTCTCAGCACACTTATGACCTTTAGTGTTTTTTCTTTCACAATTATAGCAAAGCCCTTTTTTTTTTTTTTTTTCCAACTGTTGTGGTGTCAACCTTGTAGGTTGTGGAAGTCTAAGAGTAGCAACACTTCCATCTTTATAGTTGTGAGTGGTAGGCTTCCTTGTCACCATAATTTTGCTTTCAATCTTTCCTGCCAAGCGGAATGCCTTCTTCAATGTATCAGGTCCCCAAAAGAGAACCTCGCGTTGGATGCTATCCTTTAGAGTCCCCATGAATACATCGATCCTATGTTCCTCTCGAATATCATTTATCCTTATATTCAATTTTTGGAAGTCCTCAATGTGCTCCATCATTGAACCCTTTTGTTTGAGAGTTATCAATTGGATAACGAATGTGTTTCTCTTTGTATCCTCATAATGTGCTATCATTTCCTCTGTAAAAATTTCCCAAGTGACCAGTGGTTTACGAGAACAAAGCCATCGATACCATACAAATGAATTTTGTTCTAAATATAAAGTTGCAATGCATAGTTTTTGTGTGTTTTGTGCATAATCAAGATCAAAGTATTTCTCTATTTGTAGTATACATCTTATCAAATCCTTGCCATAAAACTTCCTCATATCTATATTTGGAATATTGTGGGTCTTAAATCCAACGTTAGAGTCTATGAAATCATGATTAACATTTCTTTTTTCTCATAATGAGTTTCCTCTACTACCTTTTCGCCATTATGAAGCTTTTCTTGTAGCAACTTTGTCAAACCTTCCTTCAAGCATTCCATGTCTTTCTTCAAATCTTCCACGTGTCCTTATATATAATTGATCTTAGCTTCCATGCCATTCTTCAAACCATCCATCTTAGCTTCCATGCATTTCTTCAAACCATCCATCTTAGCTGCCATTTCATTTTTTGTTACTATTTGCGAGAGCGAAATTTGTTGCACTTGGTCTTGTAATTTTGATATATCATGTTGCAATTATTCCTCTTCATGAGTCATAGTAGAGCCTTCTAAGGGCTTAATGGGTGTTGAATTATTTTTAGGTGGAATTTTATAATTCAATACTAATATCTATGCTTTAATATGCCCTTGGAATCACTTCAAACTGATTTTTCAAACAAGACTTATGCAATTTCAAAAAACATTACATACATTTTTCTTTCCTTTGAGGAGGATATTGAAAATTATGTATCTCTGTAATTTTGGATCCCCAAGATTTTATCTTCGGTCCTTTAGTAGCCCTCCGAACATTCTTTCTAATGCCTCAAGTTCGACCTAATTTGGATTCTTCAAAGCAAAGTTACGCCCAATCTCCCACAATGACCTAATTATGGACTAGTTCAGTAGAGCGAACTTGTACAACGTGCCACTTGTCACTGTTTACTTCTTTGGCTCTAAAATTGATATAGAGGAAACTAAAATCTATGTGATTTCAACCACCTTTTACAGAATTCCAATCTGATGCTTAGAGAGAGAGTTATGACTATTTTCCCAATGTCAGATATTTGAGATGAAACTCGGGAGCCTGCAAAAACCATAACTTCCATAGATCATATCTACGAAAATATTGCGAATCAAGATCTGAAAATTTTCCACAAATTTCCTCTAGATTTCGGCACATACATGGGTTTTTTTATTTATTTTCTAAAACTTCGTAAGCAAAAATGTTATAGTGACAATTCCACGATGACCTGTTTGAAGCAACGAAACCTAGAATCCAAACCTCTCATACCAAATGTTATGAAACCAACTCACAAAAGAGAATAAAAGAAAGATCAATAACTTAGAAATCAACCTCTTTGAGGGGGAAACCTCCTTTCCATTACATAAATGAACAATTCTTGGATGATACAAATGGAAAAACCTCCTTTATAAATATATGATTCCATGGGGTCACAATATAACCCTAGTTGACCTAATAATAATAATTTAAGGGCACAACAATAACAATAGTGGGTTATTATGGGGAAAAATAAAAACAATATGGGGACTACATGGGTATAAAAATAACAATAAGGGAGCTACACTAACAACAATAAGGGACTACACTAGTAATATAGGGACCTAACATTACCGCAGG
This sequence comes from Pinus albicaulis, assembly GCA_034641835.2. NCBI lineage: Eukaryota > Viridiplantae > Streptophyta > Pinopsida > Pinales > Pinaceae > Pinus > Pinus albicaulis. Next base: position 33,749 of record JAXQQM020084611.1, read on the forward strand.
TTTATTAAGGGATTTTCTAAAATAGCATTATTGATCACTTCACTCCTGAAAAAGGGAGTAAAATTTGAATGGATTTTTGAATTCCAAAGGATTTTTGATAAGTTGAAGCACTTTCTCACCACAACCCCTATTTTAAAGCTAGTAGATCCCAGTAAGGAATTTATTGTTTGTATGGATGGATACATGGAGGGATTAGGGGGATTTTTATTACAAGTTAATTCCATAATAGCTTGTGAATCAAGAAATTTAAAAATCCATGAGAGAAATTATGCAATATATGATATATAATTAGTTTTCATTATACATGACTTGAAAATGTGGCGAATCTATTTGGTTGGAAAGAAATTCAATTTAATAACTAATCATATCAACTTGAAATATTTCTTTAGCCAGCCATATTTCAATGCTAGACAAGCTAGATGGATGGTTGATCTAGGTGGCTCCAAACACACTTAGAGGTCAACGAGGGCTGATGGTAGGTAAAAACTCAAAGTGGTCAGATTTCTCTCGAACCAGGTCTAGATTGAAGTGCTCATCACCCTGATTCCAATAGTGTGAATTGTTCGCCAATCTGAGCTTATATAGAGAAGTTATAGAAAGTAAAAGCATTAGTCAAAGTGGGTAGTGGGCCAGGTTTAAGGGTCTTACGAATTGACCAACATTGATACCTGGAACCGAGCTCCTGAGAGTGGGTGAAATTGTTGCCTCTTTAAAATGCCACATAACCCTTAAACTCGGAAAATTCTGAAAAGACTTATGATTTTATTAAAAACAAAAAAATATATATTAAAGGGTTTCGGGCCATGACCCCCTCCACCCACATTGCATCTCATATTAAAAAAAAACAAAGATTGATTGGGTGGGCGGGCTACCTCCGGTGGACCCGACCCATGCCACCACATAACAACTATATTACGTTGTTGAAGCCAATGGGAGTTGAACCCATGATCGACGGCTCCATTGGACCCGCTAGCACAGTGGCCCCATTTAACACCAAACTCCAACCATGTTACAAACCATATGCCACCCATATTACAACAAGTGTTTTAAAATTAAACCTTGCCATATATAAATGTGGCGATTAAAAATTAAAACGCGCCATTTAAAAAAATAAACACCAATTTTGACATGGGCGGGATTTGATCCCCCAACCCTATTCTTATCATTATTTAGTTTTAGTCATTAGATCAATGAGCACAGTATTGTAAAGGCCATCACTGCTTTATTATTTAAGCCCTCATATTTGACCATTCAACCCACGAAGGAGAGCGAGGCGGATTGGGGAATTTGGAAAGTCTTGAGCCACAAAAAACTTGGACCAACAGAAGGTGTAGTGGAACCATGCGTCTGAGGGGAACCCTGGGCCAATTTGTAGAGGTGGAACCTTGCCCAGATACAGGATTGGAACCCTAAGCTGGATAATTTTCCCAAGGAGGTAAAAATGCATTTTATCAGAATGGTATCAAATTTCATAAAGTTTCGTAGGGAACACAATAGAAACATCAGATTTTCCATTTGAGTGACGAATTTCTAGTCAAACCATGGAGAAGAATATTTGGAGAATCACAGGAGAATATAAAAGATTCTTGTAGGCCCAAATTTTGATGGAGTCATAATTTGATGAATGGATAATCAATTTTACAGCACTCGAGTCTAGAAATTTAGTGGTACAGTCAGTTTTTGCAGCTGAGCATTTCATATTTCGGCCAACTTCAAGAGCGAAGGTACATGAAGCAGTCTTGTCATGTTCTCCTTCATAATTGCTGAGATGATCTATTATGCCATTTGAGATCCTTGTTTGATGTTATGATGTGGGATAGCTTTTTCCACATTATGTGAGATGTATTTAGTTTTTAATGCTCTGTATTGTTGTGAATATCCCTATGTAACTATGTTTAAGGAAAACTCATTGACACATTGTGTGATATTGATGTTAGTTTGTCATGCTGAGTGGAAGCCTTCTTGAGTGAGAATTCCTGCAAGCGGAATGTCTCATGGAGAGAAAAAGTCATTCTTGTTTGAGGGCATGTGACCTTGCTATGACAAAGTGTTTTCCATGTACATCATATTCTTTTACAACATTATATGAAGCAGCCGACACCATATGACACCAGGCTCGGAGACGTAGACCACACTAGGTGAACTTCATTGTAAAATGTCTCATGTTCTTCTCTTACTGATTGTCATCATGTTTCCTCTTGCTTAAATCATGAATATGTGTTCATTTATTCTCTTTTAAAATGAAATTCTAACAACATCACAAAAGTAAAAAATCATGGGTAAATATGGTAGCAAATGGAGCCGGATCAATGGCATTTCTCAGCAAATTTGAGTTTGACATAAAACACATAAAAGGAAAAGAGAATAAAATAGTTGATGCCTTGAGAAGGCATGCCTACCAGGTAAAAGAGATAGTTGTGAGTAGTGTTAAACCAAATTTATTCAGAAAATTAAGAATTTTGTGCATAAGGACTCAAAATATCAATATATTCAACAAAAATTACAAGAAGTTAATGTTATAGGTTATACAGAAAATGCATAAAAATTGTTGGTTTACAGAGGAAAACTATATGTTCCCAATGTAACAGAACTAAAAATTTTGATACTTGATGACTATCATAAAAGATCATTTGCAGGACATATGGGATACCAAATGATGATAACAACGTTAAGGAAAAATATCATTTGGCCTGGTATGAAAAAATAAGTGGCAGAGTATTTATCCAAATGCATAGAATGTCAATAGGTGAAGGCTGAACATCAACACCCTGCTAGATTGTTGAATCCACGACCTATTCTTGAGTGGAAGTGAGAAATAATATCTTTGGATTCTATAGCCGTGTTTCCTTACACAAGGAGGCAACATGAGTCCATTATGGTGGTGGCAGATGCATTAAGTAAGGCAACTCACTTTATGCCTGTGAAATCCACCTATGGCACATCACAAATTGCTAATATATTTATGAAGTAAATTTTCAGATTACATGTGGTACCCAAGGTAATAGTGTTAGATAGCGATGCTAAGTTTACATAAAAATTTTGGAAGGAATTACTTAGAAACATAGGAACTAAACTAAATTTCAGTACAACATACCATCCTAAAAAGGATGGTCAAACTGAAAGAGTTAATCAAATTTTGGAAGATACCCTGAGAATGTACATGATGGATAGGTCTACCCAATGGGAAGACTATCTGCATTTAGTTGAGTTTTCATATAATGGAAACTATTGAGAAACCATAAAAATGAGTCCCTTCGAAGGATTTTATGGGAAAAAATCCATAACCCACTTAGCAATATTGGGGCCAGAAGTATTGCAGGAAATGGAATAGATTATGAGGAATATTGAACAAAATATCAACGCAGCACAAGATCGAAAAAAGAGTTATGCAAATAGGAAGAGAACATATAGAGAATTTAAAGCTAGGGACCATGTTTATCTGATAGTGAGACCCAGGAAAAACACCTTGAGTACAAGGACCTATCCAAAACTAGATTCACAGTTCTGTGGACCGTTTCAAATTCTAGACTGAGTCGGGCCTGTAGCTTACTAGTTAGTGTTACCTAGTCACATTAAAGTTCATAATGTTTTTCATGTATCCTTTCTCAAGAAATATGTGCATGGTAATATTCATATTATTGATTGGAAACTACTACAGGTGGAACCAGAAGGCGATTTCCTGCTAGAACCACTATGCATACTAGATAGGAATGAAATTTAGGTCTAGAATTGAGTCGATGCTCAGGTTAAAGTGAAATGGAAGCAATTTAATCTTGAGGGGGCCACTTGGCAGCTTGAAAATTAAATGCATGAGAAGTACCCAACATTATTTCAGAGGAAAAAAAATGAAATGATAACACTGAGGATAGTGTAAATATAAAGGTGGGGGGAGAATGTGACACCTCTTTGAATTGGACATATTATTGTTGTTATTATTTTTTGTTCAAAAAAAATGAATGGTGAAATTAGCATGATGGAAGTCATGAATAATGAGAATGTAATTATGTAAATAAACTTAATGGATAAACTTGAAGGAATTCTGGATAAACTTAAATAAACTTAATGGATAAACCAGAATTTTAGAAGGAATTCTGGATAAACTTAATGTATGGGAGAGAAATATCCATTAAGTGCTTAGCTGGAGATAGATGCTAAGTGGGGACTGGCATAAATCTTCTCGGGAAATAAAAGTGAGCTTTGATGAAAAAAATCCTGGGCCAGTGGCTTTGAAAGGCACAATAGCGGGACCCTACTAAAGGAAAAATATTTCATGGAAAGAAGACATAAAAATGCCTATTGCAAGGATCAATAGATTTTCAATGCCTGGAGAGTTGAATCAGAGCTAGGGGGTGATTTGTGAGGAATAATTTCTACGGTTGGGTGGAAATCAATGTCTAATTTCTAGTGTGCTTTATCTACAGCGTTTCATGTTGGATTATGATCTATTATTGGGTAAAGTTTTCCCTAGTCTTGTGTGAAATTGAAAATATATGAGCTGTTATGTGAAATTATAATTGTCTAATGGTCTGAGCTTTGGTTATAATCAGGTTAGTAATTGGAAAACATCGTATAATTGCTAAATTGAGATATTTACTATAAAATATAAAAGTATACAGTTGTTGCATAGTTTTTCTTTATTATTGTGAAAACCATGTTCAATGGATGCTTTAATTGAAACACTGACTTATAGTTGTTTTACTCTTAGATTTTTTCAACATGGATATGATGGTGAAATTAGAGTTTGGGTTATTATTTTAGTGGGGTAGTAAATACACTAAGGGTTGACAGATGTTATTAGGAGTTGATACATAGTGTAGAAGTGATAATTTCTAGATATTATCCTTATTGATGAGTTAGTAACTAAAGGATTAAAAAGAAAATATTGGTCCAAACATTCGATATACTCATTAAGAGTAATTAAATGGTTGCATTTCTCATTTAAAAATTATGAATAATAGATAGAAATTATTGCTATAAACTCTCTTGAGAGATTCTAGATAATAGATATAAATGATTGCTATAAACTCTCTTAAGAGATTCTGGACTCAAAGTATCATATGAATGGTGCATTAGGATGAAATTACAAATTCAACTAAAAAAAGATTGGATTTATTTGCAACCTCGCTAATGTTCCTAGAACAGGGAAAAAAATCGATCAGCGAGGGGAATATAGCGTTAATATATACAAATCCCTACATACAGGCTATTCTGAAACCATGTATAAAATTATTATGCCTAGAGACGGTGATAATTTAATGAATCCCCATGGCTGAGTAAATCTGCAATAAAGAAACCAAATTGAAACAAGGGAGGCTGCCAAGCAGCAAGTCCCTGTCGCTAAGTAAAAATAAAACACGATAAGGGAGCCATAAACTTTGAAGCCAAACTCCCAGAGAAAAATTGTAGTCTGTAGATTTTGAAAATAGAAATATTTGCATAAGAAAAGAAAGTAATGCTATTATGCAACATCATCCAGACTTGATAAATAGTAACAATTACGACAGTAATGAAAAACATCAGATCAACAATATAACAAGGAAAATGGCTATTTGCATCTAAAGGCCTCTGCAACAAGGTTTACCAAACATCGGTTGCAGTTTGATTCCAGTCACTCATAGCACGACATTCATATGTGTAACTAACTGGTCAATGGTCAACCTGACAAATGGGCCTGAAAACTTTGATCAATTATGCATTTCAAACAATTGGGAATGGAAAAACCTATATCCATCCAACGAGATCTTGATTCGATGGTTAAGTGAAATGAAATAAACATGTCGAACTATAATGTCAATCGTAGTGAATGTTGATGTTGTGAGAAAATATCGCTATCAAACATTTGTTCCAAACATCTGCATCTAATCATAACCTTTCATTGAATACAAAACAATATTAAAAAGCTTAAAACTAGATTTATAAGCTTAAAGGAAGAGAAAATAGTAGCATTATTCGTTATGTGCAAGCTGAGTACCATTTGCCAGTGTGGTTAGCGGTGAGACAATACACCATCACGGACAGTGAGATTGGCATGGTAGATAAAGTGATGGTTCTTTCTGGATTACTTGAGCGTTGGCTTAGGGTATGACCAGCCCAACGGTGTACCAAGAAGGATATACAAATATAATCTTTTTTTTTAAATGCTATATGTAAAAATCCATATTATGGATGCGTGAGTGGCGCATTTTCATTTCCAGAAACACCGTAGAAGGATGGCACACTGATGATCATCCTGGAAATTATAAAATAGTCAAATTTGGACAATTGTCTAACCAGGAAATATAATTTAAAAAATTGTTTAACAAGCCAATTCAAAAGCAAATGCATGTATGTCAAAGTGTCAGTCACAAATGAAAATGTCGCCTCAAGACCGTAATCTTTAAGATTTTATGGTACCAGTGCTTTGTAAAGATGCCTCATTGCCTGCCAAGAAGCACATAATTATGAAAAATGGTTAAGTCATCAACTATAGAATACAAACAATTTCATTATTATGAGCAAAAGTTTTACCAAATAAAATGTTTCAACCCTGAATCAAGATATTTTACCTGCTCCATTAAATACTTTAATTCTATTACTTATTCATTTTAATTCAAAAACACAAGTTCCTCAAATATTTCAGACCCGGGCTTTCATTGGTCAAAACATGAGGTTTGAAAAATATGTCATTCTGAGTAGTTGAGAAACTGATATAGAGTCCAAATAACAAGATGCCATAGCTGAATATGGTTGCACGCCTCTGCTTTGAACAAAGGATACTCTCCCTCTTATAGAAATGGATCATTAGCATAAATTAATTATTACATGTCTAGGTGGCCTGTCACAATGGCCTCAAGATACAGGTGCAATACAAGAATGGAACAGTAAGGTGTGTGGCCTTCATGTGGGGTCCACATGGAAAATCAAGTAATTTTGGTTACAAAAAGTACTTTCGTTATTTACAGTGTGTACTTTTGTCATTTACAATCTCTGCATGGCTGACAGGTGCTTTCCTGGCTCGCTGTTCCCTCCGAGAGGTGAGAGAATAAAGGCAAGAGAATAGCGGTTTGATACCTCTACTTCGTAGTCCCTCTACCCTATGCAGAGATAAAGCTAACGATACAGGAAGGAAGGGAAGCAGGAAGCAAGGAAGGCAGCAAGAAAAGCACAAAGGCTCTTAAAAAATAATGTTTCTCGGCTAACCGGATTGTAAGACTTCCTGGATTTGAGCCTCTTTACAATACAAGGATTGGGATATCGAAAATGCCTTTCTGCCTGTCTATCATGGCTATGAAGAAAATAATCTTGTAGCATAGAAAACAATGATTGTGAAAATTGGTCTATAAAATTAGGAGGATCAGAACCAGAGACTCTAACATTCCTACTACTTACAATGACGAATCCTAGTACATGCGCGTTAGTTGCTGCAGCGATCGTTATACCTGTTCTTTTGTAGTTGGAACTTTCAACTTGCACAATTGTGCCAAGGAGTACCACCGCAATTATCATTGTTATGTAGACAAGGCAAATGGCGCAGTGCAAATAAAACATTCGTGCTTCAAAGTTTTTGGAGGACACCGGTTCAATTAATGGTAAACTGCTTTGTTGCATATGATTTTGATAATATCAAATTTTGAGCAATTTATGACAAGAAAATAGTTTTGTATGGTTCCTAATCATCATATTATGACTAAGACTTTATGTTCTTCATCAAGAAGATATAATTGTAGACCTTTGTCAAAATAGAAGCCAAGGTTTTGGTATATTTTACGCATTTTTGAATCATAGCATCAAAGCACACACCTTGATGCGGCTCAAACGGGGATTAGGAGAATTAGCCAATGAATTTTATAAAAAAGAAAACTCAAAGAGAGACTAGACAAACCATTCAAAGGAATCCTAAATTATTTTAAGTCTCAGTTAAAGAAATATCATCCCTGATAGAAAGATAGATCCGAGATTGGGTTATTTCAGGGCAGGAGGCAGTGCACTCATAGGTGTCCAAGAAAATAATAGATATAGTAGGACGATTGGAGTGATCATAGACATTGTATGTTTCATTTTGTGGGCTCCAATTCCCAAGCCCTTCCCGTAACGTTCATTCATGTCAAATGCCTAATAAGTCCCAGCGGCTCTACTACTGTCACTAGGTCTGGTACTTCCACTCTTGCCGTTGGTGGTGTTGGCAAAAGGCATAGTACCATCAAGGTATGAATCTAAACTATCCTCTGAATTTCTTGGCTCAACATCTTCTAAAAGAGCAAACCTTTTCTTTGACAAGTGAAGCCCTTTTTTATTTTGAATTAATTATGCATGTGCACCTGTAGCTTTCTTGGCTTGCAATAGGGGCAATAGGTGTTTTTACATTTTTTTTTTCTACATATTTTTTTTCTAATAAGACTTCAATAATAATATAAATAGACAAAACTTTCAAAGAAAATGTGTATTTACATGTACTTTTGCATTTTGGCTGTGGCTACATGCTCTGCCTTCTGCAAGGTCCGCTGAACTAGTCTCCACCTTCTGCATTGTGTGTACATCCTCGCGTGTTCTTGTCTTACTTTCTTGGGTAGGTAGGGGAAAGGGAAAGAATCAAACGGAATTGTGTTTTTGTATTTTCGGGTTGCCTTGCTCCTGCTCCACAAAATTTTGTTTTCGAGCTGCCTTGCCCCTACTCCAACTGGTACATTAGATAATTTTATCAAAACAAAACTTGAACTCGTTCTGCATTACAGAAGGAACGAACTATAATGAACTGGGGAATGGGCTTATCAGTTAAAAACTCACATATTATGAACTGGCGAATGGGCTTATCAGTTACCTACAACATCGAGTGTGGAGACGAAAGTAGTGGTGATGCTCCTGACGAAAGCAGTGGTGATGCTCCTCTTCCTCTTGTTAGATTTGAGAAAATGTAACAGAAGCAACTGTAGTCGGAAGCTATACTTCTCGTTGAATTTGATTTTAAGGTATTGAAGACGCTCTCTATCCTTATTTCTTATTTGAGCAGTAAGCGATAGAAATTCGATACTCAGAGCCCGGATGTCACAAAACTCACAAGGCAGTGGAAAAACATGTGCCAGCAAATCTTAGGGGTAGAAACCATAGTTGAATTAACATAAAACTTAAAACATTTTTTGCTAGGGAACTAATGCTAACATTAGTTTGATTAGTTCGATTTCTAAAATACAAAGTGAAACATAATATAATTTTTTTTCCCTATCCGCCTCGCGAAGAGGCCAGAACCATGAAAAAAACAAACTAGGCATTTAACGACTTAGATAGAGTGTGTAAACTATAAGAACCAATAAAAAGAAAGCAAACTAGTGCTAAAAAATCGTTTTCTACTACTATAGTCCCATGCCTAACAACAGGGAATAATAACATTTAGTGATACAAATCGGCTTGCAAAAAGCACAAGGAATGCACAAGTTGTTTGAAGATAATTATGAATACTTATCAATTAGAAGAAATTATCAATTTAAGAGAAATTTAGAAGGAAAATAAATATTAGAGATATCATAGCATTAGAGTCAATAAAAAAACATAGTGACCCATTATCATGAATATCTCACTCAGAATGAAAACTGAAAATAAACATTAGCACAAGAAACCATCTAATTAATTAAATCCTCAAAAGTCTTTCAGAGAATGAAAAAACCATTGCTTTATTATAAAATAGTCCATAATTCGTATTACATTTGTTCAGATGTATGTAAAAGACATATTCAAAATGGCCATGCAGAAAAACAATGCAAGGAACATACTACATTTATTAGGTGTGTAAACATAAGGATGATTACACAATCCCAATATATCAATCATCTATTTTGGAATGAAATGGGCATGAGTCCAAAGCTATCAGACAAGGTACATTACAAGAAACCCTCAAAGCAAGATGAAGGCAGCAGTCCTAATACACCCAAGTAGCCGAGAGAAGCTCGTTCAACAAGTATGTGCTACTTTTGACATAGATGGGCAATATAAAACAAGCTCGCTTGATATATGTGTTGGGGCACAACCTTGTGAAGGAAACCTACAGAGATAGAAAATATGTATGCAATAAAACATACGATGCATATACAAATCAAGCTCGCTTGCATATAATATTCTTGGTGAAAAAACTTTGTAAGGATAAGCTAGATACAAAAAGGATAAAAACCCAGAACTGAAAACCACGCTTGCTTGAAAAGACAACCAGGCTCGCTTGCCATGATAACCAGAAAACTGCCGGAAAAGGTGAATCTAGACAGACTTTCTTGTCAAAAAGATAGAACCACAGGCATAGGATAAATGCATAAAGACAAAAAATGATATATAAACAATTTATGGCAAAGGAATGTCGAAGGATTGCACCACAATATTGTTCCTATAGAGAGATATAAAGATAGTTCAAAAAGGTGCAAGAAGACCCTTTTTCGATAGGTTTTCAGCTCTTGTATTGTTTTCCCTATAGATGTGCTGGATAGAGAAAACCTGGAATTTGTAGAGAATATATTTGATGCGTCCATTCCATCCATATAGTAACAGATCATAAAATCTACTTCTCTCATTGACCCCATCGATAATGATCTTGGAATCCCCATATATGTGAATATGCTTCAGCTGTAGATGATATGCGACCTTAATCCCGCACCAAAAATACATGATCTCTGCTAAGTTATTTGAACCAGGACCAGCATTCTAAAATATATGATATCGCTCTATTGTCAAAATTTTGATCCATGCCCCACAACCCCCAACATCCTCCTTATAAGCCCCATCAAAATAAATCGCAGAGAGTTGATATGATGAGACCAACCTCTTACTGATAAATCAACCACAGAGAAAATATGACGAGGACACGATCCCAACCATCTCATTAAATTACCATATATACCATTTATGTCAATGAAGATGTCCTGAAAAATAAATCAATTCCCCGCTCTTCAAATTTCCCAAAAGACATTAAAAAGAAGAGATTGCTGCGGCCCATTTGATGCACCCCATGTGAGAAAAGTCTGCAAACAGTCATGAGGCCGCCAAAGAGGGTCATTTAGGAGAGGATTAAATAAATGCCAGATAGACGTATAAGTAGATAAACGTAATGAATACACTTGGGAATTAACAAATGGCCCTGCCATATTACGAGTGTCAAACTCAGGGAAACTGGTTACCATTAAAAACAAAAATAAATATTATTATTACAGATTAAAATGCAATTCAATTTTTTGTGTCATAAAGCTTCGAATGAGCTAAGAGTGTTCCATTTAACCCATGTTTATTAAGGGACTATGTGTCCTTCCTCTACACCCAAATGACTAGGAAGAGAGAAAAGTGCACCGACCTGAGATTCATCAAGTGAAATATAGGGTCAATAGACGAATCACTCTCATCTTTTAGCAAGGAGGGTTGAGTAGCTACCCAATACAACACATACCTACACGCCAACAACAAAAAAATTATATTAAAACACCATACATCTGAAACATTGAACATAAGAGGACGAAAAGGTATTACAGAGCTAAGAATATATTTACCTACTAATATGGTGGAAATCTTGATTCTCATCCTGCCACCTAAGTATGCAAAAGGAGAGTAAAATACCATAAAGTAAAATACGTGAGGAAATGAGGAAAATTTAATGAACAGTAATGTTATTTGAAGCAAGGATATTACCTGTAGATGGACAACCCGTGAGAAGGCGATATAATCCTTGTCGTGTGGCTAAGAACTATGCACAGGAGTTGAACTTAAAGGGTTTTCCAGCCCTGCCTAGGAATAGATAAGAGCAAACAAATAATAGAAAAAAAGGAAAAATAATTGTCAAGGAAAAACAATCAGACTTGAGACGTGTCAACGAGAAATCATAAAGAAAGAAATTGAACCATGTAACTATTACCTGCGAGTGAGAATATGCCGCGGTAAATCAGTTGAAGAGGAGCCGAGGAAGAAGTGAATCCATACGCAATTCAACATGCATTAGATTAGAAATGGAGGTAACGAGAAAATAAATACCACAACTGCAAGAAATGGAAACGAACGAAATTATAACGAGCATAAGAGTATTGGAGGGAAAAAAAGGGAAAAGCTGTGAGAGAAGTTCCAACCTGATGTCGAATATGGGGCTCATGAGACCTTACGAATGGTTCACATAGTACTTGTTGCTACACATTGTGAGAGCAAACCATCACCTACCACATCGCTTCCATATCGAAAACGGTGAAATGGTGAGGAGTGGGAAATGGAAAAAGGGAAAAGAAAATAATTATGGTTTTCTAGACTAATCCCGGCCGTTGATTCTCCATGGAAATCTAAACCGTTGAACAATCCCCAAAAATATTTAAATGTGCCATGTGAATTCCCTTGCGACCCATGTGACTGATGCTCAAGCGTCGGCTAGGAAATGGTGCCACCAAATAGAAATATGTATTGATTGTACCTAAATATCTAAACGTATTTATTCATAACTTAGTAATACACGATATTAATACCCATGTTAGAGTCGGTCTTACATCCCTCCGTCAGAGATCATTTCTCTATTTGCATTTCATTTTAGGTGTCTCATTCAGTTCATTCATCTGCATTCCGTTAGGGGCATGCCATAATCTGACGGAAGGGCTTTCTAAGTCATACCCCTCATGCCTTGTACCTGCTGGCTCATGGTTGTTCATCAAATTCCATCAACATCAGTTTTTAAGCCATTTAAAGTCCCATTTTGGTCTCTTGGTCAACAAAGTGTCATTTTGGTTATTAGGTCTAGGGTTTGTCAATTCAGTCTGCAAAGTGTCCAATAATCCCGGCAGGCACATGAGGGAAATTTAGAATAAGTTTTCATCGCAAATTTCATCATCGCAATCTTTGATCCATGACTTTTCTTCAAAACTCTGTTTTGAAGAAAATCATCATTTTGTCCTTTGTAATAAATTGCCATGTATATTTTCAAGGTTTTTCAGTTGTCAAAATCTTCAGGCACAGCCCTGGTCATCCTTTTCCAAACGTGCCAGTCATCCCTGCAAAGAATAGCCAAAAGACTCATCATCAACTCCAAATCCAAAGGAAACAAGAAAATCAAAGTCCACATTAAGAATTTCAAAGTGCCAAAGTGTTCAAACATCACAAAATGAGTTATTTGAAATTAAAAATCAAGTCATTGGGCAATTTTCTGCAGTGTAAAAATACACTGGTGTGGCGCACATGGTGTGCGCGGCGCGTTGGGATGGTGAGCGGCGCACAGGGCCGGAACACCTAATTTTTGCCTTTGCTCCATAAAAACTCAAAATTGACTAAATCTTCTATGTTTCAAGTAAGTTTGTGAGTTTTTGAAATGCTAATTAGCCAGCGTTTGGGTTCATTTGGAAAGGGAATATGAGAATTTGAATGTCAAGGTATAAACCCTATTCACTTGTTACAAATTGTTCCCTTAGGGATTTATCATTGGTGTTTTAAAGTGATTGCGGTGCCAAACTTGTTCATTTCCCATTGTGTTCATCCCTTTCCCGTCATTGTAATCCTATCATCATTTTCAATCCCCTATTCCCTTATAAAACCGCTCATATCACTTATTTCCTAAATCCTATTTTCCCTATCCTAAAACCTACCATTCCCTATCATTTTTCCCATCTCCAATATTATTTGCAACAAATACCCAAATCCTAGATTCCTAAATACGGTCAAGTGACTGTTAACACATTTCAAATCTCACTTGACAAACTCCACAGTCCACTTTCCCACTGTCCCATATTCCTCACAGTCCCTCACTTCCTTTTGGCATATTTGGAATTGAAAAAAAACACCAATTTATCATTTTCAACAAACCAAACATACACTTGACATACACATTGCAACACCATGACGGACACCGACACATCCAATGAACAAGACAGTGACTTTACAACTGAAACTGCATGCACCAGGAGGGCACTGAAATGTCACTAAGGGCACTGAATCTTGGCCGAAGCTTCATTGGATGAGCATGATACTTGATGATGGACCTTCACTCCAAGTTTTAGCAAATTTGGAGTAAAATTTGTCATTTTTGAAATTTTGGTTGCAAAACAGGTTTTTCCGCCCGTCGCGTCACGCCACTTGGCGCGCGCTTACGTTTGAGAGATCTTTTGGAGGAAAAATTGAAATTTTTGGATTTTTTATGAGAATTTATGCATGCTCAGGAATGGACGAGAGATTTCATCAAGTTCTGGGTGGTTTAAAAGGTCAAAAACACTCCAAAAATGGCCTTTCTACCACTTTTTGCACCAGCAGGAACTAGTCTTGCGCGATTGCAGTTTTGGAGGGGTAAATGAACTCCAAATTGAAAAATTCCACTTGGTTTGGATAGCCGACAGACAAGGCTTTCCAACGAGCTATCATGAGCTCAATTTGGAATTCAAGAAGTGCCCCAAAAACAGGCTCAAAGTGGCACGATGCATAGAGGAATTTTGCCCAATTTTCACTTTTCAGCTCAGAAATTCGGCTAGTTTGACTAGTTTCACTTTTGGATATAATTATTGATCTATCTTGATGTAATTTTGTGGATATGATGTAAATTTGACTCATGTTTACTTGTTCTAGAGGATTCATTCACTAAAAAGTGAAAATTAAGTGAATGGATCAGTTCCCTAGCATATAGAGGCAAGTTGTTTGGCTGCCTAGATTTCAGCTCCTTGTTTAGAATTGGTTGAAACAGCCCCTAGAAGGATGAGCTCGACCCCTAGAGGCATGGGAAGGGGTTAGACTTGTCTATATATTTTATTTTTTGAGACATCTTCATGGTTGGACTCTTGGGAATAGTTTGGCACATCATTGTATATTCATTTCAGTATTTTTGGCAAAGGAAAGACCAGAGTTTTGCAGCACTTGTTGGGATCCTTGTGGCTTTGATTTTTTATGATTGTTTTTCTCCATGTAATTGTAATTTCATTAATGTTTTATTTATGCCATTTCCCTTCTCTTTGCTTCTGAAATTAAACAAATGAGTAACTAAGGTAGAATTCATTAGTTTGTTGGTGCTCTGCCTTAAAATTTTGTTTAGTTTTATGTGTTTTCATATGTTTGAAGAGGATCCTTGCAGCCTCTTGCCCTCTTCAGCTCCTCAGCATTCTTTTCTATCCATTCATTGAATCTAAGACATCAAAGCCATTGCCTTCCTTGCCCCAACGGGAACTCTGCAAGAATTTGGCCGCATCCCCAAGCCCAAAACTGCCTTTCCCTTTTTCCAAAAAAAACCCCTAAAAATCATTCCAAAATCCTTGATTAATATACCTAGCCTAAAATCGGTATCCATTTTAAGTCATCTCAGGCCCTATTGGACATCTTTTGCCGTGATAGACCTGGAGAGAGCCCTCTCCTGTCCTCATAGGGCTAGCTACGAGGCTGAGTGTGGTTTGGTGTTATCTTGAATCCTGCCTTCCTTCAGCCTAAGGTGGATTTGGGCTATAAAAACCCAAATCGCCACTCTTAAGGATGTCAATTAAATTAAATGTTTAGGGCGCATAATTTGTAGTGGGTAATTAAGTTACATAGAGGTACAATCAGTTTTTTACATTAGGATAGATAAATGTGGAGATATGTATATATAATTATACTATATTTTTTCCACGAGGGTCTATGGTGCCTAGGTTTAAGGGACACAAAATTATAAATGAGTGTGTAAAACTTATATCCATTCGAGAAGTCTCCAAAGAAAAGAATGTAATGACTTCAATACAATGGTGTATGTGTATATATATTGCAGAAGGTTAAAATTTTGGTTTTCTATATTGATAAGAATGAAAAAAAAAAAAAAAAAATTATCAAAGAGGAGTGTTACAATATGCCATTATTTGAGGAAGATCTTTGCCTTCTAATCTGGTCAAGGCAGAAAAAACCTAAACTATAATCATATTAACTAAAACATAATGAAATTAATAATACTACCAAACTAAAAAATAAGGTAAGAAAATCAATCATTCAAATTAAAGTACAAGCCAAAATTTAATAATATACAAGTATATTAATTAAGAATCAAAACACAGTTATGAAGTTAAACTAAACAAAAATAAACTAAAAATTGAAGTAACAAAAATAAACTAAAAATTAAAAGTAAATCTAAAAATCAAAGTAACAAAATTAAATGGAAAATTAGAAGTAGATTATTATTAAAAATTGAAGTAACAAAAATAAACTAAAAAATAAAATTAATTAAAATTATATTAAAGTAATAAGTAAAACCACATTTAAAGCTAAACTAAAACAACTAAAAGTCTATTGCATTAAGTAAAAAAGATATTAGCAATAGTTTTTTTTTTTTTAAGCTTGGTAGGGCTCCTTTTTCATTAATTTTATAAACAACAAACAACCAGATTTACCAGTTTGGTGGCCTCAACCCGCCCTGAGCGGGAAACTGAGTCTGTTGGCCACCTCATGGCATGGTATGCCATCCAAAAAAATAAGGTTTTGAGTCTATCATACCAAGCATTCAAAGCCTGGATACTCACACATATACAATTTTTCATAGATTGACTAACAGATTTATTGGACACTCGAAATTTAAATGTTAGCCGCATATAGATACTAAGAAAAAAGGCTTATTAACTCATCCATAAACTACTCAAACTCTTCAGGAATCAAGGCCAACTCCACTGGTGTCGGATCCTGAAATGAGGTGCCAATATGCTCAAAAGGCTTGGAAATACACGCAAGGTGGTACTCAATGAGCTCAAGGCACCCATCCTGTTTCCACAGTTGGAATTTGATCTTATCGAACTCGCTCGTGTAGTCTGGGAAGTCTTGGGCTAATGCCACCAGGTTCATAGAGATCTTCTCCAAGGCTTTGCCAAGGATGCTCTTCATATACCAATAAAGATACAATGTCTGCTTGAATAGTGTTAGTCTGCCTCTTGTTTTTCCTGGATCCAATAGTAGCCCTTTTCATTCCTTAGTATCCTTCTCTGTCTCGGTATGTATATTTATATTAGCTTCCCATTTTCCAATGAGCTTCTGAATTTCCTCTATTGTGTTTTTGTGGTATGCTTTCACTGCCCCTTGGATCACATCTATTATAGGCCTCCATCCTCCCGGATTTCTCAAGGGTGAGCTGGGTTGAGCTTCAACTGCCTCCCCCTTATCTTTCTAGCCATGACATCAAGTTGTTGGGCTCTTGGAGCAGGATTGACTACAGGGCTCTTGGATCGTGCCATATGAGAATCTTTGGCAAGGTTTCTAGGTGGGTGTCCTTTCCACAAAATCAAATGGAGGTGTGATTCCATGAAATTTAAATGATCAAAGGACCGTGCAACACATATATCATAATAAAGGTGTCTCGTGATCCTCTTCCCATAACTTATCCCCTGCCTGTCTCTTTGAGGACGGAATGCCCTCACACCCTACTTAATTTATGCCACCCCTGTCCCTAATGATCGCGTGCACCCCAAAAATTATCACCATACCGAAAAGACCTCCTACCTTCCTTCCATATCCCGACCTCCATTCTGGATTCTTCTCTCTCGTCATACCTCAAACTCTCGCAATTGATAGAGGAGGCATCGATGCCCATTGCTCGGGTCTAGGTGGAGTTTCATCTCTGAGTCCCCATGCCCACAAAGCCTAAGTAGATCAAGGTGGTATTAGCCTGCATTGCCTCTAAAATATGCATGGCCCAAGACTGCTCCTTAACTCTATACCCTGGTAGGATTTCCCGACCCCTCACCACTCTCTCTTTCCAGTGTCCCTTACCCTAAAGACACATTTGGGCATTGAGGCCATGCCCTATTCCTACTCTGACATAGAGGCATAGACCCAACAGAACCCCAACCCTCCCCCGACTAGATTCAGATTGGTTTCGCTCTCCCTTACCCAGCAACAGACTATACCAATCCAAATTCATCCCCTTAGGCTCCCATAGAGACCGACCCAGCTAATAAAACATAAACATGGGATGACAAAGGGAGTGGAAACCATGCACATACCTGAGTATTGCCATGGTGGAAGGCCAATGGAGGTTTTTTATCCTGAAGTCACGTCTGCACCAGAGTCTGTTGTCATAACAAAACCCCCACACCTTCCTCCACACTACTTTAAGCGCCATGTGTGAGCCTTCGTCCCACCAACTCACCTCATATTGCATGCCACAATACTACCTTACACCCTTGCCACTCATGTGGAGGGTGGTGGGCTACAATCCTAAAGCCACTAACATTAATATTGATCGAAGGTTCGATATTCTTCGTCACACCCCGATCAGGGAGATGAGTCTGGGTAGTGTGAGTGAGCTCCACTATCTCTCATGTCTTGTTTGATGAAGCTCTGCAGCTTGATCCATGGCTCTTCCCTAAAATTGCGAGGCCTGCTTAATTCAATGGGTTCATTCACATTAACGCAACAAAAATTTCCTAGGAGGTCAACTGCTATGTTTCCTTCCCTCCTTACATGTGTGATAATGATATTATCAAATTTCTTGATTGTATCCTCCAATCCCTACACATGCCTAGCAGTACACCAACTCTGGTTGAGTTTGTCCCACTTTATTCCATGATTTAGCTTTTTTAGGGTGTTTGTAACCAGCTAAGAGTCCCCTTTGATTACCAACTTTCTATATCTTATCCTGACGGCCAAGAGAAGACCTTGAAGCACTCTTATGAATTCCACTTCATTGTTTCTAGCAAAGCCATAGGAATCCACATATATGAATCTTATTGTGACTCGATGATCTCGAAAAATCTCTCCAGCTCCTGCTTGCCCCTGATTGCCTTTCGAGGCTCCATCAAAGTTGAGTTTTATGAATCCTTCTGGAGGAGATTTGAATTTTGTGATGGTGCCCCCTCTGTCAAGGATAGCTTTCTAAGAGGCTTGGGAGACAATGTCTGGTGCTAGGTAGAGGCCCTAGAGAATTATTGCTTCCTGAGCTGCCACTTGGAAATCATCTGGCATCCATTTCTCTAAAAGGATGGTTTCTTTTATGTTGTTCTTAATTCCTTCCCACACTATCTGTTGGTCCAAACTAGTGTTTTTGAACATTCGGGGGTTCCTCTCCTTCCACGTCGCCCCTAGAGTGAACCCTGGGACTAAAGCTCAAGCTTGGTTAAGGACCAGGCTAAAGAATAAGACTTGTCTCTAGATTAGGATGGTCTCCTTTATGTTTCATGGGTCTCAATCTATCCTGCCAAAAAATGGTTCCACTTGTATCTATTTTCTCTCTACATATTGAGAGGAATTGAGGAGGTGTTCTAGCATTTCCTCCTAATTTCCACATAGGGCACAAATCGAGGGCCCTTGGAAGCCTCTTTTGATCAGTTGGTCCCAGGTCAATAGTTTTCCTCTACACAGCAGCCATATGAAGTAGGTCACCTTCGGCCACCACTTCCCTCCCCAAATTTTCCTCTAGATTTGTTGTTGATTATCTTGTCCCCATATTGCTTTTACCGTGTAATATTCCTTGACTGTAAATGATCCTTTCGTAGCATAACCCCATCTCAAGATGTCTGACCCTTTCTGGAAGGTAATGCTTCTTGATTCTAGCTCCTTCCTCAAATGGATCCATTGATATGAATTCAACACATTTCGCTAATCTGTCTCGTCTTTCCATCTTCTCCACCCATTGTTAATGGTTTCTTCCCTCCAGTATTGATTTACTGTTTTATAATTGTTGTTCATAGCATAAGTGAATGGTTCACTCACCTCCTCTCTAGGGAATAATTTTCCCTTTTGTTGCCAAGATTCATTCCAAAAGAGGGTTGTTTGTCCATTCCTTATTTCGCAGAATAAATGTTGCAAAATAAGATCTCTTTTTTGGACTGCTATATTCTAGATGGTTGATCCTTTAGGGGGATAACAGTATCTTAAAATATCTTCCGTATGACCATGCATTTAATTTTTCATCTTCCGTATCTTCTTCCAAAATCTCTCTCCTATCTATTCCCATCTCCACGATAATTTGACCCCATTACCTAGATGAGAATAAAAAAATATCTGAGGCATAGTCCCCCTTCCATATTAGGTTTGATGAGGTTTAGCCATGCTACCAAGGACCATTTTTTCAAATGTTTCACCCCTCCCCAAAGTAATTTCTTGAATATTTCCTCCATTTTGCTGCAAATAGTTTTGGGTACAACCATTCCATACAGCTGGTAAATGGTGATGGATTGCAGGACAAATTTTAAAAGGATAGTGCGGCCAACCATATTGAGGGCTCTAACGGTCCAATTGCTGAGCTTACTCTGAATGTTTTGGATAATATGACTCCAACAAGCTATTTTCAAAGATATTTTAGCAAGGGGCATGCCTAGGTATTTAGTGGGGAGAGAGCTGATACCAAACCCCAACACTCTCTTGGGTATTTCTAGTCATGTTAAAGAAGAAGATGCATGTTTTTTCATTATTGATAAGAGTGCCAGAGGCTTCTATAAACACATGGAGGATATATTTAATGTTTCTGGCTTCCTTCAGCAAGACATGTCAAAAGAGCATAACATCGTCAAAAAATTGCTAGTGGGTAAGAGGGAGGTCACTGCCCTATAGTATAAGACAATAGATATTCAGATTACAAGCTTCTTTATTCAGGAGTCTGCCTAGAATAAATAAGAATGGGGACAAGGGGATCTCCTTGTCTTATCCCTCAGGTAGGGTTAAGAGATTTTTGGGGGAACCATTTAGGAGAATGGAGTAGATAAGGGAGGATACGACAGCCTGGATCCATCAGATCCATATCTGATCGAACCCATAGGCCTGAAGGACTTTGGTAAGGAAGGTCCAACTTATGCAGTCATAGGCTTTAGATAAGTCTAGCTTGATCATCATCCCCTGGATTTTCATATGCTTCAAGGAGTGAATTTCTTCCCAGGAGGTAATAAAACCATATAGGATTTGACGGCCCTCCACAAAACCAGTTTGTTCAAGTGATATGAGGGATGCCAAAAAAGTCTGAAGGCACTTAACCATAACAGTTGCAATGATTTTTTATATTAGATTACATAAAGCAATCAGGAAGAATCCTTAGGGATGCTCAGAATTCGCAGATTTAGGAATCAACATTATGAAAGTAGCATTAAGACTGGGGCACACCTTTTGGTGTCATCTTGACTTCCCCACCACTTCCAGGGCATCTTGTCCTATGAATTTCCATGCAGCTTGGAATAATTTCATGGTGAATCCATAAGGCCCATGGGCTTTGTTTTTTTCCATACCCTTTACCACTTCCTCCACTTCCTACATTGTGAACACCCGCATAAGGTGTAGGGTCTGATCTATGGTGATGAGGTGCAAAATATCTTGGGTGATTCCATGGATTGTCTCAAAGCTATCCTTCTTCGGTTCAAAGAGAAAGGTATGAAAGTTATGTATAACTAGGTCTTCCATGTCCTCATGATGGACTATTTTGTCTCTAGGCTTATTTTTCAGCGAGAATATCCTGTTGTGTTGTACGTGTTGGACCATTTCTTTATGGAAGAATTGTGTGTTCCTCTCTCCTTTCCTCAACCAGTTGACCCTAGATTTATGCTTCGAGATTATGTCCTCATGTTTTATGCGTTCTTCCAATTGCATTATGAGCCGCCCCTCTTCTTCTACTAGAAGTTCTGATCTACCCTTTGTGATAATCTGCAATTGGACATTCTCCATCTTCTTCTTTAACTCCTCCTGGTCTTTGAAGATGTTGCCAAAGTCCTCTTTGTCTGATTTCTTGATCCTTCACTTGATATATTTTAGCTTGAGTTGGAATGTATGCATAATATTTCTTCCCACTGCTTCACTGTTCTTCCACCATTCTTCGAGTTGCCCCAACGACTTAGGGTCTCAGAGAAAAAATGCTTCAAATTTGAAGAGCTTATTTCATGGTCCTCTTTTGAGGTTGATTTCCACTCATGCTGACTAGTGGTTCGAGCCCATTCTGGGGAGAATGGAGTTTTCCATATATATGTCTCAGGAGATAACCTATTCCGAGACCAAGAACTGATCCAATCTCGATGCAATGTGATTTTCTCCTCCTCTCTGATTGTTCCTGGTGAAGGTTTCGTTGTTGATTTGTAGGTCCACCAGTTTGAGCTCTAATATTACGTCCCTGAACATATGATCCAGATTTATGCAGGAACACAACAGAATAAACATATAACCATAAATATAGAGATGCAGTGGAAATAACACTTCATTTCATTAATATCAAAGAACTGAAATTTGGTTACAGACAAAATGGAAATAAAACTAGCTAGGGTGCTGGTAGCTATCTCTGAGAAGAGATGTGGCAACTACAGGCCTCTGAATTGAGTTATAATGAGGCTCGAGGGGCTATTTATTATTTAGAAACAATGGGAAATCCTAAACAGCCAAAACCCTAACCCTAGGAGATGAAGCGCCAAAACTATGGGCCCCATTTGGGCAAATTGGTGTTTCAACTTCTCAGGGATGTAACTTTGGCATACGATCTTCGTTTGACGTGTACCATACCTCGTTAGAAATATCTATCCGAGGGATACAAATTTTGAAGGAGAAACATCGGTCCAAGGACCCATGTTACTCTCGGTTTTCCCAAAAAACGTGATTTAGGGCCTCAAAACGGCTCCGGAAGTTCAGGACCCGAAAAACTACTAAAAATGGTAAGTTGTGCTGAAACTGAAAAACTGAAAGAGACAATGGTGGGGCCCCAAGTGGAATAGCCAGGTGACCACCAATATCCACCTGGATCATTCCTCCCCCCTTAGGAAGCAATGGTCCCCATTACATTAAGTTCCTCCATGAGATGAGGAAATTTCTGCTAAACTTGTTCCTTGGTGAACCACTTTCCTTGGTGCATGAGTTGGCCAGCTTTGACAACCCAATACAGTTGGATCTTCTGTTGGCGAGTGTTCTTGATTTGCATGTCCATGATAAAATCTGTGGTGGCCTGTTCCATACAGTCTGGGTTTAAATCTGTTGGTGTGAGTTGTTCTGCAATGTCTGAGGTGTCCTGTAGAGGTGGGAAGTAAGGACGAAGGCGATCCACATTGAAGACTGGGTGCAGACCAAGGAATGGTGGAATACTGAGCTCGAAGGAATTGTTCCCTACAGCCTTGGTGATAGTGTACAACCTGTATCAGAATAGGCGAAGCTTGCGGTGGGGTCCAGTGAGGCGCTCCTTCTACAAATGCAGCCATACTTTGTCGCCCACCTGGAAGTTGTGTGGCATCCGATGTTGATCATGGCATTGCTTGTACTTCGCATTGGCTCTATCCAATATATCATGAACCTATTGGCAGATATGTTGAATGCGCTTGATGAAGCTACTTTATCAACTTCAGACTGGACATGAGCTGAATCGGCCTGAGCAACTGCAAATGGCATGGCTACATCAATGGGACATAGTGGATGGAATCCCAAGCCCACCTGAAAGGGGCTATGGCCAATTTAACTGTGGAGAGCCTAGTTATAACTATGTTGTACATAGGGGAGGCTCTCGTCCCATGTGCGTGGATGCTTTGAATTGTACATGCACAAAATGTGTACAATCATTCTATTGACGACCTCTGTCTGGCCATCTGTTTGGGGATGGAAAGCTGTGGACTTGGTGAGCTTTGTGTCCAACATTGACCGGAGGCTGGACCAAAATGTGTTGAGGAACCTGCTATCTTGATCTGATATGATAGATTGTGGGATCCCAAAGTGCACCCACACTTGTTCAAAGAAGAGCTTAGCAGTGGCTTCTGCTGTGATATTCTTCTTACAGGCTGCCATAATGGCCATCTTCGAGAATCTATCAACGACCACGAAAACACAGTCATTTCAATTCTTAGTAGAAGGCAGGCCCGACATGTAATCCATGGAGATGGATTCCCAAGGTCGACTAGGGGTAGGTATTGGAGTATATAGGCCTTGCTTCTTGATGGTCAGTTTGGCAATGGCACAAGCAGTGTAGGATCTGATGTGCCTCTCGACATCCTTTCAAAGGTTCAACCAATAGAAATACTTCTGCAGTATTGCTACTGTTTTCTCGGCCCCGAAATGCCCAGCGAATTGACTGTAGTGTGCTTCCCATATCATCTTGGCACGCTCGCTTGAAGGAACATAAAGGTGTCCTAGGTGACATAAAAGTGCATCTTGGAGGTGAAAATTTGGAACTTGCATGCCCCCCAAGAGTGCCTTGTAGGTGTGGCTGAATTCTGGGTCGCTCTCATAGAGAAGCGGCCAATCAGAAGTCTCGTGTCCACAAGATTTGAGCACGCTGGTGAGCGCCACGATCGGTGGTCGGCTGAGGCAGTCTGCAACATTATTGGTGCTACCCTTCTTGTACTTGATGTTCAAATGAAACTGTTGCAGATATGTGGACCACTTCTAATGGCGATCATTCTGCAACTTCCCTTGTGTCTGTATGAACTGCAAGGGCCGATGGTCTGTGTGGATGATTGTTCCCTTCCCCAAAATGTAATGCTTCCATTATCAAAAAGCTTGCACAATGGAATACATTTCTTTGTCGTAAGTGGGATACTTACAAATGGTGTCAGACAATGTCTCACGATGATATGCCACTGGATGTCCCTGTTGAGTAAGAACTGCCCCAATCGCATAGTTAGAGGCATATGTCTCGATCTCAAATGGCTGTTGCAAGTCTGGTAATGTGAGCACTGGGGCAGAACAGAGGCGATTTTTCAATTCTATGAACGCCTTCTGTTGAGGTTCCAACCAAAAGAATTTTTCTCTCGCTCCTCCCTTGGTGACTTGACTCAAGGGCCAAGTGATATGAGAGAATCCCAACACGAATCTACGGTAGAAATTAGCAAGACCTAGAAAGCTGCGAAGCTCTGTTATAGTGGTTGGGGCTGGCCAATCCCAAATGAATTGGATCTTGGCTGGATCCACATGCACCCCCCTTTCATCAATAATGTATCCCAAATATTGAACCTGGGTCATGAAAAACATGCACTTATCCAATTTGGCACACAGCTTGTGTTGCCGCAGTGTTCGGAGGACTTGTCGGATGTGCTGAAGGTTCTGTTCCCAAGTCTGGCTGAAGATCATAATGTCATCCAAGTACACCACTACAAATGAGTTGGTGAATGCCTGCAAGATGTCGTCCATCATCCTCATGAAGGTTGCGGGAGCATTCGTCAACCCGAAAGGCATGACCAGCCAATTAAAAAGGCCTTCCTTGGCTTTGAAGGCAGTCTTACACACATCGGAGGGTTCAATTGGTACCTGGTGATACCCAGACTTCAGGTCGATCTTGCTGAAATATTTTTCACCTTTGAGTTGGTCCAGAAGGTCATCAATCCATGGGATTCGGTACCTATTCCAGGAAATGATCTTTTTCAGCACCCGATAGTCAATACAGAGTCTCCACGTCCCATTCTTCTTCTGTACCAACATGATCGGGCTCCCACAGGGCGATGAACTTGGTCTGATGTTACCTTTCTGCAACAGCTCTTGAATCTGCCTCTTGATTTCATCATTCTTTAGAATAGAGCACCGATAGATCGGTCCATTGGGTAGCAGTGCACCTGGGGTCAGATCAATCGAGTGCTTGGCCTGACAGTCTAGAGGAACCCCTGTGGGTGAGGTGAATATGTCCCCGTACTCCTCCACAACCTTATCCATTTTTTGTTGTCGCGTAGAGGAGCCCTGTCTGGAGGTCGTGGCCACAGTCTTCTTCTTTCCCTGGCGGCAGATCATCAGGAAATCGAATTTCCTAGTTTGGGAAATGAGCTTACTGCATTGTTTTGCAGTAACCAAATAGATAGTGGTATGAGGTGGTACCTCTGGTATCCTGTAAAACTTATTTCCCAAAGTAACAATAACAGCATGAGGTCAAGACTCATACACAGCATGATGCTTCCACAAGTATGGTTGTCCTAATAATACATCAGAAACATCAAGAGGAGCAACGTCACATAATACCTCATCCATGAAGGGCTTGATGCTATAGGGAAGGCGGCACTGCTAGCTGACACAGAGATCTCGTCCTCGGTGAAGCCACCCGATGGTGTATGGGTGTGGGTGAGCTATGGTCGGCAAGCCCAACTGCTTCATGGCATCTGCTGAAATGAGGTTCTTTTGGCTCCCATTGTCGACAATGAACTGTACAGGGGAGCCCTTTACCCACATCTTGGAGTGGAAGAGACGTTCCTCCTCCTCTAGATCTTCCGGCTCCTCTTTCTGATCTTTGTAGTGGCAACAGTGGCGTTGGGCTCTGCATCAATAATCTGTTTCCATTTTTTATTCCCCTTTTCAGGTTCTGATTCGGATTTGGAGCATGCATCTGACTCAGAAACCCTCATCTCGGCCACTAGTGACTGGTTGGCCCGACACTCACTTGTGTTGTGAGTGGAGCTCTTATGGAACTCACACCACTTTCCCATGTCCTTATTTGGCTTTGCGGTGCTATTATTTTCTTGTGGCTTCAACGAGTTGTCTTTAGCCACCATGCCTTGGCTCTGTCCTTTGTTCTGTGGTTTGGAAGCACCGTTCCCTTGCTTTTGATTCGCAGATCCAAAGTCTTGCTTCTTTTGTTTGAATTTCTGCTCAATATTGGCAGCATACCGGTATGTCGTACCAAGCGAAGAGATGTCGAGGAACTCCATTTCATGTTGAGTGTATCTGTGCAGATAGCTGTGATACTTTAGCACCAGATGTTTCTTTGAATCTTTGATACCCAAATTTGTGCACAGGGTATGGAACAGATTCGTCAGCTCATACACATCTTGATCCCTTTGTTGTCACAGCGTGGTCCATTGTATGTACTTGTCCTCATAGCTCCCCACGGGATAGTACTGTTCCTTGATGGCGTCTCGGAAATAATTCCAAGTTGGTACGGCCGAGAACAGAGAGGGTTTTTTCTGGTCCTTGCTCTCACAATAGGTTTCCCACCGGTCCTTAACATGGGGTGTAGCTTTGAGGAGTGCAAAAATAATCTTCTCCCGGTCTGAAAAGTCATGAACAGAGAAATATCCTTCTAATAGATTCAACCATCTATCTACGACATATGCATCTATATGACCCTCAAATATGGGAATGTCAAAATTTACTTGTACCTTAAAAGGAGTCGCGCCTCCAGAGTGGCCGCTAGATGCAGATGCGCCGCCGGTGGGCAGCCGTTGAAGGATCTGAGCAAAGTTATCCATCATTGTGTTCCTTTGTTTTTTGAGGGCCTCCTTGAGCAATATTTTGATAGGATCTCCTGCTCCCTCATCTTTCTGTTCGTCCCCCATGGGCGTCCATTGAGGTTTGCGAGGCTAATATTGCAAAGGTTCCACCAGATCGAGCCCTAGCTCCTTATACCCCGACCTCGTTGGGGACATGCGAAGAAGGATCGAGAAAAAGCAGACCACTCTGATACCACTGATCCAGATTTATGCAGGAATGCAACAGAATAAAAATATAACCATAAATACAGAGATGCAGTGTAAATAAAAGTTCATTTCATTAATATCAAAGAACTGAAATTTGCTTACAGAAAGAATGGAAATAAAACTATCTAGGGTGCTGGTAGCTATCTCTGAGAAGAGATGTGGCGGCTATAGGCCTCTGAACTGAGTTAAAATGAGGCTCGAGGGCCTATTTATTATTTAGAAACAATGGGATATCCTAAACAGCCAAAACCCTAACCCTAGGAGATGAAGCGCCAAAACTATGGGCCCCATTTGGGTAAATTAGTGTTTCAACTTCCCAGGGGCGTAACTTTGGCATACGATCTCTGTTTGAGACGTACCATACCTGGTTAGAAAGATCTATCCAAGGACTACAAATTTTGAATGAGAAAAATTGGTCCATTGACCCATGTTGCTCTCTGTTTTCCCAAAAAACGTCGTTTAGGGCCTCAAAATGGCTCCGAAAGTTCAAGACCCGAAAAACTGCTAAAAATAGTAAGTTGTGCCGAAACTGAAAAAGTGAAAGAGACAATGGTGGGGCCCCAAGTGGAATAGGTGGGTGACCACCAATATCCACCTGGATCAACATATCCATATCTGGATCGTGTCGACAAATTCCTCTTTTCTTCTCTTTGAGGGACATTATCATGTTAAATTCCCCTCCTACTATCCATAATTCCTCCTGAAATTATCTTCTCATACTCACCAGGTTGTGGAGGAAGGCCTCTTTCACCCCTGGGGTATGAGGTCCATAAACCCTAGTAAGGAGGACCCAATCACTAGATCTTATGTGTCTAAAGAACCTTGTAAGCGTTCAAGGGCTACTTACCTAATCATCAAAGATGACTTCCACTGGGTTCCATATAATGGGTAGTCCCGCCGCATTTCCTCTAGAGTCGAGAGAGATCACTTCATATGGTAGTTTGAAACTTCTAACTATCCCTTTGAGCTTGGCTTCTGGGATCTTGATTTCCTGGATGATCATAATGTTGGCCTTGTCTTTCCTTAGTCACTCCTTCAAATACTGTTGTTTGCCTTTATTATTAAGGCCACAAATATTCCAAGCTTTTATAATCATTTAAATGATTTTTTAAGTTGGTGGAATACCAATGAAAGAAGAACTACCTTCCATGAGTTAACTAGTGATTCTCCAATCATATGAATGGTCTCGTTGAGGTTCTTTCTACTACTTTTCTTACAGCCTTTCCTTGTCGGCCCTTGATCTCCTCCCTGGGTCTTCTGGGTTTCTAGCTGATCGGGTTGGTCTGTTCTTGTACTTCCTTTTTTAGCTTTGTAGTTGTGTAATGTCTATTTGTTGAGCTTTTTTTGTGCTTTGGGGATGAACCTCTCATCAAGGTGTCTCCATTCGTTCACTAGTCTACGGAAAACCCTCTCTTCATTTCTTAGATCCTCTTTCTGAATAACTATTTCCATATTTGACTCATCTTGTCCTGTCCTTGTGGTTTCTTTGTCTTGAATTTCAACTTCCGCATTTCATTTGGTATTTTTCCCTTCCCTCTATTTTTCCAGTTTATCTTCGTTATCTTGTTCCTCCCCCATCTCTTTGTCATGGTCATATGCATCTTGGCGATCTACCATTTCTTCCATTGTCTCCTCTTCCTATAGGGTAATGAACCTATTGTAGCTCTTCTTGTTTTTACCTGTCATTATTGTATTTGGGTTGGGGGGTTTGGTTATTCTTTTGGTTCATCTTTCTCCTCTATACTTCTTGGAAGCCCTTCGCATCCTCGTGTTGTTTCTTGTGATTTTTATATTTTTCTAGCTCCTTTGGATCTTTTTGGTTTAATGGGAATTCTCGAAACAAGCAACAATACTCATGGAATATCCTCCACCAAAAGGGGATGTGTTCATAGTCGATGGTTTATTTCCATACCTCATGGTGATATTCTAGCTCTATGGCCTCTAGTAGTGGTTTTGTTATATTCATGTAGACGCAAATTCTTACATATGAAGTATATCTTCCTCGTCTTGTGGAATCTGCAGTATTTATGAAGGTGGTGAGGGAGTTCCCAATACCCTCCAAGATCTCTGGGTTTGAGAATTCCATTGGGAGGCCGAAGAGGTGTACCCATATTAGGGCTGCCAAGAATTTTTCTCTATCTGGATTGTATCATTCTTCCCATTACCACATAAAAAATTCTCCATTGTTGAAGAAGTAAGGGCCACCATCGAAAACCTTCTCTTTGTCTTCTATGTTAGAGAAGATGGTTGTAAAAAAACCTTTTGCTCTGATTTTCAGTTCCACATGCCCTTTCGGCTACCATTTTTTATGAATCCATCTTACTAGGTCTCGTTCCGTTGGCCAAACCCCTATGAACTCACATATGATTAGAAGATCCTTCATGTATGACCTATATTCCTCTAGCTTGTTTCTTGGGATCACAAAGCAAGGTTTCTTTGAGGCTCACGGTAACAATTTCCCTTGCATGCAACTCTTCCATTGTGCCTAGGACTGGCATGCCTTTCCCATGGTTCACTTGCTGATTTGTGGTTTGCGCTCCCTCCGCACTAGATTCCCCTCTGACTACATTAAGGTAGAAGGGGGACATTTCCTCCATGGATTTTCCCCCATTGTTGTTGCCTTTTCCTAGGCCCTCGAGGTGGTTGGCTTTGCCTAGGCCCTTGAGGTGGTTGGATCAGTCTCCCTCAATCTCTGAACTGTGTGAGGTTTTTTGCACCCTATTAAAACTCTAAGATAACACTAGCAAAGCTCTCTGAAAATACCCGTATTATTAGCAATATTTTTCATGATGGCCTATCAAAAAGATTCTTATGAATCCATTGGCTTACACTATCTCCGTTTGCATGAAAAATATGGTATCTTCGATTTTCTAAGTTGTAATGAAGCACATCTCTTAATCAATATAAAAATAGTTTTCTTTATATAAAAAAGTATTTATGTTGTATACACATTTTAGATATACATAACTTTTAAACTTAACCAAATTAATAATATATATTTTTAGAAAGAAATACCATGTAAATAACAACTTCCCTAATTTTCTTCAAAGATATGTAAAAACTACAATTGCAGTTTATTTTTTTCATTATACTATTTTGATACTTCCAATTAATATTTCCATCAAACAACGTTGATTATCAATAAATTTTCTCACCACGTACTGAAATTATTGTCAAAAGAGAGAAACCTGCACTTCCTACTGGATGTCCCATACCCCTCTACCTCACTGCATGGGAATATGTGCAGTTCAAGTCCATAGTTGTTAATGGGAATATATGCAGCTTAAGCGATGCTTTTAATTTCTGTGCCTTCTGAATTGAGCAAAAGGATTTGAGGCAACGATTGGACGTCTGGGTCCTGTTCGTACATTGGATTTGTGTAAGAGAAGAGAAGAGTGTGAATACTCTTTTTAAGATCTCGGGCATGCAAAAACAATGTTTTCCCAGTTCATGCAGTGTCGGGCTTGTGGGTGAAGATTTATTTTGTTTGGGCTAAACCATAATCAGCTGGTCGACATCCTGGGTGATCATTTCTGCTGCTACTTCTCATTCTTCTGCTTTCATAGTAAATCAAATTTATTCATTCTTCTACTTTCATAGTAAATCAAATTTATTGAATCGTATATAAGAGAAATGATTAAACACAATGTTTTTCGCCTTCATGTTCGACTTAGTAAAATTTATTGAAGTTGTCTTTAGTGCGATTTTTTGAAGTTAAGTGTCGGAATTCGGTGAAAATTTTTGAGATAAAATCTTGGTTTTTGTTATTCAAACTGATTTTTTGACTCTATATATGGATTCAGCACCCTCAAAAACCTCTCGGGCACTTCGATTGTGCAAAGTTAGCAATCAAACTTATCTTTTCAATAAATTCCTACTGAAATTTAGAGAAATTACACTGTAAAAAGTCACCATAAAAACCTTAAAAAAATAGCATTAAAGACTATTCGAAATTTATTGAATCGTATGCGAGAGAAATGATTAAACACAATGTTTTTCACCTTCATGTTCAACTTAGTAAACATCAATAACTATCTAATAACCATTGATAGATCGAAGGTAAGTTACATCTCGTAGTGTTGAATTTTTTAATATTAGATTTACTGGTTGCAAAGACTTAGTCTGCTAGAGCACGAGACATACTCATATAACAATATGTGAAATATGTGTTTTCTATAAATAAAAAAAAGTTTATGCTTTTGAAATAGAAGAAAGATTAGAAGTAAGAAATAATATTTATTTAATATTATTTTAAAGTTTTGTACGTAATATTAATTTTAGGTTATTATTAATGTAGCATTTACTAATACAAATTATAATGTATAACTATATTAAATAAATATAAGAAAATATTTAAAAGTTAAGTTTGTATTAATGATATAATTTTTTTTTAACTAACAATTAAATTTTATATATAATTTTATTTTTTATTAAAATATATATATATATATATAATAATAATAGTTTAATTTTAATATTCTCATTAAATTTATTTACATTTAAATTAGATAAAGTTATAAAAATTTTGAATATTTTCACAAAAGTAATTCATATATTAAACACATAAAATTTAGTCAATTTTTTACATTTTAAAGTTAATTTTTGTGATTCAAATGTTCTCTAATTATAATCACAGATATGTGATGTGTTAGACATTTTATAGTTAATAACTATTTCTTCTTTCTTATATAACTAACCATTATCTACCATTTTCTTTGTCATCACATAAATAGAAAATATAATTCTTAAACAACTACATACAACCCAACCTTGTTACTTATTTGATTTCATTTACTTTTTAATTTTTACTTGTGTTATCATTTGTACTTCAGAATTTACTTCTTGATATCTTTTAACCCATAAAAACTCAAAAGTTATAAGTATTATTGGTATAAGTAAGCTATAAGTTCAAGGATTTTCTGCTAAATTTTTTTAATTTTCATACTAAAGCAAAAACCACATTTTTCAATATGTAGTAATGAAGTTAAGAGAAATAATTGAAGAATTTAATTACCTGCCTAAAAGAGTTACATGTATGTTAAATTGTTTAGTTCTATAACTTATACATACATATAGTGAATGAGAAGGACTAGAATGTCTTGTAGTATTGGTTTAATTTTGTCCTTCTTTTCTTAATTGTGTGTTAAGAAACCTTCATTTCTAATCCTTCATGAGTTATTATATTATTTAATTTAATTAATATCTTTAAAATTTCTTATTATTATTGGTTTAATTTTCTATTTTTATTATTTATTTAATTTATATTTTATCTTACTATTACTTTTCTAATTTACTACTTATTTACAAAATTTTAAATAATTGATTTTAATTTTATAAATTGGAATTTATTTTCAGTTAGTTTAATATGTCAATTTTCTCCCTCCCGTTGACTTTTAACTTTTGTATTTTTCTTATTTCTTTTTGAAAATTTGAATTCCCAATGGTTCTGTCCACTCCTAACATTCCTCAAAGGATCCTCTCTTTTCCTTACACTTATTTTATCATCTTTTTGCACTTGTAAAAAATAAGATATATTTTTGAATGTTTTGGTTGAAAATTGAATTCATATGTACATGGTTTATGAATAATTAGATTAACATACTATATTTAATTAAGAATATTTTGAAGAGTCATTTACTTTAATATTGAATAAAAATAAACCAATAACAAGAAGTATTATGTACCATAAGATTGAAAATTCAAAGCCATTTACTTGAATATTGAATAAAAAAAACCTTTAGAGACAACTTAGTTGTCGATTGAAGTGGTATGCAACAAAATTACAATTACAATTATAATTATATATATAGAGAGAGAAAGTTTGATTATTATATGATAAAGTAAATTTAAAAGTTATTTTATATGAAAGTTAATTCTCTCATGTTTTTTTAACTAAGAATTTTTTAATGTAGTTATTTGACATGTATTTAATATAATTTTTTAAATAAAAAAATACTATATATTGTATAGATATAAAATAAATAAATTATAATTTAAATCAATTTGTTTCTCTAATACATAATCCAATATTTATATAATTTTAAAGATTTTTTAAAATATAATATTTGAGTATATAATATTTATATAACTTTGAAGATTTTTTAAAATATAATATTTGAGTATATATGAAGTTTTATCACAAATTAAGGACTTATTTTGATGTAGCTTTTTAACATATCTATATTAATAAAATATAACTATAAAATGTGTAACATAAATAAAAAAAAACGTTCATTTAACTATTAGAAATAATCAACTTATACAAGAATTATAAATGGAAATCACAACTTTAGAGTTTAGTTGACAGAACATTATGAGGTTGGGGTTGTCCTAATCTATATAAACACATAAAAAGTCAATCATCACAATCAAGCATTCTAACTCCACATTTTCATTGGTTTGACGGTATCCATATACTAAAGGATTTCTAAATCTAGTTTGGTTGTTTTTCCAAAGCTTTCACCACTTATTTTTCTAGTTAGTAGGTCATGTGATGTGTGTCATGTGTATTTCGAGTTTTCTTGACTTGTGATCATGTGAATTCCAAGTTTAATAGTTGTACTAGATATTTTTAGTAATGTAGATCCATTATTCTCGGATCTAGAAGTATCATGTATTCCTACATGTGAATTCCAAGTTTAACTTTTGTATTTTTCTTATTTCTTTTTGAAAATTTGAATTCCTAATGGTTCCGTCCACTCCTAACATTCCTCAAAAGATCCTCTCTTTTCCTTACACTTATTTTATCATCTTTTTGCACTTGTAAAAAATAAGATATATTTTTGAAGGTTTTGGTTGAAAATTGAATTCATATGTATATGAACATTGTTCACACTTAAGAAATACAAGACATGAAATTTTTACATTATCTTAAAATATTAGACAAAATTATAGTCAAATACAATCATATTTTTAAAGATGATGATTTATGAATAATTAGATTAACATACTATATTTAATTAAGAATATTTTGAAGAGTCATTTAATTTAATATTGAATAAAAATAAACCAATAACAAGAAGTATTATATACCATAAGATTGGAAATTCAAAGCCATTTACTTGAATATTGAATAAAAAAAAAACTTTAGAGACAATTTAGTAGTCGATTGAAGTGGTATGCACAAAAATTATAATTATAATTATAATTATATATAGAGAGAGAGAAAGTTTGATTATTATATGATAAAGTAAATTTAAAATTTATTTTATATGAAAGTTAATTCTCTCATGTTTTTTTAATTAAGAATTTTTTAATGTAGTTATTTGACATGTATTTAATATAATTTTTTAAATAAAAAAATACTATATATTGTATAGATATAAAATAAATAAATTATAATTTAAATCAATTTGTTTCTCTAATACATAATCCAATATTTATATAACTTCAAATATTTTTTAAAATATAATATTTGAGTATATAATATTTATATATAACTTTGAAGATTTTTTAAAATATAAAATTTGAGTATATATGAAGTTTATCGCAAATTAAGGACTTATTTTGATGTAGTTTTTTAACATATCTATATTAACAAAATATAACTATAAAATGTGTAATATAAATAAATAAATAAAAAGTTCATTTAACTATTAGAAATAATCAACTTATACCAGAATTATAAATGGAAATCACAACTTTAGAGTTTAGTTGAGAACATTATGAGGTTGGGGTTGTCCTAATCTATATAAACACATAAAAAGTCAATCATCACAATCAAGGATTCTAACTCCACATTTTCATTGGTTCGACAGTATCCATATACTCAAGGATTTCTAAATCTAGTTTGGTTGTTTTTCCAGAAGCTTTCACCATTTATTTTCCTCGTTAGTCGGTCATGTGATGTGTGTCATGTGTATTTCGAGTTTTCTTGACTTGTGATCATGTGAATTCCAAGTTTAATAGTTGTACTAGCGATTTTTAGTAATGTAGATCCATTATTCTCGGATCTAGAAGTATCATGTATTCTTACATGTGAATTCCAAGTTTAATAGTTGTACTAGCTATT
This sequence comes from Pinus albicaulis, assembly GCA_034641835.2. NCBI lineage: Eukaryota > Viridiplantae > Streptophyta > Pinopsida > Pinales > Pinaceae > Pinus > Pinus albicaulis. Next base: position 68,999 of record JAXQQM020084611.1, read on the forward strand.
TTTAGTAATGTAGATCCATTATTCTCGGATCTAGAAGTATCATGTATTCCTATATGTAACGCCTCTGAGATCAATAAAATCATTGTGTTATTTCTGTTGTGTGAACAATATCTAGCTCTCTCTCCTATTTTCTAACATGGTATCAGAGCTTGTTATGACTTGATTTCCTTACAGAAAGGCCACTTGATTCCCTTGCAAAAAGGCCAGAAAGTGTTGAATCTTATTCCTCTATAAATAAATAGAGTAGAAATTGTGTTATGTGAGTAAATTTTTTTTTTTTTAATTGTAATGTTTCAGGGCAACTAGATTTGTTGGGTTTTATAGATCGCAGTGGTGCAAGGAAATCAAACGAGAGCCTTTTTCAAGTGAGCTACCTGAAATGGTGATAGCAAAGATTGAGAACGATGTTGAATGAGCGATGAATGTAGTACCCAAAGTACAATCGGCAGTTATGGGGAATACCTGTGCCTCTCGTGTAGAAACAGAAGATAATAAAAGAATTCAAGACATAGTTGCCAAAGTACACTTGGCTATGAAAAAGTTGGAAAAATCATCCTTCTTTCGAGATTTTAAGCTGCAGATGCGACACCCGAAACTAGTTGCACAAATAGAAAGGGTGATAGCCGTAGACCCTCAGCATTCACAATTACAACTAGTCCTCTATGGCGTTGGAGGGATGGAGCGTGAATCTCGGTGCCCAACAGTGGAAATCTGCCACACGCAGTTAGCATTTGCTATTTTATTAAGACACAAATTCCATTGGGTAAGTGATATCGTGGTGTACGACCCATCGGTGCCTCCTGTGCAGCAAAAAGCTATCAATGCTTTGAACTGCACTTTTCTGCCTGTTAATGAATATGGGAAACGGACAGTGGAGAGGCCCACCATATTTTTCATGCCTGGCTGCCCAGCTGGTCTGATTGACAATGTGTTGTTAGCAAACTGGAAGCCTAGCAATTTGAATAAGATTATCCTATTGTGCAACAGTTTTAAGGAGATCAAGAATGATAGTTACCACTGTCGGTATCTTCTTTCATTGAAACATTTGCAGGCCGTTGTTCACAGTGGAAAGATACTGCAAGAAATGCCCCTTCCAGAACCAAAAACATGTGAGCCATCACCTGGCTATCCATATGGGGTAAATAGGGCGGCATTGTATGGATTTAGTTGGCATTTCTTTACGTTGGAGGATGGTTCCTTAGAGGATCTCAATCTCGATCTCTTTCCAGAAGTACCTCCAAATAACAGTCGCGTAGACTCTTTTTATCTTAACGCCCGTGTATAAACGTGTTAGGTTTTATCCCTGGATCACTGGGGATGAGCAGATTGGTATTTTCTGTTTCGTAATTAGGTCATAGCCATATATAGTTGCTATCTCCATGTTCGAAAATATTTTGTTGTATAGATCTGTTTTGTGGGTTTGCTATCTGTTTAGTATGGAACTCTGTTTATTTCTGTTGACGGATTCTGTCTTACTTGCTAGATGATCTCAATCTGAGATTCTTCAGAATGTTTTGATATTATGTACTGTTTATAATAATAGACAGTAGTTTTTTTCTTCTGAAAAAAAATATTTTGTTGAATTCATTATCAAAAATCAATATTTTATTATTTATAAAAATTTATAGCTAATCTATTTTCCTATATTTCATTTTTTTATTATTTAAAATTAATTTATAATTATATATATGAAGTTAATTTTTTTCAAAATTCTTGAAATATTTATATTATACAGAATCTATATCTAAAATTTGTAATTTAAAAAAAAGAGCGAGAATTCGGACAAAAAAAACTTAAGAAATTTTCTATAATCAGTATTTAAATTATGTTTTTAATAGTAAAAATAAATTCAGCACCATCCAAAACTTTAAAACACTCAAAATATTAAAATTTAATAAATATAACCTGATTTTCTACCTAATTCTTACTGAAATTTCCCTGATTTTCAAAAACAAACAAAAAGGTCAGGTTAGACAAAGACTTCTAAAAATCTCTATCAAACTCTAGAACCTTCAACTCCCTATATATTTATACTTTGTCATTGCATTAGATATTTATAATGCTATTTAAGTATTTCCGTGAAAGTGAACATTGACTCCCTATCATGTTTTTTATATATATGGTGATTAATGTTTTTGGAATAATATTGTATCAATGATAATTAATGTTTTGGAATAATATTTATATTCAAAAGTTAAAAATATATATATTTAATAATTTCACTAATTTAATAGTGAGTTTTGGATCATGTTAATTTAATGGTGAGTTTTGAACAAAGTTGAAGCTATTGAAAATCATTCATCCAAACATTTTTGCTAATGAATTAAATATGATAAGTTATCTTATGGTTATATAAAAATTAAAATTATATATAATAATAATTTTTATAAATATTTGATTATTTATTTGAGTTGCCATTTCAATTGAAATTGTTAGATTGAGAATATAATTATGAAGTATTATAGTATGTTGATTATTATAAAAAAAATAAAAAATTAATATTTAATTATTTATTAGAATGAGATTTATTTTTTAAGTAATCATTTTAGATTAATGTTAAGTTTAAATCTATTAAGTTTAGAGAATGATTAAAACTTTCAATTTTTTTTTTAGTGTAAAACTTGAAGAAAGATTTACATTTAGAGAGATTTGATACAGTGTGAAGATGTATCTAGGTTGATTGACGGCAAGAAAAATCTATCAAACATATGAATACTTTTATCAATAATATGTAAATACATATAATATTAATATAATCATTTTAAAGAGAATACAGTTATAAGTATTATAGTATGTTGATTATTATAAAATATAGATATATTTTTTTTCAATATTCAAATATTTTTATTAGAATGAGATTTACTTTTTAAGTAACCATCCTAGATCAATGTTATGTCTAAATCTATCAAGCTTCTAGAGGGATCAAATATCTCAAACCCCTTTTTTAGTGCAAAACTTGAGGAAAGATTTGCACCTCGAGAGTATCACTGTGTGAAGATGTATCTAGGTTGATTTCAGTACTATGAGGGCAAGGAAAATCTATCAAACATATGAATAATTTTATCAATAATATGTAAATACATCTAATATTAATATAATCAATTTAAATATGCTAAATATGTCTCAGATTTATCTTGTCATTTTAATTTTAATTTTGTTTAGTTAACTAAAATTTTGAGACTATAGATATTTAAGTATGAATTTTGCTTAGTTAACTGAAATTTTAAGACTATAGATATTTAAGTATGAGGGGTTTCCGCAGTGCATTATATTAGATATCATTTTTGGGATTCATTTTAATTTTAGTTTTATTTAGTTAAAAGAAATTGTTGAGAGTCTAGATATTTAAGTATGAGGAGTTTCAGTAGTGCATTATATTAGATATCATTTTTGGGATTCAACTGTTTTAAGTAAGTCATTCATTTATGACCATTATATTAGATATCATTTTTGGGATTGAGCTGCATTAAGTAAGTCATTCATTTATGACCATTTCCATGAGTCGTAGTCGTAACTGACTAATTTTTTGCACCTCGAGAGATTTGATATTGTGTGAAGATGTATCTAGATTGATTTCAATACTGTGAGGGCAAGGAAAATCTATCAAATGTATGAATAATTTTATAAATAATATGTAAATACATCTAATATTAATATAATAATTTTAAATATGTTAAATATGTCTGAGATTTATCTCTTCATTTTAATTTTAAATTTTTTTAGTTAACTAAAATTTTTGAGACTATAGATATTTAAGTATGAGGGGTTTCTGAATGCAATATTTTAGATCTCATTTTTGGGATTCAACTGTGTGAAGTAAGTCATTCATTAATGACCATTTCCATGAGAGGTTGTAGTAACTGACTAATTTATTTTTTGCACCTCCAGAGTTTTGATACTATGTGAAGATGTATCTAGAAGATGTATCTAGGTTGATTTTAGTACTATGAGGGCAAGGAAAATCTATAAAACATATGAATAATTTTATCAATAATATGTAAATACATCTAATATTAATATAATGATTTTAAATATGCTAAATATGTCTGAGATTTATCTCGTCATTTTATTTTTAAATTTTTTTATTGTTGAGACTATAGATATGCTTATTACTTTAATTCCAAAGCAAACCAAAGCAGATACCCCTGCAGGATTTCAGTCGATAGCCTTGTGTAATGTCATTTACAAAATTCTATCCACAATCATGGTAAATAGGTTGAAACCTTTAATGCAAGATATCATTTCACCTGAACAAACTAGCTTTGTTCGAGGCAGACAAATCTTAGATGGGATCATAACAGCACATGAAGCAATGCATTCTCTCAAAGAGAAAAGAGTCAAAGGTATGTTAATCAAACTTGATCTTTCTAAGGCATATGATAGATTAAGCTGGTCTTATTTGAAAGCAATATTGGCAGCTTTTGGATTCGACCCCAGATGGATACAGTGGATTTTCTCTTGCATTTCCTCTCCTAACTATTCTATTTTACTCAATGGGGCTCCTTGCACTCCCTTCAATGCATCCCGTGGGCTGCGTCAAGATGATCCAATTTCATCTTTTCGGTTTATCATTGCTGCTGAACGCCTTGGCCATTTAATTAAGGCTCAGATCAGAGAAAATACCTTGAAAGGGTTAAATCTATGGGGAAGGGATCTTAATCTCTCACATCAAAAATTTGTTGATGACATTCTGCTCTTCTGTCAGGTGTCATTACTGGAAGCAAAAGCCATTCTTCGATCCTTCAAACTTTCATGAGTGCTTCTGGAACTTTAATTAATAATTATAAGTCCAATGTATACTTATTTAACACTTTTCCAGTAACGGAATGGTTTTTATCAAGGACCCTGGGATTCCAAATTGGGTCCTTGTCCATGAAATATTTCAAAAATTCCTTTGGCAGGGGGCGCAAGATATGAGGAAATGGGCACTTTTATCTTGGGAGAAGCTTATAAAACCTAAAAAAATGGGAGGATTAGGGCTTCGTGACCCATATTTTCTCAACCAAGTAATGGGAGCCAAGTTATGGTGGCGATGGCTTCAAGGGGGTTCACATCTATGGAAAGCCATATGGAAAAAGAAATATGCTATGCCTAATACCATTGTGGGGAAGTTGAAGGTAGACACCATTCCTAAAGGATCTGACATTTGGAACCTAGCCGCATGCAACAGAGATCTAATAAGACAGCATAGCTTCTAGGAAGTTCGTGCCGGCAGCTCAGCGCTGTTTTCGGAGGATTCATGGCAACAGCGAGAGAAACTTTTCACTCGCATAGATCTTGGGGAAATCTTCTTATTCACAAAAACTCCAGCACAACGCTTAATAAACAAGTACTGGAATATTGAAGAAGGAATCCAACGGAAAATATCGAAGCAAAAAGAGCATTGGCTGAATGCACCACACACTGTACAATGGCATAACTTTGAAAAAGAAATGAAAACAAGACTAGTGCTGCAAGCGACAAGGGATGACATTTTACGGTGGGGTTATAGATCGAAAGGGATGTTCACAATTGACGAAGCCTACCACCTGAAATCAAACAACCATCAAGCACTGACTGGTCCTATTTAGAATAAAATCTAGAATGTCAAATTCTGGCCAAAGGTTGAATATTTCATATGGTTATTAACTCATAAAAAAACTTTAACATGGGATCATATTCAACATCGAGGAATTCAAGGCCCCTCTTGGTGTGTTATGTGCAAAAGGGAGGAGGAGACCATAGAACACCTATTCAATGATTGTCCATTGGCTGAACAACTATGGCAGCGTACTGGAGTAGTCTTTGAACAAACAGACAGGGATAACACCAGCATTAATACCACTATCTACAATTGGAGGAGAGGAGGGTATAAGAGCGAGGTGGTTAATCTTGCTTGGCGACTCTCCATTGGATTCCTTCTCCGGGGAGCTTGGAAAGAGCGAAATCATCGAAATTTTCGTGGGGTAGAAAAACAACCATGCCTGATATGGAACATCATCATTGAAAATATACGTGAGACCATTTTGGTGGAACGCTAGTTGGAAGAGGATTGGAAAGGAGGGGTTACAAAGGAGAGGATATTAGTTAAAATGAATCTAAAACCTCAAATGCTATCCCCATTATTATGGAAATTTAAACCAAATCTGGAGAATATCATGAAAAAATTTCAACCACCACCATCAGGATTTCTGAAGCTAAATTTTGATGGTGCTTCTAAAGGAAATCCAGGACAAGCAGGGATAGGGGGTATATTTCAAAATCACCAAGTATCTTCCATAAGAATTTTCTCTTTCCCCATCGGATTTGCAACCAATAATGAAGCGGAATTAATGGCCATCAAATAGGGTCTCATTATTTCTATAAGGGAGAATTATCAAAGACTTATAGTCGAAGGGGACTCTGCAATGACAATCGAAATCCTTCAAAAACTCCAAAGAGGAAACAATTGGGAAAATATCAGTAAAAGTTGGCAAACAACTCAATTAATAGAGGAAATTGGTAATTTACTCAAGAGAATAGGATATGTTGTTCCAACTCATGTCCTTAGAACAGGTAATCAAGCAACTGATTACTTAGCTAATTGGGCATGTAAAAATGAAGACCGGAGGTTGGATGTTAATCACCTTCATCAGGTTTGGAATGTGGAACTTCATCCTTTACAGCTTATACTGGCCAATGATACCCCCGATTGGGATGCTTGTTAGGTATAGTAGTTGGCATTCTTTCAGGGCAAGTGGCATTCTCCACTCCTGCGCATTAATGACTCATCAGTATGAGCCACCCAGCATCCCCTCATGTCATAAAGTGATGGTTAAAGAAAAGTCAGTAGGGTGGGTGAGCCAGCCTGGTCTCTCAACTTTGGAAGACGGAAACAGTAGTTGCACTCATTTGCTTAAGCCAGGTAGAAGGCATCTCAGCGGGAACAAATCTTTGGTTGCAGGAAAGACACAGACGCACCGCGCACCAGAGGTATTCTCCTGCATCAGTACCAGGCTCTTGGTTTTTGTGGGGTATGTAATTTTTCTGCCTCATATTCTTCATAATACAAACCAGGCGATGTCTCTGCTTAGGAAGAGCTCAAGGGATCCTTGTTTTCATTTTCCCATTTGGTTTACATTAGTTCAGTCTAATTTGGTTGACCCTTGTTTTCAGGATCCCTGCTCTATGTAGCTCATAAATTTACCTTTCTATGTCAGTAAGTGTTATACCAGTTTTATATTTACCCTCGGCGGACTGAATGACTTCTATCATATATGTATTCATGGATATCATCATAAGCTCATCTTATTTTATCCGAATTTCTGTTTTAAAGTCGGTATCAATGTTACAGTTTATATTTTTCTTGCTCATCTTTATAACCGTAGGCTGGGATGTGCTTGGATTACTATACTTATGGGTTCTCGACTTTGTTTTTATCATGCTCTGTGTTCTTCATTGTCTTATTTTCATACCTTTCCAAGCCTTCTCTGTCATGAAGTAATTTTTGAATGTTGCTCACGTTTTCACTGGGTTCAAATGCTCTGTCATGAAGTAATTGCTGGTTGTCGTTCGAATTTGTGCTGGGTTCAATTACTCTATTATGAAGTAATTGTTGACTGTCACTCAGCTTTTTACTGGTTTCAAATGCTCTGTCATGGCTTATTTGGTGGAAATTGCTTCAATGTTCACTGGGTTCTTTACCTTATCTGGGTTCCGTAGATTCTTCTCGATATTACCATCCTTCATACTAATGATGCAGTGCTTCCAAATCATGTTAGGGGAAACAAAATACAAAGCTTAATTGTTGTTTTCTTTTCGTATTTGATTGTTCTTCTTCCAGACTATAGGATACTCATTCAGTTCATAATGTCAAAGAGGGAAACTCAAAATTCAGTCTGTACTACTGCCAAAGGTAAACAGAAGGTGGAACAACCACCAGAGAAGAACAGGAAAAGAGGAAGGAAGACTAAGGAAGAAGTGTTATTGAATCTCTCATCCATCTACTCACTTGAAAACTCCTCACAGGCCAGACAGGAAATAAAAGGTTGGGAAAGAGAAATTCAGCAGTCTGAGGAAGATAATGCTGCAGAGGCAGAGATACTAGACTTTGTGACTGATCTTGGAAATATTAGGGGCCAACTGTCACTTTCTAATCAAACAGTTCATACATACTGGATTGTTAAATGATTGTTAGCAAAGGCAATGAAAAGCTTCCATCCTAACACCGAAAAGCTAGAACCGAAGCTTGTGGAACTTCTCCAAGATATTGATATTCAACTGCAACACATTAAGGTTACCCAATACCAAGCTGTTGATCGCATAGCTAGAATGGATGATCGTCTTGGCAGATTGGAGAAACAGATTCAAGTACTGCAACAAGCTAACATGCCAGGATCCACTCCAAAGGATCCTACCCCAATTGATTCCTCAGATGATTAGCATGTTCTTCACTTTAGCATGTTTTTTGGTTTTACATATCGGACTCTAAGTCCAAACAGTTACTTTTATAATAGACTTAATAGGCAGATATCGCATGAAACAAGGAGAAGAATGAGACCTTTTCAATTTTTCTTTTCTTTTAAAGCATTAAGGTGGCCAATAGACCTGATTTCCTACGGGCAGGTTGAGGCTACAAACTTTCTATCTTTGTAACCTGCTTTTATATAAAAATAGAAAATAGCAAGGCACTACTAAATTCACAAAAAAAAATAGATATTTAAGTATGAGGGGTTTCTGCAATGCATTATATTAGATATCATTTTTGGGATTCAACTGCGTTAAGTAAGTCATTCATCTATGACCATTTCCATGAGAGGTAGTCATAATTGACTAATTTCTCATGATTTTTTAATAGTCCACTTAGCACCCATTGGATCGGGTGATGCTCACAGGGGTGAAGAAGTGGGATTGAAACTAGTTAAATGAATCACATAGCATCAATCATCACTTCTGGGGCTTGCACCTAGTAACTAGGACTTCCTGGGAGGTCACCCATCCCAAAACTCCTCTAGCTCGAGCATGCTTAATTGTGGAGTTTTTCCCCAAAATAAAACTTGCTTAGATTGCTATCCAATTTGCAAAACCTTAGCAAGTATTGTGCCTCATGAACCATTAAAGTAGAGATCCCTTTACTCTTTGTATTTAAGTATGATTGACACTATGTGATTCATTTCACTAGTTTCAATCCCACTTCTTCACCCCTGTGACCATCACCCTTTGCAATGAGTGTTGAGTGGACTATTCAAAAATCATGAGAAATTAGTCAGTTACGTCTACCTCTCATGGAAATGGTCATAGATGAATGACTTACTTAACACAGTTGAATCCAAAAAATGATATCTAATATAACGCACTGTGGAAACCCTTCATAATTAAATACAAAGAGTAAAGGGAGCTCTAATTGAATGGTCCATGAGGCACAATAATTGCTAAGGTTTTGCAAATGGGGTAGCAAGCTAAGCTGGCTTGATTGTGGGGAAAAAAATCCATCGTTAAGTGTGCTTGAGCTAGAGGAGTTATGGGATGGGTAACCTCCTGGGAAGTCCTGGTTACATGGTGCAAGCCCCAGAAGTGATGATTGACGCTATGCGATTCATTTCACTAGTTTCAGTCCCACTTCTTCACCCCTGTGAGCATCACTCGATGCAATAAGTGCTAAGTGGACTATTCAAAAATCACAAGAAATTAGTCAGTTACGACTACCTGTCATGGAAATGGTCATAGATGAATGATTTATTTAACGCAGTTGAATCCCAAAAATGATATCTACTATATATATTGTTAATAACTTAAATGATGAAAAATGATGAAATAAAAATGACAATGTAATAGTGTTGACTAATGGAAAATGTCAATAATAATAATGTAGTCAATTACAAAGAGTATTCATAGTGACCAATCTCAAACTATTTTCTTCTACTATTATTATTGTCACTCTTGTTAGTTTTGTAGAGTGAATTTTAGATGGATGAGATTTATCCAACAATTTCACTTGGTAATTTAATACAACATGAGCACCAACAACAAAGTGGTAGATATGATTTCTCTGCCTCCTATTTATGCATCTATCATTTTGCAAAATGCTTCTTTATATTTTGAAATTTATGCTGAACAATATTTTGATGATGGTGATTTTAAGGATATTTATCCATAGTTGACGCATGGATCACAGGTGGATAATAACTTGTAGGGAAATTTTTTTAACCATCTTCGAAAAATTTGTGTTCTCGTGAATGAAAGGATACATGTAATCAGAGAGATACATACCTCTCTTGTGAGAGTTCAATTTAGTCTAGAAAATACTTTGTGTCATTTACAGAGGTTTTGTTATTAGCCTAAGATGAAAAATATTATGACTCGATATATAAAGGGATGTGTGATTTGTTCAGTTTTCAAACCCGCTAATAGAAAATTAGGGCTCTACATAACACTCCCTTTTCCGATTCGTCAATGCGAAAGTGTGCCAAAGGAATTTATAGGTGGTTTTCCTTTGTCCAGGAGAGGTCATTACTATTTTTATGTCGTTGTGGATCAGTTTAGCAAAATGTGTGTCTTAATTCCTTATAAAAAGTAGGTCACTCAAACAAAACTTCTCATTTCTTCTTCTAATTTGTATGAGTCCATTTTGGGTTGCCCACATCCATTTGGAGGCCGAAGAGGTGTACCCATATTAGGGCTGCCAAGAATTTTTCTCTATCTGGATTGTATCATTCTTCCCATTACCACATAAAAAATTCTCCATTTTTGAAGAAGTAAGGGCCACCATCGAAAACCTTCTCTTTGTCTTCTATGTTAGAGAATATGGTTGTAAAAAAACCTTTTGCTCTGATTTTCAGTTCCACATGCCCTTTCGGCTACCATTTTTTATGAATCCATCTTACTAGATCTCGTTCCGTTGGCCAAACCCCTATGAACTCACATATGATTAGAAGATCCTTCATGTATGACCTATATTCCTCTAGCTTGTTTCTTGGGATCACAAAGCAAGGTTTCTTTGAGGCTCACGGTAAGAATTTCCCTTGCATGCAACTCTTCCATTGTGCCCCTAGGACTGGCATGCCTTTGCCATGGTTCGCTTGCTGATCGCTGGTTTGCACTCCCTCCGCGCTAGATTCCCCACTGACTACATTAGGGTAGAAGGGGGCCATTTCCTCCATGGATTTTCCCCCATTGTTGTCGGCTTTTCCTAGGCCCTCGAGGTGGTTGGCTTTGCCTATGCCCTTGAGGTGGTTGGATCAGTCTCCCTCGATCTCTGAACTGTGTGAGGTTTTTTGCGCTCTATTAAAACCCTAAGAGAACACTAGCAAAGCTCTCTGAAAATACCCGTATTATTAGCAATATTTTTCATGATGGCCTATCAAAAGGATTCTTATGAATCCATTGGCTTACACTATCTCCATTTGCATGAAAAATATGGTATCTTCGATTTTCTAAGTTGTAATGAAGCACATCTCTTAATCAATATAAAAATAGTTTTCTTTATATAAAAAAATATTTATGTTGTATACACATTTTAGATATACATAACTTTTAAACTTAACCAAATTAATAATATATATTTTTAGAAAGAAATACCATGTAAATAACAACTTCCCTAATTTTCTTCAAAGATATGTAAAAACTACAATTGCAGTTTATTTTTTTCATTATACTATTTTGATACTTCCAATTAATATCTCCATCAAACAACGTTGATTATCAATAAATTTTCTCACCACGTACTGAAATTATTGTCAAAAGAGAGAAACCTGCACTTCCTACTGGTTGTCCCATACCCCTCTACCTCACTGCATGGAAATATCTGCAGTTCAAGTCCATAGTTGTTAATGGGAATATATGCAGCTTAAGCGATGCTTTTAATTTTTGTGCCTTCTGAATTGAGCAAAAGGATTTGAGGCAACGATTGGACGTCTGGGTCCTGTTCGTGTAAGAGAAGAGAAGAGTGTGAATACTCTTTTTAAGATCTCGGGTATGCAAAAAAAATGTTTTTCCAGTTCATGCAGTGTCGGGCTTGTGGGTGAAGATTTATTTTGTTTGGGCTAAACCATAATCAGCTGGTCGACATCCTAGGTGATCATTTCTGCTGCTACTTTTCATTCTTCTGCTTTCATAGTAAATCAAATTTATTCATTCTTCTACTTTCATAGTAAATCAAATTTATTGAATCGTATACAAGAGAAATGATTATACACAATGTTTTTCATCTTCATGTTCAACTTAGTAAAATTTATTGGAGTTGTCTTTAGTGCGATTTTTTGAAGTTTCAAGTGTCGGAATTGGGTGAATATTTTTGAGGTAAAATCTTGGTTTTTGTTATTCAAACTGGTTTTTTGACTCTATATATGGATTCAGCACCCTCAAAAACCTCTAGGGCACTTCGATTGTGCAAAGTTAGCAATCAAACTTCTCTTTTCAATAAATTCCTGCTAAAATTTAGATAAATTACATTGTAAAAAGTCACTGTAAAACCTTCAAAAAATCACATTAAAAACTATTCGAAATTTATTGAATCGTATGCGTGAGAAATGATAAAACACAATATTTTTCACCTTCATGTTCAACTTAGTAAACATCAATAACTATCTAATAACCATTGATAGATCGAAGGTAAATACTTTTTAATTCACCGTTACATCTCGAAGTGTTGAATTTTTTAATATTAGATTTACTGGTTGCAAAGACTTAGTCTGCTAGAGCACGAGACATACTCATATAACAATATGTGAAATATGTGTTTTCTATAAATAAAAATAAAGTTTATGCTTTTGAAATAGAAGAAAGATTAGAAGTAAGAAATAATATTTATTTAATATTATTTTAAAGTTTTGTAAGTAATATTAATTTTAGGTTATTATTAATCTAGTATTTACTAATACAAATTATAATGTACAACTATATTAAATAAATATAAGAAAATATTTAAAAGTTAAGTTTGTATTAATGATATAATTTTTTTTTAACTAACAATTAAATTTTATATATAATTTTTTTTAATTTTAATATTCTCACTAAATTTATTTAGATTTAAATTAGATAAAGTTATTAAAATTTTGAATATTTTCACAAAAGTAATTCATATATTAAACACATAAAATTTAGCCAATTTTTTACATTTTAAAGTTAATTTTTTTGATTCAAATGTTCTCTAATTATAATCACAGATATGTGATGTGTTAGACATCTTATAGTTAATAACTATTTCTTCTTTCTTGTATAACTAACCATTATCTACTATTTTCTTTGTCATCACATAAATAGAAAATATAATTCTTAAACAACTACATACAACCCAACCTTGTTACTTATTTGATTTCATTTACTTTTTAATTTTTACTTATGTTATCATTTGTACTTCAGAATTTACTTCTTGATATCTTTTAACCCATGAAAACTCAAAATTTATAAGTATTATTGGTATGAGTAAGCTATAAGTTCAAGGATTTTCTGCTAAGATTTTTTAATTTTCATACTAAAGCAACAACCACATTTGTCAATATGTAGTAATGAGGTTAAGAGAAATAATTGAAGAATTTAATTACCTGTCTAAAAGAGTTACATGTATGTTAAATTGTTTATTTCTATAACTTATACATACATATAGTGAATGAGAAGGACTAGGATGTCTTGTAGTATTGGTTTAATTTTGTCCTTCTTTTCTTAATTGTGTGTTAAGAAACCCTCATTTCTAATCCTTCATGAGTTATTATATTATTTAATTTAATTAATATCTTTAAAATTTCTTATTATTGTTGGTTTAATTTTCTATTTTTATTATTTATTTAATTTATATTTTATCTTACTATTACTTTTCTAATTTACTACTTATTTACAAAAATTTAAATAATTGATTTTAATTTTATAAATTGGAATTTATTTTCAATTAGTTTAATATGTCAATTTTCTCTCTCCAGTTGACTTTTAGCTTTTGTATTTTTCTTATTTCTTTTTGAAAATTTGAATTCCTAATGGTTCCGTCCACTCCTAACATTCCTCAAAGGATCCTCTCTTTTCCTTACACTTATTTTATCATCTTTTAGCACTTATAAAAAATAAGATATATTTTTGAAGGTTTTGGTTGAAAATTGAATTCATATGTATATGAACATTGTTCACACTTAAGAAATACAAGACATGAAAATTTTACATTATCTTAAAATATTAGATAAAATTATAGTCAAATACAATCATATTTTTAAAGATGATGATTTATGAATAATTAGATTAACATACTATATTTAATTAAGAATATTTTGAAGAGTCATTTACTTTAATATTGAATAAAAATAAACCAATAACAAGAAGTATTATGTACCAGAAGATTGAAAATTCAAAGCCATTTACTTGAATATTGAATAAAAAAAAACCTTTAGAGAAAACTTAGTTGTCGATTGAAGTGGTACGCACAAAAATTATAATTACAATTATAATTATATATATAGAGAGAAAGAAAGTTTGATTATTATATGATAAAGTAAATGTTAGGTAAACATGACTCGAGGTAGAGTCAATGTGAACTAGGGTAAACAGTGGTGGTTTTGGGGCACATGGTTTTGTGCACCCATAGTTTTCAGCCTATGGTATTGCATGTAATGGAGCCTATAAAAGGCTGGGAAGACTTCATTGTAATGTAGGCCTGGATGTGAGTGGTGAAGGCTCACTTGGTTGGCTTGGCCAGGGTTTTGGCCAAGGCTAATGAAATTTCATTAGGATGGGTTTTCCCCGGAGTTTGGGGTTTTTCCCGGTTAAACATTTGTGTTGATGTTAATGATTTGTTGCTGATCTTTTATGTTTATTTCTCTGGGTAAATTATTTATTGTTTTCGCTGTTTTACTCCAACAATTGGTATCAGAGCCGATTCGGTTGGCCATTATCGGCGGCATTGTTTGTCAAAATTACTGAAGCTATGCTGTGAAGCTTCCAGAATTAAATTTGATGTTTACTTCTGTAATGATCGGAAAGGCATTTGTGATTATCTCTAACAAGAGGGGAGTGAAACAGGCTGGCTGTGCTTAGATCTGGCCTGAAAATAAAAACGCTCGATGAGGCGAAGCGTGTGTGAAAGAGCCCAAGTATTTTTAGGCACTGAGGTCCAAAGCGGTGGTGTAAAAACGGAGGTGGCGCAGATCTGGTGCAAGGGCTCCTCTACGCTAGATTGAAAAGTGTGCATCAGGACCAGCGGAACTAGAAGCAGTAACAGATCGAGAGCGGATCTGGGTTTTATGGCAGCATTTGTTGTCGTTTTGTCGTTTGCGGTTGATCTGCGTGGGATCTTGCGCCGTGAGCGAAGATCTGGTCAGATCGAGTGTGGATCTAGAGCTGGCAGATAGTTTTTTAAAGGCGGAGGCATCAGACGAGGCCGAGGATCGATCCCTGGACATGGGCGCCGTTGGAAATCGCTGGATGGGCGCCTTCTTATGTGCCGACGGTGTGACTCTGAGCGATGAACAGAAGTCTGGTCAGGACGGCCACGCATGCAAGCGGCAGCGAGGAATCTGCGTTGTGAGCTAGAGCGAGCCATGAATCGCTGAAACCTGGCTGGACGATGCGGTTGCCCCAAATTCTGCTCGGTGATAACGGGATTTCATCGTGTCACATTGCTAGTTTTAATTAAAAAAATTTTATCGTGAGGCTTTGCTGCCTGCATGTTGCTATGTGATGCTGTCATGGGACATTGATCACGTGGCAGCGCTAACAGTCGGGGATTTTTTATCGTTTTCAGGCGCTTGCTTTCATATCCATTGCCTGCAAGTAAGGTCCTGTGTCTTTGTCACGGTGGGTTTTTTATTGGTAGAGATTTCTAAGCCCACTGACAATGAGTAGCCATATGACTCGAATTCTCTATCTTGGCAATTTTCTTGGCGATGTCCATGAAGGGGAAATTGAAGATCTCTTTTATAAGTATGGGTGAATTATTGACATTGATGTCATTCGATAGATTCATGTACAATTATGATGTCCTGATGTCCTCTCTGGAGAGGACATCATGAATGAATGTAGAGAATGGTAATTTAAAGAATAGCAACAATGAAACAAAAAAAAAAAATATTATAATGGAGTTAATTTTTACATGTAAATGGGCATACTGCTGTAAGACCTGGTATGGCATGCGTACCCCTGGGTAAATCACTGGTAAAGTCTGGGTTAGACCTAGGTGATAGGGGGGATGTCAAGTTAACAATTACCCTGGGTAAATATTTGAGGGGGAAGAGCTAGAGTGAGCGGGGTTGTCTCACTTAGCAGGTTTGGCTGGATTTAGTCAAGAAGCCCCAAGTCAAGTTTAAGGGGGGAATTGTTAGGTAAACATGACTCGAAGTAGAGTCAATGTGGACTAGGGTAAACAGTGGTGGTTTTGGGGCACATGGTTTTGTGCACCCATAGTTTTCAGCCCACGGTATTGCATGTAATGGAGCCTATAAAAGGGCTGGAAAGACTTCATTGTAAAGTAGGCCTGGAGGTGAGCGGTGAAGGCTCACTTGGCCGGATTGGTCAGGGTTTTGGCCAATGCTAATGAAATTTCATTAGGATGGGTTTTCCCCGGAGTTTGGGGTTTTTCCCGGTTAAACATTTGTGTTTATGTTAATGATTTGTTGCTGATCTTTTATGTTTATTTCTCTGGGTAAATTATTTATTGTTTTCGCTGTTTTACTCCAACAGTAAATTTAAAAGTTATTTTATATGAAAGTTAATTCTCTCATGTCTTTTTAACTAAGAATTTTTTAATGTAGTTATTTGACATGTATTTAATATAATTTTTTAAATAAAAAAATACTATATATTGTATAGATATAAAATAAATAAATTATAATTTAAATCAATTTGTTTCTCTAATACATAATCCAATATTTATATAACTTTGAAGAATTTTTAAAATATAATATTTGAGTATATAATGTTTATATAACTTCGAAGATTTTTTAAAATATAATATTTGAGTATATATGAAGTTTTATGGCAAATTAAGGACTTATTTTGATGTAGCTTTTTAACATATCTATATTAATAAAATATAACTATAAAATGTGTAACACAAATAAAAAAAAACATTCATTTAACTATTAGAAATAATCAACTTATACAAGAATTATAAATGGAAATCACAACTTTGGAGTTTAGTTGACAGAACATTATGAGGTTGGGGTTGTCCTAATCTATATAAACACATAAAAAGTCAATAATCACAATCAAGGATTCTAACTCCACATTTTCATTGGTTTGACAGTATCCATATACTAAAGGATTTCTAAATCTAGTTTGGTTGTTTTTCCAGAAGCTTTCACCATTTATTATCCTCGTTAGTCGGTCATGTGATGTGTGTCATGTGTATTTCGAGTTTTCTTGACTTGTGATCATGTGAATTCCAAGTTTAATAGTTGTACTAGCTATTTTTAGCAATGTAGATCCATTATTCTGGGATCTAGAAGTATCATGTATTCCATGTGAATTCCAAGTTTAATAGTTGTACTAGCTATTTTTAGTAATGTAGATCCATTATTCTCGGATCTAGAAGTATCATGTATTCCTATATGTAACGCCTCTGAGATCAATAAAATCATTGTGTTATTTCTGTTGTGTGAACAATATCTAGCTCTCTATTCTATTTTCTAACATGGTATGTTGGAATTAATGGAGAAATCCATACTTAGGTTGTTGTTATCGTAGAGATAGGATTGAGATTCTAATCATAGATCTCATATCCTGATATTAAGGGAGTGGTTGAAACCATCCCGTTAGTGTGAGATATTATATAATTAAGGCTCATCTCATTCAATAGAGTAATGTGTGTATGTGTATACACTCTCCAGGTGAGAGCAGAACTTGACAGAACTCGACAGCAAATCTCATTGAATGAAATTGTTGACTGCAAGCAAACGGCGTGATAATTACCTGCAGTGGAGCGCTGTCTACGCCTGAACAGCGATTGAAGATCACGTTTTTGTCACAATTGAACAGCGAGTGAAGTCGTGTTTTTGCCATGTCTGAATGCAGCTGAGTGAAAGTTCTAAACAAAGCATTCTGAACTTCAGTGCTTATAGCATTCACAGGCAGGTAATTGACTGTTATTACAGCAACTCCGTCAGCTCCTTTGTTGACTGTGACTTTCGCTCTGGCCATTTTTTCAGAGAACACGACTTCTACATCCAGAGTTCCAGCCTTGCTAAGTTCGATCGAGAGTTCTTGATTTTTGCGTGGCTTTAAATAGTGCATCGAAGATGGTGAAAAATTCTATCTTGAAGAGGCTATTTTTTCAAAGATTGGCTCAGTTCTACTTTTTATTTGATCGGAAATTGTCTGTGGCCTGGAGATCATGAAATTTTGGTGGATTTGATTCAGTTTTCAGAATGGAAATCAACGGCGTGCACGAGTATAGAAATGGGAGCTCCTTCGTGGCGCTGATCAATGAGAATAGCCATGTTAAAAACACCAATAACGGCTGGACGACGACGGTTTATCCGAAGGGAAGAACGACGAAGGATGAAGGCGAGCCGAGGAGCAGAAAGCTGCTGCGGCCAGTATCCTATCTGCTGGTGAAAGTAACAATAAAATTGCAGCGTTTATTATTGCATGATTTCTTGTTGTAATAATTAATTAACTCAGCGGAGTTCTTGTTGTAAAATTCGACGATAGGATCACCCGAAGAACTGTAACTTGTGTGTTGCTACCAAAACTTATATGGTAGGTTTGAGGTGTATGTGGATTGTATTTGGGTTGGAGTCTTTTCGGTAATCTAATGCCACGGTAAAATGTCGTATTTGTGAAAATGTCGTATTTATAAATGTTTTGGAATTTGAAGCATTGAGCCTAGCTAACTCAATGGAGTGGTTTTGTTAGAATTAGCTACTCTAACAAATCGCGCAGGTGAATTCAAGACACCAATTAGACGAGAAAAAGAAGCGGATGCGAAGATACTCTGTGGTAGATAGTAAGACTGAAGTGTAACAAATATTATTTTTGTGCAACAACCCAACAACGACACTGAAAATTAAAGGATGATGGACATATAGGTGAAATTTTGTGTGAATTAGTGTGGGTTTCTTAGAATAGACTCTTGATGATGAGTCACTCAGTTGAATGGTAAGAAAGTCTAGGATGGTTTTGGAGTGGTCATTGTATGTACCTGATAACTCCAAGAGTTGGAGTATGTAAGCCTTGTAAAGGCATGTGTATCCCCGTAAAAGTTCATGGTCATCTCAAAACCACTTTGTAACTACAGGTTCATGGTCAGCGAAAAACCATTTTGCAGTGTCAGTTTGTGGTCAGCTAGAAACCACGTATAAGAGTGAAGCAGACTGGAAACATGTCTGTGTCAGTGTTCGCCCACTGATGAAGAGCACGGTTATGGGTCATCCAATATGGTATTAGAGCTTGTTATGACTTGATTTCATTACACGAAGGCCACTTGATTCCCTTGCAAGAAGGCCAGAAAGTGTTGAATCTTATTCCTCTATAAATAAATAGAGTAGAAATTGTGTTATGTGAGTAATTTTTTTTTTTTTAATTGTAATGTTTCAGGGCAACTAGATTTGTTGGGTTTTATAGATCTCAGTGGTGGCAGGAAATCAAACGAGAGCCTTTTTCAAGTGAGCTACCTGAAATGGTGATAGCAAAGATTGAGAACGATGTTGAATGAGCGATGAATGTAGTACCCAAAGTACAATCGGCAATTATGGGGAATACCTGTGCCTCTCGTGTAGAAACAGAAGATAATAAAAGAATTCAAGACATAGTTGCCAAAGTACACTTGGCTATGAAAAAGTTGGAAAAATCATCCTTCTTTCGATATTTTAAGCTACAGATGCGACACCCGAAACTAGTTGCACAAATAGAAAGGGTGATAGCCGCAGACCATCAGCATTCACAATTACAACTAGTCTGTTATATTAACAGTGCGTAGCAGAAAATCAAAGACAAACACAACATATAAACCATACACAGAAGACACAGAGGTTTAACGTGGTTCACCCAACCAATCTGGGCTACGTCCACACAACATAGGCATCGGCAATCTTTATTATCAAACAGGAGATTACAAACTCTCACACACACCAAACAATCCGTATGGATACCTGTTATATAGCAAAGAGAATCTAACTGCCTCATAAATCCTCTCACATCAAATTTAGAATGCATTAACTCCCTCCCAACAAACTGGAGCTAATCTAGGAACTAATCCCTATTGTTGTCATCTACTGAGATTTTGCCTATTTTATTGAAAACAGAAAATCTCAACAATCTCCACCTTGACAACAATTAGCCTGATGCCCTGTTATTATTATTTTATCTCTTCTACAAGCCAAGAGAAGCCAAACACCAGCGTAGCTTCTCTAACAAAACTGGTTTCGTGAACATGTCTGCACAATTCTCCTTTGTATGCACCTTTTCAAGAGAGACTCCCCTTTCAGTGATAACCTATCTTACAAAACGGTACTTGATCGGTATATGCTTTGATTTACTATGATAGGCCGGATTCTTAGCCAAATGTATTGCACTTTGACTATCACAAAGTAACCTGATGTTGTCCTGTAACCTACCAAACTCACCAAATAAACCTTTCAACCAAACCGCCTCTTTGCAAGCATGCGAAGCAGCAATGTATTCTGCTTCAGTAGTGGATAAAGCAACAATGTTTTGTAGCTTTGACATCCAGCTAATAGCTCCACCTGCAAGAGTAAAGACATACCCTGAATTTGACCTTCTCTTATCCAAATCACCTGCAAAATCATAATCAACATACCCGCAAACAAATTCACTACTCTTATTGTAAGTGATACAATAACTACTTGTGCCTCTCAAATACCGAAGCACCCATTTCACTGCTGACCAGTGTTCTTTACCCGGATTTGCCATATACCTGCTGACAACCCAAACTGCATGTGAAATATCTGGTCGAGTACAAACCATCGCATACATCAAACATCCTACTACATTAGCATATGGAATTCGAGACATATAATCCTTTTCTTCATCTGTATTAGGACATAAACTGGAAGAAAGCTTAAAATGGGAAGCTAAAGGGACTAACACAGGCTTCACATTGTTCATACCAAACCTCACAAGTATTTTCTCAATATACTTCTGTTGTGATAGCCACAGCTTACCATTGCTCCTGTCTCTGAAAATATCCATGCCCAAAATCTGTCTTGCTGCTCCTAGATCTTTCATATCAAATGTCCTTGCCATCTGAGTCTTTAACCTGTTGATTTCTTCAATGCTTTTGCTTGCTAAAAGCATATCATCAACATACAACACTAAGATAATGAACATGCCATTACTTAACTGCTTAAAGTAAACACAATGATCATATTCACTTCTTATATATTTTTGACTCAACATGAAAGAATCAAATTTCTTGTACCACCGTCGAGGCGACTGCTTCAGACCATACAATGACTTCTTGAGCCTGCAGACAAATTTCTTATTGCGATGCTGAACAAACCCTTCTGGTTGTTCCATATAAATTTCCTCATCTAAATCTCCATGTAGAAATGCAGTCTTAACATCTAATTGCTGCAACTCTAAATCAAGCAAAGCCACTAATGCTAACACAATTCTAATTGAAACAATTTTAACCACTGGTGAAAAAATCTCATGAAAGTCAATACCGGCTTTTTGAGAAAACCCTTTTGCAACCAGCCGCGCTTTGTACCTGTCTTCCGTATCATTCACACCCCGTTTCAGCTTGAAAACCCATTTACACCCCACAGTTTTCCTGTCTTTCGGAAGCTCAACCAGATCCCATGTGCCATTCTTACTTAAGGCCATCATTTCGTCCTTCATGGCTGCTTTCCACTTGTCACTTTTCGAACCTTCTATTGCTTCCTGATAGCACAGAGGTTCATCGTCATTAGCAGTAAATGCAACTGAAGTAACATAATCATCATACCTTCTCGGTGGTCGTTTGATTCTTGTAGACCTCCTTAAGGATGTTTCTGGTGCTTCTGCAATTGGCTGACTACCATCTGTAGGAACTTCTTGCTGATCAGTATCTGAGACCTGTTCATGATCTAAACCTAAACCCTGTTCATGTTCTGATTCTGAAACCTGTTCATGACTAGTATCTGAACTATGGTCATCATGACTATCATTAGAAGTGCTGTCAAACTGAATGTGCTGAAAATCAAATACATCATCCCGTTTCAATTTACTATCTACATCTGACTGTACAAGAGAGGATTCATTAAACTTTACATCTCTGTTGATGATGATTTTGCGGGTAGTAGGATCCCACAATCTATATCCCTTTGTTCCAACACCATACCCAACAAAGATATACCTTGTAGACTTTGGATCTAACTTAGTTCGCTGATGTTTAGGCACTAGAGCATATGCATCACAACCAAACACTCTGAGTTTAGAATAATCACAAGGGTGTCCTTTCCATACCTCTTGCGGAATCTTGCAGTCTATTGCCGTCGATGGAGATCGGTTTATCACATAACAAGCTGTTGCCACCGCTTCCGTCCACAACTCCTTTTGCAACCCGGCATTACTCAGCATACTCCTTGCTCTCTCTAGAAGAGTCCTGTTCATGCGTTCAGCAACTCCATTTTGCCGAGGAGTATAAACCGTGGTCTTATGTCTCTCGATCCCTGCATCCTTGCAATAGCTGTCAAACTCCTTGGAAGTAAACTCACCACCATTGTCAGTTCTTAAACATTTTATTGTTCTACCAGTGATGTTTTCTACCAATGCTCTAAACTGTTTGAAAATTGTAAAAACATCAGACTTCTTTTTCATCATGTAGACCCACACTTTCCTAGAAAGTCATCAATAAACGATACAAAATATTACGAGCCACCATATGAAGTTGTAGGGGCTGGTCCCCAAACATCTGAATGGATATATTCAAGTATGCCTTTACTAGTATGTTTGCCTGTTTTAAATTTTTGTTTACTTTGTTTGCCAAACAGACAATGTTTACAGAAATCTAACTTTTCAGACTTTAGATTAGGAAGTAATTTGTGATCAGCCAAAATCTTTAACCCTCTTTCGCTCATATGGCCCAACCTTTGATGCCATAGGCAAATGGAACTACTGTCATGTTTAGACACCGTAGACACATGATCTGACCCTGTTCTTCCTTCTAATTGAAACAGATTTCCTACTTTCTTAGCCTTCAATACTAGTAAGATACCTTTATAGATTTTCATAACTCCACCTTGAATTACAGTTTTATATCCATTCGTATCCAATGCTCCTAAAGAAATTAGATTTTTTCTTAAGTCTGGAACATGTCTCACATCTGTTAACAATTTAGTTGTGCCATCAAACATTTGTAGTTGTATACTTCCTATCCCAACAATATTGCAAGTAACATCATTACCCATGTACACGATGCCATCATCAACAGATCTATACGTCTTAAACCAGTCTTTATGGATACACATGTGGTTAGATGCCCCGGAATCTAACAACCAATGTTGATCATGTTTTGACATATTAACAGACAACACTTCGTCACTCATACCTGAACCAGATGCCGAACCTGTATCTGTCGTGTTTGCTTCCTTCTTCTCTGTCGATGAAGCTTCTTTAGAAGATTGTTGTCGCTTCCAGCAATCCTTCTTCAGGTGTCCAGTTTTCCCACAATGCCAGCACTTCACCTTTGTCTTCTTTCCTTTAGACTTTGAACGAGAGTTGCTATGCTTACCCCCAGAGTGTCTCTCTCTTGAGCGACCTCTGGCCATCATTTCCTCTGATGTAGAGGTGTCAGCATTCGACCGCTTCCTGGTTTCCTCGGACAACAAAGCTCCAACCACATCGTCAAACTCAAGGATGTCTGCAGTACTAAAGCTTATGGAAGTAACAAAGTGATCCCACGATTCGGGCAATGAACACAATAGAGTTATTGCATTATCCTCTGAATCAAATTTTACATCTAGACTTTGTAATTGTACCAATAGAGTATTGAAAACATTCAGATGGTCAGTAATCGAGGTACCTTCCTTCATTCGCAAATCATAAAGCTGTTGCTTTAGGAGAATCCGATTTGTCAAGGATTTCGTCATGTAGATCTTCTCAAGCTTCGACCACAGGCCTGCGGCGGTCTTCTTTGACACAATGTTGAACAGAACGTCATCCGCCAGACATAACCGAATTGCGCTCAGAGCTCTGTCATCCAACTCATCCCATTCATCCTCCATCAAGGAAGAAGGCCTTTTGCTTTTCCCCAACAGCACTTTCACCACGCCTTGTTGAATCAGCAGATCGTGCATCTTAACCTTCCAGATCTCGAAAATGTTTTTGCCATTAAACTTCTGAATTTCAAAACGGGAACTTTGTGTTTTTGCCATATCGAGTCACAAAAAAAAAAAATAACAACCTCCAATTGCAACTTTTAAATAAAGAATTCCCTTTTTAAAAGAATGCCCTTTTAAAAAAATATATATATTTCCTTTCACTTTTAAAGTGCCTTTCATTTGATACCATATGCAAATGGAAATATTCAAATCAATTTTTAAATGCCACCCTTCACCTTATAAAAAAGGCCTTTCACTTAAAACCAAATGTAAATGGCATTTACATTTTTAAACATTATAAAAAAGGACTTTTTAATAAAATCGATTTATTTAAAAAACACATACCATATGTGACCTTTTTAAAAACTCCAAATCGATTTCATAAACTCCAAATCGACTTTTTTTAATCAAAAACTTAAATCGCTGCGTTTCTGATTATTGGCGCTACTGTGTTATAATAATCCGTGCCAATCAAAAAACTTAGAACAGAAATACGCACTCATTAGTTTTACCATAGTCCGCGCCAATCGCAAAAACACTTAGAAACAATACTCCACCTACAGCGTTTCGTTCTCTCCGTGCGCTGGCATCCACAACGTTACACAACGACGCAGTCAACACTAAACGTTCTGGTTTTCGGCATGCACAGGTCTTCCAATAGCGCTGATTCTCTTGGCATACGCAGGTCCTCCACCGCCACGCTCCAACAGCGTGATTGCAAAGGTTTCAACTCTGCCCGGTGTCTGTCCCACGCAGCAGGTCAATGTCTACACAGCAATGTCAACGCACACTGATTGATGGCAGATCTGTTTCAACAGCAGCACCACCACCAGCAGGTCCAACAGCTCCAACTGCACGCAGGACATTCAATCCACAACAAACTTGGGCCCGTCCCTCCTCCGCTGCGCGCTCCGATACCAATTGTTATATTAACAGTGCGCAGGAGAAAATCAAAGACAAACACAGCATATAAACCATACACAGAAGACACAGAGGTTTAACGTGGTTCACCCAACCAATCTGGGCTACGTCCACACAAAATAGGCATCGGAAATCTTTATTATCAAACAGGAGATTACAAACTCTCACACACACCAAACAATCCGTATGGATACCTGTTATATAGAAAAGAGAATCTAATTGCCTCATAAATCCTCTCACATCAAATTTAGGATGCATTAACTCCCTCCCAACAAACTGGAGCTAATATAGGAACTAATCCCTATTGTTTTCATCTACTGAGATTTTGCCTATTTTATTGAAAACATAAAATCTCAACATAGTCCTCTATGGCGTTGGAGGGATGGAGCGTGAATCCCGGTGCCCAACAGTGGAAATTTGCCACACGCAGTTAGCATTTGCTATTTTATTAAGACACAAATTCCATTGGGTAAGTGATATCGTGGTGTACGACCCATCGGTGTACTGCACTTTTCTGCCTGTTAATGAAGATGGGAAACGGACAGTGGAGAGGCCCACCATATTTTTCATGCCTGGCTGCCCAGCTGGTCTGATTGACAATGTGTTGTTAGCAAACTGGAAGCCTAGCAATTTAAATAAGATTATCCTATTGTGCAACAGTTTTAAGGAGATCAAGAATGATAGTTACCACTGTCGGTATCTTCTTTCATTGAAACATTTGCAGGCCGTTATTCACAGTGGAAAGATACTGCAAGAAATGCCCCTTCCAGAACCAAAAACATGTGAGCCATCACCTGGCTATCCATATGGGGTAAATAGGGCGGCATTTTATGGATTTAGTTGGCATTTCTTTACGTTGGAGGATGGTTCCTTAGAGGATCTCAATCTCGATCTCTTTCCAGAAGTACCTCCAAATAACAGTCGCGTAGACTCTTTTTATCTTAACGCCCGTGTATAAACGTGTTAGGTTTTATCCCTGGATCACTGGGGATGAGCAAATTGGTATTTTCTGTTTCGTAATTAGGTCATAGCCATATATAGTTGCTATCTCCATGTTCGAAAATATTTTGTTGTATAGATCTGTTTTGTGGGTTTGCTATCTGTTTAGTATGGAACTATGTTTATTTCTGTTGACGGATTCTGTCTTACTTGCTAGATGATCTCAATCTGAGATTCTTCAGAATGTTTTGATATTATGTACTGTTTATAATAATAGAGAGTAGTTTTTTTCTTCTGAAAAAAAATAAACATGTTAAGTTTTAGAATTTTGGGGCTATTAGCTAAACCTTTTTTTTTTTTTTTTAAGTTTTTATATGATTAATATTTTGTTGAATTCATTATCAAAAATCAATATTTTATTATTTATAAAAATTTATAGCTAATCTATTTTGAAATATTCATATTATACAGAATTTATATCTAAAATTTGTAATTTTAAAAAAAGAGCGAGAATTTGGACAAAAAAAACTTAAAAAATTTTCTTTAATCAGTGTTTAAATTATGTTTTTAATAATAAAAATAAATTCAGCACCATCCAAAACTTTAAAACACTCAAAATATTAAAATTTAATAAATATAACCTGATTTTCTACCTAATTCATACTGAAATTTCCCTGATTTTCAAAAATAAACAAAAAGGTCAGGTTAGACAAAGACTTCTAAAAATCTCTATCAAACTCTAAAACCTTCAACTCAGTATATATTTATACTTTGTCATTGCATTAGATATTTATAATGCTATTTAAGTATTTCCGTGAAAGTGAACATTGACTCCCTAGAACCATTTAGATCAGAGCGGTTTATCATGTTTTTTATATATATGGTGATTAATATTGTATCAATGATAATTAATGTTTTGGAATAATATTTATATTCAAAAGTTAAAAATATATATATTTAATAATTTCACTAATTTAATAGTGAGTTTTGGATCATGTTAATTTAATGGTGAGTTTTGAACAAAGTTGAAGCTATTGAAAATCATTCCAAACATTTTTGTTAATGAATTAAATATGATAAGTTATCTTATGGTTATATAAAAATTAAAATGATATATATAATAATAATTTTTATAAATATTTATTATTTATTTGAGTTGCCATTTCAATTGAAATTGTTAGATTGAGAATATAATTATGAAGTATTATAGTATGTTGATTATTATAAAATATAAAAAAAATATTTTTTTTAATATTTAATTATTTATTAGAACGAGATTTATTTTTTAAGTAATTATTTTAGATTAATGTTAAGTTTAAATCTATTAAGTTTAGAGAGATTAAAACTTTCAATTTTTTTTTTTAGTGTAAAATTTGAAGAAAGATTTACATTTAGAGAGATTTGATACATTGTGAAGATGTATCTAGGTTGATTTCAGTACTGTGACGGCAAGAAAAATCTATCAAACATATGAATACTTTTATCAATAATATGTAAATACATATAATATTAATATAATTATTTTAAAGAGAATACAGTTATAAGTATTATAGTATGTTGATTATTATAAAATATAGAAATATTTTTTTTTTCAATATTCAATTATTTTTATTAGAATGAGATTTACTTTTTAAGTAACCATCCTAGATCAATGTTATGTCTAAATCTATCAAGCTTCTAGAGGGATCAAATATCTCAAACCCCTTTTTTAGTGCAAAACTTGAGGAAAGATTTGCACCTCGAGAGTATCACTGTGTGAAGATGTATCTAGGTTGATTTCAGTACTATGAGGGCAAGGAAAATCTATCAAACATATGAATAATTTTATCAATAATATGTAAATACATCTAATATTAATATAATCAATTTAAATATGCTAAATATGTCTCAGATTTATCTTGTCATTTTAATTTTAATTTTGTTTAGTTAACTAAAATTTTGAGACTATAGATATTTAAGTATGAATTTTGCTTAGTTAACTGAAATTTTGAGACTATAGATATTTAAGTATGAGGGGTTTCCGCAGTGCATTATATTAGATATCATTTTTGGGATTCATTTTAATTTTAGTTTTATTTAGTTAAAAGAAATTGTTGAGAGTCTCTAGATATTTAAGTATGAGGAGTTTCAGTAGTGCATTATATTAGATATCATTTTTGGGATTCAACTGTTTAAGTAAGTCATTCATTTATGACCATTATATTAGATATCATTTTTGGGATTGAGCTGCATTAAGTAAGTCATTCATTTATGACCATTTCCATGAGTGGTAGTCATAACTGACTAATTTTTTGCACCTCGAGAGATTTGATATTGTGTGAAGATGTATCTAGATTGATTTCAATACTGTGAGGGCAAGGAAAATCTATCAAACATATGGATAATTTTATCAATAATATGTAAATACATCTAATATTAATATAATAATTTTAAATATGTTAAATATGTCTGAGATTTATCTCTTCACTTTAATTTTAAATTTTTTTAGTTAACTAAAATTTTTGAGACTATAGATATTTAAGTATGAGGGGTTTCTGAATGCATTATTCTAGATCTCATTTTTGGGATTCAACTGTGTTAAGTAAGTCATTCATTAATGACCATTTCATGAGAGGTTGTCGTAACTGACTAATTTATTTTTTGCACCTCGAGAGTTTTGATACTATGTGAAGATGTATCTATGTTGATTTCAGTACTGTGAGGGCAAGGAAAATCTATTAAACATATGAATAATTTTATCAATAATATGTAAATACATCTAATATTAATATAATGATTTTAAATATGCTAAATATGTCTGAGATTTATCTCGTCATTTTATTTTTAAATTTGCTTATTTTTGAGACTATAGATATGCTTATTACTTTAATTCCAAAGAAAACCAAAGCAGATACCCCTGCAGGATTTCAGTCGATAGCCTTGTGTAATGTCATTTACAAAATTCTATCCACAATCATGGTAAATAGGTTGAAACCTTTAATGCACGATATCATTTCACATGAACAAACTAGCTTTGTTCGAGGTAGACAAATCTTAGATGGGATCATAACAGCACATGAAGTAATGCATTCTCTCAAAGAGAAAAAAGTCAAAGGTATGTTAATCAAACTTGATCTTTCTAAGGCATATGATAGATTAAGCTGGTCTTATTTGAAAGCAATATTGGCAGCTTTTGGATTCGACCCCAGATGGATATAGTGGATTTTCTCTTGCATTTCCTCTCCTAACTATTCTATTTTACTCAATGGGGCTCCTTGCACTCCCTTCAATGCATCCCGTGGGCTGCGTCAAGATGATCCAATTTCATCTTTTCTGTTTATCATTGCTGCTGAAGGCCTTGGCCATTTAATTAAGGCTCAGATTAGAGAAAATACCTTGAAAGGGTTAAATCTATGGGGAAGGGATCTTAATCTCTCACATCGAAAATTTTTTGATGACATTCTGCTCTTCTGTCAGGTGTCATTACTGGAAGCGAAAGCCATTCTTCGATCCTTCAAACTTTCATGAATGCTTCTAGAACTTTAATTAATAATTATAAGTCCAATGTATACTTATTTAACACTTTTCCAGTAACGGAATGGTTTTTATCAAGGACCCTGGGATTCCAAATTGGGTCCTTGTCCATGAAATATTTGGGATTTACTTTGAATAAATCCTGACTACGAACTGCAGGGTGGTCAGATCTAATCTCCAAACTTCATTCTCGGCTGCAGAACTGGACTTTCAGAACACTTAATGCATCGGGAAGACTTATCTTATTAAAATCGGTTCTTCAATCAATTCCAATATATCAATTATCAGGCAGAGCGGCTCCAAATACTGTTTGTAATAAAATGAATACAATATTTCAAAAATTCCTTTGGCAGGGGGCACAAGATTTGAGTAAATGGGAACTTTTATCTTGGGAGAAGCTTATAAAACCTAAAAAATTGGGAGGATTAGGGCTTCGTGACCCATATTTTCTCAACCAAGTAATGGGAGCCAAGTTATGGTGGCGATGGCTTCAAGGGGGTTCACATCTATGGAAAGCCATATGGAAAAAGAGATATGCTATGCCTAATACCATTGTGGGGAAGTTGAAGGTAGACACCATTCCTAAAGGATCTGACATTTGGAACCTAGCCGCATGCAACAGAGATCTAATAAGACAGCATAGCTTCTGGGAAGTTCGTGCCGGCAGCTCAGCGTTGTTTTCGGAGGATTCATGGCAACATCGAGAGAAACTTTTCACTCACATAGATCTTGGGGAAATCTTCTTATTCACAAACACTCCAGCACAACGCTTAATAAACAAGTACTAGAATATTGAAGAAGGAAGCCAATGGAAAATATCGAAGCAAAAAGAGCATTGGCTGAATGCACCACACATTGTACAATGGCATAACTTTGAAAAAGAAATGAGAACAAGACTAGTGCTGCAAGCGACAGGGGATGAAATTTTACGGTGGGGTTATAGATCGAAAGGGATGTTCACAATTGACGAAGCCTACCACCTGAAATCAAACAACCATCAAGCACTGACTGGTCCTATTTGGAATAAAATCTAGAATGTCAAATTCTGGCCAAAGGTTGAATATTTCATATGGTTATTAACTCATAAAAAAACTTTAACATGGGTTCCTATTCAACATCGAGGAATTCAAGGCCCCTCTTGGTGTGTTATGTGCAAAATGGAGGAGGAGACCATATAACACCTATTCAATGATTTTCCATTGGCTGATCAACTATGGCAGCGTACTGGAGTAGTCTTTGAACAGACAGACAGGGATAACACAAGCATTAATACCACTATCTACAATTGGAGGAGAGGAGGGTATAAGAGCGAGATGGTTAATCTTGCTTGGCGACTCTCCATTGGATTCCTTCTCCGGGGAGCTTGGAAAGAGCGAAATCATCGAAATTTTCGTGGGGCAGAAAAAACAACCATGCCTGATATGGAACATCATCATTGAAAATATACGTGAGACCATTTTGGTGGAGCGCTAGTTGGAAGAGGATTGGAAAGGAGGGGTTACAAAGGAGAGGATATTAGTTAAAATGAATCTAAAACCTCAAATGCTATCCCCATTATTATGGAAATTCAAACCAAATCTGGAGAATATCATGAAAAAATTTCAACCACCACCATCAGGCTTTCTGAAGCTAAATTTTGATGGTGCTTAGATTAAGCTGGTCTTATTTGAAAGCAATATTGGCAGCTTTTGGATTCAAACCCAGATGGATACAGTGGATTTTCTCTTGCATTTCCTCCTAACAATTCTATTTTACTCAATGGGGATCCTTGCACTCCCTTCAATGCATCCCGTGGGCTGCGTCAAGATGATCCAATTTCATCTTTTTTGTTTATCATTGTTGCTGAAGGGCTTGGCCATTTAATTAAGGCTCAGATCAGAGCAAATACCTTGAAAGGGTTAAATCTATGGGGAAGGGATCTTAATCTCTCACATCAAAAATTTGTTGATGACATTCTGCTCTTTTGTCAGGTGTCATTACTGGAAGCGAAATCCATTCTTCGATCCTTCAAACTTTCATGAATGCTTCTAGAACTTTAATTAATAATGATAAGTCCAATGTATACTTATTTAACACTTTTGTAGTAACGAAACGGTTTTTATCAAGGACCCTGGGATTCCAAATTGGGTCCTTTTCCATGAAATATTTGGGATTTACTTTGAATAAATCCTGACTACGAACTGCAGGGTGGTCAGATCTAATCTCCAAACTTCATTCTCGGCTGCAGAACTGGACTTTCAGAACACTTAATGCGCCGGGAAGACTTATCTTATTAAAATCGGTTCTTCAATCAATTCCAATATATCAATTATCAGGCAGAGCAGCTCCAAATACTGTTTGTAATAAAATGAATACAATATTTCAGAAATTCCTTTGGCAGGGGGCACAAGATATGAGGAAATGGGCACTTTTATATTAGGAGAAGCTTATAAAACCTAAAAAAACGGGAGGATTAGGGCTTCGTGACCCATATATTCTCAACCAAGTAATGGGAGCCAAGTTATGGTGGCGATGGCTTCAAGGGGGTTCACATCTATGGAAAGCCATATGGGAAAAGAAATATGCTATGCCTAATACCATTGTGGGGAAGTTGAAGGTAGACACCATTCCTAAAGGATCTGACATTTGAAACCTAGCCGCATGCAACAGAGATCTGATAAGACAACATAGCTTCTGGGAAGTTCGTGCCAGCAGCTCAGCGCTGTTTTGGGAGGATTCGTGGAAACAATGAGAGAAACTCTTCACTCGCATAGATCTTGGGGAAATATTATTATTCACAAACACTCCATCACAATGCTTAATAAACAAGTACTGGAATATTGAAGAAGGAAGCCAACGGAAAATATCGAAGCAAAAAGAGCATTGGCTGAATGCACCACACATTGTACAATGGCATAACTTTGAAAAAAAAATGAAAACAAGACTAGTGTTTCAAGCGACAGGGGATGACATTTTACGGTGGGGTTATAGATCGAAAGGGATGTTCACAATTGACAAAGCCTAACACCTGAAATCAAACAACCATCAAGCACTGACTGGTCCTATTTGGAATAAAATCTAGAATGTCAAATTCTGGCCAAAGGTTGAATATTTCATATGGTTATTAACTCATAAAAAAACTTTAACATGGGATCATATTCAACATCAAGGAATTCAAGGCCCCTCTCGGTGTGCTATGTGCAAAAGGGTGGAGGAGACCATATAACACCTATTCAATGATTTTCCATTGGTTGATCAACTATGGCAGCTTACTGGAGTAGTCTTTGAACAGACAGACATGGATAACACCAGCATTAATACCACTATCTATAATTGTAGAAGAGGAGGGTATAAGAGTGAGGTGGTTAATCGTGCTTGGCGACTCTTCATTGGATTCCTTCTCCGGGGAGCCTGGAAAGAGAAAAATCATCATATTTTTCGTGGGGCAGAAAAACAACCCTGCCTGATATGGAACATCATCATTGAAAATATACGTGAGACCATTTTGGTGGAACGCTAGTTGGAAGAGGATTGGAAAGGAGGGGTTACAGAGGAGAGGATATTAGTTAAAATGAATCTAAAACCTCAAATGCTATCCCCATCATTATGGAAATTCAAACCAAATCTGGAGAATATCATGAAAAAATTTCAACCACCACCATCAGGATTTCTGAAGCTAAATTTTGATGGTGCTTCTAAAGGAAATCCAGGACAAGCAGGGATAGGAGGTATATTTCAAAATCACCAAGCATCTTACGTAGGAATTTTCTCTTTCCCCATCAGATTTGCAACCAATAATGAAGCGGAATTAATGGCCATCAAACAGGGTCTCATTATTGCTATAAGGGAGAATTATCAAAGACTAATAGTCGAAGGGGACTCTGCAATGACAATCGAAATCCTTCAAAAACTCCAACAAGGAAACAATTGGGAAAATATCAGTAAAAGTTGGCAAACAACTCGATTAATAGAGGAAATTGGTAATTTACTCAAGATAATAGGATATGTTGTTCCAACTCATGTCCTTAGAACAGGTAATCAAGCAACTGATTACTTAGCTAATTGGGCATGTAAAAATGAAGACCGGAGGTTGGATGTTAATCACCTTCATTAGGTTTGGAATGTGGAACTTCATCCTTTACAGCTTATAGTGGCCAATGATACCCCCGATTGGGATGCTCATTAGATATAGCAGTTGGCATTCTTTCAGGGCAAGTGGCATTCTCCACTCCTGCACATTAATGACTCATCAGTACGAGCTGCCTAGCATCCCCTCATGTCATAAAGTGATGGTTAAAGGAAAGTCAGCAGGGTGGGTGAGCCAGCCTGGTCGCTCAACTTTGGAAGACGGAAACAGTAGTTGCACTCATTTGCGTAAGCCAGGTAGAAGGCATCTTAGTGGGAACAAATCTTTGGTTGCAAGAAACACACAGACGCACCATGCACCAGAGGTATTCTCCTGCATCAATACCAGGCTCTTGGTTTTTCTGGGGTATGTACATTTTCTGCCTCATATCCTTCATAATACAAACCGATGTCTCTGTTTAGGACGAGCTTAGGGGATCCTTGCTTTCATTGTCTCATTTGGTTTAAATTAGTTCAGTCTACTTTGGTTGACCCTTGTTTTTAGGATCCCTGCTCTATGTAGCTCATAAATTTACCTTTCTATGTCAGTAAGTGTTATACCAGTTTTATATTTACCCTCGGCAGACTGAATGATTTCTATCAGATATATATTCAGGGATATCATCATAAGCTCATCTTATTTTATCCGAATTTCTATTTTAAATCTGGTATCAATGTTACAGTTTATAGTTTTCTTGCTTATCTTTATAACCGTAGGCTGGGATGTGCTTGGATTACCATACTTATGGGTTCTCGACTTTGTTTTTATCATGCTCTGTGTTTTTCGTTGTCTTATCTTCGTACCTTTCCAAACCTTCTCTGTCATGAAGTAATTGTTAAATGTTGCTCAGGTTTTCACTGGGTTCAAATGATCTGTCATGAAGTAATTGCTGGTCGCTCGAATTTGTGCTGGGTTCAATTACTCTTTTATGAAGTAATTTTTTACTATCACTCGGCTTTTTACTGGTTTCAAATGCTCTGTCATGGCTTATTTGGTGGAAATTTCTTTAGTGTTCATTGGGTTCTTTACCTTATCTGGGTTCCGCAGATTCTTCTCGATATTACCATCCTTCATACTCATGATGTAGCGCTTCCAAATCATGTTAGGGGAAACAAAATACAAAGCTTAATTGTTTTTTTCTTTTCGTATTTGATTTTTCTTCTTCCAGAGTACAGGATACTCAGTCAGTTCATAATGTCAAAGAGGCAAAATCAAAATTCAGTTTGTACTACTGCCAAAGGGAAACAGAAGGTGGAACAACCACTAGAGAAGAACAGGAAAAGAGGAAGGAAGACTAAGGAAGAAGTGTTATTGAATCTCTCATCCATCTACTCACTTGAAAACTCCTCACAGGCCAGACAGGCAATAAAAGGTTGGGAAAGAGAAATTCAGCAGTCTGAGGAAGATAATGCTGCAGAGGCAGAGATACTGGACTTTGTGACTGATCTTTGAAATATTAGGGGCCAGCTGTCACTTTTTAATCAAACAGTTCATACATAATGGATTTTTAAATGATTGTTAGCAAAGGCAATGCAAAGCTTTCATCCTAACACCGACAAGCCAGAACCGAAGCTTATTGAACTTCTCTAAGATATTGATATTCAACTGCAGCACATTAAGGTTACCCAATACCAACCTGTTGATCGCATAGCTAGAATGGATTATCGTCTTGGCAGACTGGAGAAACAGATTCAAGTACTGCAACAAGCTGACATGCCAGGATCCACTCCAAAGGATCCTGCCCCAATTGATTCCTCAGATGATTAGCAGGTTCTTCACTTTAGCATGTTTTTTGGTTTTACATATCGGACTCTAAGTCCAAACAGTTACTTTGATAATAGAATTAATAGGTAGATATCACATGAAACAAGGAGCAGAATGAGACTTTTTCAATTTTGGTTTGCTTTTAAAGCACTAAGGTGGCCGATAGATTTGATTTCCTACGGGAAGGTTGAGGCTACAAACTTTCTATATTTGTAACCTGCTTTTCTATATAAATAGAAAATAGCAAGGCACTACTAAATTCACAAAAAAAAAAATAGATATTTAAGTATGAGGGGTTTCTGCAGTGCACTATATTAGATATCATTTTTGGGATTCAACTGCGTTAAGTAAGTCATTCATCTATGACCATTTCCATGAGAGGTAGTCATAATTGACTAATTTCTCATGATTTTTGAATAGTCCACTTAGCACCCATTGCATCGGGTGATGCTCACAGGGGTGAAGAAGTGGGATTGAAACTAGTTAAATGAATCACATAGCATCAATCATCACTTTTGGGGCTTGCACCTAGTAACTAGGACTTCCTGCGAGGTCACCCATCCCAAAACTCCTCTAGCTTGAGCATGCTTAATTGTGGAGTTTTTCCCCAAAATAAAACTTGCTTAGATTGCTACCCAATTTGCAAAACCTTAGCAAGTATTGTGCCTCGTGAACCATTCAAGTAGAGATCCCTTTACTCTTTGTATTTAAATATGATTGACACTTTGTGATTCATTTCACTAGTTTCAATCCCACTTCTTCACCCCTGTGACCATCACCCTTTGCAATGAGTGTTGAGTGGACTATTCAAAAATCATGAGAAATTAGTCAATTATGTCTACCTCTCATGGAAATGGTCATAGATGAATGACTTACTTAACGCAGTTGAATCCAAAAAATGATATCTAATATAATGCATTATGGAAACCCTTCATACTTAAATACAAAGAGTAAAGGGAGCTCTAATTGAATGGTCCATGAGGCACAATAATTGCTAAGGTTTTGCAAATGGGGTAGCAAGCTAAGCAGGCTTGATTGTGGGGAAAAAATCCATCGTTAAGTGTGCTTGAGCTAGAGGAGTTATGGGATGGGAAACCTCCTGGGAAGTCCTGGTTACATGGCGCAAGCCCCAGAAGTGATGATTGACGCTATGTGATTCATTTCACTAGTTTCAATCCCACTTCTTCACCCCTGTGAGCATCACCTGATGCAATAAATGCTAAGTGGACTATTCAAAAATCATGAGAAATTAGTCAGTTACAACTACCTCTCATGGAAATGGTCATAGATGAATGACTTATTTAACGCAGTTGAATCCCAAAAATGATATCTACTATATATTTTGTTAATAACTTGAATGATGAAAAATGATGAAATAAAAATGACAATGTAATAGTGTTGACTAATAGAAAATGTCAATAATAATAATGTAGTCAATTACAAAGAGTATTCATAGTGACCAATCTCAAACTATTTTCTTCTACTATTCTTATTGTCACTCTTGTTAGTTTTGCAGAGTGAATTTTAGATGGATGAGATTTATCCAACAATTTCACTCGGTAATTTAATACAACAAGAGCACTGACAACAAAGTGGTAGATATGATTTCTCTCCCTCCTATTTATGCATCTATCATTTTGAAAAATGCTTCTTTATATTTTGAAAGTTATGCTGAACAATATTTTGATGATGGTGATTTTAAGGATATTTATCCATAGTTGACGCATGGATCATAGGTGGATAATAACTTGTAGGGAAATTTTTTTAACCATCTTGGCAAACTTTGTGTTCTCGTGAATGAAAGGATACATGTAATCAAAGAGATACATACTTCTCTTGTGAGAGTTCAATTTAGTCTAGAAAATACTTTGTGTCATTTACAGAGGTTTTTTTATTAGCCTCAGATGAAAAATATTATGACTCAATATATAAAGGGATGTGTGATTTGTTCAGTTTTCAAACCCGCTAATATAAAATTAGGGCTCTACATAACACTCCCTTTTCTGATTCGTCCATGCGAAAGTGTGCCAATGGAATTTGTAGGTGGTTTTCCTTTGTCTAGGAGAGGTCATTACTATTTTTATGTCGTTGTGGATTAGTTTAGCAAAATGTGTGTCTTAATTCCTTATAAAAAGTAGGTCACTCAAACAAAACTTCTCATTTCTTCTTCTACTTTGTATGAGTCCATTTTGGGTTGCCCACATCCATTTTGTTTGATCAAGACTCTCTCTTTCTTGGAGAGTTTTGGACGAGTTTGTGGAGAATGATGAACACCAAGTTGAAGAGGAACACATCATTTTATCTACAGACCGACGAACAAATAGAGGTTGTCAACCACAAAATAATTTACTTACTCCGAGGCTAATTTGGAAAGAATCCCAAGTTGGGGGATGAGACATTGGAGGAAATTTCATCCTAAAAGTTCCCATGAAATTTTCATGTAATCTCCATGTCATATTATGTAAACCAATCAAAATAATTTAAATTTAAAAAGAGGTACATGTAAATATTTTGGAGGGAAAGAAAAAAAAACTACTTTTCTTAATTGTATTTTTGGCCTATCTCTCTATAGGTTTACTCAAATTTCAAGTGTGTACGTTCATTGGACGCGGAATTAAATTCCACATCCAACGAGTATCCATTATGCATACTTTCATGAAGACCCACATTGATTGAACACACTTTTTTATGTATCTGTAATTTTTATCAATGTAGGTCTTCTCAAAAGTATGCATAATGGGTACTCGTTGAATGTGGAATTTAATTTTGCATCCAATGAGCATATACATTTGAAATTTGAGTAAACCTATACAGAGATAGATCAAGAATACAATTAAAAAATATATATTTTTCTTCTTTTCCCTCCAAAATTTTTAACTATTATTTTATTATTTTTCCTTAATATGACACTTTTATGCTTAAATTTTCTGTATTGATCTTCCTTATGCACAACATGCATAAAACTGGGCAGTGCATTCATCCACTCAGAGCTCACCGTTCAGGACATGCTTTGGTTATTTTCCAAAGAATCCCTTAGACATGGTCTTTGGGAGAGATGAAGATTCAAGTAGGAAAGATGATAGGGGAAAAGCACAAAAGTTCATTCAACGGATACAGATGATTCACCATGTAGTGCAGGAGCAGTTGGAGAAAAGTCAAGATCGATACAAAGCTCGAGATGATAAGCACCAAGTCTATCACCATTTCTAGGTTGGGGACAAATTGTGGCTCCACATCAGCAAAGATAAAATGAAAGGGGAAGGAAAGAAGTTGAGACCAATCCTATTGAAAATTTCAACAAGAAACAATGAAATTGGCAACAAGAAAGGACAAAAAATGCACCCAAAAAGGTCGTGGAATCTTGATGCACTAGGAATGTGGAATTTTGATGCGACAAAATTTTGGGCGTGGAATGTGAAGCATCTAATTTAAATATCCCTTAATTAAATTGGACAATAAATTGTAGTTTCATCTCATAACAACTTGTATGAGTTTACTAAGTCATGATGAGGCATGTAGAGGGATTCTAATATTTTGGGGGTCCAGTTGCAGTTAATGCATCAGTGGGTGTTTGGTGTGTGTGATTTAACTCAACTGATTGAGTTATAATCAGTTTAACTAGTTCTAACTCAGTGATGAGCTAGTGAGAGGTCAAGTGAATTAAATTATATTTAATTCATATGTGGTGATCAATTAGAGAACTGATAATTCACTATAAATACTTGCATGCATGTCAGTCTTGAGGAAGACCCAGTTGAGACATAAGTTAAAGGGAACATAACTATTAGTTATATTTATAGAAAATTTCCCATGTGCAAATATAGAGTCATTGGGATTCCATGATGCATTGCGTAATAAATGAAGGCTATTTTTCCTATTTAATATGGATATAATTCCCTACGAATTGTGTGAGCAAGGAAGGTTGAAAGAAAGATGAGAATTGGCTATGTACTAGACCTATTTTGCCTAGATCATTGTGAGACAGTTGGTAGAGTGAAAGATATTCTTGTGAGCAAGAAAGAATTGTATTGTTTCATGATTCCTTGAATTAATACAGTATATAAATAGCAGGGTTTTAGCAGATGCTTTCCCTAAGAACATATAGTGTTGTGCAATTTATTTACTTCTTTCTCTTACTTTCATGTGATTCATCAATCGTAATTGATTTCCACAATTCGTAGAGTAGATTCAAGTATTTTGTTATATAAGTTTACAAGATCAAATTGAATCTATGTGGATTTTATGCATGTTATCAGAGCTCGGGGAATCATAATAGAAGAGTAAAAATTGAGTTTTTCTTGAACATGTTCAAATTTTCAGATTTATTCTTCAGTTCCACATGCCCTTTCGGCTACCATTTTTTATGAATCCATCTTACTAGATCTCGTTCCATTGGCCAAACCCCTATGAACTCACATATGATTAGAAGATCCTTCATGTATGACCTATATTCCTCTAGCTTGTTTCTTGGGATCACAAAGCAAGGTTTCTTTGAGGCTCACGGTAAGAATTTCCCTTGCATGCAACTCTTCCATTGTGCCCCTAGGATTGGCATGCCTTTCCCATGGTTCGCTTGCTGATTGGTGGTTTGCGCTCCCTCCTCGCTAGATTCTCCACTGACTACATTAGGGTAGAACGGGGCCATGTCCTCCATGGATTTTCCCCCATTGTTGTCGGCTTTTCCTAGGCCCTCGAGGTGGTTGGCTTTGCCTATGCCCTCGAGGTGGTTGGACCAGTCTCCCTCGATCTCTGAACTGTGTGAGGTTTTTTGCGCCCTATTAAAACCCTAAGATAACACTAGCAAAGCTCTCTGAAAATACCCGTATTATTAGCAATATTTTTCATGATGGCCTATCAAAAGGATTCTTATGAATCCATTGACTTACACTACCTCCATTTGCATGAAAAATATGGTATCTTGGATTTTCTAAGTTGTAATGAAGCACATCTCTTAATGAATATAAAAATAATTTTCTTCATATAAAAAAGTATTTATGTTGTATACACATTTTAGATATACATAACTTTTAAACTTAACCAATTAATAATATATATTTTTAGAAAGAAATACCATGTAAATAACAACTTCCCTAATTTTCTTCAAAGATATGTAAAAACTACAATTGCAGTTTATTTTTTTCATTATACTATTTTGATACTTCCAATTAATATCTCCATCAAACAACGTTGATTATCAATAAATTTTCTCACCACGTACTGAAATTATTGTCAAAAGAGAGAAACCTGCACTTCCTACTGGTTATCCCATACCCCTCTACCTCACTGGATGGGAATATGTGCAGTTCAAGTCCATAGTTGTTAACTGTTACACTGATAGCATGCAGCTTAAGCGATGCTTTTAATTTTTGTGTCTTCTGATTTGAGCAAAAGGATTTGAGGCAACGATTGGACGTCTGGGTCCTGTTCGTGCATTGGATTTGTATAAGAGAAGAGAAGAGTGTGAATACTCTCTTTAAGATCTCAGGCATGCAAAAAAAATGTTTTCCCAGTTCATGCAGTGTAGGGCTTGTGGGTGAAGATTTATTTTGTTTGGGCTAAACCATAATCAGCTGGTCGACATCCTAGGTGATCATTTCTGCTGCTACTTTTCATTCTTCTTTTCTTAATTGTGTGTTAATAAATCCCCATTTCTAATCCTTCATAAGTTATTATATTATTTAATTTAATTAATATCTTTAAAATTTCTTATTATTATTGGTTTAATTTCCTATTTTTATTATTTATTTAATTTATATTTTATCTTACTATTAATTTTCTAATTTACTACTTATTTACAAAAATTTAAATAATTGATTTTAATTTTATAAATTGGAATTTATTTTCAATTAGTTTATTATGTCAATTTTCTCCCTCCAGTTGACTTTTAACTTTTGTATTTTTCTTATTTTTTTTTGAAAATTTGAATTCCTAATGGTTCTGTCCATTCCTAACATTCCTCAAAGGATCCTCTCTTTTCCTTACACTTATTTTATCATCTTTTTGCACTTAGAAAAAATGAAGATATATTTTTGAAGGTTTTGGTTGAAAATTGAATTCATATCTATATGAAAATTGTTCAATGTCACTATAAGGAAAAAATCAAAAAACAATAAGAAACAGAACAAAGGAAAGTTCAAATCTATTTCTCTATTCGCTGAAGGAGAAGACAACTTCACTGACATTCCCATATCGGCGGCTGAAGTTAATTGGGATGGGTCGCGGGCGCTTAGAGCAAGCAACCCGGATCTGGGTTTGCAATGAATCATATTTTATCACTGAATATCTGGGGTATAGGTGATGGCCCCAAATCGCATTGCCTACGGGAATTGATATTACACAGTAAGTGCAGCATCTTTTTGGGTCAGGAGACTCTGTGTATGCGGGAGAAATCTCTAAGGACTTTCCTTAACTACAGACTAGGGTGGTTTGCAGCGGCTACTGGTTCAAATGGCCACTCTGGATGATTAATCGCTATGTGGGATCCAGGATGGTTTACTTTCAAAGCTTATAGTTTCTCTGGTGGGATTCTTCTCTCCGGTCATATGAGAGGTATGGATGAACCTATAAACATCATTAACTTATATGCGCCATATGCGGGTAGACTATCTTTCTGGAACAAAATGCAGGATGCTGGCATCCTAAGACTGCCAAATTTGGTTGTGATGGGGGATTTTAACATCACTTTACAGGCTGATGAATTATGGGGTAATTATGCTCGACTGGATCCACTTTCAAATTTCTTAAATGAAATGTTCTTCGATTTGCATATGGTGGACGTTAGACCTTGCCCGCTGATTCCCACATGGACGAATAAAAGGAAAGGGAGAGAATATATTGGGAAGCATCTGGATAGGGCTTTGATAAAGGATAATTTAATTGACAGATGGGGGACCCCAGATCATTGGTTATGGTCTCTGATGTATCTGACCACATGCCCATCTCTTTATCATGGAACGCGTGGAGTTTTTACAAAGGTATTCCATACAAGTTTAACCGAGTTTGGCTTGATGATGCTGATTATATCAATTTGGTTAAAACGACATGGAATGAGGAGGTTGATTGTGATGTGCCAGCCCCTATAGAACGCTTTCATATCAAGTTTCAAAGGTTGAAAGCGGCATCTAAAAAGTGGGAAGTACAGAAAAAAGCATCCCTCAAGGCTAAGCTTGGGGACATCAAAGACCGAATGGAGGCGATTTATAGA
This sequence comes from Pinus albicaulis, assembly GCA_034641835.2. NCBI lineage: Eukaryota > Viridiplantae > Streptophyta > Pinopsida > Pinales > Pinaceae > Pinus > Pinus albicaulis. The sequence continues at coordinate 111,642 of JAXQQM020084611.1, forward strand.
GGTTTCGTAAATAAGGCACCGGAGGAGGCATCATATGTTATCCTGAAACAGCTTGGGAAAAGAAAGAGGCAGATTCTGGAGATTGAAGAAACTACATGGAAGCTCAAGAGTAGGATTAAATGGCTGAAGGAAGGTGATCTCAACACTAAATTTTTTCATAAATATGCATCAGATAGAAGGAACAGGAATGCGATATGGCGGATTAAAAAATCAGATGGAACTTTTGCCATATCAACTGAGGAGATACAAAAAGAGGCCTACTCACATTTCTTTGATTTTTATCAAAAAGAGCGGCCAGCTGACCTGGAAAACCAATCATGGTTTTTGGATCATGTACCGAGAATGTTTGATTCGGCGGCCATCGAGATTCTTGAACAGGAAATCAATGGGAATGAAGTGCATAAGGTCCTGAAGTCATTCGCACATGACAAATGCCCGGGGCCGGATGGCTGGCCGGCGGAATTTTTCACTTTCTTTTTTGACATTATTGGTGATGAGCTAACGGAGGTGATTGAAATTATTAGGAAAAGAGGACATATGCCTGCAAACTTAAACTCTACCTTCATAGCTCTGATTCCCAAGGTGGCTGATCCGCAATCTTTTACTGATTTTAGACCGATTGCTTTATGAAATATTATGTATAAAATCACGTCAAAAATCATTTCAAATCGCATCAGATCTATCTTATCTGATCACATCAGCCTTGAACAATACGACTTCCTACAGGGATGCTCCATACATGATGCAATTTCCATCGCACAAGAAGTATTACATTCGGCGCATATTGGTAACAAGGAAGCATTAATTATGAAAGTCGATATACACAAGGCTTATGATTCGGTTGACTGGTCCTATATAAGGCTTCTACTTCTCAAGATTGGTTTGCCAATCAGAATCATACGATGGATTATGTCATGTATATCTACGGTTAGATATGCTGTGTTGGTTAATGGAGTTCCCACTCTTTTCTTTGGTGCTGCCAGAGGACTTCGCCAGGGTTGTGCCCTCTCTCCAATTATTTTTATATTGGTTCTTGATGGATTTAGTAAGAGATTACACTATGTTGAACAGCAGGGTATTATAAAAGGCTTCACTTTCTCTGAATCTATCTCTACCAATCACTCACTCTTTGTTGATGACATGCTGCTATTTGGATATCTCAATAGGAATCATTGGTTTTTTATTCACATGCTTTTGATCAGGTTTGAATCAGCCATGGGGTTAGGGATGAAAAAAGACAAATATTTTCTCCTATTTGACAAGGGTGACTTACAGGAGATTCTCTTTATCGCTGATTATTTGGGGATTCACTCCCAACATATTTCTGAAGGCTTCACATATCTGGGATTCTTTTTAAAACCCTGTGGTTATCAATGCAGAGATTGGATGTGATTAGTGGACCGTTTTAGAGCTCGTATATACAGGTGGACTCACAAATGGTTGTCTCTGGGGGGCCGAATCATTCTTATTTAGGCTGTATTGTCACAATTGATGGTCTATTGGGGCCATCTCTATTATTTTCCAGAAAATATTGTGGGGCTCATAAATAGGATCATATCCCAATTTCCGTGGGGAGGTACAAGACTTGACAAGAAGCTTCATCTCTGTTAGATGGACATCATCTGTAGACCAATTTATTTTGATGGATGCAGGGTACTTAATACCAGGTTCTTCAACATTTCTCTATTAATTAAATCTTTCTGGCGTGCTATAAATGGAGATAATATATGGTGCTCTATTATAAGGTGTAAGTGCATTACTGGAGATATTTTTCATCAGTTATTATGCAGGGAATTGATTTGTCCATCCAATGTGTTTGTTATCTGGGGCAGCTTTAAAAATATCCTTTCTTACATATGTGATCGTGTGCCCTGGAGTTTTAATGATGGCGGAAGGATTCCCTTGGCTTTCAAAGATATCTCTAGTCTCTCCTCGGACTATACTTTTTCTCCTCGTCTATTATCACGCCTAACGCAACGGGGGATCATTTTATTATCACAGACCATAACTGGATGGTCTCATGATGTGTCATCTTTCAAAAACGCTGAACAACTGGGTTAAGCGGGGGAAGACACGATGGAATGGGAGGAGATTTTGGTGTCATTCAAAACTTCTGGATTCTGCAAATCGTCAGGAGGAGACAAAGTCATTTGGAACAGGCCGCTGAAGAATGACGCTATCATTGTAAAAGATGCCTATAGGTATATCATTTTCTCTGCATCGGGGGGTACCACTTCCAAGATTTTCTATCCTTATTGGAAGCGCAATGTGCCCACCAAGATTACCCTTTTCGGATGGTTGGTCTGGAGAGGCAAAATTATGACGGGGGATAATCTTTGCAAAAGGGGTTTACAAGGGCCGAATCGATGTGCTATATGCTGTATGGAGGCTGAAAGTACTTCGCACTTGTTCTTCACTTGTCCTGTTATAAAAAATATGTGGAGATCCCTTACGCCTCACATTTCTAATCCAAGTTGGTTTGCTTCAGAGTTTATTTTGGCTGTTAGGGACTGGGACAGGCTAAAAGGTAAATACAAGTCACTCCCTTTCTATTTTATTTGGGAAGTTTGGATTGGTAGAAACTATCTCATATTTGAAAATAGGCCTTTTCTCCCGCACATTATCATGTCCAATATCATGAGCTAGATTGTAGATTGGAGTGACACTCCTCAAGTGGTGGTTGATAGATCTATTAGAAACAGACCCCATGAGATTCATCTCCCAGCGATATATTTTGATGGGGCATCGAAGGAAGGCATCATGGGATGTGGTGTATGGGTCAAAATGTCCCAACGAGAGAGAATTCACATATACTGGAATGGGGGTCCTGGCACTAATAATAAGGCAGAAATCATGGCACTTTGGGGTAGCTTCCTCGCTGCATCAATTCTCCAAATACAGAACCCAAATTTCTATGGAGACTCCAAGCTGGTTATTGACTGGATACACAGTAGATGTGATTTTACTATACCAACTCTGAGGGGATGGATGCAGAGGACTCTTCGCATGTGGCAGACCTTAAAATGTCCTCTTATTACTCATATCTATAGGGAGAATAATACCAGGGCGGATGGTCTATCCAAAAAAGGTATCTCTGCAGATTTTGGCCAGATGTATTTACTTCAATACTTAGATGGGGTACAGACAAGGTCTTCGATGATACCTATTCCATGATGCTCTCATACTCTCCTTCTCCCTTATGTTTTTACTTTTTTCATCATGTTTTTATGTTCATAGTTGTATCGGCTATATTCTCCGTACTGCTTTACTCCTTCCATACAGTTCCTTTTGGTAATGGAATCAACACATGCGTGCCTATAGGAATACTTTTCCATGTTCTATTGTAACAGGCTGACTCATATGGGACATGGTACTGTATGGTATTTTTCCCTTCTCGTTTCGGTATCTACATCAGGCGAGGCAGTTTATATTGCCAGGTCATTATATTTGCTATATCCATGTCAGAGTACCTTGCTATAATGTTTCTCCTTTGAATGATCGATAGCCTGTCCATTTATTTTGGTTATGCTACTTCAAGCGAGCGGGTCAACAAGCGAGTAGGACTTCCAGGATCGCTATATAAATGGCACTTGGTTTATTGCTTCTATTTCATGCCTACGATCCCTGTCTGTTTCGCGCGATTTATGTTGCTGATCATATCAAGCGAGCCTGCTTACCTGTGTACATAGACCTGTCTGCTCTTTTGTATGCATCTTCTTCATCTGTGCAGGTGACTTCCGGGTGTACAAGCGAGATTGTTTGGTGACCTTCATGTGGGATTGTCTCATGTTTACTGGCTACTGATTTCATCCTATATTTTGAATGTCTTCCTTTCTTTGCATCTTCTTTTCTTCTCTGTGCCATGACTTTGATGTATCTGTTTTATCCTGGCATGTGTATCAATGATTCAGGGATGCTCAGAAAGATTTTTTTTGGGACTGGGTTTACCACCTGTAATTTTGCTTGCCAAGTACATCGAATGCCTTCTCTTTTGGAGGGTTCTTGATCGTATTTGGGAATCTCGTTTGTTCTTGCTGTCTTGGCAGCCGAGAATGTTATGTTGATCATGTACTGTTATATTACTTCACCTAATATATACAACATTTTTTTTCTTCTGAAAAAAAAAGAAAGGGTGATAGCAGACCCTCAGCATTCACAATTACAACTAGTCCTCTATGGCGTTGGAGGGATGGAGCGTGAATCCCAGTGCCCAACAGTGGAAATATGCCACACGCAGTTAGCATTTGCTATTTTATTAAGACACAAATTCCATTGGGTAAGTGATATCGTGGTGTATGACCTATCGGTGCCTCCTATGCAGCAAAAAGATATCAATGCTTGGAACTGCACTTTTATGCCTATTAATGAATATGGGAAATGGGCAGTGGAGAGGCCCACCATATTTTTCATGCCTGGCTGCCCAGCTGGTGTTATTGACAATGTGTTGTTAGCAAACTAGAAGCCTAACAATTTGAATAAGATTATCCTATTGTGCAACAGTTTTAAGGAGATCAAGAATGATAGTTACCACTGTCGGTATCTTCTTTCATTGAAACATTTGCAGGCCGTTGTTCACAGTGGAAAGATACTGCAATAAATGCCCCTTCTAGAACCAAAAACATGTGAGCCATCACCTGGCTATCCATATGGGGTAAATAGGGTGGCATTGTATGGATTTAGTTGGCATTTCTTTACGTTGGAGGATGGTTCCTTAGAGGATTTCAATCTCGATCTCTTTCCAGAAGTACCTCCAAATAACATTCGCGTAGACTCTTTTTATCTTAACGCCCGTGTATAAACGTGTTAGGTTTTATCCCTGGATCACTGGGGATGAGCAGATTGGTATTTTCTGTTTCGTAATTAGGTCATAGCCATATATAGTTGCTATCTCCATGTTCGAAAATATTTTGTTGTATAGATCTGTTTTGTGGGTTTGCTATCTGTTTAGTATGGAACTCTATTTATTTCTGTTGACGGATTCTGTCTTACTTGCTAGATGATCTCAATCTGAGATTATTCAGAATGTTTTGATATTATGTACTGTTTATAATAATAGAGAGTAGTTTTTTTCTTCTGAAAAAAAATAAACATGTTAAGTTTTAGAATTTTGGGGCTATTAGCTATGTCTTATTTTTGTTGAATTCATTATCAAAATGAAATATTTCCTATATTTCATTTTTTTATTATTTAAAATTAATTTATAATTATATATATGAAGTTAATTTTTTTCAAAACTCTTGAAATATTCACATTTTACAGAATCTATATCTAAAATTTGTAATTTAAAAAAAAAAAAGCAGAAATTTGGACAAATTTTTTTTAAGAAATCTTTTATAATCAATGTTTAAATTATGTTTTTAATAGTAAAAATAAATTCAGCACCATCCAAAACTTTAAAACACTCAAAATATTAAAATTTAATAAATATAACCTGATTTTCTACCTACTGAAATTTCCCTAATTTTCAAAAACAAACAAAAAAAAGTCAAGTTAGACAAAGACTTCTAAAAATCTCTATCGAACTCTAAAACCTTCAGCTCGGTATATATTTATTCTTTGTCATTGCATTAGATATTTATAATGCTATTTAAGTATTTCTGTGAAAGTGAACATTGACTCCCTAGAACCATTTAGATCAGAGCGGTTTATCAAATTATATATGTGTATGTGGTGATTTATGTTTTTGGAATAATATTGTATCAATGATAATTAATGTTTTGGAATAATATTTATATTCAAAAGTTTAAAATATATATATTTAATAATTTCACTAATTTAATAGTGACTTTTTGGATCATGTTAATTTAATGGTGAGTTTTGAACAAAGTTGAAGCTATTGAAAATCATTCATCCAAACATTTTTGTTAATGAATCAAATATGATAAGTTATTTTATGGTTATATAAAAATTAAAATTATATAGATAATAATAATTATTATAAATATTTGATTATTTATTTGAGTTGCCATTTTAATTGAAATTGTTAGGTTGAGAATATAATTATGAAGTATTATAGTATGTTGATTATTATAAAATATAAAAAAATATTTTTTTTTTAATATTTAATTATTTATTAGAATGAGATTTATTTTTTAGGTAATCATTTTAGATTAATGTTAAGTTTAAATCTATTAAGTTTAGAGAGTGATTAAAACTTTTAATTTTTTTTAGTGTAAAACTTGAAGAAAGATTTACATTTAGAGAGAGTTGATACAGTGTGAAGATGTATCTAGGTTGATTTCAGTACTGTGATGGCAAGAAAAATCTATCAAACATATGAATACTTTTATCAATAATATGTAAATACATATAATATTAATATAATCATTTTAAAGAGAATACAATTATAAGTATTATAGTATGTTGATTATTATAAAATATAGAAATAATTTTTTTTCAATGTTTAATTATTTTTATTAGAATGAGATTTACTTTTTAAGTAACCATCCTAGATCAATGTTATGTCTAAATCTATCAAGTTTCTAGAGGGATCAAATATCTCAAATCCCTTTTTTAGTGCAAAACTTGAGGAAAGATTTGCACCTCGATAGTATCACTGTGTGAAGATGTATCTAGGTTGATTTTGTTAGAGTCGGTCCTTACAGCCCTCCGTCAGTGATCATTTCGTTTTTTGCATATTCATTCTTAGGTGTCTCGCTTGTTCCACTTCGTTGCATTTCGCTAGGAGCATGCCATTGACTGACGAAGGGGTCTGTTGTCTTATGTTTCCTCATGCTTACACCTGCAGTGCTATTTTAAAAAATTCCTCAAAAATCACTCAAAATCATTGTCATTTCAGTTATGGTCATTAAATGTCAATAATTGTCTGGTCCTAGTGTCTAGGGTTTTCATGTCATTTGCATACATATCATAAAAGCCCGCAGGATGAGGATTGTTCCGCAAATTTTGATTTCATATTTTTTATCATCAGCATTTTAAAAATATTTCTAGTCCAAAACTCTGTTTTGGAACTAGAAATTGTTCAATATTATTTTTGTAATAAATTGTGTTTATTTCACCAAGAAGCAGTTTCAACGCAGACCTCTGATCTTTTCCTCAGCTAAAGAAGCCATACCCCTGCAAGAAGATAACAAAATCATCAAATCTGAACTCAGAAAAGCCAAAAAGAGATTGTATTAAAAAGCCAAATGTGAAAATACAAAAACATTGTAATATGGGTTATCAAGTAGATTTGGATCAAATCTGATTGTGAAAGATATTTACATCATATATAAAAGGCCAAACAAGTTTCATTTCCAACGATCCACAGCATACAAATCGAAATCTGGAGTTTGAAGGCCGAATTCGAGCTTTGAAGCATCGTTGACAGGGTTTGGAGGTCGTGAGACCCACTTGGGCAAGAGCGACCCACTTGGGCGTTTTTCACAGTGCAAAATATAACGAGTGCGACCCACTTGGGGAAAAGCGACCCACTTGGAAAAAAGCGACCCACTTGCCAGCAGAGTTCAGAAAAGTCGATTTGAGCGCCCAGTTTCGTTTTAGATCGCCTCCAACGGCCTTAAAACAGGTTCTTAACTATTGCACAGTAGTTTTTAATATGTTGGTGGTATCATTGATGACTTCAAACATTTGAATGGAAGAGTAAAACCCTACAGTCATGGCAGTTTCATTCCTCAGGGTTTTTAAATGTATATGGATGGTTTTATGAGTTTTTCTCCTACCTTATATCATTGATATATTCACCTTTGCATATATTATCAAAACCCCACTGTTTTCACACCCATTATACCATCGTGGTCATCATTATTGCTTTACCATTGTCAAGGCTTGTGTTCCATGGTGATTATGGTCATATTGTGTCTCACTGCCCAATGATAAAAACGTTCTTATGCCCATTGACACTTATAACTCTGTTTTCATTGCCCATTGACAAACACAGTCATATGATGCATTGCTCCCTTTGACAAAGTTTATCCAATATTCTAAAGGCTACCTGCTACCATTTGTCAAGTTTCATTTGCAATTAAAACAGAGACTGTGCTTCTATTTCAATCCACCTAAAATAGAGATATTATCATTGTTTGTTTCTTTATGGTGCTCTGACAGTGGGGGATATTTGTTGGCTGTTGAAACACACATTATAACTCTGTTTTCACTGCATTTATATCAGTATACATAGTGCCAATATCTTGTTCAGAGCCATGTCAGAGACAGAGTCAGAGTATGAGCAAGGGTCAGGCAGTGATTCCATGACTGAAGGTAATGTGCCACGGGGGTCTCATAGAGTTAGCAGAGGTGGTAATCATCGCAGAGAGGAGCCTACTTCTTTAGCTCGGTTGTAGGCATGTCCACTAGCTATGGATTGTTTTTGGTATTTGTCATGTTTCAGATTTTGTGAGATGATTGCACAAACCCGGCTTCATCGTGAATTGGCCCGTCTGTTTGTTCTACATTTACGGGATGGCCGGGTAAATCTTGCCGGGGTTGATTTCATTTTGTCACCCTTGACTATTGCTCAAGCCACTGGCATACCAAACATAGGCGAGGAATGGAACAAACGTCAGCATTTAGAGAAATTCCACTATGAGCCATACATAAAAACTGGATATATGAGTTACTTGAGCAGAGTTTTTCCATTCAGATTTTTGAGGGATGAGTATGCACCGCTGATGAAGCTCATCATTCAGTATTTTAGTTGTGAGGGCAGGTATGCTCGTCTTTTTGCGTACCATATTCGTTTGTTGATGCACTTCACGAGGGTACGTATGATGAACCTTCCGTACTTCATATATCGCAACATAGAGAGGATGGTGATTTTTGTGCAAAAGAAGACGAGCCCAGTGCAGCAGTACAGGAGTATATACCATTATGCTTTGATCAAGATCATAGTGTTGCATCAGTTGGCAGAGCAGGGCATCACTTGGGAGGATTTCGTTTCTAGAGACTTTTTCAGAGTGCCACAGCTGCCTCCCGAGACAGTTCATGATGCAGGAGAGCCTTCACACCAGTCGGACATGCCTGAGGTTGAGCATATCAGCACTCCTTTGGTTCGGACATATCAGCGAGGCCACAGGGCCTTATTTGCAGCGACACAACGAGTATTATCTCCACGTGAGGTGGAAGGGGTCTTGCCGACTTCATCAGCAGAGCGAGTATTATCTCCACATGATGTGGAAGGGGTCTCGCCTTCTTCTTCAGCACAGGTACAGGTACAGGACAGGGGCAAGAGGCCCATGCATGATGAGGGCCCATCAGGAGGTCGGGACACAGATTTCACGGTCATTGATGTTGATGCGAGCTCTCCTAGCTCGAAACAGAGGGAAGTCATCCAGGAGCAAAGGGCCGAGAATGACAAGCTGAAAGATCAATTGCAGAAGGCTCAGTGGGTGATTAACTATTTGGAGCAGCGCAACAAACAGCTTGAGGATGAGCTCACATTTTATGAGTTGCGTCAAATCCGTGAGGACAGACAGTGGAATCGAAAGAGACCCGGTGACATGACACCGACTGACAGAGATACTGTACTCACACATGTGAACATTCATCTGGAGAAATTGTTGGCGAAGGCCAATCGAGACAAAGACATGCTTCGTCACATGAAAGGCCATTATTGGGCTCGCATGCATGTCTGCAAAGCGAGAATGAAGATCATGAAGAGGAGGTTGCGCAAAGCACTAAGACGGCGGAAAAGGCCTAGTCCACTTCGGATTTTGGCCGAGGCTTCATTGACTGGGCAGGACACATGATGGAGGACCTCCGCTCCGAATTTGGGCAAATTCGGAGAAAATTTTGTCATTTTCAAATTTTTGGGTCAAAAAACAGGTTTTTCAGTTAAGTGGGTCTCACCCTCATATGCTCAATTTTTTTTGGGACACTTGCTGGAGGAAATTTTTGCATTTTTGGATTTTTCATGGTTAATTATGCATCCTCAGACATTACCTAAGCATTTCATCAAAATCTGTATGGTCAAAGAGCTCAAAAACACTATGAAAACCACCTTGCTGCCACCTTTTGCACCAGCAGGAAGTACTTCTGGGAGAAAGAAGTTTTGGAGGGTCAAATGAGCTCCAAATTCAGAAATTCCACTTGGGTTGGATATTCAACATCCAGGGCTTTCCAACGAGCTATCATGAGCTCAATTTGGATGCCAGGAAGTACCTCAAATTCAGGCTGAAAGTAATGCGACCCACTCGGCTCAAATGCGACCCACTTAAATTTTTGCTGAATTTTCAACTGCCAGCTCAGATTTTCGCCTAGTATGGACCAGTTTTGCTTGTGGATGGAATTTTTGGGTTTTTATGATGTAAATGTATATTGGGCATGTAACTTTGGCTTATTTTTATCTATTCTAGAAGATTCACTCTCAAAAGGATAAAAATCATGTAAATGGATCAGTTCCCACTCTTTTAGAGGCAAGTTGTTAGCTGCCTAGATTGTAGTTCCATGAATAGAATTGGTTGAAACTGATCCCTGAAGAGGGAATTCGACCCCTAGAGGCGGGGAAAGGTGTTAGAGTGATCTATATATTGTAATTTCTGAGGCATTCTACAGGTTGGACTCTTGGGAGACTTTTGATATCATTGTACATATTTTTCATATTTTTGGCTAAGGAAAGATCAGAGGTTTTGCGGCACTTGTTGGGATCCTTGTGGTGTTCTGTTCTTGATGGTGTTTCCTCTTTGTTTACTGTAAGTTTCTTCATGTTTAATGTATGTCATCCTTTCATATGCTTCTGAACTAATTCGAATGAGTGAATAAGGTTGAATCCATTGTTTACAGTGCTTGGCCTTTGAATTCAGTTAGTTCTATATGTTTTCAGCTGTTTGGAGAGGATCCAAGTTCTTCTTTGCCCTCTTCATCTCCTCTTCGGTCTAATCTGTCCATATATCCAATCAAAAGCATCAAGACATTCACCTACCTCGCCCCAACTCGAAATCTGCAAAGGTCTGACCTTATCCCCGGACCCAAAGTTTGTTTTCCCATTTCTCCAGCGAAAACCCAAAAACCAAAAAATCAAACACACCTATCTCTTTACTAGCCTAAAATCAGTTTCTTATTGTAAGTCATCTCGCATCCTATTGCTCATTTTCTCGAGATTGACGGAGAGAGCCCTCTCCTGTCCTCGTAGGGCTAGCTACGAGGCTGAGCGTGGTTTGATGTAGCCTTGAGTTTTACTTCATTTCAGCCTGAGGTAGATTTGAGTGCTAACAGATTTCAGGACATCATTTTTGGGATTCATTTTAATTTTAATTTTCTTTAGTTAAAATATATTGTTGAGACTCTAGATATTTAAGTATGAGGGGTTTCCGTAGTGCATTATATTAGATATCGTTTTTGGGATTCAACTGCGTTATGTAAGTCATTCATTTATGACCATTATATTAGATATAATTTTTGGTATTGAGCTGCATTAAGTAAGGCATTCATTTATGACCATTTCCATGAGTGGCAGTCATAACTGACTAATTTTTTGCACCTCGAGAGATTTGATATTGTGTGAAGATGTATCTAGATTGATTTCAATACTATGAGGGCAAGGAAAATCTATCAAACATATGAATAATTTTATCAATAATATGTAAATACGTCTAATATTAATATAATAATTTTAAATATGCTAAATATGTCTAAGATTTATCTCTTCATTTTAATTTTAAATTTGTTTAGTTAACTAAATTTTTTGAGACTATAGATATTTAAGTATGAGGGGTTTCTGAATGCATTATTTTAGATCTCAGTTTTGGGATTTAACTGTGTTAAGTAAGTCATTCATTAATGACCATTTCCATGAGAGGTTGTTGTAACTGAATAATCTATTTTTTGCACCTCGAGAGATTTGATACTATGTGAAGATGTATCTAGGTTGATTTCAGTACTGTGAGGGCAAGGAAAATCTATCAAACATATGAATAATTTTATCAATAATATGTAAATACATCTAATATTAATATAATGATTTTAAATATGCTAAATATGTCTGAGATTTATCTCATCATTTTATTTTTAAATTTGTTTATTGTTGAGAATATAGATATGCTTATTACTTTAATTCCAAAGCAAACCAAAGTGGATACCCTTGCAGGATTTCGGTCGATAGCCTTGTGTAATGTCATTTACAAAATTCTATCCATAATCATGGTAAATAGGTTGAAACCTTTAATGCACGATATCATTTCACCTAAACAAACTGGCTTTGTTCGAGGTAGACAAATCTCAGATGGGATCATAACAGTGCAAGAAGCAATGTATTCTCTCAAAGAGAAAAAAGTCAAAGGTATGTTAATCAAACTTGATCTTTCTAAGGCATATGATAGATTAAGTTGGTCTTATTTGAAAGCAATATTGGCAGCTTTTGGATTTGACCCCAGATGGATACAGTGGATTTTCTCTTGCATTTCCTCTCCTAACTATTCTATTTTACTCAATGGGGCTCCTTGCACTCCCTTCAATGCATCCCGTGGGCTGCATCAAGGTGATCCAATTTCACCTTTTCTGTTTATCATTGCTGCTGAAGGCCTTGGCCATTTAATTAAGGCTCATATCAAAGCAAATACCTTGAAAGGGTTAAATCTCTGGGGAAGGGATCTTAATCTCTCACATCAACAATTTGTTGATGACATTCTGCTCTTCTGTCAGGTGTCATTACTAGAAGCGAAATCCATTCTTCGGTCCTTCAAACTTTCATGAATGCTTCTATAACTTTAATTAATAATGATAAGTCCAATGTATAATTATTTAACACTTCTGCAGCAACGGAACGGTTTTTATCAAGGACCCCGGGATTCCATATTGGGTTCTTTCCCATGAAATATTTGGGATTTAGTTTGAATAAATCCTCACTACGGACTGGAGGGTGGTCAGATCTAATCTCCAAACTTCATTCTCGGTTGCAAAACTAGAATTTCAAAACACTTAATGCGTCAGGAGGACTTATCTTATTAAAATCGGTTCTTCAATCAATTCCAATATATCAATTATCAAGCAGAGTGGCTCCAAAGACTGTTTGTAATAAAATGACTACAATATTTTAGAAATTCCTTTGGCAAGGGGCGCAAGATATGAGGAAATGGGAAATTTTATCTTGGGAGAAGCTTATAAAACCTAAAAAAATGATAGGAATAGGGCTTTGTGACCCATATAGTCATAACCAAGTAATGGGAGCCAAGTTATGGTGGTGATGGCTTCAAGGGGGTTCACATCTATGGAAATCCATATGGGAAAAGAAATATGCTATGCCTAATACCATTGTGGGGAAGTTGAAGGTAGACACCATTCCTAAAGGATCTGAAATTTGGAACCTAGCCGCATGCAACAGAGATCTAATAAGACAGCATAGCTTCTAGGAATTTCATGTCGGCAGCTCAACATTGTTTTGGCAGGATTCATGGCAACAACAAGAGAAACTCTTCACTTGCATAGATCCTGGGGAAATCTTCTTATTCACAAACACTCCAGCACAGTGCTTAATAAACAAGTATTGGAATAATGAAGAAGGAAGCCAATGGAAAATATGGAAGCAAAAAGAGCACTGGCTGAATGCACGACACACTGTACAATGACATAACTTTGAAAAAGAAATGAAAACAAGACTAGTGTTGCAAGCGACAGGGGATGAAATTTTACGGTGGGGTTATAGATGAAAAAGGATGTTCACAATTGATGAATCCTACCACCTAAAATCAAACAACCATCAAGCACTGACTGGTCCTATTTGGAATAAAATCTGGAATGTCAAATTCTGGCCAAAGGTCGAATATTTCATATGGTTATTAACTCATAAAAAAACTTTAACATGGGATCATATTCGACATCGAGGAATTCAAGGCCCCTCTTGGTGTGTTATGTGCAAAAGGGAGGAGGAGACTATAAAACACCTATTCAATAATTGTCCATTGGTTGATCAACTATGGCAGCTTACTGGAGTAGTCTTTGAATAGACAGACAGGGATAACACCAGCATTAATACCACTATATGCAATTGGAGGAGAGGAAGGTATAAGATCAAGGTGGTTAATCATGCTTGGTGACTCTCCATTGGATTCATTCTCTAGGGAGTTTGGAAAGAGCAAAATCATCGTATTTTTCGTGGGGCAGAAAAACAACCCTACCTGATATGGAACATCATCATTGAAAATATACATGAGACCATTTTGGTGGAATGCTAGTTGGAAGAGGATTGGAAAGGAGGGGTTACAGAGGAGAGGATATTAGTTAAACTGAATCTAAAACCTCAAATTCTATCCCCATCATTATGGAAATTCAAACCAAATCTGGAGAATATCATAAGAAAATTTCAGCCACCACGATTAGGCTTTCTGAAGCTCAATTTTGATGGTGCTTCTAAAGGAAATACAGGACAAGCAGGGATAGGAGGTATATTTCGAAATCACCAAGCATCTGCCATAAGAATTTTCTCTTTCCCCATCGGATTTGCAACCAATAATGAAGCGGAATTAATGGCCATCAAATAGGGTCTCATTATTGCTATAAGGGAGAATTATCAAAGATTTATAGTCGAAGGGGACTCTGCAATGACAATCAGAATCCTTCAAAAACTCCAACAAGGAAACAATTGGGAAAATATCAGTAAAATTTGGTGAACAAATCGATTGATAGAGGAAATTGGTAATTTACTCAAGAGAATAGGATATGTTGTTCCAACTCATGTCCTCAGAACATGTAATCAAGCAACTGATTACTTAGCTAATTGGGCATGTAAAAATGAAGACCGGAGGTTGGATGTTAATCACCTTCATTAGGTTTGGAATGTGGAACTTCATCCTTTACAGCTTATACTGGCCAATGATACCCCCGATTTGGGTGCTCATTAGATATAGCAGCTAGCATTCTTTCAGGGCAAGTGGCATTCTCCACTCCTGTTCATTAATGACTCGTCAGTACGAGCCACCTAGCATCCCCTCATGGCATCAAGTGATGGTTAAAGTAAAGTCAGCACGGTGGGTGAGCCAGCCTGGTCGCCCAACTTTGGAAGATGAAAACAATAGTTGCACTCATTTTCTTAACCCAGGTAGAAGGCATCTCAGCAGGAACAAATATTTGGTTGCAGGAAATGCACAGACCCACCGTGCACCGGAGGTATTCTCCTCCATCATTACCAGGCTCTTGGTTTTTCTGGGATATGTACATTTTCTGCCTCATATCCTTCATAATACAAACCAGGTGATGTCTCTGCTTAGGACGAGCTCAGGGGATCTTTGCTTTCATTGTCCCATTTGGTTAACATTAGTTCAGTCTAATTTGGTTGACCCTTGTTTTCGGGATCCCTGCTCTATGCAGCTCATAAATTTACCTTTCAATGTCAGAAAGTGTTATACCAGTTTTATATTTACCCTCAGCGGACTAAATGACTTCTATCAAATATGTATTTAGGGATATCATCATAAGCTCATCTTATTTTATCCGAATTTCTGTTTTAAAGCTGGTATCAATGTTACAGTTTATAGGTTTCTTACTTATCTTTATAACCGTAGGCTGGGATGTGCTTGGATTACCATACTTATGGGTTCTCGACTTTGTTTTTATCATGCTCTGTGTTCTTCATTGTCTTATCTTCATACCTTTCCAAACCTTCTCTGTCATGAAGTAGTTTTTGAATGTTTCTCGGGTTTTCACTGGGTTCAAATGCTCTGTCATGAAGTAATTGTTGGCTGTCGCTCGAATTTGTACTAGGTTCAATTGCTCTGTTATGAAGTAATTGTTGACTGTCGCTCGACTTTTTACTGGTTTCAAATGATTTTTCATGGCTTATTTGGTGGAAATTGCTTCAGTTTTCACTGGGTTCTTTAACTTATCTAGGTTCTGTGAATTCTTCTCGATATTACCATCCTTCATACTCATGATGCAGCGCTTCCAAATCATGTTAGGGGAAACAAAATACAAAGCTTAATTGTTTTTTTCTTTTCGTATTTGATTGTTCTTCTTCCAGAGTACAGGATACTCAGTTAGTTCATAATGTCGAAGAGGAAAACTCAAAATTCGGTCTGTACTACTACCAAAGGGAAACAGAAGGTGGAACAACCACTAGAGAAGAACAAGAATAGATGAAGGAAGACTAAGGAAGAAGTGTTATTGAATCTCTCATCCATCTACTCACTTGACAACTCCTCACAGGCCAGACAGGCAATAAAAGGTTGGGAAAGAGAAATTTAGTAGTCTGAGGATGATAATGTTGTAGAGGCAGAGATATTAGACTTTGTGACTGATCTTGGAAATACTAGGGGCCAATTGTCACTTTTTAATCAAACAGTTCATACATACTGGATTGTTAAATGATTGTTAGCAAAGGAAATTCAAAGCTTCCATCCTAACACCGACAAGCTAGAACCGAAGCTTATGGACCTTCTCCAAGATATTGATATTCAACTGCAACACATTAAGGTTACCCAATACCAAGTTGATGATCGCACAGCTAGAATGGATGATCATCTTGGCAGACTGGAGAAACAGATTCAAGTAATGCAACAAGCTGATATGCCAGGATCCACTCCAAAGGATCCTGCCCCAATTGATTCCTCAGATGATTAGCAGGTTCTTCACTTTAGCATGTTTTTTGGTTTTACATATTAGACTCTAAGTCCAAACAGTTACTTTGATAATAGTCTTAATAGGTAGATATCGCATCAAACAAGGAGCAGAATGAGAATTTTTCAATTTTGGTTTTCTTTTAAAGCGTTAAGGTGGCCAATAGACTTGGTTTCCTATAGGTAGGTTGAGGCTACAAAATTTCTATCTTTGTAACCTGCTTTTATATATAAATAGAAAATAGCAAGGCACTACTAAATTCACACAAAAAAAATAGATATTTAAGTATGAGGGGTTTCCGCAGTGCATTATATTAGATATCATTTTTGGGATTCAACTGTGTTAAGTAAGTCATTTATCTATGACCATTTCCATGAGAGGTAGTCATAATTGACTAATTTCTCATGAATTTTGCATAGTCCACTTAGCACCCATTACATCGGGTGATGCTCAGAGGGGTGAAGAAGTGGGATTGAAACTAGTTAAATGAATCACATAGCATCAATCATCACTTCCAGGGCTTGCACCTGGTTACCAAGACTTCCTGCGAGGTCACCCATCCCAGAACTCCTCTGGCTCGAGCACGCTTAATTGTGGAGTTTTTCCCCACAATAAAACTTGCTTACCTTGCTACCCAATTTTCAAAACCTTAGCAAGTATTGTGCCTCATGAAACATTCAATTAGAGATCCCTTTACTCTTTGTATTCAAGTATGATTGACAATGTAATTCATTTCACTAGTTTTAATCCCACTTCTTCACCCCTGTGACCATCACCCTTTGTAATGAGTGTTGAGTGGACTATTCAAAAATCATGAGAAATTAGTCAATTACGTCTACCTCTCATGGAAATGGTCATAGATGAATGACTTACTTAACGCAGTTGAATCCAAAAAATGATATCTAATATAATGCACTGTGGAAACCCTTCATACTTAAATACAAAGAGTAAAGGGAGCTCTAATTGAATGGTCCATGAGGCACAATAATTGCTAAGGTTTTGCAAATGGGGTAGGAAGCTAAGCGGGCTTGATTGTGGGGAAAAAATCCATAGTTAAGTGTGCTTGAGCTAGAGGAGTTATGGGATGGGTAACCTCCTAAGAAGTCCTGGTTACAGGGCGCAAGCTCCAGAAGTGATGATTGACGCTATGCGATTCATTGCACTAGTTTCAATCCCACTTCTTCACCCCTGTGAGCATCACCCGATGCAATAAGTGCTAAGTGGACTATTCAAAAATCATGAGAAATTAGTCAGTTACGACTACCTCTCATGGAAATGGTCATAAATGAATGAATTATTTAACCCAGTTTAATCCCAAAAATGATATCTACTATATATATTGTTAATAACTTGAATGATGAAAAATGATGAAATAAAAATGACAATGTAATAGTGTTAACTAATAGAAAATGTCAATAATAATAATGTAGTCAATTACAAAGAGTATTCATCGTGACCAATCTCAAAATACTTTCTTCTACTATTCTTATTGTCACTCTTGTTAGTTTTGTAGAGTGAATTTTAGATGGATGAGATTTGTCCAACAATTTCACTTGGTAATTTAATACAAAAATATCACAAAAAAAAAAGTGGTAGATATGATTTCTCTCCCTCCTATTTATGCATCTATCATTTTTCAAAATGCTTCTTTATATTTTGAAAGTTATGCTGAACAATATGTTGATGATGGTGATTTTAAGGATATTTATCCATAGTTGACACATGGATCACAGGTGGATAATAACTTGTACGGAATTTTTTTTAACCATCTTGGAAAACTTTGTGTTCTCGTGAATGAAAGGATACATGTAATTAGAGAGATAAATACCTCTCTTGTGAGAGTTCAATTTAGTCTAGAAAATACTTTGTGTCATTTATAGAGGTTTTGTTATTAGCCTCAGATAAAAAATATTATGACTCGATATATAAATGGATGTGTGATTTGTTTAGTTTTCAAACCCGCTAATAGAAAATTAGGGCTCTACATAACACTCCCTCTTCCGATTCGTCCATGCGAAAGTGTGCCAATGGAATTTGTAGGTGGTTTTCCTTTGTCTAGGAGACGTCATTACTATTTTTATGTCGCTGTGGATCAGTTTAGCAAAATGTGTGTCTTAATTCCTTATAAAAATTAGGTCACTCAAACAAAAATTCTCATTTCTTCTTCTAATTTGTATGAGTCCATTTTGGGTTGCCCACATCCATTTTGTTTGATTAAGACTCTCTCTTTCTTGGAGATTTTTGGACGAGTTTGTGGAGAATGATGAACACCAAGTTGAAGAGGAACACATCATTTTATCTACAGACTGACGAACAAATAGAGGTTGTCAACCACAAAATAATTTAATTACTCCGAGGCTAATTTGGAAAGAATCCCAAGTTGTGGGATGAGACATTGGAGGAAATTTCATCCTAAAAGTTCCCATGAAATTTTCATGTAATCTCCATGTCATAATATGTAAACCAATCAAAATACTTTAAATTTAAAATGAGGTACAAGTAAATATTTTGGAGGGAAAGAAAAAAAAACTACTTTTCTTAATTGTATTTTTGGCCTATCTCTCTATAGGTTTAATGAAATTTCAAGTGTGTACTTTCATTGGACGCAGAATTAAATTCCACATCCAACGAGTACCCATTATGCATACTTTCAAGAAGACCCACATTGATTGAACACACTTTTTTATGTATCTGTAATTTTTATCAATGTAGGTCTTCTCAAAAGTATGCATAATGGGTACTCGTTGAATGTGGAATTTAATTTTGCATCCAATGAGCATATACATTTGAAATTTGAGTAAACCTATACGGAGATAGATCAAGAATACAATTAAAAAATAACTATTATTTTATTATTTTTCCTTAATAGGACACTTTTATGCTTAAATTTTCTGTATTGATCTTCCTTATGCACAACATGCATAAAACAGGGCAGTGCATTCATCCACTTAGAGCTCACCGTTCAAGACATGATTTGGTTATTTTCCAAAGGATCCCTTAGACATGGTCTTTGGGAGAGATGAAGATTCCAATGGGAAAGATGATAGGGTAAAAGCACAAAAGTTCATTCAACGGATACAGATGATTCACCATGTAGTGCAGGAGCAGTTGGAGAAAAGTCAAGATCGATACAAAGCTCGACTTGATAAGCACTGAGTCTATCACCAATTTTAGGTTGGGGACAAATTGTGGCTCTACATCAGCAAAGATAAAATGAAAGGGGAAGGAAAGAAGTTGAGACCAATCCTATTGAAAATTTCAACAAGAAACAATGAAATTGGCAACAAGAAAGGACAAAAAATGCACCCAAAAAGGTCGTGGAATCTTGATGCACGAGGAATGTGGAATTTTGATGCAACAAAATTTTGGGCGTGGAATGTGAAGCATCTAATTTAATTTTCCCTTAATTAAATTGGACGGTAAATTGTAGTTTCATCTCATAACAACTTGTATGAGTTTACTAAGTCATGATGAGGCATGTAGAGGGATTCTAATATTTTGGGGGTCCAGTTGTAGTTAATGCATCAGTGGTTGTTTGGTATGTGTGAGTTAACTCAACTAATTGAGTTATACTCAGTTTAACTAGTTCTAACTCAGTGATGAGAAAGTGAGAGGTCAAGTGAATTAAATTATATTTAATTCATATGTGGTGATAAATTAGAGAACTGATAATTCACTATAAATAGTTGCATGTATGTCAGTCTTGAGGAAGAACCAGTTGAGACATAAGTTAAAGGGAACATAACTATTAGTTATATTTATAGAAAATTTCCCATGTGCAAATATAGAGTCATTGGGATTCCATGATGCATTGCGTAATAAATGAAGGCTATTTTTCCTATTTAATATGGATATAATTCCCTACGAATTATGTGAGAAAGGAAGGTTGAAAGAAAGATGAGAATTGGCTATGTACTAGACCGATTTTGCCTAGATCATTGTGAGACAGTTGGTAGAGTGCAAGATATTATTGTGAGCAAGAAAGAATTGTATTGTTTCATGATTCCTTGACTTAATAAAATATATAAATTTCGGGGTTTTAGCAGATGCTTTCCCTAAGAACATATAGTGTTGTGCAATTTATTTACTTCTTTCTCTTACTTTCATGTGATTGATCAATCGTAATTGATTTCCACAATTGGTAGAGTAGATTCAAGTATTTTGTTATAGAAGTTTACAAGATCAAATTGAATCTATGTGGATTTTATACATGTCATCAGAGCTCAAGGAATCATAATAGAAGAGTAGAAAATTGAGTTTGTCTCGAACATGTTCAAATTTTCAGATTTATTCTTCAGGATCCATCAACAAATCAAGACGTCTTTCAATTGATTGAGACTTGAGTATGCTCTTGGGGGGGATTCCAATTATATAGAATGGAAGGAAAAGCTAGAGGCAGTGTTGGAGGATAATTGGTTGAAGGAATTCATAGATACTAATATTCCCAAGCCCACAATAGTATATGCCCAACTCTTGATGCATGGTAGAAGAAGGTAGCAAAGGTGAGAAAGATCTTTTTAGAGGGACTTTGAGATCATATTTTCTCGATTCTCCATGGGAAGGTGACTCCATATGCTATGTGGAAGGCCTTGAAAGATCTGTTTTAGAATAACATCGACCACATGAAGTTTTCATTGAAGGAAAATCTTAGAAAGATTGAGATGGAGGAGGGAGAGACTATACCAACATGCTTGTCGAAGTTAACTCAATGTTGAGATTAGCTTGGAAGTGTTGGTGTGACTATAGCCAAGGATGATTTAGTGAGCCTAACACTTCTAGGCCTTCCCAAGAGCTAGCATACGTACCATGAATTTGTGAATGGGAGGGAGAATTTAAAATATTGGGAGTGTTTGTGGTCTCACTTGGTAATAGAAGAAATAAGGCAGAGCACCAGGGATGAGACCTCCAACATAGAGAAAGAATATTATTGTGCATTAGTCGAAAAAGTAAAGAAATTAAGGGGAAAGAAGTCCCAAGCCGAGGAATGAAAGAGACAATTGTACAAGATAGAGTGTTTTCATTGTCACGAGCATGGGCACTATGCCACGAATTGTCCAGAGAATAAGGAAAGAAATTTCGAGCCTGCAATTGTAGCGGGTGAAGCACTAGATACAAATTTTGAGCTTGATTTTACTCTCATTGCATGCATGGTCAACACTGTAATGGGATGCATGTGGTATCTAGACAGTGGTGCCTCATTCCATATGATGGGGAATAAATATATCTTTAGTGACTTGGAGGAGAAGGACCTCCACTAGAACATAGGGTTTGGAGATGATGGAAGGTATAGCGCAATCGACATAGGTAGAGTTACCTTTCAGGGGGAGTCTAGATCCCCTCTCATAATGACAAATTTTTTTTTATGTTCTAGGACTAAGGAATAATCTTATCTCCATAGCGGTATTGGAAGACTCTGATTATGATGTCATATTTAGAAAAGGAAAGGTGTTCCTTAGACACATCGTCATGGGACAGGTGAAACAGATTGATGTAAAAGGAAAGAACCTATATCCTCTCGAGGTCGAGGATGCATGCAAATCTTTGAGGAGCAAAGAAGAGGGTAGTGACTTAGTGGTTTAGAGGGAGCAATTATCTCTCAACGTGAAACCTTAGAGGAAATCTCGAAAGGTTGTAGAGCAGCCATAATTGGAGAAGCTGAGAGGAGTCAGAGTGGAAGCTTCCACTCAAGAAGAGACCTATAGGAGGGGGTAATTCAGAGCTATATGTTCAGAGGGGGTGCATGCAGCCATACCTCTAGGTGAGAGGTGGGGCATTGTGCAAACATAATCTGTTATGAAACTAGCTCCAAAAATAGAAGAAAGGAGAGATCAACAACTTAGAAATAAGCCACATCGAGGGGGAAACCTCCTTTACATTACATAAATGAATAATTCTTGGATGATACAAATCAAAAAACATACTTTATATATATATATAAATCCATGGGGTCACAATATAATCCTAGTCGACCTAACAATAATAATATAATGGCACAAGAATAACAATAGTGGCTTTTATGGGGCACACTAATAACAATATGGGGGCTATAGGGGTACAACAATAAAAATAAGGGGGCTAAACTAACAATAATAAGGGACTACAATAGTAATATAGGGACCTAACATGCCCTCTCCTTCGAAAAAGTGTTGTCCTCAATGCTTGAGTAGTTCTTCCACTTGATACTCTGAAATTGATCAATTCCATAGCTACCGAGTTCTTGTTTCTGTGACTACTTCAGGTTCTAATACGATTTTTCCTTCCTCATCAAGTTCTGGAAATATTGTTTGAACTGGAAGTTTGTCACCTATAACCTTCTTTAATAATGAAACATGGAAAACTGGGTGCACTCGAGAAGAAGAATGAAGCTCCAATTTGTACGCCATAGTACCAATATTTTGCAACACCTTGTAAGGACCATAGTTCTTTGGTGATAATTTATTATCCTTCTTAGCTTGCTTGAGGGAAATGTTTTTGTATGGTTTTATCCGTAAAAATACCCAGTCTCCTACATCAAAAATTCTCTCACTATGATGTTGATATTCCTATTGTTTCATTCGATTTTGTGCCAAATTTAGGTTATCATTTAAGAGGTGGAGAACTTGTTGTTGATGCTCAATGTGATATTCCACTGCTTGAACCTTTCAATTTCTCTTAAAGCTGATGTGATGGATGGTGGATGATATCCATAAAGTGTCATAAATGGGGTCATTTTTGCTGCAGTATGGAAGGAAATGTTATACCACCATTTAGCCAAAGGTAACGACTTTACCCATTTTGTTTGTTTATCAAATACAAAAAAATGAAGATATCCTTCCAAACATTTGTTCGCTATCTCAGTTTTCCCATCAGATTGAGGATGATAAGATGAGCTATGAGCTAGTTGAGTATCCAAACAAGAAAATAATTCCGTCCAAATATTTTCAGTAAAAATGGGATCTCTATTGCTTATAATAATATTTGGGTTTCCATGTAGCTTTTGAATTATTTCCATAAATGCAATAGAAACTGTACTTGCTTTAAATAGATGACATAATGCACAAAAGTGTGCATACTTGGTAAGTCTATCAACTACCACCATAATGACACCCTTTCCTTCAGACTTAGGTAAACCTATGATAAAATCCATTTAAACCTCCTCCCAACGTTGACTTGGGATGGATAAATGTTGTAGCAGAACCAGGGTCTTAATTGTCGCAACTTTATTTTGCTGGAAAAAAAAAACATTCCGCCACAAACTTTTTAATATTAGATTTAAGGCCATCCCAAAAAACATCTTTCTTCACCCTATGGTAAGTTTTTAAAAATCTCGAGTGTCCTCCTAAGGGAGAGGTGTGCAATTCCAAAAGAATATTTTGTTTTAGTATGGAATTATTGCAAAGATATAAGCGATATATGTATCATAAGGAATCATTTTTCCAACTAAATGTACCAGATTTACTAGGATCTTGATGCAGCTTTTGAATGAGTCTCCACACTTCTTTTTCTTTCTTCCATTCATCCCTTGCTTCAGTTATTCGATCTAGTTGGATAATATAAATGGAGAAAATCAATGCTTCTAGCTCTTCATCCTTTCTTGAGAGTGCATCTGCAACAACATTTAGCTTCCCTTTTTTGTAGATGATTTCAAATTCATAACCAAACATCTTTGTGTCCAATTTTTGTTGTTATTCTGAATATATTTTTTGTTCCAAAACGTATTTAAAACTATCATGATCAATTTTTACCTTGAAGTGTCTTCCCATTAGGTAAGGTCGCCATTTATTTAGTACATGTAGTATTACCAACATTTCCTTCTCATAAATATCTTTTTGTAAATACTTTCCTTTGATTGGAAAACTTTCAAAAGAATTGGGTCTTCCTTCTTGCATTAAAACAACACCAATTCCATTTCTTGAGGCATCACATTCCACAATAAAGGTTTTTGTGAAGTCTGGTGTAGCTAAGACTGGTTCTAGCCACATTTCCTCTTTAAGATGTTCAAAGGCCTTAGTTGCTTCAGGAATCCATGAAAACACATCTTTCTTCAATAATTTTGTTAAAGGTGCAACTATTCTCCCATAACTATTGACAAACTTGTGATAATACCCCATTAACCTGAGAAATCCTCACAACTGCTTTATGGTTGTGGGGACTTTCCATTCCTTGATAGGTTTAATTTTGTTAGAGGCTACCTTAACACCCTCCTGAGATATAATATGATCCAGATATTCCACCTCTTGTACTCCAAACAAACATTTGTAGTTTTTTGCATATAATTGTTTCTCCTCTAGTTTGAGCACACTGTCAAGATGTTGAACATGATCCTTCCAAGACCTGCTGTAGATTAGTATATCATCAAAAAATACTAACAAAAAATTTCTAAGGAAGGGTTTGAAAACATAATTCATCAACCCTTGAAATGTAGAAGGTGCTTTGGTAAGGCCAAGAGGCATGACCAAAAATTCATAATAACCCTCATGAGTTCGAAATGTTGTTTTTAGAATATATTCAGTATTCATTTTAATTGATGATATCCTGAATGAAGATGCAACTTGGTAAAATAAATTTCTCCATGTAATTCATTCAATAATTCATCAATCACAGGAATGGAAAATTTATCTATAATAGTGAGCTTATTGAGTTCCCTATAATCCGGACACATGCGCCATGATCCATCCTTCTTGTGCACCAATACTACTGGAGCAAAGAAAGAACTTTGACTAGGTTGAAGTATACTAGCCTCTAACATTTATGCAATCATAAGTTCAATTTCACTCTTTTGGACATAAGGATATCTGTAAGGCCCGATGTTTGGAGGAACACTTCCTAGAATCAAACGAATAGCATGGTCATGATCACGAATAGGTGGGAGTCCTTTGGGAGCTTCAAACAACTTGGAATGATTGTTCAAGACTTTTTGGAAGAAGGGAATCGAAGAAATATATCCCTATGAATTTCCATGCAGCATGGAAGAATTTCATGGTGAATCTATCAGGCCCATTGGCTTTGTTTTTTTCCATACCCTTTACCACTTCCTCCACTTCCTACATTGTGAACACCCGCATAAGGTTGAGGTTCTGATCTATGGTGATGAGGTGCAGAATGTCTTGGGTGAATTTATGGATTGTATCAAAGCTATCCTTCTCCGGTTCAGAGAGAAAGGTATGAAATTTATGTACAACCAGGTCTTCCATGTCCTCATGATGGACTATTCTGTCTCTAGGCTCATTTTTCAACGAGAATATCCTGTTATGTTGTACATGTTGGACCATTTCTTTATCGAATAATTGTGTGTTCCTCTCTCCTTCCCTCAACCAGTTGACTCTAGATTTATGCTTCGAGATTATGTCCTCATGTTTTATGCATTCTTCCAATTGCATTATGAGATGCCCCTCTACTTCTACTAGAAGTTCTGATCTACCCTTTGTGATAAGCCGCAATTGGACATTCTCCATCTTCTTCTTTAACTCCTCCTGGTCTTTGAAGATGTTGCCAAAGTCCTCTTTGTCCCATTTCTTAATCCTTCACTTGATATATTTTAGCTCGAGTTGGAATGTATGCATAAGATTTCTTCCCACCACTTCACTGTTCTTCCACCATTCTTCGAGTTGCCCCAACGACTTAGGGTCTCGGAAAAAAAATGCTTCAAATTTGAAGAGCTTATTTCATGGTCCTCTTTTGAGTTCAATTTCCACTCTTACTGACTAGTGATCCAAGTCCATTCTGGGGAGAAAGGAGGTTTCCATATATATGTCTCGGGAGATAACCTATTCCGAGACCAAGAACTGATCCAATCTCGATGCAATGTGATTTTCTCCTCCTCTCTGATTGTTCCTGGTGAAGGTTTCGTTGTTGATTTGTAGGTCCACCAGTTTGAGCTCTAATATTGCATCCCTAAACATATTCATATCTGGATCGTGTCGGTGAATTCCTCTTTTCTTCTCTTTAAGGGACATTATCATGTTAAATTCCCTTCCTACTATCCATAATTCCTCTTGAAATTATCTTCTCATACTCACCAGGTTGTGGAGGAAGGCCTCTTTCACCCTTGGGGTATGAGGTCCATAAACCCTAGTAAGGAGGACCCAATCACTGGATCTTATGTGTCTAAATAACCTTGTAAGCGTTCAAGGGCTACTTACCTAATCATCAAAGATGACTTCCACTGGGTTCCATATAATGGCTAGTCCCCCGCACTTCCTCTAGAGTCGAGAGAGATCACTTCATATGGTAGTTTGAAACTTCTAACTATCCCTTTGAGCTTGGCTTCTAGGATCTTGATTTCCTGGATGATCATAATGTTGGCCTTGTCTTTCCTTATTCGCTCCTTCAAATATGGTTGTTTTCCTTTATTATTAAGGCCACGAATATTCCAGGCTTTTATAATCATTTAAATGATTTTTTTAAGTTGGTGGAGGACCACTGAAAGAAGAACTACCTTCCATGAGTTAACCAGTGATTCTCCAATCATATGAATGGTCTCGTTGAGGTTCTTTTTTCTACTTTTCTTACAGCTTTTCCTTATCAGCCCTTGATGTCCTCCCCGGGTCTTCTGGGTTCCTAGCTGATCGGGTTGGTCTGTTCCTGTATTTCCTTTTTTAGCTTTGTAGTTGTGTAATGTCTATTTGTTGAGATGTTTTTGTTCTTTGGGGATGAACCTCTCATCAAGGTGTCTCCATTCGTTCACTAGTCTGCGGAAAAACTGCTCTTCATTTCTTAGATCCTCTTTCTGTCTAACTATTTCCATATTTGATTCATCTTGTCTTGTCCTTGTGGTTTCTTTGTCTTGAATTTCAGCTTCCACATTTCGTTTTGTATTTTTCCCTTCCCTCTATTTTTCCGGTTTATCTCTATTATCTTGTTCCTCCCCCATCTCTTTTTCATGGTCATATGCATCTTGGCGATCTACCATTTCGTCCATTTTCTCCTCTTCCTATAGGGTAATGAACCTATTGTAATGATATCTAATGAATATATATCGTTATAAACTTGGTTCTTTTATGGTTAAAAAAATAACAAAGAAATCAAAAGGAGATCTACATTCTCCTCTGCTACACATGACACTCCTCTTGTGACCATTGGATCAGTTTTCAGCTCTAGCCAACAAATAGAGAACAACGGGTATAGAGTAAAATACTACAATTTTCTAAAAGATATAAAAATACTTCAAAATTTAATCACGTCCCACTTTTTGAGAAAGGAAAGAACACATGTATATGAATTGTTCTCTTTATAGAATTATCATTACTAAATCTGAGCCCTAGAGCCATGACTTGATATCTAAAATGGTTCATATTGTTGTGTTCTACTTGCAATTATATGTACAAATATTCTGTTGTAGGGGACCTAGCTTAAGTTGGTGAGCTCAGTTTGAAGGTTGTTAAAGGCGTCACCAACCATCTAGTTTTTAAAACTATCTTTTATAGAGTAGTGCACAAAAAGGGAAAAACAAAAAATTGACTTCCTGTCCTTTATAGAGACATCATTACATTTCTTGGATTCTCTCCAAACACTTGAGAGAATTCTAATTTTCTAGCTTGAGACCTATTAATTGCTAAAACAAACTTTAATTACATCAGACAGTTTAAACTATCTGTTCCAGAGTCCTAATACAACTAGGATTAAAACTCTCTATTACACCTTAACAACCTTATCCAAATAATAAATCTTCTATCTGACAGCTGCTCCTCCTAAACTTCAACCTTGATGATTTCCATCTCCTTGCTGTTAAATTTTAATGATCTACTTCTTACCTGCCCTGAAAAATAGTAACATGCTCCCTGCAAAATAGGTGTATTACTTCATTTATGTTTCTTCACAACATTTGCTGACAAATTTGTGCTTGAAACATGTGGCAAAGTCATACTAAATTCTTGTGACTTCGTCCTCCCAGCTGTGCCCGAAAAAAACTTTGAAGAAGTGCCAAAAACCATTAACATTATTGTGCTATGAAACTGTCTGTTGTTTTCGTAACGCGGGACTTCACCTTTGAAAACTTCATTTTAAACCTTCAATTTTCAATGTTTTTCCATTGGATCTTCTTTTGTGGTCTTTATAAATCCTCCAGCAGCATCATGGTTTAATAAACATACCAGTTTCCCCTTTGAAAGCTTGCAAAATTGATAAAAATGCACCTATAGCAGTTTTGTAGCACGCTACGAAACTACTGTCTCTTCTCTTTTCATAGATTGTTTCCAAAAATTTGAGTTTCCCACCTTTAATACCATCCTTGAAGTTATATATAAGCCCTCAATAATCAACTTCAAACTGTTTTAAAAAATGAAACCTTTCACAAAAATCCAAAAGTGTATAAGGAGATGTCACTTACTGTTCACACAGATTTTTGTTGTGGTTAATCTTCAGGCTTTGCTGGCTATATTTGAAGGTCTTCAACCTACCTTTTAAGCTTTCTGTTATTAGCCCTCAGTTTGGTGTTAACCATTCTTATGAATTTTTCTTCCTTGATTGTAGGGACAGTCCATATGAAAAATTGATCCTGGCTGCTAATTGATTAACTGTTTGAAACCTTTTCTAGCTCCCACAGACCTTTCAACCTCTGAAAGTTTGACCTTTCCACAGCATGCATCCTCAATTTCTTCCTCAATTTATCAATCTCAATGTTTTCAAGTCTGAGTTTGTCTTTAACCTCCTCATAACTACTCCTTTCTCTCTGAGTATTAAATACTCTGTTTTTGTCTTCTTCAAATATTTGAGATGATGTATTAATGGGGTCTTAAAAAACACTTGCATCCTCACCTCCAATTTGGTATATCTCCATGTCTGGCTGCTACATTTTCTTAGACTGCCTAGTCTGTGGTTTTCTATGCTTAAAAACAAATTCTGACACCTCATCCTCAAAGTCTAATTTTTTGGATGTTTTCAATTTCTTTGATTTTCCACCTGTATCCAACTTTATGAACTCTACTTGAACTAGGGGAGACTCCTCAATGTCAATAGCTTGTAATATATCATTCAATTCACCTCTTAATTGTAAATTTTCATTTGTGACCACAGCCTTACCCTTCTCCTTTGACCTTTGACTCCTAGTCAACTTCTTCTGAGATGTTTTACTAATTGATTGTTCCTAGATTGTATTTTTTACCTCAGTTATCTTCTTCTGTGTGGAGTGAGGAGTATTTTGGATATTCAGGGATGTCTTTACCATAGTTTCCTTAACCTGTTTCCCGGGCTTAAGTGTGACAAACCTCCTTGATTTTGTTTCTGCAGGTTCAATAGTCTTTGATGAAGATGTTTCTTTGACTTGAGGGCTAGCACCTGTTCCTTCAACCCCTATTCCACTCAAAAAGAGAAATGCAGACCATTCTCTTTTCACCTTCTAAAGATCATGAAAAACTATTAACTTCACTAGACCATGATGAAATAAAGACGTTTCACATTCTTGAGTTTTCATATAAACTTTGTCTGCCATCTTGGCCAGACTTCGGAATAGAAAGAAAGGTAAGTCTAGAGAGATTATTCCTGTCAAATACAATAGGAGTTTAAAGTGATAAGTGTACACCTTGTGATATCTCCCTTCGTAGGTGAAGTATCTTTGAATATTGTAGAGCAGATTGGAAAATGAATCCTTGACATAATTTCTTGGCACACCTTTATTCAAATCAGTGTCCATAAAATCTGGTTTCAAAAAGATTTTGCAGGGTTGCATTTCAAACCTAAAAATTTTAAACCATCTTTCCTCCCCTCTTGGGATTTCTGTGACTACTGATATAAATTTAGGAAACCAACCTTTGTGTTTGACCCTGTGAAGTTGGTAGCAAATTCTTTGGTGACCTGATTATGCCCTCCTTGAAGCTTTTCACAGAACCTCCAGCAACCTACTTTCTTGAAAGCTTCTTCAACAGATTTATCCCTAGTGAGATTTTCTAAACCTTCAAGTTCTGTCCTCAGGCAGTGACCCGACCGGTGATTTCTTCTTTCTTCTGCCATCTTCTTCCTGGAAATCCTGTGTCTTTAGCAAAACTGTAATAAACTCCTTGTTGGATAAATTGGTTCGCTTGAAAATTTGTTTCAGCCTCGCTTGATGGAAGACTCTGCCTTGCTTGATTTAAAACCTTGTTTCAGTTAGCAACTATTTTCGAACTTACTGGATTTGCAATCGAAACTACTGACATGATCACCAAATTGAAATTTTCCTCGCTTGATTGAAAATTTTGGCTCGCTTGAAAATGAAATGAGAGCTCTGGTATCTTATCATGAGCTTCTCTTTCAGCAATAGATAAGCATGTAGTGCATTCTTTGCATGAGATAAAAACAATAATAACCAATTCCCTTTTCAAACTTGCAAAGGACCATTGACAAATGATCGCTAATGAATCTAATAATGATTTCATAACTACATTGGAAGGTTGCATTCGTGAGGGATGATTTGTGGACTAATGCCATGATTGTGGATTGACACTATAATCATGAAAATTTAACCCCAAGTTGATGGATGTGACAGCTAAACTGAAAATTCTGAAACCCTGATTTCATAGCACTGGCAGTGTTATTTCCGGAATTTGCACTACGAAAAGACCAGCGTTTTTGTAGCGCAGAAGCAGTTTTTTACACTGAGCGCACTACGAAAACGTGGTTTTGTGGCTTATTTGAAATTTTTTTGAAAAATACTTAAAATATGGGTTTCAAAACATGACATGAGACTTCTAAAGTGTAAAACAAAGTTTATGAACTTGGTTTGGTGATGAAATGGGACTCTAAAACTATGACTTAAACCTTATAAAACATAAAAATGAATCAAACCCTATCTAATACCATGAATTAAGAACAAGTATGAACTGACTGAATTTAGAGGATTTTAATAGTGATAACAGTGGCTCCACTTGGGATATTGTGCCCCTGTGGTACACTAAGAACTCGAAGCTCTAGTGCTATCCATTTTTTGATAAAAACAAAAATTTTGTTGACAAGCATCTTCTTCAAACTGTTGGGCCTTCACCTCAGGCTTAAGATTTATTTTTCAACTTTTCACGTATTAGCAAAAACTGACAAAGATGAATAGATACAATTTCATGAGTGATTTATAATACTTCAACAAACATAATGCTTTAGGAACATGCCATTAACAGGCCCTCTAGCATATGATCCTCCATCAATTTTCTGCAATATGTAAGTGTTGCTCCCATGAAAACCAACAATCTGAAAAGGACCCTTCCATAAATTCTCAAATTTACCATGCTTTCCCTTTTCCTCAATTTTTGCCTCCCATTTCAGCACTTTGTCATGAATCTGAAAACTGTCCTCTTTGATCCTCCTATCAAATGTATTCTTGATTATGTTTTGAACATGTTGATGACTATCATAGACTTCATTTCTCTTTTCTTGCAAGGCTATTAGCTGATTTATCCTCCTTTGGATGGCATTTGGTTATTCTTCAAGTCCTTTAATTAACTTCATAACCAGTACCCCAAGTGATGTTGGGAAAACAGCTTCAGCCCCATAGACTAGTTCATATGGCGAAGTTCTAATTGATCTCTTTGTACAAATCCTATCAGCCCATAGGGTGTACTTCAGCTTTAAATGCCAAGATTTCTTATTCTCCTGTAGTACCTTTTTTATGATTCTTACAATGCTCTTGTTTGATGATTCAGCAAGACCATTACCTTGCAGATAGTATGTTGTAGAGTGTCCAAGAGTGATGTGATATTGATGGCAGAAATTTATCATCTTCTTGGACTTAAATGCTTGAGAATTATCTGTTATAACCTTCATGGGACAGCCAAATCTTGACAATATATTATTCTCTAAGAAAGAAATAATTACAGAATCATTAGCTTGCTTGGTTGGTATTGCTTCTATCCATTTGGTGAAGTAGTATGTTGTTGTAAGAATCCAACAATGTTGCCCTGATGAATATGGATGTATCTCTCTAATAAATTCTAACCCCCATTGCTGAAAAGGAGCTTCAACATAGATAGGAACTAAAGGTATAGGTACAAGCTTTCTTCTTCCTTCCAAAATTTGACACTCATGACATGCAGCGATATTTTTGTAAATGTCTTTAAACATTGTTGGCCAAAAATATCTAGCTCTTAGGATCTTGTTTTCTATAGCTTTCCAATAATGATTTCCTCCACAATCGCCTTTATGGAATTCTTCAATGATCTTTTCAGCCTCTTCTTTAGGTAAACAATTCAGCAAAATTCCTCCTACATCTTTCCAAAACGGATTTTTGTCATAAAAAAAATACCACAATGATTTCAGCTTAACAAATCTTGCTTTGGACTTTGATAGATCAGCGGGAGGTTTATTATGGTGTAGAACAAAAACCACATCCTTATACCATTTTGAAGTAAGAAATTTCTCATCAATTTGGACTAGTTCTTCTTCATTTTTAGAAATTTCTGATATTTCTGCATTCAGATTTATGTCAAGACAATCCAGATTTGACTGAGTCATTAGTTTCGCCAAGCCTTGTCCCTTCACCAAATTCGTTGGTTTGATGTCTATATCACATTCCAGCAATTTGGCGATCCATTTTCCCCTTTTGCCATCCGGATATGTCTGAGTTAGAATGTCCTTTACCATAGCACTTGGAACATATGCTATGATGTGTGAATGCAAAACATAAATTCTGAAATCTTTTATAGCTTCTACCAAAGCATAGGCCTACTTCTCTAGAATATTATACTTCATTTCATAATTTTCTAATGTCCTACTAAAGAAATAAATAGGTTTTTCAATACCTTGCTTTCCTTTTTGTAGCAAAAATCCAGCAATTGTGTTTTCGGAAGAAAATGTAAAAACCAGAAATTCTTTGGAAAAATATGGACTGATGAGTACCAGTGCTTGTGTGAGTGCCTTCTTGATTTTTCAAAAGATTTCTTTGCTTTAGCTATCCATTTAATGTCAAATCCTTTCTTTAACATCCTTTTTATATCTTTGACAATCTCAACAAAGTTAGGAATGAAACACCTAACAAAATTCACTTTCCCAAGAAAAGATTGAATCTCTTTCCTACTTCTTGGCAAATCTACCCTTTGAATTGCATTAAATCTATTAGGATCAATCCTAATTCCTTCTTCAGAAATAATATGACCAATTAATTTGCCTGATGTTAAAGCAAATATTCTTTTAGTAGGATTAAGAGAGATAACAAACCTTCTACATTTCAACAGAATTTTTTCTAGGTGTTTCAAATGATCTTCTTCCTTCTTTGAATAGACTATGATATCATCAAGATAAACAACTACTAACTTATCCTTTTCTTCATAAAAATAAATATCCACTGCTCTTTGGAAAGTGGCTCCCGCATTCATGACACCAAGGGGAATTTTAGCGTACATGAATGTACCCCATGGTGTTGTGAAGGTTGTTTTCTCTTGATCATCTGGATGCACAAGAATCTGATTGTAACTTGAAAAGCCATCAAGCATAGACATCCTTTGTGAACCAACAACATTTTGAAAAATTGAATCCATATTAGGAAGAGGATAGTTATCCTTTAGTGAAGCCTTATTCAAATTTATGAAGTCAATACAAATTCTGATTTTTCCACTCTTCTTCCTTACCGGAACTAAGTTTGCAAGCCAATTTGAAAATCTGATTGGAACAATTATCTTTGCATCAAATATTTTCTTAACCTCCTTTTCAATCAATGGCATGAGAAGAGGATTAATTCTCCTCAATTTCTTCTTGAAAGGCTTCTCATTTTCCTTCATAGGAATAGTATGTTGAATAATGGAAGGGTCATATTGATTTAAATCAGAATAAATCCAAGAAAAAACATCCTTAAACCTTCTCATCATCTCAATATATTTGGATTTCACATCAGCTGAAAGAAGCTTTGAATTTTTTATCATTTTAGGCAAAGCTAATATACCAAGATTACAACTCTCTACTTCCTCTTCATCAACTTGCAATTTTGGTGCTTTAAAAACATCATTTTGATCAAAAAGTTTCTCAAGAGGAATAAGACCCTTTGGTATTGAATTATTCTTCAATTGCAAAACTTTAGAATTTTCATTAGGCTCAACAAGCATATTTTGTTGATCTACATGTGTATTTTCAAATTCTTCTTTCAACTCAATAAAATTCTTCACCTATTGATCATCTTCAAAAACTTGCAAATTTATGATATTTTCCAGTATAGCTGGGCTATGACAAACTTCAATCTCATATTTTTCATTTGAATACATAGGAATAATGAAAAGACTTGCGAAAACAACAAGGGAATCAACAATAGAATTCTGATCTCTAGTTTTGACTATGAAGGATAAGACTGAAATTTTTCCAACAAGTCTAAAACTAAATTTCTATAAGCCCTCATTCTTACATTCTTCGTTTGATAGACACCTTCAACTTGTCTAATAACCAATTCATAATCTCCAAAAACAAAAATATTTCAAGCCTTCATCTTTTTCAAAATATCTAGACCGAAAATCAAAGATTCATATTCAGCCATGTTGTTTGTGCAATCAAAATTCAGTTTGTAAGAGTAAAACATACTCTCATCATTTGGATTTTTAATCTAAATCCCTGATCCTACCCCTTATTTTCCTACTGATCCATCAAAGTACAATAACCACCATTCCTCCATCTCTTCATCATTTACTTGTCGATTTTTTGCATGCTGATTTTCTGAGTGCTGATTTTTTGCTCTTATTTCTTCCTCAACACTATTAGCTAATTCATTGAAAAGAATGGCAGATCCAAGTTCAGTATAAAAGGCATAAATAGGAAAATTTTGACGTTTATCTTTACTGCTTACCATGTGGGCCATTCCAGTCTCCAGATACAACCTCCTTTACTCACCAAAAATAGGAATTGTGGCATAGGAAAGATCCATCTGCATTGTGCCTTTGATTTTCGCTGCCCATGATCTTGAAAATAGCATACCAAAATTTGGAGGAACATCAGCTACAACAATCTCCATAACAACTGTCTTTGTTGGAATTTGCGTGATGCCAACAATAACATCCTTGATTATACCAATACATTGAACCCTCTTGGAATGAAAGGAAAACAAATCCTTATATGGTCTTGTGATTTGCAATCCCATTCTCTCCATGATAACCTTGGGCATGAGGTTATGAGAAGCTTTTGAATCTAACATAGCATTATGAAAATTCATATCATGAATACTAATGCTTACATAAAAAGGAGGAAACTCTTCATTTTGATCATCTTCTAACCTTGGACCCAAATATATAATAGGATTGTCTTCTTGGACATTCAAGATATCAGCAGCCCCTGGTTTTGAATTCAACATATTAACTATCTTGCTTCTATATTCATTCACCTTGAGAATCTCACTGAAAGGGACTGATAATTTAATCTTTGAAATTTCATTCTCGAGGTTGAAAACAGAAACAGACTTTTTAGCATCTTTGACAAGAGGAGGAAGTTGAGTGTCTTTCTTACCAAGTGAAATATCTTTTTTACCTTCAACCACCTTTGGGGTATCATTCTTAGCTTCATATCCTTTGGAGCATCTTTCTTGGGCTGCTCTTTGTTTGCAATGATAGGCACATTTCTATTTCTAAGATTATATTGCTTTTGCATCTCGAAAATAGCATGTTGATACCCTTTAAAATAATCTGATGGTTCTTCTCCTTGATTAGCCAAATCTGACTCATCATGCTCTTCTTTAGTCAAGAATATTCCTGACATTTCTTCATCACGAAAATGGATGGATTCTTCAGGAATCTCAGGCTCATCTTCTTCATCTACCAAACTTTGCTGAAAAGGAGGTATCACTAGAGGATCATCTTGTTGATTTATGTTCTCTCTCAGCCTTTGCTGATTTTGAGGTCTCCTGAATTATGGATTTCTGAATTGAGGTTCATGATGCGCAGGAGGAGCAGAAGCATTACCGAGAGCTAACCTATCCATCAACTTCTCCGTGGTTTCCATCATTGAATCAAATTTGTCTTCAGAAGTTGAGGTGGATGGTTTCTCTTCTTCTTTAAGTTTGGTTTTTCCCATTTTTGACTTTTTAGCAGCTATCATGTTTACCTCAACCTTAACTGCATCACTCTGCATTTCAGCAAGTGTAGGTGACTCTCTTTCCCTCAATAGGATAGAAAATTCATAGTCAAATGCTTCAGCATATCTCATTTGTGCTAAGGCTTCCGAAGGCTTCAAATGAGCTGGAATTGAGACAAAAACTTTATTAAATCTCTTTGAAAAGTTTTGGACAGATTCATCAACTGCCCTCCTAAGGCTGTTGTATTTAGTGAGTTCTTGGACTATATTGGTTCTATTACCCCATTTTCTTAAGAATTTGTCTTCAAAATCATTTCAAGTTCTAATGATGCCTGGTGCAAGGGCCTTAAACCATTTTCTAACTTCACCAATAAAAATCTATGCAAATAACCTTAACTTCATATCCTCATCATAAACTTCTTCCCTGTCTATAAAATCATTAAATCTGTCTACAAATTCCTCTGCTGAAATTTCCTCATCACTACCCCAAGTAGGAATCCTAGCAGCATATTTACTAGGAAATTCATGCAAAGCAGCAGGAAGTACAAGTGGTGCATACCTAGTAGGAGCAGCCATGACTGGAGGATAAATAGTAGTTGTAGGAGGGGCAGAAAAAGAAGATGAAGAACTGATATGAGAGGGACTGCTTGGTTTTTGTAAGCCACTAACAATAGAACTCCAATTTGGAAGGGATAAACCAACTTTGGATTTCAGTAAGACTTCAAAAGGATCAGTTTCTTTGAGTTTATCTAAAGACTCTTTTTCTAGCAGTAGTTCAGAGGTAAAAACTTCCCAAAACTCTTCCTTGTCTTCTTGTGTCACTAAGGCTGAAGTGTCAATTCCTCTGTTTTGCAAGTCTAAGATAAAATCAATGACTTCTTTTTCACTTTCAGATCTAAATAACACTTCATGAATCTTGTCATAAAATTTCTTATCTTTAGGACTTCTTAATATTTCATAGGAAAAAGATTTCCAATGAGATGGAGTACCTGATATTTCTAAAATTCTTTGACTTTTTGAAATAGTGTTTTGATTGTCCACAACGGTAGGTAGATTGGGATCAAGATTGCTCTGTGTGTATCTCCTTCTCGAAGCCACCTTTAAAATTTGAAAAAAAATGTATGGAGTCACCAAGGTAGATTGCGGCCTCGAAAAACTTTCTGAGCTCCTGCTACCTGCAGAAGTTTAGCTCCTTGATTTCGGGAATGAATAATCTTCAGGCTCCTGGCAGATGCACCAAAATGTTATCTCAAAATCAGAGCCTGATAGGCTGCTGATCAAGAAGACCTTGAGTAACTGTTTCAAACTAGACTTTTGGTTGAGGCTTAGTCTCCTCAACCTGAGAGGGCTCTCTCAATAGGTTTATGATTTTCAAATAAGGATTAGATGGCTAAATCTATGAGTAAAATGGATAATCGGTTGTACTACTAATCAACGAACATCTATTGGGCTTATGGAGTCAAGTATATTTTCACAAAACATGAGTATCAGTTTCAATTGGAAGTTAGGGCATTTCAGGGTTTAGATGCATCAAAAGAACAATAGGACAGAAAATAACACAGTTCATGAACATATGAAGGAAGTTAGAGCACCTTCAGTGAATTCTAAGTAACATACATTCATGCCACTGCAAGTAATTGAAAGATGAAAAGCATAAGAATATCAAACATCCATAACCCTTTCTGAATCCTGAGTGATGAAACCAATATCTCTGTATGAATATGAAAACACAGTTTCTTGCTACAACAAAACAGTATGATTGCTTATGAAAATTGCCAACCCTATGCAATTCGACTTCCTGTCCCTTATAGAGACATCATTACATTTCTTGGATTCTCTCCAAACACTTGAGAGAATTCTAATTTTCTAGCTTGACACCTATTAACTTCTAAAACAAACTTTAATTACATTTGACAGTTTAAATTGTCTGTTCCAGAGTCCTAATACAACTAGGATTAAAACTCTCTATTACACCTTAACAACCTTATCCAAATAACAAATCTTCTATCTGACAGCTGCTCCTCCTAAACTTCGACCTTGATGATGTCCATCTCCTTGCCATTAAACTGTAATGATCTGCTTCTTACCTGCCCTGAAAAATAGGAACATGCTCCCTGCAAAATATGTGTACTGCTTCATTTATGTTTCTTGACAACATCTGTTGACCAATTTGTGCTCAAAAAATGTGGCAAAGTCATATTAAACTCTTGTGACTTCGCCCTCCCAGCTGTGCCCGAAACAAGACTTTGAAGAAGTGACAAAAACCATTAACATTATTGCGCTACGAAACTGTCTGCTGTTTTCATAACGTAGAACTTCACCTCTGAAAAAATTCATTTGAAACCTTCAATTTTCAATGTTTTTCCATTGGATCTTGTTTTGTGGTCTTTATACATCTTCCAGCAGCATCATGGTTTAAAAAACATACCAGCTTCCCCTTTAAAAGCTTGAAAAATTGATAAAACTGTTGTGTCTTCTCTTTTCACAGCTTATTTCCAAAAATTTGAGTTTCCCACCTTTACTACCATCCTTGAAGTTATATATAAGCCCTCAATAATCAACTTCAAACTGTTTTAAAAAATGAAACCTTTTACAAAACTCCAAAAATGTATAAGGATATGTCACTTACTGTTCACATAAATTTTTGTTGTGGTTGATCTTCAGGCTTTGCTAGCTATATTTGAAGGTCTTCAACCTGCATTTTAAGCTTTATGTTATTAGCCCTCGGTTTGGTGTGAACCATTCTTATGAATTTTTCTTCCTTGATTGCAGGGACAGTCCATATGAAAAATTGATCTTGACTACTAATTTATTAATTGTTTGAAACCTTTTCCAGCTCCCACAGACCTTTCAACCTCTCAAAATTTGACCTTTCCATAGCATGCATTCTCACTTTCTTCCTTAATTTATCAATCTCAATGTTTTCAAGTCTGGGTTTGTCTTTAACCTCCTCATAACTACTCCTTTATTTCTGAGTATTAAATACGATGTTTATGTCATCTTCAAATATTTGAGATGATGTATTAATGGGTTCTTCAAAAACACTTTCATCCTCACCTCCAATTTGGTCTATCTCCATGTATGGCTGCTACATTTTCTTAGACTGCCTATTCTGTGGTTTTCTAGGCTTAAAAATAAATTCTGGCACCTCATCCTCAAAGTCTAATTTTTTGGATGTTTTCAATTTCTTTGATTTTCCACCTGTATCTAGCTTTATGAACTCTGATTGAACCAGGGGAGATTCCTCAATGTCAATAGCTTGTAATATATCATTCAAGTCACCTCTTAATTGTAAATTTTCATTTGTGACCACAACCTTACCCTTCTCCTTTCACCGTTAACTCCTAGTCAACTTCTTCTGAGTTGTTTTACTAATTGATTGTTCCTGGAATGTATTTTTGACCTCAGTTCTCTTCTTCTGTGCGGATTGAGGAGTCTTTTGGATATTCAGTGATGTCTTTATCATAGGTTCCTTAACATGTTTCCTGGGCTTAAGCTTGACAAACCTCCTTGATTTTGTTTCTGCAGGTTCATTAGTCTTTGATGAAGATGTTTCTTTGACTTGAGGGCGAGCAATTTTTCCTTCAACCCCTATACCACTCAAAAAGATAAATGCAGACCATTCTCTTTTCACCTTTTGAAGATCATGAAAAACTATTAACTTGACTAGACCATGATGAGATAAAGAGGTTTCACATGCCTGAGTTTTCATCTGAACTTTTTCTGCCATCTTGGCGACACTTCATAATAGAAATAAAGGTAAGTCTAGAGAGATTATTCCTATGAAATGCAATAGGAGTTTAAAGTGATAAGTGTACAACTTGTGATATCTCCCTTTGCAGGTGAAGTATCTTTGAATATTGTAGATCAGATTGGCAAATGCATCCTTGACATAATTTCTTGGCACACCTTTATTCAAATTAGTGTACATAAACTCTGGTTTCAAAAAGATTTTGCAGGGTTTCATTTCAAACCTAAAATTTTTAAACCATCTTTCCTCCCATCTTGGGATTTCTGTGACTGCTGATATAACTTCAGGAGAAATTGGTGAATTTAGGAAACCAACCTTTTTGTTTGACCCTGTCAAGTTGGCAGAAAATTCTTTGGTGACCTGATTATGCCCTCCTTGAAGCTTTTCACAGAACCTCCAGCAACCTACTTTCTTGAAAGCTTCTTCAACAGATTTATCCCTGGTGAGATTTTCTAAACCTTCAGGTTCTGTCCTCAGGCAGCTACCTGACTGGTGATTTCTTCTTTCTTCTGCCATCTTCTTCCTGGAAATCTTGTGTCTTTAGCAAAAATGTAATAAACTCCTTGTTGGATAAACTGGCTCGCTTAAGAATTTGTTTCAGCCTTGCTTGATGGAAGACTCTGCCTCACTTGATTTAAAACCTTATTTTAGTCAGCAACTATTTTCAAACTTACTATATTTGCAATCGAAACTACTGACATAATCACCAAATTGAAATCTGCCTCGCTTGATTGAAAAGTCTGGCTCACTTGAAAATGAAATGAGAGCTCTAGCATCTTATCATGAGCTTCTCTTTCAGCAATAGATAAGCATGCAGTGCATTCTTTGCATGAGATAAGAACAATAATAACCAATTCCCTTTTCAAATTTGCAAAGGACCATTGAAAAATGACTACTAATGAATCTAATAATGATTTCATAACTACTTTGGATGGTTGCATGCGTGAGGGATGATTTGTGGACTGACACCATGATCGTGGATTGACACTATAATCATGAAAATTCAACCCCAAGTTGATGGATATGAAAGCTAAACCAAAAATTCTGAAACCCCGATTTTGTAGCACTGGCAGTGTTATTTCAGGAATTTGTGCTACGAAAATACCATCATTTTCGTAGCACAAAAGCATTTTTTTACACTGAACGTGCTACGAAAACGTGGTTTTGTGGCTTAATTAATTTTTTTTTTTAAAACACTAAAAATATGGGTTTCAAAACATGACATGAGATTTATAAAGTGTAAAACAAAGTTTATGAACTTGGTTTGGTGATGAAATGAGACTCTAAAACTATGACTTAAACCCTATAAAACATAAAAATGACTCAAACCCTATCTAATACCATGACTTAAGAACAAGTATGAACTGACTAAATTTAGAGGATTTTAATAGTGATAACACTTATAACAACTTAACTAGATTGCATTTTGTAGAAATTATATACAATATGCATGTATATATCCAGATTCTCCCGATATAACAATATTTATCTTATTTCTAAATACAAAATCCTTCCACTATTAATCTTTTGCGGAAATTTAAAATCAATTGCAAACACATGAAGCAATAAAAACAATCGCACATAACACAGTTGTTTAATGGGAAAGCCTGAAGTTGAAAACCCCAACTATCATATATTATGTATCATCGAGATCATGTAACAATCTCATACAAAGCTTAGTACATCAAGCTCTCAGTACAATCAATCATCACACACTAATCAGAATAAATCTGCAATTCCATGAACTGATTTCTTGCCACCTGATAGCCTGCCTCCACTGCACAATCCCTGTTGAAGAATAGCTCTGAATGAATTCAAACCTACCTTTCTTTCACTGCACAATCCTCATTGGCAACTCCAATGCGTGTGTGGTGCAATCAATGCATCACTATAGTCACAACAGATATTCCATCTTGCCCTTTCACCTACCTCTCCACTGGATCTCCACTGGAACGAACATGCACTGTAGTTAATTGTTGTATTTTTTCAGTTGATTAATGAGTTATTATTTGTGAATTAATTAACTAATTAATTCACTCTACTCTCACTAGTGTATCATTCAATTAAACTAGATATAACTAGCTCAACTGAGTTTAACTCCAATAACTGAGCTAAACTAAATAACAACTCCATGAACTAA
Organism: Pinus albicaulis; assembly: GCA_034641835.2. Lineage (NCBI taxonomy): Eukaryota > Viridiplantae > Streptophyta > Pinopsida > Pinales > Pinaceae > Pinus > Pinus albicaulis. The sequence goes on from JAXQQM020084611.1 coordinate 153,959, forward strand.
TCTTCCAACTCTGTCATAACTTTTCCACTTCAGTTCTAACTGGGTCCTCTGTGCATGAACCACCAGTAAACCCTAGGAATTGCGTAATTCCTTCAGCCCACTGATTTGCCAAATTTGTATACTAAAATTAAGTGCTCCAAGAGAATAAGTTGATATTTAGAGTCTGATTATTATTAAGAGCTAATAATAATCGACACTTCTATTTTTAGATCAGCGATTTATAAATATACTTCACCCAATATTATAAAAATATAATTTCATCTATTTTTCCAACTTGACCAACCATCCACAAATAGCATCCTACAACTTCTGAAATAGGATCACCATGTCTAAAAATAGACATAGTCTAAAAATAGACTTACACCTAAAAATAGCCTGTGGGCCCACTTAGTGAAGGTGACTGATTTTCACTAATCTCATCATCCTGTTGAATCTCAACACTCTCTCTCAACAAGATAGGGATTATCCTTCACCCCGATCCTGCCTCTATGGTATTCGAATTTTCTCCTGGTGAGCACCTTCATCAAAATGTTTGCATCCTGATCTTCCATAGGAATGTACTGAAGTAACATGATCTTCTGCTGCACACAATCTCTGATATGATGATACCAGATATCAATATATTTAGATGTATCATGAAACATAGGATTAATCAAGAGTTTTATGCAACTTTGATTATCACAATGTATCACTATAGGATCTAAATGTGAACCAAACAAACCGACCAGGATCTTCCTCATCCAAATTGCCTCACATGCAGCTTGACTTGTTTCCGTGTATTCTACTTCTACTGAACTGAGTGCCACAGATCTTTGTTTCATGTTGTACCAAGAAACTTCTATATATCCAATACTGAAAATCCCTCCTGATGTTCTCTTTTTTTTTGTTGGGTTGCCTACATAATCTGCATCCGTGAAGCCATGCAACTTCACCTCATCCTTCTATCTGTACCATAAGCCATGCTCAGATTTTCCCCTGAGATACCTCAGGACATACTTGCCTGCCTTCCAAAAGACCTTGGTAGGCTTAACCATCGCTTGTGAAAGTTGGTTCACCGCATAGCATATGTCTGGTCTTGTATTAACTAAATACATGAGCAAATCCACCAACCGTCGATAAACAGTGGCATCCACTACCTCTGCCAATGTAGCATCCTCTTTCCTCCAATTTCCTGGAAGAGGAGTGTCAGTAGGCCTGTAGCCTTGCATGTGAAACTTCTCTAGTATCTCCTAGGCATACTTGCCTTGAGACACAAACATTTCATCTTCCCATTTCCATATTTCCAATCCAAGGAAATAATGGAGGCCCAAATCCTTCATCTCAAACTCCTTTGCAAGATCTACCTTGCACGAGTGTATCAATTGCTCATCCCCTGTTAGTATTAAATCATCAACATAAATAACAATGATTAAAATCTTACCCTTCACCACAATTTGGTACAGGTTTGCATCTACCTCACTCTTGGTGAAGCCAAATCTAGTGAAATAGTTGTCGATCCGAGTGTACCAAGCACATGGTGCTTCCTTCAGCCCATACAATGCTCTTTTGAATCTGCACACATGTGACTTGCTGCTAAAGATCTCAAATCCTTCAGGCTGCTCAATGTACACCTCTTCCTCAATGATCCCATTAAGGAATGCAGTCTTCACATCCATCTGATGAATGTGCCAACCCATTTGCACTGAGAGAGCAAGGATGGTCCTTATGGAAGAATACCGTGCGACAGGTGGAAAGGTTTCTTCATAATCAATCCCCTCGAGCAAAAAATATTTCCTTAAACTTCTTGAATCTCCCATCAGCAACTTACTTTACCTTGTAGATCCATCTTGATCCTACAACTGATTTACCCACTAGCCTTGGAACAATCTCCTAAGCACTGTTTATGAGAATGGATTCATACTCCTCCATCATGGCATCTACCCATATGGGCTCTTACACTAGTTCTTCAAAATAATATGGCTCTTTCATGATACACTTGCTCATGAGAGCCATGTATCTAGTAAATCGGTCAGGTTACTGTCTCTGTCTATGCTGTGATGTAGGGACTCCTACATTTTGTGCTGCATCAAGCTTCAGTCTCTCAACTTCTATGGTATGCTTTCTGCCTTTTCTGATGTTTGGTTCTGCATGAGTGGACTCCTCCACTCCATGAATCTCCTCCTGTGGCTGATCCACATCTAGAGGCTCATCTTTGGGAACAAGAAGTTCCTCCTCTTCATGCAAGTGTAGCTCCCTCTCAAGTGAGAACTTCATGACTTTCACCTCATTGAATTTTATATCCTGTCACACCACATTCATTCGATTGTCTAGAAAATATGCACAATAATTATGGGGTGTTTCTGTGTACCCCAAAAATATCCCAACTTCTGCAGTCAGCTCTAGCTTCTTCCTGGCATCCTTTGTCACATGAATGTAAACAGATGAGCCAAAAATATTCAAATGATAAATATCAGGCTTCTTACCAGTAAAAGCTTCTTCAGGTGTACTCATGCCAAGTACTCTATGAGGACAACGGTTTTGCACATAAACCGCAGTGTTGCATGCTTTTGCCCACAAGTGCATCGATAAGCCCTAATCATGCAACATCTCTCGTGTAGCACCCACGATCGTTATGTTCTTCCTCTCTGTGACCCCATTATGTTGTGCGTTATGAGGCGTTATGATTACTCTTCAAATTATTTATTTTCTACAAAATTCTTTGAATTCGCCCGAGATATATTTGTTAGTCATCAGTATTTTTCACTGGTTAGTGATGACTAGATCCATAGCTGAGTTTTCTAGAAGCTCATTTCCATATGTCAATTTTTCATCTAGAAAACCCTCATAAAACTTTTTTCGCCCTCCTACTTTTCAGTCCGCCCATGTCAAAGTCAAAACTCATTATCACTATCCTATCTAGCTTTAGCTCTACTGGTCTGCCCATCAACTCTAAAAGACAAATCCAAGTCTGTTTCAAAAGCCTCTCCTAAGTTAGGAAGTGGCGCTTTAAGGCATTTTACCCTTGGCAAACATCGAAAAGCCAAAAACCTCCATCTGATACAAACCAATCATGACAGACCTCCCACTCTGCAAATCAAGTTAATCACAGCTCTAAGTCGCACCACTTACACACCCCTAAGTCTCAACACTGTATAGACCACAGTCTTAAGCTGATTATTAGGTGTTTTACAGTGTTTTATGGATTTTGCAAAGGCAGGAAATATAACATCATCTCAGAAGAAATTTCTTGAATCTACATTTAGAAGAACAGCTGCTTCTCAATGTAAACATGAGTCTGAGATACATCTGCAGGGTAAGGAGTTACTTATCAAATTCTTACAGCTTCATTCAGCCTGATAAGCATAGTAAAAGAAAGACAACACTGTTAAACAAACTGGTAATTTGTCATGGCCAAGAACCTCCTTCATTTACAAGCAGAGGGTTAAGGCGCCTCCTTCATCTACAAGTAGAGGGCGCTGGCCAATATTGATTTTAAGGATTGCAAAGCACAGGCTTTCTTTTTACTAGACAGTAAAACAATGACTCTAGGTTTCTGAATGTAAATGATGATTATAACAGGGCTAAGATCTGAAATATGCAAGACAAGAGAGACAGAGTGTGTGGTTTTGTAAAGAGAATCAGTTGAGGTTTCAGTCATCATCAGGGAGCATAAAAAGAGACTCTTCAATCAAAGCTATCATAAAAAATATCTCTGCAGGGGTGTTAAGATGCATAGTTTCAATTAGTCTTACACAGGAAGATACTTCAGTGAAAAGACCCCTGTGTGTTCTTCTGTTCATGTTGAAATGTCAAACACAGTCCATGGTTTCTGAATGAACATAAAGAAAAGGCAGGAAAGTAGCATATAGTCCCAGGCCTAAGACATCTTGTTATCAGTCAAAGCGCCGGTGTAAGTCCAGCTGTTGCAAGCTACACTCCATTACAAAGACAGGCCAGCATTTATTCCACATCTTATATACTTGCCTTTTCTACACAAGGACAGAAGCTAGTTATGATTTGAGTGCTAAAAACCCTAGGACAGACATGCAAAGCTCTTCAAAGAATGGCATTATTGGAAGTAACTCCATTTATGAAACAAGTGCCTTTTCAAAATAAGTTTGTCCTAAGTTGACAGTAAAAATCTGAGCCTAGTTTTCCCAAGAGATACTGCAGCTAGTATATAGAGTTATAAAGTATAAAAGGATTTTGGGAATACTCTCAGATTTTGAAGAGGTTTTCAAAACAAGTACAAAACTGTCATTATAAAGATCAGAGGTATCACATCAGCACTGGGAGCAGATGAAAGATTGTAAAAGAAAGCACATTCTTAGACAAAGTATGATCAAACCTGGGTGGGTACCACTATAGTTTACACCTTTAGTCAAAATTCAGTTCACAGGGGGCATCATTTAATTCCAAAAAGGCATTAAGAGCAAGATGTTAGTTTGTGTTGAAGAAATGGAAATGAATCTTTGTCAAAAGGTCAAAGAATACCCCTGCAGCATGAAATATCCTTTACAGGTGTCCTCTTTTCATAGCAAAGCACCAGAATTTTAAAAAAAAAGGTTATTGAGATGATAGTTCACTGTTACAAAGGAAGGTAGTTTCCCCATGAAACAATTCGAAACACCCTGCTATTACATTTTCAATAAAGGAAAACTCTTGGAAGAAAATGCCCCTCTTATTAAACAGAGAATAGTAGGAGCTCGGACAATATCACTAGGTCTCACCCACAGTTAGAAAGGAGCATCAGTTGGAGACATGCAGCTACAGTCCTAAGGAAGATTTGATCTAGTTTTTCTCTAGCAAACAGGTGGAGGTATATAGAGCAGAAAAGTGCCAAATCAAATTTTGAAGTGATAGGTCATTTCCTTGCAGATGTCAAAGGACGCCCCATCAATCATTGGTGTATTACTAAGTGGACCTTCCATGTTGAAAATATCACCAAAAGGGGCCAGCAATAGCAGAGGTTATTCCCTAATGTTAAAACACAGTGAAAGAAATCTAATCCTGGAGGTTTGTTATTATAAAGGATCATACTCACCAAAACTAGCCAGAATATATGCCACTTTTTGCCAACAATATTTAAAGGGCTAGAGCTATGTTTTGAAAAAATGAAGGTTCGACTGTTGTTTAAAAAACAAACCTTTTTCAAACTTTTGAAAAAGAACCCTCTCCAAATTAAATATCAAAGGGACCGTTGCTTTCTCTTTACTTAAAAGGAGGTCAAAGCCATGGTCATTCCATTTTGAAAATCCATCGAGCTCGAGCAAAGCCTCTTTGCTGCCTTCAAGACCAAACAAGAAAGATTGGAGCGTTTTCAGAGAAGTTGTCAGAGTTTATAATTGCGCGACGCGCCTGTAAGTCTGCGTGACGCGCTCAGAAGAACTTTTTCACAGGCGCTCAACGGTCGCGTGACGCACCTGTACGTGTGCGCGACGCGCCTGTGCACAGTGCCCGGCCGACCCGACAGAGCCACCCGACACCACTTTGTGCGCGACGCCCTCCACTGTAAACGTGTCGCGCACATTTAAACCCTCCAATACGCCTCCAGCTCACATAAAAAGTTGCTCCAACTCTCCACAAAGGATTTCCATCAAGTTTGAAGGTATTTTTACGTGCTCTCCCCCTTGGTTTCAAAATTGCTAAGTGCTGTGAGAGGTTTAAAAAACCACAGTTCAAGTTTATAAAAAACTAGCTATTGATGTGGTGATGAGGTTAGAAGCAAAACACCAAAGGGTTGAATTAAGCACTAGTATGAGTGACCATTGCAATTTGCTCTCAAAATTGGGATAAGACAAGGTCAAAAATTTCATGTTATGTGCATTATTTGAAACAGTCAAAAGTTTTCCAAGGACACTTTGAAAGCGTGTAGGTCAAATGATTATGAGGAACAGTGATACAAAGGAAAGATAGTTGTCATGTGAGAGATTTCTCATATAGTTTGAATGATAAATGCTGGTTGCCATATCATAAAAACATCAAAAAGGCAGGGTTCTCTTACCACCAACACTAGAAAGTGCCATCACTGTGTTTTCTTTGGCTTGACTGTGTATGCCCTTGTTTGAAACCGTGCTGGAGTGGTAGATATATTGCTAAAGGCGCCTACAGGAAAGAAATTGTGTTGAACTAGGAGCTGTGTGTTTTCACCTTTATTAATCAAAGTAACAGAGATCCTATACCTTCAAATCATCAAAGGGCAAAGGGCACTGCTATAAACCACAGAAGGGACAGTTTTTCACTGAGTTTTCCACTTAACTGTCTTTGTTCTCCAAGCTTATTTTGATAAAGTTGATATTCAGATGGAGTAGAGTTTTTTTTTTTGCTACAAAGGCAAGGGTTTCACATTGATAGGGTGCTTTAACTGTTTGACAAGATAAACTCCCACAGACTTTGTTGAAATTTTAAAGCATTCTTCAAAAAATCTGTCATCTTGTTCCATAACGGTGAGATTGACTGTATGCTCACACTGGAGGTCGACTATGCATGTGGTATGATTCTGTTTGATGGAGTGACATATCAATAAAGGATAGTGAAGTGTAATAAGAGAAAAGTGTTTTGTTAAAGAGTAGTTTATTGGTTGAAAGCTACAGGGCAAAGTTGCTCCTACTTCTCACAGAAAAGACAGTTTTCACTATGTCTTTTGCTTGAATGTCTTTTATTCCTCGAGCTTATTTAATAAGTTGATATCCATATAGAGCAAAGGTTTTTCTAAAAAAGCCAAAGGTGTTACATTGACAAGAGGCCTTGATTATCTTGAAAAGAGAAAACTCTTACAGCCTCTGCTTAAAACTGTGGAACTTTTTTAAACTCTGTTACCTTTGTTCCAGGACTGTGACATTGATTGTCTGATTACACAAAGGGTTGATTGCATAGGACATAAGTTTGTTGAGTGATTGATACACTAGCAAAGACAAGTTTGAAATGATTGGAAGGTCTACTTTGGACAAAGATTAAAATGTGTTGTTAACCTCCAAACTTCACAAAAGAAAAGTGATTTTTTGACACTTTACACAGAATTTTCAATTAACAGTTTGTCTCCTTTTCACTGTGTGATCTCTTATTAAAAAGTTTGCTAGTTGAGATACTTTAAAGGTGGACAGGCCACTTTTTAAGGGAGCAGGGGTTCTTTATATTATGAGGGAACAGTGTGCAATCATCCAAATACATTGTTCACTATCTAAACAGTGAATTGACACAGTTTGGCTCCACGAAGGCTGTTTATAGACAATGAAGCTTTTTGGTTCTTCAAAAGCACATTTAGGTCAAAATTCCGCCCAGGCAAGACAACAGGAGTGGTTCACATAAGAGATATGAGCCAATATTTACAGAGGAGGTTAATGCTCATCCATCCATCCTTTTCAACTTCCATGAAGTAGGTTGTCTAGATTTCTTCCAGAAGATACAGGAGGTCAAAAGTTTCTCGCCATTGACACACCTATGCGCACTGAGGTTCCAGAACAAGCATTTCCAGGTAGCAGACCTTGATTTGAAGTTTTCTCCAAGATCAGTGTCCAAGGCCACCAAGATTCCATATCATGGCGAGAAATGGTTCAAACAGACCCATCTTGACTTGGAAGATTACAAGCCTTTCATCAAGCCTGAGCATAAAGATACTTTCACTGCTATTTTCCCTTTTTCTTATCTTCTTGACAGCTATGCTCCTCTTATGAAATTCATAATGAAGTATTTTACTTGTGAAGGGAGGTTTGATCGAGTTTATGCCTACCATGTCCGACTATTGATGCATTTCACTAGAACCAGACAACTAAATCTCCCTTACTTTTTATACAAAAGCATCGAGAAGATGGCATCCACAGTCCAGAAAAAGGCCCCACCTCTGCAAATACCTTCCATTTTCCATCATTCTCTGATCAAAATTATCATCCTACACCAGCTAGAGAAAAAAGAGGTTCCATGGGATGTTTTTATCAGCCACCCAGATTTCTCTACTGTTCCTCCGGTCCATACATCTCCCACTCAGCCTATTCATTGCCCTATACCCTTGTCCAGCAGGCCTACTCCTAGAAGGCTCAAAATTACTACTGAACAGTCAGGACAGCAGGAAGAAGGAGAAGGAAGTAGACAGCAAGAAGAGAAAGGTCATGAGCAAGAGGAAAGGGATGAAGAGCAGCAAAAAGAAGATGAGAAACAACAGCAGGACAGTGGTGAAGGTCAGCAGCAAACAGAAAATGATGAGCAGCAGCTTGATATTGGAGGACATGAACAACAGCTTGGGCAGGAAATTGAGCAACATCTTGAGCCACAAAATGAACAGGAAATCCAAGCACAGCAGCAGCTTGATTTTGGTGAAAAAGGGCAGCAAGTTGAAACACAAATTGAACAAGACATTGAAGTAGAAAAACAAGTTAATGTTGGCGGACAGGGGCAGCAAATTGAATAGCAAGAAGAAGACACACAGCAGCCTCAAGGAGAGCAGCAGTCTCAAGAGGATGTCAAGGGTAAAACAGTTGTGTCTCCTCCTCCCAAAAGAACAAAGCCCAGCACAGCAAGCAAGAAAGGGCTTAAATCTTCCAATCCAAAAGTGACAAAATTTGTCCCTAGCAAAAGAAAATCGCCCAAGAGGACACCCACTAGCATGCCAAGGAGGAAAAGTGTAAGATTGGCCTTCAAAGGGAAAAGCAAGGTTGGAGAAAGTAAAAAACATGGAGGTGCATTGGCTGTCATCCCAATCCGAAGTGATGACAGCGATAATGAAGCCCGCATTCTTGAAAACCTCCTAATCCATGGAGAGGGGCAAATTGAGGCATTAGAGAATGATCTTCAACGGGCAAGGAACTTAAACCATTTCTTGGAGATCCAAAGTAAACAGATGAGTGTTCACATAGCAGTTCATGAGGCATGAGCTATCAAATATAAGAATGAGGCAGCTAAGGCGCAAGTGAGGATAGAAGAACTCATTGGTGATTTTGATGAGGAAGAAGAGGGAGACCAGCCTAGGTGGAAGAGGCCTAGAACCATAGGGCTTAAAAGAGCCTTGGAAAAGGAGAAAGAGGAAGAACAGGCCCACCTTCAAGCTTTTCCCCTCACTGCCCTACTTGAGCAGGAAATTGAAGAAAATAAAGAGGCATGGCTAGAAAGAGTGAACAAACACTTGGAGATGAAGCTTGAAAGAGCAAACAAAGATCTGGAGCTGCAAAGGAAGAGGACACATCACTTTCAAAATTTGAATCAGTTTTCCAGGCGCAAACTAAAGGCAGCCCAAGAGAAATTGAAGAAGGCAAAGGGGAAGCGCCCGAAACGGAAAGAGGAGAAAGGCATGTCAGCACTTGACATTTTTGCCTCATCTTCAGAGCATGTTGCTAGGGACCCTTGAGGGTCATGCGCGCCAATTTTGGGCCTATTTTGACAACTTTTTTTTTTTGGCATTTTTTGAGTTTTTGGTCAAAAACTCATAAATTCACCATTTCATTTTGAGGATTTTTCAAGGGAGGAGGATGATACCATTTGATGCCATAATTTCATGATCAGGTCCTCAGTGATTTTCAGAGCATTTGGAGATCATTCGCCCCCTCAAATCGGCGAAAAATGCTCACTTTTTGCACATTCTGCCCGGCATATCAGCAGTCTGCAATTTTCTGGCTTTTTACACATATGTACAGATTTGGAGGACCTCCAAGCATCAGATTGAGGTGATTTTAGTTGTGCCGGAAAGTAGACACAGAGAGCTTTCCAACGGGCCATCATGAGCCTCATTTTGACACCGGGAAGGCTGCCAAATGTTTCCGGCAAGTCAAGGGACCTTTTTCTGATATAAATTTGAAGTATTTTTGTAATTTTTGAGCCTCAAAAATCTGCTTTTTCCAAATGTGCGTTTAGCTATTTTTGCACTTGGAAAATGTTGCAAAGTCAATTAAATTCCCTTTTTTAGCAATTTTTAGATATTTTATGAGATATTTTTGTGCCTTGGGCTTTGCAAAGCCTCAAGGACAAGTTTAGATATTTTGATTAGACCAATGGGATAGCTAGTTGCAACATGAGGTTTTCCTCACTCAAGCCTATTTATTCCATGGGCTTCATTGTAAACAAAGGCTGAACTTGAGAGAAGAAGCAATATATTGGTCATATGAGCTTTGAATAACATACTTGTGTTATGATTTTGGACTGCCTCTTGGATGATTTTGATGAATGATGAAGGATTGTTGATGGATTCCATGACATGATAGAATGGTATAGTGTTTCTTGCTTTGTTGTTGTCTTCTAGTTTTCATTCATGATACATGCTTCTTGCTGCTATAGATCAGTAGAGATTAAGTTTGAGATATGCCCATGGAGGCACCTCAAAATTCCTGAATCTTCATAGCTTTTATGTTTTCTTCTTCCTTAGTTGCACTAAAGAATTCTTAAGTGCTCTTTAGTAACTTTAGGATATTGTTGCTAGTTTTATTCATAAGTTCTATGCATGTTGAGTAGGATGTATGGTGTGCCCTGCTTACCTATGATTTTCCATAGTTCTGTCCATGAAGCTATCTCTTTGACTGATTAAGATTATCATTTTGTTTGAACCAAGGAGGCCTAGTCCCGATCTAGCCCTTTGCCTAAAAACTATGAAAGCTTGTTTGTCAAAGTGCCCAATAACTTAAAGACTGTGTTTAGGCATTCCAGCATAGTATTTTGAGTTGTTAGTCCTTCTTATGTGTTTTCCCCAAAGTCTGATAGCCATTTCCCAAAGTTAGAGGGTCTTATACTTCTATGCATGGCTGGAATGTTTGATTTCTATGTATTAATTAGATCATAGTTACATTTAGCATGATTAATGGCTTGCTATAACATGTTTATGTCTGCTATCAACTAGTTACACTTGAAATCCCTCCTCTTTCACAAACTTGATGTCCATTTACTCCATTTTTCCCAAAGATCCTTTCTACCTTGAAATCAAATTGGCCCTTCAACAGCCTTACATCGTCATCTATAGTTTTCTTGGCCTTTTGACCCCATAGCCCAGTTGATCTAACTTCTTGTTATCATTTTATATCTTTGATCAGTTTTATCCCTCACAAACTTAAAAAACCAAAAATCAAAAAACTTACTTCATAACTAGCCTAAAATCAGAAACAATAAGCAAACAAACATAGATATCCTTTACACAAATAGAGAGAGCCCTCTCTGAGTCCAGGAAGGCTAGGTCCTTGGGCTCCAAAGCTTGGTTTGATGTTACATCGTCATTTGGCTCACCAATCGGCCAAATCATGGGACCCTAACATAATGGCGATCACGGTGGGACTTTGAGTCAAAACATCCTAAGTATCCCTTAGGAACTCTCAAAATCTCAGTCAAACTTAGAAGAGTAGAATCTGGTTGTCTCACCATCCTAGCAAAATGATCAGTCAGTTATAGGAAACTTTTGCAAACCTCAGGACTACATAAAACTCAAAAAACCCCAAAACACTCCCTTAGATTGGTTTTTGTAAGTATTGGTGGTGGACCATACACATATACCTCAAAACAACTAAAAATCCAGCTGGCGACTCCACTAGCCTCCAGTAGGCCTTAATATTTTATCGAACTCTAGATTACCATCAAATTTATCTATCCCATCACTCACTAACATAGTGGGAGATGGTGGACACTGAGTACATGACAGTCTAGCAAACTCTTATAGACTCTTTGATCCTTTAGATACTTAAAAAAAAGCAAGTAGCCCATAGACCCATTTAGAGTAAACTCTTTTTGTTCTCATCACCCTAGCAAAGTGTTGAAACAAGTCTAGGATACTTTAACAAACCATACGCTGCACATAAATTCAGAAAATCCAAAACATTTCTAGATTAGTTGCCGGTGGTGGACCATAGCTATCTTCACAAAAAAAACCCAGTTCCACCTGGCGACTCCACTAGTTCATCCCTATTATATTGACCATCCTTCACCTTAGTATAACTTTAGAGAGACCACCCATCCAGAACATTCACCAATACCATCCTCTCTAAATTCTAAACCCAAAATCTGGCTTCACGAAGAATCAATACCAAATCCCATCCAGACCCAAATCCCCCTATCATAGTAGATGACCCAGAGAAGATCCTGTGGCAAGCTTCCGAAACTGACCATCTAGCTACTGGTAGATCCATCCGTAAAACAAGATCAGTACCTAAAAATCTCACTATCCTACCAGATTCACCTTTTGAATTAGAGTCATCAAAAACTCTTCTCAGAAGCAAATCATATAGTAAGATAAACTTTGACGATCTTGAAACCCTAGACCAATCACACAGTCATATTAGAGAAGCCTCACCTTCCACCCCCCCCCGACTTTCAGCTTCTCTATCAATTTGGCTCCTACCATCCCAAATATGCTCAAAACCAGATCAATAGTCCAAGTTCATCCGCCACACCTATTCAAACCACCTCATCTCAGCCTACTAGTCCTCATCTTGTACATCATCCATTAGCTCCCGTCATGGCAGCCTGGTACGTAGCTTTGGTGTTGCCACCGCCCTTGGCTCCTCTCCCAAATAAATATCAAGACAAAATCCCACACTTTACTGGAGAAGACACCACTACACCTCAATAGCATATAAGTAGGATGACCGATGCTTATGAATACCTGGAGGTACAAGATGAGACCGTCAGAATGAGAATATTCGCCCAAAGTCTTGGTGGTGAACCCAAAACATGGTTCAAAAGCTTAACTCCAAACAGTATCCACAATATCCCAGAACTACATCAAGTCTTCAGAAATAGGTGGGAAATTCGAAGAAACCCTATTCAAATCCTGTCAGAATATAACAACCTAAAACGGGAAAACGGGGAAAGTGTCCAGGCTTACTGCACTAGGTTCAACAGTGTATATAACTCCCTCCCACCTCATTTCAAACCACCACTTGGTTTAGCCTTGGCAAAATTCCCCGAGGGTTTCGATCCGGACATGACATATCATCTGAGAGACAAGGATCCCCCTACCTTAGAAGAAATGCAACAAATAGCCATAAAAGCAGATGCTAACTTAGCAGAAAAAAGGGCTAGGACTAGATCAGAAAGAAAGGTCACTTATAAAGACGAGGTCTCCACTTCATCACCTTCCCTAGATCCTAGAATATATGACTTAGTCAAAACCATGGCCAAAATGTGGGAAAGGATAAATGAAAAAGCTCCTGTTAGAGATAGCCAGCCTAACCCTCCAAACAGAAACCGAAACCAAAACTTTAGGAGGGAACAGCCCCAAAACAGACCAAGGGAAAATGACCAACAAATTAGGCCACCATTCAATGAAAAATATGTGGAAGAGGATGACAGGGATACAGAACCCATTGATGAAAGTCATTTAAATATTGTAGGGTCTGATAATGAAAGCGAGGTGTACCTCACAGAAGAAGAACAAGCGTTCTTTTCTCCTAATCAGGATGAGGCCAACTATGAATATCTCGACGACCCCGCCATAGACTTTCAAAATGCCATAATAGAAGCTCACGGGCAATATGACCTTAGAAGCAAAAGAAATCAAGATAATTCCAAGAAAGGTAACTCAGATACTGCTAAAACCCCTGATACCATCCTCAAGAAAGCAGTAAGCAGTGACAAAATCAAGGTCGAAAAGAGTGACCAAAACAAAGCTAAAGTTACCCAAACTAGTCCTAACTCAGCTGCTCCGAGTACTTCCACAAAAGTTACCGAAACCACTATGGAAAACAAAATCCCGAAACAAATCCAACAAACTCAGAACATGGAGAAAGTCGTGGCTGAAAAAGCTGAAACAAACATATCTAAACTACAGCTGCCTTTTAGCTTTGAAGGCGAAATTGCCAAGATCAAGATCACCATGCCTCTCACTGAACTCATTGCCCAAAACTATTATAAATCCCAAGTGATAAAGGTCCTGAATCTGGGGAATGATGCAAACACTGTTAATCTGGCTGATGACACTCCTAAAGTGTTGTTTGGTCCGAAGATAGAAGGAAAATTCCAAGAAGAAACTACTCTTCCATTTTACATTAGCCTAAAAATCCACGACCAAATCCTCCACAATGCCATGCTAGACTTCGGCGCCTCGCATAATCTTATGCTGAAGGTAGTAATGGAAAGGCTAGGCCTGGAAATCACAAGACCATACAAAGACTTGTATTCTTTTGATTCAAGTAGATTCAAATGTCTGGGTTTGATCAAAGACCTTTGTTTCAGTCTGGCCCAAATCCCTGCGAAACATCTAATCATGGATATAGTAGTGGCAGACATCCCTCCCAAGTATGGGATGCTTCTATCTAGATCCTGGGGATCCAAACTCCAAGGGAATATTCAACTGGACATGTCATACACCACCATTCCTGTGTTCGGCCAGACCAGAATACTCTATCGAGAATCACACATGAAATACATGATTAGCAGTCAAGATAGGCTAGACAACATTCCAATGTGTTCCTTGCGTTTTAACCTGAACTCTTTCATTATGCATATTGATGAAAACATGGAGGAAGAGTCAGAAGAAACTGAAATAAACTTTGATCCACCACATCAGTTGTCCCTGGTGCCTTATGATGAGCTAGACACTCAAAACTACCATGATCATGAACAGCTGTGTCATGAAGAAAGTAAGTATGTCCCTTCTAAGGTAGGATTAGAGCAAGAAGCGCAAACCCTTATGTACTATCAAGCGAATTACTCTAACCTTAGTCAAACACCAGAAATAACTTGCGAATTTTTTTTCCGGGTAAAGGCTTTAGAAGACTTACACATCATAAAATTGTTCGGAACTCGGGAGCAAGGGAGTTTAATGTTTCTACCATACCTCAAAGATTTACCATCATATGGATCATCCACTGCAAATGAAACTTTGACTATAGTCCCAACAGCTCAAAATCTAGAAAAAATGCCTGATAAACTTCTTATGAGCAAGAATGATAGTTTCAGTTCCAGCATACCTGAGCTACTGAAATTGGCTCATCTTCTGTTTTTTCATGAAGAACTCAGAAAAGCTAAAATCATAAATCTCATGCAGAATACCAATTTCTACAGGAAAAACAAGGGAAAATGCTGTGACACTTTTTTTCAGAATAACTCTGACAAGAGAAAACACAACAATTTGAAACAAACTGAAATAATCAGGGATAAAACAGATGGTCATAGAGTCTTTTTTTATTTTAGAAATAATACTACATATCCCTATAACAAAAATTATGTTTTTTCTACCCAAGACCATGATTTACCAATTAAAAGTGCTTTTAATCATGTATTTTCGCAAGATTATGTTTTAGGTCATGTTCAAAAGATTCCCTTGCAAAGTAGACAGCTTAAAGATTTCTTCCAGTTTGCGGGAAGTAGATCTAATTTCAAAATCAAAATTGCAAAACCACCCAATATCAGGAATCTGTTCATGAAGGCCATGTTCCCAGTTTTAAATTTTTGCATTTTTGCATACTCTGACGATGTCATTATCTATTTCAAGAATGATCAAGAGTACATGCATTACTTGAGGAAAATGTACAGTAAGGAAAGGAGTGGAAATAAGATATTCAAAGAGGTACAATGGGAAGATACCGGGCTGTTTAGAGATTCTTGCATGAATCCCTGTGTCATGTTAGAGAGAGAAAACTTCCCAAATTTCTCTTTTCAGGAGTTGAGTGGGCCAAGAGTGAGAGGAGATCCTTACGAGGATAAGATGCTTAAATTCCGTCATTTCCAAGATTTCTGAGTTTGAAACACTTTCATTCATTGTACATACCATTGTTTGAAATATAAAAAATAGAAAAGACAAAAACAGTAAAAGATAGAAAAGGGGGCGAGTGAAGATAGAACAAGGCCCCATGTTCCAAAAAATAGTCCTTCGGAAAGCAAGCAAGTCTAAATGCCGCTACTAGTACTTCAATGTCTTGTTCAGCTATCTAGCCTAATCATAGCTGAGCATGTTTAAATTTATTTGCTGATAAGTTAGTGAGTGAAAAAGATAGTCAACATTGTGTAAGATTGACTTATCACAAAGTTTAGATTAGGGAGAGATTCTGGTTCCACGTGCCTAAAACAGAACCAAAGAGAGAAGCGAGGGATGAAAAACACATGGTACATCTTAGCCCCGCTTTTTCTAAATTTCCTTTATGCAAAATAATAGTTGTGTGCAGCTTGTCTTTTATGCCGCAAATGCATGACAAATCAAACTGCCTAATCCTGATTTGATCATCTTTTAAATTTCATGTTTTAGACTAGAGAACAAAATCCTGTCAAACTGCTTAATCTTGACGGTCGATCTAGCATAGGTAGAGTAATGAAGGAGTTCATCAGTTTAATCTGAACTCCCGGCAGATATAAGAGTAGAAATAGATAGGTTCATTTTGCAAAAACAAAAATATACATTGTCAAAAGGCTGCTAGTTCAAATGCGCCAAAGAGAAGAAAAAAATATTAGGAAAGATAGTGGGGTAGGTAGAAGTATCATTTATGTTAATCATGCTGTCACTTTTCAGAAATAACATCAAAGAAGGGTGAATTTTTGTGCCAATGGATAAGGAACTAGTCTTCATAAGCCAAAAATCTGAATTCTGGACACCTCCTGACGAGGAGCTGCCCTCCCCAAGTGGAGCCACTGTTAGTCATCAGTATTTTTCACTGGTTAGTGATGACTAGATCCATAGTTGAGTTTTCTAGAAGCTCATTTCCATACGTCAATTTTTCATCTAGAAAACCCTCATAGAAATTTTTTCGCCCTCCTACTTTTCAGTCCGCCCATGTCAAAGTCAAAACTCATTATCACTATCCTATCTAGCTTTAGCTCTATTGGTCTGCCCATCAGCTCTAAAAGACAAATCCAAGTCTATTTCAAAAGCCTCTCCTAAGTTAGGAAGTGGCGCTTTAAGGCATTTTACCCTTGGAAAACATCGAAAAGCCAAAAACCTCCATCTGATACAAACCAATCATGACAGACCTCCCACTCTGCAAATCAAGTTAATCACAGCTCTAAGTCGCGCCACTTACACACCCCTAAGTCTCAGCACTGTATAGACCACAATCTTAAGCTGATTATTAGGTGTTTTACAGTGTTTTATGGATTTTGCAAAGGCAGGAAATATAACATCATCTCAGAAGAAATTGCTTGAATCTACATTTAGAAGAACAACTGCTTCTCAATGTAAACATGAGTCTGAGATACATCTGCAGGGTAAGGAGTTACTCATCAAAGTCTTACAACTTCATTAAGCCTGATAAGCACAGTAAAAGAAAGACAACACTGTCAAACAAACTGGTAATTTGTCATGGCCAAGAACCTCCTTCATTTACAAGCAGAGGGTTAAGGCGCCTCCTTCATCTACAAGCAGAGGGCGCTGGCCAATATTGATTTTAAGGATTGCAAAGCACAGGCTTTCTTTTTACTAGACAATAAAATAGTGACTCTAGGTTTCTGAATGTAAATGATGATTATAACAGGGCTAAGATCTGAAATATGCAAGACAAGAGAGACAGAGTGTGTGGTTTTTTAAAGAGAATCAGTTGAGGTTTCAGTCATCATCAGGGAGCATAAAAAGAGACTCTTCAATCAAAGCTATCATAACAAATATCTCTATAGGGGTGTTAAGATGCATAGTTTCAATTAGTCTTACGAGAAGATATGGGTGAAAAATTTTGTGTGTTCTTCGACTACTGGTAAAATGTCAGCTTAAGATCCATGGTTTATGAATAGTTGCAGCAGGTAGAAAAGCGACATATATCGAGCAAAGACCTAAGACGTCTTGCTATCAGTCAAAGCGCCGGTGTAAATCCAGCCGTTGCAAGCTACACTCCATTACAAAGACAGGCCAGCAGTTATTCCATATCTTATATACTTTCCTTTTCTACACAAGGACAGAAGCTGGTTATGATTTAAGTGCTAAAAACCCTAGGAAAGACATGCAAAGCTAATCAAAGAATGGCATTATTGGAAGTAACTCCATTTATGAAACAAGTGCCTTTTCAAAATAAGTTTGTCCTAAGTTGACAGTAAAAATCTGAGCCTGGTTTTCCCAAGAGATACAGCAGCTAGTATATAGAGTTATAAAGTATAAAAGGACTTTGGGCATACTCTCAGATTTTGAAGAGGTTTTCAAAACAAGTACAAAACTGTCATTATAAATATCAGAGGTATCACATCAACATTGGGAGCAGATGAAATATTGTAAAAGAAAGCACCCTCTTAGACAAAGGATGATCAAACCTGGGTAGGTACCACTACAGTTTACACCTTTAGTCAAAATTCAGTTCACAGGGGGCATCATTTAATTCCAAAAAGGCATTAAGAGCAAGATGTTAGTTTGTGTTGAAGAAAGGGAAAAGAATCTCTGTCAAAAGGTCAAAGAATACCCCTGCAGCATGAAATATCCTTTACAGGTGTCCTCTTTTCATAGCAAAGCACCAGAATTTTTAAAAAAAGGTTATTGAGATGATAGTTCATTGTTACAAAGGAAGGTAGTTTCCCCATGAAACAATTCGAAACACCCTGCTATTACATTTTCAATAAAGGAAAACTCTTGGAAGAAAATGCCCCTCTTATTAAACAGAGAATAGTGGGAGCTCGGACAATATCACTAGGTCTCACCCACAGTTAGAAAGGAGCATCAGTTGGAGACATGCAGCTACAGTCCTAAGGAAGATTTGATCCAGTTTTTCTCTAGCAAACAGGTGGAGGTATATAGAGCAGAAAAGTGCCAAATCAAATTTTGAAGTGATAGGTCATTTCCTTGCAGATGTCAAAGGATGCCCCATCAATCATTGGTGTATTACTAAGTGGACCTTCCAGGTTGAAAATATCACCAAAAGGGGCCAACAATAGCAGAGGTTATTCCCTAATGTTAAAACACAGTGAAATAAATCTAATCCTGGAGGTTTGTTATTATAAAGGATCATACTCACCAAAACTAGCCAGAATGTATGCCACTTTTTGCCAACAATATTTAAAGGTCTCGAGCTATGTTTTGAAAAAATGAAGGTTCGACTGTTGTTTAAAAAACAAACCTTTTTCAAACTTTTGAAAAAGAACCCTCTCCAAATTAAATATCAAAGGGACCGTTGCTTTCTCTTTACTTAAAAGGAGGTCAAAGTCGTTGTCATTCCGTTTTGAAAATCCATCAAGCCCGAGCAAAGCCTCTTTGCTGCCTTCAAGACCAAACAAGAAAGATTGGAGCGTTTTTGGAGAAGTTGTCACAGTTTATAATTGCGCAACGCGCCTGTAAGTCTGCGCGACGCGCTCAGGAGAACTTTTGCACAGGCGCTCAACGGTCGCGTGACGCACCTGTACGTGTGCGCAACGCGCCTGTGCATGGTGCCCGGCCAACCCGACAGAGCCACCCAACACCACTTTGTGCGCGACACCCTCCACTGTAAACGTGCCGCACACGTATAAACCCTCCAATACGCCTCCAGTTCACATAAAAAGTTGCTCCAACTCTCCACAAAGGATTTCCATCAAGTTTGAAGGTATTTTTACGTGCTCTCCCCCTTGGTTTCAAAATTGCTAAGTGCTGTGAGAGGTTTAAAAACTACAGTTCAAGTTTATAAAAAACTAGCTATTGATGTGGTGATGAGGTTAGAAGAAAAACACCAAAGGGTTGAATTAAGCACTAGTATGAGTGACCATTGCAATTTGCTCTCAAAATTGGGATAAGACAAGGTCAAAACTTTCATGTTATGTGCATTATTTGAAACAGTCAGAAGTTTTCCAAGGACACTTTGAAAGCGTGTAGGTCAAATGATTATGAGGAACAGTGATACAAAGGAAAGATAGTTGTCATGTGAGAGGTTTCTCATATAGTTTGAATGATAAATGTTGGTTGCCATATCATAAAAACATCAAAAAAGCAGGGTTCTCTTACCACCAACACCAGAAAGTGCCATCACTATGTTTTCTTTGGCTTGACTGTGTATTCCCTTGTTTGAAACTGTGCTGGAGTGGTAGATATATTGCTAAAGGCGCCTACAAGAAAGAAATTGTGTTGAACTAGGAGCTGTGTGTTTTCACCTTTATTAATCAAAGGACCAGAGATCCTATACCTTCAAAGCATCAAAGGGAAAAGGGCACTCCTATAAATCACAGAAGAGACAGTTTTTCACTGAGTTTTCCACTTAATTGATCCAGGGTAAAATCTTAATACCCTTAACCAAGACCTTTTAATTCGGCTGATAAATAGAATTTCATTTAATTAAAGACGTTAAAGAACTTAAATGAACAATTGTAGCTGTAAATAAGAGGAACATAAATGAACAAGATCAGCAATCATAAGAACACATTGTTTGATGACGGAGTTCATCCAGGAGGGACTACATCTCCGGGTCTCGGTGTCAAGATGGTGTAGGCCGATGCATTATGTGTTGTAAGAAGAGATGTACATGGATGTGCTTTCCTATGACATACAAGGAAAAATTTCCCTCACGCAGGAGTGGCTTGACTTCTTTAAGAGATATTCCACTACAGAACTCTCATACATAAAGAAAGAATCCTATCAGTATGACCATAGCTGACATGTAGCAAATGAGAGTATCCCGCCAATCCTGGCAAACAAGGGATCTCAAAATACACATAGCAAATAAGAGCATCCCGCCAATGTGGCATAAAAGGGGCTCATACATGACACAAATCCATCGCTGAAAGTACATCAAAAACAACACAAAGCAAGATCCCACGACTCATGTATCAACCAGGATCTGCAAGACATAATGCATCTCAACGGGAAATAAATGAAGAAGTACATGGAATACACATCATATACCTCATGCTGCCATTTGCTGAAGGCTGAGAAGCTCTGCGGCAGAATCTGAAAACACCATCAATCTTGTGGCGTCGAGTGTTATCACTCAGGTTTTCCTAGAAGTTGTGTAAGAGGAAAGTATACCCGAGGTAACCACAAACCAATCTTTTAGATGCAGAATCTAGCCAATCTGCATCCAGAGAGGGCTCTCTCTTTATAATTTATCTTTGTTCTTGGAAGGTTTTAGGCTAGTTATAGATTCAAGAGTTTGTTTTGGGAAAATGGTGGAATCCACAAACTAAGGGCAAGGTTGAGAGTTTTCAGTCCATTGGGCTATGGAGTCAAAGGATGGCTTTACTGGATTTCTATTATAAACACAAGATGGTATTATAGGGCAAGATAGCTAGACAGAGAACAATCCTTAAAATTTAAAGTGGATGGGATGATCTTGAAGGGATGAAAGGCAGCTAAGAATATTTCACCATGTTCAAAAGAAAGAAAACGAGATGACTACAAATAAAGAGCAATGAAGAATTCTTTATTATAGTAATCGACAATCCTTAAATTAGCAAAGCAAGATCATTTAAGAATTCATGCTTATAACTAATTTAGAGGAAAACATTAAGAACAATCACATTTGAAATCAGAGTACAATTAAGCAAATTCTGATTCAATCCTTTATGTAAATTATTCAGAAATGGACATGATGATATTATAAACTAATATAAAATTTCAGACAAAACGGTAGAAAAACTTATTGAACTGTAGTCCAACACATGAATCCTGCAACAAGTCCAGTGCTTTAAATCGTCATCCAGTAAGCCACGAATAAATTTCTCCAAGATGCTTTTATTCCGAAAATCTCAATGTTACAACAGAGTAATAGAATCCACCCTCAATACTCTCTTTGAGGGTTTATTTATACACTAAATAATTTAAAATATCTCACACTATCCTAGCCCATATTTTGGGGTGACTAAGGATTAATTTACAAGTAAACAGGAGACAAATGGTCTCGTAGATAGAATAATAAGTAACTGTTGATGTGCTGTTTCCTTTCTTTGTGGATGTGCTGGAGGTACGTGCTGAAAAAGGGCTCGTTGCTGTCTTTTGGAGTAATTTCTTTGCTTGCTTGATACTCTTTGTCTTTACGGATACTCTTTAACCTGTGTAGCTGATACTCTTTCATCCGTACTCATTTTTATCATTTATCTGATAGTAAAGATAAAATTCTTATCCTGAAAATAACTTTTATAGAATTTCCAACATTTCTTTCCACCATTGATTATCTGGTATCATGGTCCTTTTGAGTTTTCTCAATGTTTCATCTGCTTCTGTGAGTTTGTAGAAGGTGGGCTCATTAGGAAACAGATACCTTATTTCATGTTCCAGATGAAATAAATTCCTTACTCTATCATAGATATTTCTCCCTGTTGGTAATGTTGATTGTGGTAAACTAGGAGAACAAGCAGCTGTATTTTGAGCATGAGCATTTATTTTCTTTATATAAGTTTCTAAGTCCATTATTTGATCCTATGTGAGCATAGGACTTGGTAACCCACTGTCCAACAAAGCTTGAAATTTCTCTCTGAAAATGTTGATATCAACCAAAATATCTGTGCACTTCCTTTCTAAATTTTGCATGAAAGTTCTCTTGATGAAAACTCTCTTTATTTCCAAAACTGTGCCTGTCCTGTCATCAATCCCTAACACTGCAAGCTGTTGTTTTGTCCTGGTGTTCAAAAATTGAATGAGCTGATTGGCCTGCTCAGGCCTGCCTCTTAATTCATTTATGGTTCTGTTTATTTCTTCTTGGGCTATTTTAACCAACTCATTTTGTTCAAAAATAGCTTGAACAGAGGGCCAAATGCCCTTTATTAACTCAATGATGTTACCCCAAAGAATGTCATTTATTTCCTTTAATGGCTTCTCCAATGAAAGATCTTTTTCCAAAGCCTGAACCAATTTTTCTAGCCTTTTTATTTCCCTGGTGTTATCAGCAGCTGTCTTTTTAGATGTATCATATTTTTCCTCCAATTTTACTAATTGCAATTTCGTTTCTTGGAGCTCTGTGACCCTTAGTTGTAGACTTTCCATCTGCTTTATTAATTCATCAGAATTCAAACCAGAAGTGTTTACCTGGGATGGATGTATCTGCTGCCCTGTTATTGTAGTACCTGTTGTTGATGTCTGCCTGATAGTTTCCTGTTCCTGCAAAGCTTTTTCCAATTCCTTCTCCATTTCACTTAGTCGCTCAGTCATATTTAGGAGCAACTCCATTATTTCTTCCTGTGAATTCCCTTTTAGAACTTCTTGGGTCTGAGGGTGCCTTGAGGCTGGCAATTTTAGCTGCTTTCTGAGTGCAGCTATGTCATCATCTTTCTTCTTTATTAATGCCTCAATACTTTTAATGTCTTTGGGATTGTGACCCAAACCAATGATTATTTATTCTAAAGACTTTATTCTATTATCTTTGGCCTGTGAAGATGCCTTCTCAATTTGCAATTGTGTAGTAGTGTTATTCAAAGAATCCTGCAGCGTTATAGCTGCCATGGCCTTGTTGGTAAGAGTGGAATAGACCATTTCCCCAGTTTGTCTGTGTAGCTCTATTTGGTCTAAAGGATGAATGTCCTTTGCCAGGACCCCAAAATTTGTTCTAATGTAATCTGCTGCTGACATGGGCTTTGGCACTTTTGATTTGAAGTGACTCATTAACATTTTTCCCTGTGAAATGTCAAATGCTGACATTAACCTCTCCTTGTTATGTGGAGCCATCTTCATATATTGATCATAAACTTTCATTCTTAAGGGATCATTTTTTGCCTTTATGTTGATGAAAGTTCTTTTAATATCCCCTGTATCTGTTTTGGGTGGTTTGAAAGAGGATACTTCAGTACTTAATTGCTTTTGTAAAGCTTTCCCTTTCTGGCTTATGTTTATTTCACTTACTGTGCCAGTTTGCTGACTATCTTCCCTTCCATCATCAAATACTTCATATATAATTTCCACATCTGGAGGTGGATTTGGTTTCTGTTTTTTGACCTGATGTACCTGTGAGGTTTCTTTTGGAGGAGTGGTGTTTGAAACCAGCCTTTTCTTTCCTATTTCCACATTTGATGGAGTCTGTAACTCTGGAACCTGTGGATGTTGTACCTGAGTGGGAGAAACCTGTGATTGTTCAAGTGCTTTGGAAGTTTGTGGTTTCTCTGCCATGACCAAAGTTTCAATAACCTGGATTGCAGGTTCTTTTCCTTTGCCCTTTGATTCTGCTGCAACTGATGAACTGTTTTCCTGTAATGCTTGCTGTAGAGTTGCTGCTGAAGAAGTGCCAATGTAGGGTACCTGCACTTGACCATAAGATTTTAGGTCAAAGTTCTTCTCAACATCTTTCATAATTTTATTCATTTTGTCAGCTTCACTTTCTTCCTCAACAAGTGTTCCTTCAATCCATTCATCTTGATTGGCATACTGTTCTAGATCAGGAATCTTGTGGTGTATATAAGGGGATGATTTATTTTTTAATCTCTTTTCACAAATAAAACCAACTGGGTCATAAGGAACCCAACGGAAAGATGTTTGGAACTTTCTCTGTAATATATTTTCTGCCTCTCTCTCGGCCTCTCTAGAGTTGCAGATGAAAGGACCTAATTGACTTTTGATCCTTAATTGAGCTTTCTTCTTAACATTACAAAAATGGATCACATCTGAATTGTTCATCTGCCTGAAGTATTCCAAGGCAAAAATCCTCATGGGCACATATCTGGGTAACCTGAATGGATGTAATTCACATCCATAAATTCTGATGACTGTATGGTTTTGATACAAATACCAATCCCCAACTTTATAAGTCCTTGAAAGTTGCAAGGTCTTTCTAATTTCATTACTGAGCCTTGGGGGAGGAATTCCTGTTAACAAATTTGTTGCAGGATATACAAACTGATCAATGAATTCAGTGTAGGAATAGGGAGAATCAGAGGAAGAATGAATTATGGGGGACCAAAATATGACTGACCTGGGGTTTCCCTTGGCATCAAGTTTTTGAACAGGGAAAGGGAACCTTTCTGACTGATAGTAGATAATGAGATGATAGATGACTGAGGAGTATTTAAAAAAAATTTCAACATCTAGCCTTATGAATTGATCATGGATCTTGTTGGCTATGAAGGAAGCAAAGTCATATTTAATCTCAGGAGGTTGCCCAGGAGTAAAAATGGATAGCAAAGCCAAGGTTATTTCATCCACATATTCACTGGTGTTGAATCCTAAGACAAAAGATATCATATTTACAATGAGCCTTCCCAATGTATTGAAATAATAAAAACCATAGGGAGGAGACCCTTTTGGCTGATGCTCAGGTAACATGAAATTCTGACACATGGATTTTAGCTTTTCTGGGGTTAATTGCCTGGTCTTCTCAATCAATTCTTCCATGGACAATGGTGCTAGTTCTTGGTCTGGTTCAAAGTGTAACATGGCATTGATAGCCTGGGGAGTAATGGGAAACATAACACTTTGATCAGGAGCTATTACAACCCTTTGAGTGGGATCATAGTTTGAATGGAAATAATGGATGATTTCTGGGAAATAAATGACTAAAGGGATGAGATATCTCGGGAGATTGGATTCCCACAACCTAATGACATCTTGCCCCTTCGAATAATCGTCTCTGCAGCGACAATAACTCAGTAGGGGACTTTCATCAAAATGAAAATCTTTAATTTGGAAATCTTTATCTACCAAAGGTAAATATTCCAATTCACGGTGAGGGGCATTCAGTGGAGTGATATTCAAAGCTGCCGGGGCCTCCATTTTGGTTCTTGTGGATTCAAAACGGAGGTTTCTGGTTTTCTTCACAGGTCGGGCGTGATTTCTAAAATGAAGGGAATTGGCACAATTTGTAGGTTCAGGGAGCAATTACACAGTTTTAAAACCTTAGGGGAGGAACTCAGTGATGATTTTAATCACTAATTCAGCGGAAAAACAAAGAACACAGAGTTTACTTGCAGCTCGGGGCGGAGTAGGATAAATACCTTGTCTTTGGAAGCAAGCTGGTTCTTTAACCGGTAGCAGGCGGCAGCAGGAGGACGATTTGAACGCAGGTCTGGCGGATTTATGGAGCGAAAGTGACTGAAACAGTGGATTTTAATGCAAATTCGAAATCGTAGCAGAGAGCGCAGTTGCGTTTGACAGCGAAAATAATGGAAAAAAAACACGAAAATTGACTTTATTTACAAGTTAAAAAGGGTTTTTATTTTTCCGAGGAGTGATGTCATCGACGTACGGGCTGACGTGAGTGAAGGTCGGGCGGTAAGTGGTAAGCGGTAACCCCGCACCACTTTTGGATGAGGGTGGTTTAAGTCGGGAGGGCAGCGATTCCACAAAGCATTTGCCACGTGGACGGTGGACTATTCAAATAACACCCATCCCCCGCTAGTTAAAAGGCTGACAAGGGATGGGTAGCGGAATTGACAGGGATCGTTGATCTGCAAAGGAGTGATCAAACGGCTGAAATGATGGGGAGATCGCGAAGGATTAAAGCGTGGGCCCGTCGGGCTTTAAAACAATTAAAGTTTAATCTAATCACCCCGGGAGATGTATAATAGGCGGAAAATAAGGTTATTAGTTAGTCCTGATGACTAATTAATCCCGTATGTGTAAAGAAAGGGGTTGCGGCGGGGTTTGGTTAAGTGGAATTCCAGGTGGACAAACCACGGTGGCACGAGGCTTTTCCGAAGTTTTATTTGGAATTAAAACTTTAGTTTTATTCATATTTTTGTGTTAAACATACATATCGCATGTTTAAAGTTATATATATATATATATTTTTATTATATGGTAACAAATAAACATTATTTAATTACCATAAGAGCAGGATTATAATATAAAGATATATTTAACCAAAGGGCTTGTGAAGCGGGGTTTTTAATGAATATTTAGGAAAATAATTACTTTCGTTAAACTTTATAATAGAAGGGTTTTTGGGGTATTTATAAAAAGGAGTTATATACTTAGGATAGGGCATTTTACTAGGGATTTAGTAAAATAGAGTTAAACATTAATATGAGAAAGGGACAATGGAACTCAAAACACTTTGCTCATCTAAGAAAGTGATATTTTCTGAAGTAAAATTGCAATATCTTATCTTCAACACTTAAACTTAGAATAGTAAGTTATTTTGAGGGATTTTTATGGAATTTTGCATAATTTTCCTAAGCAAAATGAGATTTTACTTAGGAAAAGGTTAAACATGAATGATTATAATGATGAATTATCTCAACCACTTGTGTCTTTTTGATCATTAGGCCGAGGGTCCGGTCCCTCCAAAAGTCAAGGAAATGCCTTGAGCCCTTTTGATCTCCAAGTACCCTATTACTTTGGGGGAAATTAGTAAAACTTTAAGGGAAAAAGTGATGAGGGAAGTTAATGATTTTGACTTTGCTTGCTGTGATTTTCCAGTGTATTTTCTGCTTCAGTATTTGTGATGAAAGTAAAGGATCAACAACATGTAGCAGCACATTCATCAAATAACACTTTGCAGCACCATCTACCTACCCTATCTACTTAACACTACCATTTTCTCTTCTTTATTAGGGTGCATTTAGACTTGCAAACCCTTATCAATCTTTTCTTTTTACAAGGCAAATCTATCTAATTCTATCCTTATTACATCCAAGGGCTCAGATTAAACTGTTGAGCATCTTTTATTCACTCTACCTATCTACTCATCTGCCAAGATTAAACTGATTGGTCAGATATTTATTCTCTAATCTATAACATGAAATTGAAATATGAGTAAGTCAAGTTTAAACATTTTGACATATTCATGAATTGTGGAAAAGTTTAACAAGCTGCACACAATCACTTATTTACAAAAATGAAATAGTAGTGGAATTTGGATTTGCACACTTTCCTTGGTCTATTTTTTTGCTTGGGGTTCATTTCTTTCACTTTTTTGACCATTTTATTCTTTTTACCCTTTGATATTTCTTTTAGGGTATACCCTCTTTACATTTTTTAAATTTTTTGATTTTTTGGTTTTTTAAGAATATGGAACACCTTTGCTCAAGAAAGAAGGTTTGAACATATTCCATAGTTCAATCAAGACAATCATGAAAGATGAAACCTATTGGTATAGGAGTCTAACACTGGCTCCACTTGGGGATGGCTTTTCCTTGTGAAAAGTCAAGAACAACAGGTCAGTTGCCTAAACATGTCTTCAAACTGGAATTATGTAATATCCTTTTCCTGGTAGCTTTATTGTACATATGATAGTGAAACTCTTGAAGCTTAGGGCCTTCACTTCGGGCTTCAACTTCCAGAAGTCACCATCCAATCCAAACTGCATTAACAAAAACAAAACAACAAAAAAAACAATATATTATGTACAAGTTAGAAATATTAAAACATTCTAGTAAATTGGATCAAAATAATGCTTAAGCATTCGACCATTGACTGGTCCTTCTTCAGCTTCTGAATTGTCCACATATTTCAAAAAGTATGTATTATTCCCCTGCAAGGCATGAATGGCATAGGGCCCTTTCCACAAAAAATCAAACTTTCCATGTTTCCCTTTTTCTTCTCTTCTAGAATCCCATCTCAGGAATTTATCACCTAGTTGAAAATCTTCTGATTTAGTCCTTTTATCAAACATTTTCTTTAGCTTTTCCTGCAAAACTTGTGATCTTTGGTATACCTCTTCCTTGGTTTGTTGCAGGTGGATTGTTTGATTAATTCTTCTTTGAATGTCATTTGGCTCCACTTGAGCCTCCTGAAGTAATTTCATAACAGGAATTCCTAAAGATGATGGGAATCTTGCTTCAATGCCATAAAATAACTCATATGGACTAGTCCCAATAGATTTATTAGTTGTAAGTCTGTTTGCCCACAATGCATTGGTCAGTTTCTTATGCCAATTCTTTTTGTTTTCTTCCAATAACTTTTTGATGATATTGATAAGGCTTTTATTACAGGATTCTGCTAGTCCATTACCCTGGGGGTAATAGGCTGTTGAATGGCCTAAAGTAATATGATATTTATGGCAGAAACTAATCATTTTATTTGATTTAAATGCAGCAGCATTGTCTGTTATAATCTTTTCTGGACAGCCAAATCTCGAAAGTATGTTGGTTTCTAAAAACCCTATAATCACAGAATCATTGGACTGTCTACATGGGATGGCTTCAATCCATTTAGTGAAGTAGTCTGTGGAAGTTAAAATCCATCTATGTTGCCCTGAAGAAGGGGGATGAATTTCTCCAATAAAATCTAACCCCCATTGTTGAAAAGGTCTTTCTGTGGAAACTGGTTTTAAAGGCAGAGGTAACAACTTTCTTTTACCCTCAAATATCTGACATTTATGACAAGTTGTTACAAATTTCTTAACATCAGAAAATAAAGTTGGCCAGTAAAAACCAGCCCTTAAGATTTTGTCTGCAGTTGATTTCCAGTAGAGATGTCCTCCACAATCCCCTACATGAAATTCATTAAGTATTTTATCAGCTTCATCTTTTAAGAGACAATTCAACAAGATTCCTACATGATTTTTCCAAAATAAAGTGCTATCTAAAATACAATATTTCAAAGATGTCATTTTTACAAATCTTCTTTTGGTTCTGGACAACCCTGGAGGAGCTTGCAGGTTTAATAAAACATGAATTATATCAGTGTACCAAGGTGAATCTAAGAAAGCTTGACTGATCTATGGAGTCGCCATCTCCTGATTGTCATCCAGTTCATTGATGTCTAAGGCTTGGCAATTGGTTTCTGTCATGAGTTGTGCCAATCCTTGACCTTTTATGAGTTTTGTTGGTTTAATATCAATATCATATTCTAAAATGGTAGCTATCCACTTACCTCGTTTACCTTCAATTTCATCTTGAGTCAAAATATCTTTAACTACTGCATTAGGCACATAAGCTATCACATGAGAATATAATATGTAAATTCTGAAATCTTTGATTGCTTTTACCAATGCAAAAGCCTGTTTTTCCATAATATTGTATTTTAGAGATGCATCCCTCAGTGCTTTACTAAAAAATGCTATTGGCTTTTCACACCCTTGGTCATCTTTTTGAAGTAAAACAATTGCAACAGTATGTTCAGAAGCAAATGAAAAAATAATAAAGTCTCTATCAAATTTAGGACTGGTCAGAACTGGTGTCCTTGTTAAAGCCATTTTAATTTCCTCGAATGATTGTTTGGCTTCTACAGTCTAGTCAATGCTTGAATCTTTCCTCAACATGTTAGTTAGTAATCTAAGTAACTCTGGTAGACTAGAAATAAATCTTCTCAGGAAATTAATTTTTCCTATGAACGCTTGCAATTCTTTTATGTTTCTGGGGTGGGGTATTTGCAAAATTGCTTGAATTATTTCTGGATCAATCCTAATGCCATCTTTAGAAATGATGTGCCCTAAAAGCTTTCCTTCTTCCAAACCAAACAATGACTTCTTAGGGTTTAAAGAAATCCCATATTTTCTGCACTTTATAAATACTTGCCTTAAGTGATCTAAATGTTCTTGATCCGTTTTAGAAAAAACAGTCAAATCATCTAGGTAAATAACCAAAAAATCATGTATCTCTTTAGCAAAGGCAATGTCCATTGCTCTTTGAAATGTAGCTCCTGCATTCTTGAGCCCAAATGGCATTTTGACATATTTAAACGTACCCCATGGTGTTGTAAATGTTGTTTTATCCTGATCATCAGGATGAACCAGAATCTGGTTGTACCCTGAAAATCCATCCAGTAGTGATATTCTCGAAGATCCTACTACCCTTTGCAGAATGTGGTCCATTTTCGGCAGAGGATAGTTGTCTTTTAAAGAAACTTTATTCAAATTTCTTAAGTCGACACATAGTCTAATTTCTCCTGTCTTTTTTCTTGTAGGTACCAGGTTAGAAACCCCTTCTGAGAATCTGATAGGAGCTATAATCCCTGCTTCAAACATCCTTTTGATTTCCTTTTCAATTGAGGGTAATAAAATAGGATTTATTCTTCTAAGCTTTTGTTTAAAAGGTTTCTGGTCTGGTTTCAAAGGTATAGTGTGTTGAATGATGGATGTATCATAAGATTTGAGGTCTTCATAACTCCAGGCAAAAACATCCTGGAATTCTTTTAATAGTTCAACATATTTAACATTTTGATCTTTTGGAAGAGATTTGGACAACTTGACCATTTTGGGATTTTCTGGGGTTCCTAAGTTGCATTCTTCCATATCAGCCTTCACAGGTTCCATTTTAGGTCTAAATGGAATATCATTTGAGTCAAACAGATCTTCCAAAGGAGTTAATCCTTTGGGAAAATGATTATCTTTTAAATTGATAATTTCTGTCTCATCTTCTATGATCTCATCAGATTCCATGTGTTTCAAACTTTGCATGTCTTTTTCAGTGAATGTGGTTGGATGCAGCATATGAATTGCATTTTCTCTTGAAATTTCTATTTTTTGTTCTTTTCCTTGATCGGATTCATCAATAGTTATATCCTCATCTATATTACAGTTAGAAAACTCATTTTGAAGTGTCAAAAAATTATTGATTTGATTGTTATTCACAAATACTTGCCAATTCAGAAGATTGTCTGGTATTGCAGGCCTGTGCCTAATCTCAGCTGAAAACCGATGATTAGGGTCAAAAGGTAACTTGCATGTACTAGCAAACATTGCCAAACTGTGAGCATGTAAATTTTGTTTCCTGGGAATCTTGGCAAGTTGAGCTTGTAAAAATGTGTTGAGAATCTCTACAACTGTCTCTCTGTATTGTTTCAGTCTCATGTCTTTTGTTGAACATTCTCCTTTAATCTGTTGAATGATTAGTTCAGAATCTCCTATGATTGATACCCTAATAGCTCCTAACTTCTTAACATGTTTAAGCCCTAATAAAAGAGCTTCATACTGTGCCATGTTGTTAGTGCATTTGAAATTCAACCTATAAGCATGACCCTCTGCATAATTGTTCTCAACATTATGTAACCAAATCCCAGCTCCTGCCCCGAGTCTGTTTACTGAGCCATCAAACTCTAAATGCCATAGAATTTCATGTTCATAATCTTCATCAATTGTTTTAAAGTGTTTCTTGACAGGAGCTAGTTGTTTAGTTTCTTCAGGTATTTCTTGATCATCTGGTGTTTCTTTGTTTTCAGAGATTTCTTCAATTTTAACAGTGGTTTTGTTTATGATTTCCAATTCTGGAGCTTCTATTTCAGTAGGGAGATCTAACTCATCATTGTATAAAATAAAAGAATCCATATCAGAATGTACAGAGTAAACAGGGAAGTTTTCAGGCTTCTCATGGCTACTCACTAAGTACTTCATCAAGGTTTCTCTATATAATCTTTTAGGCTGACCAAAAACTGAAATAGTTGCATATGACATGTCTAGTTGAATAGATCCTCCAAGTTTAGCACCCCAAGATCTAGACAATAACATACCATATTTAGGTGGAATATCAGCAACTACTATGTCCATTAAGACAGACTTAGCAGGGTATTGTACCAAAGTGACACACAGATCTTTAATCAAACCTAAACATTTTACCTGACTAGAATCAAATGAAAACAAATATTTGTACGATATGGTAATATCTAGATTCAATCTTTTCATTACTTCTTTTGGCATCAAATTGTGAGATGCTCCAGAATCAAGCATTGCATTATGGAGTATCTTGTCATGAAAATTCAGGCTTACATAAAATGGAGGAGTTCCTCCACTTTCTGGTTTGCCATTAACCTCAGGGCCAAAAAGAAGTTTGGGTTGATCATCAAGAATGTTTACCGAATCATCCAATCCAGTAATGTTAATGTTTAGGGACTTGGTAATCTGACTCCTATAGACATCATGTTTAGCCAATTCTGATAAAGGAACAACTATCTTTAGTTTTCCTATTTCAGCCTCTAGATTGAAAGGTTTTTTTGTTTGAGTTTTTGTGTTTTGCACAGTTGGGTTTTCTCTGTTTTTTGAGTCTTCACTGTTTTTCTCTTTTTCATGAATGAAGTTTTGTTTTGAAGATGTTTCTGGACTAACTTCTAATGTTTCTTCTACATTTTCCGCAGGAGGAAAAGTATTATATTGTTGTTTATTGTTTGGTTGGTTGTCAGAGACATCTTCAATTATTGGATTTGAAGGGTTGTGATTTATCCTAGACAAAATTTGTACTTGGGGACTGTTTTGTACAGGGGGAATGTTTTGTTTACCTTTGACATTTTGTTTTGCTGTTTTATGTTTGGTATTCTCTGGCACCTCAATCCGCCTACTTCTCAAGTTATATTGTTTATGAACCTCATAGATTGCTGTGTCATAGCCTTCCTTGAAATCAAAAGTCTCACCTGAATGAGTTTGGAATGTTTCAAGGATGTGGTTCTCTTGATCATCTTGGGATAGGAAGACTTCTGGTTCATTTTTTTTATCAGTTACATTATTGATTTCTACGTCCTCTGTAGGTTTTTCAGAAGTTGAGCCTTCAACAAAGTTTTCTTGGAAGGGTGGCCTAATGTTCTGGTCAGGAACATTCTTTCCACTATTTTGATTCAGATTCCTCCTAAAGTTCGGGTTTCTTGCAACATTCTGATTGTCAGTGGAAGACTTTCTTTCAATGGTTTCCACTCTGTCTCCTAATCTTTCCATACCTTTAATGATTACATCCAACTTCTTTTCAAAAGCTGAAGTTTCTTCATTCATAGGCATTCTTCTTTCTGCCCTAGCTCTGGCTCGTTTTTCAATCAGATTGGCTTCTACACTCACCACTATGCTTTGCATTTCCTCTAATGTTTGAGGAGCTCTTTCCCTCAGGGAATAAGCTATATCAGAGTCAAAACCATCTGGAAATTTAACCAACACAGAGTTAGGTGGGGGTCTTAGGTTTTGAGGAACTGCATTATATGCTTCATTGAATCTTATGATGTAATCTTGCACGGTTTCGTTAGGTCTTCTTCTTAATTTCTCAAATTCTGATAGGATCTGAAGATGATCCTTCTTTTTCTCCCATCTGTTCAAAAATGCCCTATACAAAGCTTCTAAATCAGCAATACTGTTCGGGGTAAGAGCCCTAAACCAAGTTCTAACTTCTCCAGTAAGACTCTGAATGAAAATTCTCATTCGGATATTATCAGTATCAATCTCATAAAACTCAAAGTAATTATTCATTCTTTTGGTGTGTTGTTGAGCTGTGTAAGTTCCTGATCCATCAAAAGGTGTGATCTTACTCTGGTAGTCCTGAGGTAAAGCTGGAGGGTTGGCTGGTAACTGTAGAGGGGCATATCGATTAGCCATTGGAAGATAAAGTGAGGTAATAGGAGTTGATGATCTGGCAGGAGGAGATGGAGGAGTAGAAGGGATAACAGGTGTTTGAAAAGTTTGAGAAAAAGTGACTGAACTTGGAGATGCTTCAGTAATCACAGAAATGTTTGAACTTTCTTCAAAAGTTTGTTCAGACTGAATAGAGTTATGCAATTCTTTGTCAAGATGATGTGAAACAAATCGGTATTGTAAATCTTCAAAGAACAATGGATCTGGAACTAATCTAGATAATTCAGTTTCAGAAAAATTCACAAACAAAGATGTTTCAAATCGTGCATCAAAAGGAATGTCATCAATATATATAATTTTCACAGGACAGGATGCAGATCTAGAAAGTGGTCTAGAACTTCCTGTACTCTCCTGACTTCCTCTTTCAGAACTTTCTTGACTTCCTTGTCTTCTAAGAATCCTGGGAATCATATTTGGATTTTCAAATATTGGTGGTGGATTGGGGTCAGGGTTTGACCTAGTATGTCGAATCCTTTCTGAAGCCAGCTTTCCTAGACTATGTGTTTTTTGAATTTTTTATTTTAATTGAAAAATAAATACAACTTCTACAAATTCTTCAAGAAATAATGATGTGTGATTAAGATTTTCTCAAAGATCTGTTTAAACTAGAGAATCTGATTGAAAATTTTGAAACTAAGATTCAATATATAAGCTAAATCAGAGATAGACTGAAGCAACATTTATTTACTTTTGCAATTGCAGAGCAAAAGCAATTTCAAAGGCTACCTGGCTGATCTTCAGACTCTGTCTATAGCTTATAAGTGAACAATATTAACAAATAAAAATGATTCAGATCCCCAGTATGGTCGCCACTATGTTATCACTCAAGTTTTCCTAGAAGTTGTGTAAGAGGAAATTATACCCGAGGTAACCACAAACCAACCTTTTAGATGCAGAATCTAGCCAATCTGCATCCAGAGAGGGCTCTCTCTTTATGATTTATCTTTGTTCTTGAAAGGTTTTAGGCTAGTTATAGATTCAAGAGTTTGTTTTGGGAAAATGGTGGAATCCACAAACTAAGGGCAAGGTTGAGAGTTTTCAGTCCATTGGGCTATGGAGTCAAAGGATGGCTTTACTGGATTTCTATTCTAAACACAAGATGGTATTACAGGGCAAGATAGCTAGACAGAGAAAAATCCTTAAAATTTAAAGTGGATGGGATGATCTTGAAGGGATGAAAGGCAGCTAAGAATCTTTCACCATGTTCAAAAGAAAGAAAACGAGATGACTACAAATAAAGAGCAATGAATAATTCTTTATTATAGTAATCAACAATGATTAAATTAGCAAAGCAAGAGCATTTAAGAATTCATGCTTATAACTAATTTAGAGGAAAACATTAAGAACAATCACATTTGAAATCAGAGTACAATTAAGCAAATTCTGATTCAATCCTTTATGTAAATTATTCAGAAATGGACATGATGATATTATAAACTAATATAAAATTTCAGACAAAAGGGTAGAAAAACTTATTGAACTGTAGACTAACACATGAATCCTGCAACAAGTCCAGTGCTTTAAATCGTCATCCAGTAAGCCACAAATAAATTTCTCCAAAATGCTTTTATTCCGAAAATCTCAATGTTACAGCAAAGTAATAGAATCCACCCTCAATACTCTCTTTGAGGGTTTATTTATACACTAAATAATTGAAAATATCTCACACTATCCTAGCCCATATTTTGGGGTGACTAAGGAGTAATTTACAAGTAAACAGGAGACAAATGGTCTCGTAGATAGAATAATAAGTAACTGTTGATGTGCTGTTTCCTTTCTTTATGGATGTGCTGGAGGCAAGTGCTGAAAAAGGGCTTGTTGCTGTCTTCTGGAGTAATTTCTTTGCTTGTTTGATACTCTTTGTCTTTACGGATACTCTTTAACCTGTGTAACTGATACTCTTTCATCTGTACTCATTTTTACCATTTACCTGATAGTAAAGATAAAATTCTCATCCTGAAAATAACTTTTATAGAATTTCCAATAAGTCTCTCCACCATGAATCGTCTGGTATCACAGTCCTTTTGAGTTTTATCAATGTCTCATCTGCTTCTGTGAGTTTGTAAAAGGTGGGCTCATTAGGAAATAGATACTTTATTTCATGTTCCAAATGAAATAAATTCCTCACTCTATCATAGATATTTCTCCCTGTTGGTAATGTTGATTGTGGTAAACTAGGAGAACAAGCAGCTGTATTTTGAGCATGAGCATTTATTTTCTTTATATAAGTTTCTAAGTCCATTATTTGATCCTCTGTGAGCATAGGACTTGGTAACCCACTGTCCAACAAAGCTTGAAATTTCTCTCTGAAAATGTTGATATCAACCAAAATATCTGTGCACTTCCTTTCTAAATTTTTTAATGAAAGTTCTCTTGATGAAAACTCTCTTTATTTCCAAAACTGTGCCGGTCCTGTCATCAATCCCTAACACTGCAAGCTGTTGCTTTGTCCGGGTGTTCAAAAATTGAATAAGCTGATTGGCCTGCTCAGGCCTGCCTCTTAATTCATTTCTGGTTATGTTTATTTCTTCTTGGGCTATTTTAACCAACTCATTTTGTTCAAAAATAGCTTGAATAGAGGGCCAAATGCCCTTTATTAACTCAATGATGTTACCCCAAAGAATGTCATTTATTTCCTTTAAAGGCTTCTCCAATGAAAGATCTTTTTCCAAAGCCTGAACCAATTTTTCTAACCTTTTTATTTCCCTGGTGTTATCAGCAGTTGTCTTTTTAGATGTATCATATTTTTCCTCCAATTTTACTAATTGCAATTTTGTTGCTTGGAGTTCTGTGACCCTTAGTTGTAGACTTTCCATCTGTTTTATTAAGTCATCAGAACTCAAACCAGAAGTGTTTACCTGGGATGGCTGTGTTTGCTGACCTGTTGTTGTAGTACCTGTGTTTGATGTCTGCCTGATAGTTTCCTGTTCTTGCAAAGCTTTTTCCAATTCCTTCTCCGTTTCACTTAGTCGCTCAGTCATATTTAGGAGCAACTCAATTATTTCTTCCTGTGAATTCCCTTTTAGAACTTCTTGGGTCTGAGGGTGCCTTGAGGCTGGAAATTTTAGCTGCTTTCTGAGTGCAGCTATGTCATCATCTTTCTTCTTTATTAATGCCTCAATACTTTTAATGTCTTTGGGATTGTGACCCAAACCAATGATTATTTCTTCTAAAGACTTTATTCTATTATCTTTGGCCTGTGAAGAGGCCTTCTCAATTTGCAATTGTGCAGTAGTGTTATTCAAAGAATCCTGCAGCGTTATAGCTGCCATGGCCTTGTTGGTAAGAGTGGAATAGACCATTTCCCCAGTTTGTCTGTGTAGCTCTATTTGGTCTAAAGGATGAATGTCCTTTGCCAGGACCTCAAAATTTCTTCTAATGTAATCTGCTGCTGACATGGGCTTTGGCACTTTTGATTTGAAGTGACTCATTAACATTTTGCCCTGTGAAATGTCAAATGCTGACATTAACCTCTCCTTATTATTTGGAGCCATCTTCATATATTGATCATAAACTTTCATTCTTAAGGGATCATTTTTTGCCTTTATGTTGATGAAAGTTCTTTTAATATCCCCTGTATCTGTTTTGGGTGGCTTGAAAGAGGATACTTCAGTACTTAATTTCTTTTGTAAAGCTTTCCCTTTCTGGCTTATGTTTGTTTCACTTTCTGTGCCAGTTTGCTGACTATCTTCCCTTCCATCATCAAATACTTCATCTATAATTTCCACATCTGGAGGTGGATTTGGTTTCTGTTTCTTGACCTGATGTACCTGTGAGGTTTATATTGGAGGAGTGGTGTTTGAAACCTGCCTTTTCTTTCCTATTTCCACATTTGATGGAGTCTGTAACTCTGGAACCTATGGATGTTGTACCTGAGTGGGAGAAACCTGTGATTGTTCAAGTGCTTTGGAAGTTTGTGGTTTCTCTGCCATGACCAAAGTTTCAATAACCTGGATTTCAGGTTCTTTTCCTTTGCCCTTTGATTCTGATGCAACTGATGAACTGCTTTCCTGTAATGCATGTTGTAGAGTTGATGCTGAAGAAGTGCCAATGTAGGGTACCTGCACTTGACCATAAGATTCTAGGTCAAAGTTCTTCTCAACATCTTTCATAATTTTATTCATTTTGTCAGCTTCACTTTCTTCCTCAACAAGTGTTCCTTCAACCCATTCATCTTGATTGGCATATTGTTCTATATCAGGAATCTTATGGTGGATATAAGGGGAAGATTTGTTCTTTAGTATTTTTTCACAGATGAAACCAAATGGGTCATAAGGAACCCAACGGAAAGTTGTTTGGAACTTTCTTTGTAATATATTTTCTGCCTCTCTCTCGGCCTCCCTAGAGTTGCAGATGAAAGGACCTAATTGACTTTTGATCCTTAATTGAGCTTTCTTCTTTACATTACAAAAATGGATCACATCTAAATTGTTCATTTTCCTGAAGTATTCCAAGGCAAAAATCCTCATAGGCACATATCTGGGTAACTTGAATGGACGTAATTCACATCCATAAATTCTGATGACTGTATGGTTTTGATACAAATACCAATCCCCAACTTTATAACTCTTTGACAGTTGCAAGGTCTTTCTAATTTCATTACTGAGTCTTGGGGGAGAAATTCCTGTTAACAAAGTTGTTGCAGGATATACAAACTGATCAATGAATTCAGTGTAGGAGTAGGGAGAATCGGAGGAAGAATGAATTATGGGGGACCAAAATATGACTGACCTGGGGTTTCCCTTGGCATCAAGTTTTTGAACAGGGAAAGGGAACCTTTCTGACTGATAGTAGATAATGAGATGATAGATGACTGAGGAGTATTTAAAAACTTTTTCAACATCTAGCCTTATGAATTGATCATGGATCTTGTTGGCTATGAAGGAAGCAAAGTCATATTTAATCTCAGGAGGTTGCCCAGGAGTAAAAATGGATAGCAAAGCCAAGGTTATTTCATCCACATATTCACTGGTGTTGAATCCTAAGACAAAAGATATCATATTTACAATGAGCCTTCCCAATGTATTGAAATAATAAAAACCATAGGGAGG
The DNA here is from genome assembly GCA_034641835.2 of Pinus albicaulis. Taxonomy (NCBI): domain Eukaryota; kingdom Viridiplantae; phylum Streptophyta; class Pinopsida; order Pinales; family Pinaceae; genus Pinus; species Pinus albicaulis. The sequence continues at coordinate 192,945 of JAXQQM020084611.1, forward strand.
AGACCCTTTTGGCTGATGCTCAGGTAACATGAAATTCTGACACATGGATTTTAGCTTTTCTGGGGTTAATTGCTTGGTCTTCTCAATCAATTCTTCTATGGACAATGGTGCTAGTTCTTGGTCTGGTTCAAAGTGTAACATGGCATTGATAGCCTGGGGAGTAATGGGAAACAAAACACTTTGATCAGGAGCTATTACAGCCCTCCGTGTGGGATCATAGTTTGAATGGCAATAATGGATGATTTCTGGGAAATAAATGACTGAAGGGATGAGATATCTTGGGAGATTGGATTCCCACAACCCTATAAGATCTTGCCCCTTTGAGTATTCGTCTCTGCAGCGACAATAACTCAATAGGGGACTTTCATCAAAATGTAAGTCTTTAATTTGGAAATCTTCATCTATCAAAGGTAAATATTCCAATTCACGGTGGGGAGCATTCAGTGGAGTGATATTCAAAGCTGCCGGGGCCTCCATTTTGGTTCTTGTGGATTCAAAACGGAGGTTTCTGGTTTTCTTCACAGGTCGGGCGTGATTTCTAAAATGAAGGGAACTGGCACAATTTGTAGGTTCAGGGAGCAATTACACAGTTTTAAAACCTCAGGGGAGGAACTCAGTGATGATTTTAATCACTAATTCAGCGGAAAAACAAAGAACACAGAGTTTACTTGCAGCTCGGGGTAGAGTAGGATAAATACCTTGTCTTTGGAAGCAAGCTGGTTCTTTAACCGGTAGCAGGCGGCAGCAGGAGGACGCTTTGAACGCAGGTCTGGCGGATTTATGGAGCGAAAGTGATTGAAACAGTGGATTTTAATGCAATTTCGAAATCGTAGCAGAGAGTGCAGTTGCGTTTGACAGCGAAAATAATGGAAAAAAAACACGAAAATTGACTTTATTTACAAGTTAAAAAGGGTTTTTATTTTTCCGAGGAGTGACATCATCGACGTACGGGCTGACGTGAGCGAAGGTCGGGCGGTAAGTGGTAAGCAGTAACCCCGCACCGCTTTTGGATGAGGGTGGTTTAAGTCGGGAGGGCAGCAATTCCACAAAGCGTTTTCCACGTGGACGGTGGACTATTCAAATACCACCCATCCTCCGCTGGTTAAAAGGCTGACAAGGGATGGGTAGCGGAATTGACAGGGATCGTTGATCTGCGGAGGAGTGATCAAACGGCTGAAATGATGGGGAGATCGCGGAGGATTAAAGCGTGGGCCCGTCGGGCTTTAAAACAATTAAAGTTTAATCTAATCACCCCGGGAGATGTATAATAGGCGGAAAATAAGGTTATTAGTTAGTCCTGATGACTAATTAATCTCGTATGTGTAAAGAAAGGGATTGCAGCGGGGTTTGGTTAAGTGGAATGCCAGGTGGACAAACCACGGTGGCACGAGGCTTTTCTGAAGTTTTATTTGGACTTAAAACTTTAGTTTTATTCATATTTTATTATTGTATACATATATAAGTTTTTTATATATGTGTTTTTATTTATGGTAACAAATAAACATTATTTAATTACCATAGGCAGGTTATAATATAAAGATATATTAACCAAAGAGAGAAACAATAAATGGCAGAGGTTTTTAATGAATATTGAAAATAGTGCCTGGTTAAACATTATAATAAATGGGTTTTCGGATATTTATATAAAAGGAGCTATATACTTAGGATAGGGCATTTCACTAGGGATTTATTAAAATAGAGTTAAACATTAATATGAGAAAGGGACAATGGAACTCAAAACACTTTGCTCATCTAAGAAAGTGATATTTTCTGAAGTAAAATTGCAATATCTCATCTTCAACACTTAAACTTAGAATAGTAAGTTATTTTGAGGGATTTTTATGGAATTTTGGATAATTTTCCTAAGCAAAATGAAGTTTTACTTAGGAAAAGGTTAAGCATGAATGATTATAATGATGAATTATCTCAACCACTTGTCTTTTGATCATTAGGCCGAGGGTCAGATCCCTCCTATCAGTCAGAAATGCCTTGAGCCTTTTGATCTCAAGTACCCTATTACTTTAAAATTAGAAAGTAAAACTTTAAAGGGGAAAAAGTGATGAAGTTAATGATTTTGACTTTGCTTCTTGTGATTTTCCGAGTGTATTTTTACGCCGGTACTTGTGATGAAAGTAAAGGATCAACAACATGTAGCAGCATCATTCATCAGATAACACTTTGGAGCACCATCTACCTACCCTATCTACTTAACACTACCATTTTCTCTTCTTTAGTAGGGTGCATTTAGACTTGCAAGCCCTTATCAATCTTTTCTTTTTACATGATAAATCTATCTATTTCTATCCTTATTACATCCAAGGGCTCAGATTAAACTGTTGAGCACCTTTTATTCACTCTACCTATCTACTCATCTGCCAAGATTAAACTGATTGGTCAGATATTTATTCTCTAATCTATAACATGAAATTGGAATATGAGTAAGTCAAGTTTAAACATTTTGACTTATTCATGAATTGTGGCAAAGTTTAACAAGCTGCACACAATCTCTTATTTACAAAAATGAAATAGTAGTGGCATTTGGATTTGCACACTTTCCTTGGTCTATTTTTTGCTTGGGGTTCATTTCTTTTACTTTTTTGACCATTTTATTCTTTTTACCCTTTGATCTTTCTTTTAGGGTATACCCTCTTTACATTTTTAATTTTTTTATTTTTGGTTTTCAAGAATATGGAACACCTTTGCTCAAGAAAGAAGGTTTGAACATATTCCATAGTTCAATCAAGACAATCTGCAGATAAAACCTATTGGTATAGGAGTCCCTAACATCGAGAGTGGAAGCCACATTTGCTCATGCAAAAATACGACAAGCATAGTCCACTTCCAAAAGTGGCTGGAAAATAAAAAACTCAGATGCAGAAACTGAGCACGCCATTAGACTCGTGGCACTGAGTAGTGCTGAAACGACATAAAATTTGTCCCATTTGGACAAAGTCGAAATTTTTCCCTCCTGAAAATTTGCCTCAATCGAGGTTCCGCCTGCCTCTTTCTGGGCTCATGGTTCCACATGACCTGCAATTAAAAAAATATTAAATCTCGATCTGCGTGCGCGCTCTCCCGCTCCTCCATGGCCTAGGCGCACTGGTCTGCAATTAAAATAATATTAAACTCAAATTCCGTGCACGCTCCTGCTTCTCCATAGCTTGGGCGCACTGTAAAAGTCTAAGTTTAAATAACAACTCGTGCGCAAAATTTTCCAAGTTCGACCGTTGGTGCATTGGTAAAAATTGGAATTCGTTGAAGAGAGGTCGGGGGATCAAATCCCGCCCCTCTAAAAATATGCATGCGTTTTGTTTTTAAAAAACCGCGTTCTCTTTTTTTAGAGGGGTCGGGTCCGCCTTGGGCGGCCCGCCCAACAACCCACGACATTTGTTGTATTAAAATGGCTATTGGTTGACCGTTGGTTTATATTTGTGTTGAGCCGTTGTTTTAAACTTTTATGTGTTGGTTGGGCCGCCCGTGGATCGGGTCGGCCCACGTGGCCGGGCGGGTTCGATTCCCGCCGGCCCATATATGGTGCCACATAATATGTGGAGGGGGGTTCGACGGGGTTTGACCACCCGTCGCCCCCTTTTTTTAAATAATTTTTGTTTTGTTAAAACAACTTATGCCTTTTTAAAAATTCGGTTTTGGACCGAAGGAGGCAAGTTAAACAGGCCACAATTTCGCCCAGAATCTGGCCTGAGCTTGCCGGAATCCGGTGGCGGGAAAAAGTCCAATTTGTGTCCTCTTTAAGGCTGCCCAGTCACCAAGTCAACCTGGAACTTTGAACGCTTATAACTTCTTCATACGGACTCGGAATTGAGTGCCGTCTGCGCCATTGGATTCAGAAAGACAAGATCTACAACATGAACCTAGTTTGAGAATCTTTTGAACAATTTTATTTTTGAGCCTTGTACTCAGGCCACTTGTACCTGTACCTGATTATTCCACCTGGATCAAATCCGGGCAGCATGCGAGAGCTTTTGGTCCTCCAAAAGCATCAAGCTTTTCACATTGTCATCAATACATCTTGTGGCCCCCGTAGTTGAGAGGCACATCCCCACATGACTCCTTCACCTGGCGTACTTCGGAATCAAGATGCAAAAGCCATCATCTACAACTGTGGAAATTAAAATGTCTGAAAAATTACATCCCTTGAAGATTCCTTCACCTCATGTACTTCGGAATCAAGATGCAAAGCCAACACCTGTAACTGCAGAAATGCAAATGTCTGAAAAGGCACATCCCTTGAATATTCCTTCACCTCACGTACTTCGGAATCGAGATGCAAAGCCAACACCTGCAACTGCGGAAATGCAAATATCTGAAAAGGCACATCCCTTGAAGACTCCTTCACTTTTTTCCTTCGAAATCAGAATGCCAACACCTGCCTAAAGCTGCAACGAACATTACATTCTCAATGTGACCAACAATGACCCTGATATTTCTATACTTGCCACGAGTTTATAACATGCACTCGATGGTCAAGTTTACAGAAAAATGGAAATCATACCTCAACAAAATTACAAGACCAGACCTCATCATCGCATTTCGAAGTGATGGCAAAACTCCTCATCACTTTTACATGAAATAAATGCATCAGACGACTCATAGCGCATGACCAAAAACATAATCATCACGTCTCGAAGTGATGGCAACATATCATCACTTTTACATGAAAGAGATCTAACACACGACTCATAAAACAAGGCCAAAAATAATATCATGGTCGCTTAAACGAGTGATGGAAACACATCATCACTTTCATAATAAAAATGCGACAAATGACTTACAAGCATGGCCATGACAAGCTTAACATCTCTAGAAAAAACAATCTAGAAGAACCACCTCTCATTTATTAAAACGAGTGGATCATTTCCCTGTGATGAACTTGCTTGTCAATCAGCTCTTTCGACTGGTGTATGCACAGGCTTTTTTTCTTTACGGCACTGCTCTGGACGAAGTTTCCAGCATGTGGTTCTTTGGTGGCCACTTCGGTCGCAATGGGTGCAAAAGTTCTTTTTCCTCCAAACCTGCTTAACTGATTTCTTTTCCTGTTGGGGAGAAGGCCTTTCGTGCCTCTTCCTCCTTTGTGCTGTCATCCTCTTCCAGCACTCAGAAGTCACATGGTTATTTAAACCACAAAAATAACAATTTTTACGATGCCATATTTTACAACTGTGGTTATCATCATTATTATAGTCAAAATGCACTATGGAATAATGAGACTTAGTATACCTTCTGGGGTGGTCTCTGGTGCGATCATGATGATGGGAGCTTGCCTCGATTCCTTCACTACAATGTGCACTACCGTGGAATGATGGTGAAGTGTACCTATCATTCCTCTTCCTTGGAGAGTTCATCATTATTTGTTTTCCCTTGATGTCCTTTGAACATCCTTCACCATTGTACCCCAAACCTGCATAACGAGGTTGTTGCACAACCTCCAAAGGTTCGGTTATGCCTTGGCCACGAATGCCAAGTCCTCCTCCTCTATACCCCATTTTAGTGAGGAGTTTCATGCCGATACCTGTGATGGGTATCTCCACACTTCCAACTGAAATATTATCATGTCAAGAAACTGAAGAAAAATCAACACTGTTTACCTTAGGTGTTGATGGCGAAACAGATGAAGAAAGATGTTGTAAGCCTTCGTCGCGCTTCACTTCTGTCACTGCCTTTGACATGGCTTGTAGCTGAAGCTGCATCTGCTGCATCTCCTCCTTCTCTTTCTGTAGGAATGCTTTTAAGGCATCATGATCTCTCTGAAGAGTTTCGTTGCTGCGTTTCAAATCTTCCCACGCCTCTGTCATGGTTTGCAACTGCTGCTTCTCCTCCTTCTCTTCATGTAGGAACACCTTCAAGGCATCATGATCTCTCTGAAGAGTTTCGTTGCTGCGTTTCAAATATTCCCACACCTCTGTCATGGTTTGCAACTGAAGCTGCAACTGCTGCTTCTCCTCCTTCTCTTCATGTAGGAACACCTTCAAGGCATCATGATCTGCTTGCAGAATTTCATTGTTGCACTTCCAATCTTCCCACGCTTCTGTTGTGGCTTGCAACTGAAGCTGCAACTGTTGTTTGTCCTCCTTCTCTTTGTGTAGGAGAATCTTCAATTCTTCGTTCTCTGCTGCTTGTTTTTCGTAAGCCTCGTACAATATGTCCGCTTTCTCGGACACCCTGAGCATGGTTTCATACATGTCCTTGACACTTTCCATGGCTCAACTCAGCAAACGTCCAATGTTCACGCCTGCAATCCAATCAGCAAGAATACCTGCTCTGATACCACTTGATCCAGGGTAAAATCTTGATACCCTTAACCAAGACCTTTTAATTCGGCTGATAAATAGAATTTCATTTAATTAAAGACGTTAAAGAACTTAAATGAACAATTGTAGCTGTAAATAAGAGGAACATAAATGAACAAGATCAGCAATCATAAGAACACATTTTTTGATGACGGAGTTCGTCCAGGAGGGACTACATCTCCGGGCCTCAGTGTCAAGATGGTGTAGGCCGCTGCATTATGTGTTGTAAGAAGAGATGTACATGGATGTGCTTTCCTATGACATACAAGGAAAAATTTCCCTCACGCAGGAGTGGCTTGACTTCTTTAAGAGATATTCCACTACAGAACTCTCATACATAAAGAAAGAATCCTATCAGTATGACCATAGCTGACATGTAGCAAATGAGAGTATCCCGCCAATCCTGGCAAACAAGGGATCTCAAAATACACATAGAAAATAAGAGCATCCCGCCAATGTGGCATAAAAGGGGCTCATACATGACAAAAATCCATCGCTGAAAGTACATCAAAAACAACACAAAGCAAGATCCCACGACTCATGTATCAACCGGGATCTGCAAGACATAATGCATCTCAACGGGAAATAAATGAAGAAGTACATGGAATACACATCATATACCTCATGCTTCCATTTGCTGAAGGTTGAGAAGCTCTGCGGCAGAATCTGAAAACACCATCAATCTTGTGAGAAAGTGGAAAACGACTGCTCACATGCAAAAATCTGACACCGGCATAGTCCACTTCCAAAAGTGGCTGGAAAATCAAAAGCTCAGATGCAGAAACTGAGCACGCCATTAGACTCATGGCGCTGAGTAGTGCTGAAATGACATAAAATTTGTCCCATTTGGACAAAGTCGAAATTTCGCCCTCCTGAAAATTGAGCCTCAATCAGGGTTCTGCCTGCCTCTTTCTGGGCTCATGGTTCCACATGACCTGCAATTAAAAAAATATTAGATCTCGATCTGCGTGCGTGTGCCCCCGCTCCTCCATGGCCTGGGTGCACTGGTCTGCAATTAAAATAATATTAAACTCAAATTCCGTGCGTGCTCCTGCTTCTCCATGCTTGGGCACACTGTAAAAGTCTGAGTTTAAATAAAAAGTCTGGGCGAAATTTACCAAGCAAATCTGTTTGGCGTGTTGGTAAAATTTGGAATTCGTTGAAGAGAGGTCGGGGGATCAAATCCCGCCCCTCTAAAAATATGCATGTGTTTTGTTTTTTAAAAAACCGCGTTCTCTTTTTTGAGAGGGGTCGGGTCTGCCTTGGGCGGCCCGCCCAACAACCCACGACATTTCTTGTATTAAAATGGCTATTGGTTGACCGTTGGTTTATAGTTGTGTTGAGCCATTGTTTTAAACTTTTATGTATGGAGCCGTCGCGTGGGCGGACCGGCAGACCCGCCGGTGGTGGGTTCGACTCCCACCGGCTCCAATATATATATATCATATATATGTTGAGCGCGTGGGGTCCGGCGGGGGTCATGGCCCGCTGGCCCATTTTTTAATATATTTTTGTTATTACAAAACAACTTGGCCATTTTTTAAAATCCGGTTTTGGACCGTAGGGGTCATTTTAACTAGGCCACAATTTCACCCGGAATCTGGGCTGAGCTTGCCGGAATCCGGTGGTCGGAAAAAGTCCAATTTGTGTCCTCTTTAAGGCTGCCCAGTCACCAAGTCAACCTGGAACTTTGACCGCTTATAACTTCTTCATACGGGCTCGGAATTGAGTGCCGTCTGCGCCGTTGGATTCAGAAAGACGATATCTACAACATGAAACTAGTTTGAGAACAATCCGAACACTTTGATTTTTGAGCCTTTTACTTAGGCCACTTGTACCTGTACCTGATTATTCCACCTGGATCATTAATTGTCTTTGTTCTCCAAGCTTATTTTGATAAAGTTGATATTCAGATGGAGTAGAGTTTTTTTTTTGCTACAAAGGCAAGGGTTTCACATTGATAGGGTGCTTTAACTATTTGACAAGATAAAATCCCACAGGCTTTGTTGAACTTTTAAAGCATTCTTCAAAAACTCTGTCATCTTGTTCCATAACGGTGAGATTGACTGTATGCTCACACTGGAGGTCGACTATGCATGTGGTATGATTCTGTTTGATGGAGTGACATACCAATAAAGGATAGTGAAGTGTAATAAGAAAAAAGGGTTTTGTTAAAGAGCAGTTTATTGGTTGAAAGCTACAGGGCAAAGTTGCTCCTACTTCTCACAGAAAAGACAGTTTTCACTGTGTCTTTTTCTTGACTATCTTTTATTCCTCGAGCTTATTTAATAAGTTGATATCCATATAGAGCAAAGGTTTTTCTAACAAAGCCAAAGGTGTTACATTGACAAGAGGCCTTGATTATCTTGAAAAGAGAAAACTCTTACAGCCTCTGCTTAAAACTGTGGAACTTTTTTAAACTTTGTTACCTTTGTTCCAGGACTGTGACATTGACTATTTGATTACACCAAGGGTTGATTGCATAGGACATAAGTTTGTTGAGTGATTGATACACTAGGAAAGGCAAGTTTGAAATGATTGGAAGGTCTACTTTGGACAAAGATTAAAATGTGTTGTTAACCTCCAAACTTCACAAAAGCAAAGTGATTTTTTGACACTTTACACAGAATTTTCACCTAACAGTTTGTCTCCTTTTCACTGTGTGATCTCTTATTAAAAAGTTTGCTAGTTGAGATACTTTAAAGGTGGACAGGCCACTTTTTAAGGGAGTAGGGGTTCTTTATATTGTGAGGGAACAGTGTGCAGTCATCCAAAGACATTTTTCACTGTCTAAACAGTGAATTGACACAGTTTGGCTCCAAGAAGGAAGTTTATAGACAGTGAAGCTTTTTGGTTCTTCAAAAGCACATTTAGGTCAAAATGCCGCCCAAGCAAGACAGCAGGAGTGGTTCACATAAGAGATATGAGCCAATCTCTACAGAGGAGGTTAATGCTCATCCATCCATCCTTTTCAACTTCCATGAAGTAGGTTGTCTAGATTTCTTCCAGAAGATACAGGAGGTCAAAAGTTTCTCGCCATTGACACACCTATGCGCACTGAGGTTCCAGAACAAGCATTTCCAGGTAGCGGACCTTGATTTCAAGTTTTCTCCAAGATCAGTGTCCAAGGCCACCAAGATTCCATATCATGGCAAGAAATGGTTCAAACAGACCCATCTTGACTTGGAAGATTACAAGCCTTTCATCAAGCCTGAGCATAAAGAGACTTTCACTGCTATTTTCCCTTTTTCCTATCTTCTTGACAGCTATGCTCCTCTTATGAAAGTCATAATGAAGTATTTTACTTGTGAAGGGAGGTTTGATCGAGTTTATGCCTACCATGTCCGACTATTGATGCATTTCACTAGAACCAGGCAACTAAATCTCCCTTACTTTTTATACAAGAGCATCGAGAAGATGGCATCCACAGTCCAGAAGAAGGCCCCACCTCTGCAAATACCTTCCCTTTTCCATCATTCTCTGATCAAAATTATCATCCTACACCAGCTAGAGAAAAAAGAGGTTCCATGGGATGTTTTTATCAGCCACCCAGATTTCTCTACTGTTCCTCCGGTCCATACATCTCCCACTCAGCCTATTCATCACCCTATACCCTTGTCCAGCAGGCCTACTCCTAGAAGGCTCAAAATTACTATTGAACAGTTAGGACAGCAGGAAGAAGGAGAAGGAAGTAGACAACAAGAAGAGAAAGGTTATGAGCAAGAGGAAAGGGATGAAGAGCAGCAAACAGAAGATGAGAAACAGCAGCAGGACAGTGGTGAAGGTCAGCAGCAAACAGAAAATGATGAGCAACAGCTTGATATTGGAGGACAGGAACAACAGCTTGGGCAGGAAATTGAGCAACATCTTGAGCCACAAAATGAACAGGAAATCCAAGCACAGCAGCAGCTTGATTTTGGTGAAAAAGGGCAGCAAGTTGAAACAGAAATTGAACAAGACATTGAAGTAGAACAACAAGTTAATGTTGGCGAACAGGGGCAGCAAATTGAACAGCAAGAAGAAGACACACAACAGCCTCAAGGAGAGCAGCAGTCTCAAGAGGATGTCAAGGGTAAAATAGTCATGTCTCCTCCTCCCAAAAGAACAAAGCCCAGCATAGCAAGCAAGAAAGGGCTTAAAGCTGCCAATCCAAAAGTGACAAAAGTTGTCCCTAGCAAAAGAAAATCGCCCAAGAGGACACCCACTAGCATGCCAAGGAGGAAAAGTGCAAGATTGGCCTTCAAAGGGAAAAGCAAGGTTGGAGAAAGTAAAAAACATGGAGGTGCATTGGCTGTCATCCCAATCCAAAGTGATGACAGCGATAATGAAGCCCGCATTCTTGAAAACCTCCCAATCCATAGAGAGGGGCAAATTGAGGCATTAGAGAATGATCTTCAATGGGCAAGGAACTTAAACAATTTGTTGGAGATCCAAAGTAAACAGATGAGTGTTCACATAGCAGTTCATGAGGCACGAGCTATCAAATATAAGAATGAGGCAGCTAAGGCGCAAGCAAGGATAGAAGAACTCATTGGTGATTTTGATGAGGAAAAAGAGGGAGACCAGCCTAGGCGGAAGAGGCCTAGAACCATAGGGCTTAAAAGAGCCTTGGAAAAGCAGAAAGAAGAAGAACAGGCCCACCTTCAAGCTTTTACCCTCACTGCCCTACTTGAGCAGGAAATTGAAGAAAATAAAGAGGCATGGCTAGAAAGAGCCAACAAACACTTGGAGATGAAGCTTGAAAGAGAAAACAGAGATCTGGAGTTGCAAAGGAAGAGGACACATCACTTTCAAAAGTTGAATCAGTTTTCCAGGCGCAAACTAAAGGCAGCCCAAGAGAAACTGAAGAAGGCAAAGGGGAAGCGCCCGGCACGGAAAGAGGAGAAAGGCATGTGAGCACTTGAAATTTTGGCCTCAGCTTCGGAGCATGTTGCTAGGGACCCTTGAGGGTCATGCGCGCCAATTTTGGGCCTATTTTGACAACTTTTTGTTTTTTGGCATTTTTTGAGTTTTTGGTCAAAAACTCATTAATTCGCCATTTCATTTTGAGGATTTTTCGAGGGAGGAGGATGATACCATTTGATGCCATAATTTCATGATCAGGTCCTCAGCGATTTTCAGAGCATTTGGAGATCATTCGCCCCCTCAAATCGGCGAAAAATGCTCAATTTTTGCACATTCTTCCCAGCGTATTAGCAGTCTGCAATTTTCTGGCTTTTTACACACAGGTATAGATTTGGAGGACCTCCAGGCATCAGATTGAGGTGATTTCAGTTGAACCGGAAAGTAGACACAGAGAGCTTTCCAACAGGCCATCATGAGCCTCATTTCGACACAGGGAAGGCTGCCAAATGTTTCCGGCAAGTTAGGGGACCTTTTTCTGATATAAATTTGAAGTATTTTTGTAATTTTTGAACCTCAAAAATCTGCTTTTTCCAAATGTGCGTTTAGCTATTTTTGCACTTGGAAAATGTTGCAAAGTCAATTAAATTCCCTTTTTTTAGCAATTTTTAGATATTTTATGAGATATTTTTGTGCCTTGGGCTTTGCAAAGCCTCAAGGATAAGTTTAGATATTTTGATTAGACCAATGGGATAGCTAGTTGCACCATGAGGTTTTCCTCACTCAAGCCTATTTATTCCATGGGCTTCATTGTAAACAAAGGCTGAACTTGAGAGAAGAAGCAATATATTGGTCATATGAGCTTTGAAGAACATACTTGTGTTATGATTTTGGACTGCCTCTTGGATGCTTTTGATGAATGATGAAGGATTGTTGATGGATTCCATGACATGGTAGAATGGTATAGTGTTTCTTGCTTTTTTGTTGTCTTCTAGTTTTCATTCATGATACATGCTTCTTGCTGCTATAGATCAGTAGAGATTAAGTTTGAGATATGCCCATGGAGGCACCTCAAAATTCCTGAATCTTCATAGCTTTTATGTTTTCTTCTTCCTTAGTTGCACTAAAGAATTCTTAACTGCTCTTTAGTAACTTAAGGATATTGTTGCTATTTTTATTCATAAGTTCTATGCATGTTGAGTAGGATGTATGGTGTGCCCTACTTACCTATGATTGTCCATAGTTCTGTCCATGAAGCTATCTCTTTGACTGATTAAGATTATCATTTTGTTTGAACCAAGGAGGCCTAGTCCCGATCTAGCCCTTTGCCTAAAAACTATGAAAGCTTGTTTGTCAAAGTGCCCAATAACTTAAAGACTGTGTTTAGGCATTCCTGCATAGTATTTTGAGTTGTTAGTCCTTCTTATGTGTTTTCCCCAAAGTCTGATAGCCATTTCCCAAAGTTAGAGGGTCTTATACTTCTATGCATGGTTGGAATGTTTGATTTCTATGTATTAATTAGCTCATAGTTACATTTAGCATGATTAATGGCTTGCTATAACATGTTTATGTCTGCTATCAACTAGTTACACTTGAAATCCCCCGTCTTTCACAAACTTGATGTCCATTTACTCCATTTTGCCCAAAGATCCTTTCTACCTTGAAATCAAATCGACCCTTCAACAGCCTTACATCGTCATCTATAGTTTTCTTGGCCTTTTGACCCCATAGCCCAGTTGATCTAACTTCTTGTTACCCATTTTATATCTTTGATCAATTTTATCCCTCACAAACTTAAAAAACCAAAAATCAAAAAACTTACTTCATAACTAGCCTAAAATCAGAAACAATAAGCAAACAAACATAGATATCCTTTACACAAATAGAGAGAGCCCTCTCTGAGTCCAGGAAGGCTAGGTCCTTGGGCTCCAAAGCTTGGTTTGATGTTACATCTTCATTTGGCTCACCAATCGGCCAAATCATGGGACCCTAACAATATTCACCACCATTATCGCTCCATAAAGCTTTCACTTTCTTCCCCGACTCCCTCTCCACCAATGCTTTAAACTCACAGAACTTTGAGAATTTTTTGCTCTTCTTCTAAATGAAGAAGATCCAACATCTACGATAATATTCATCAACAAATATAACATAATACCTATGTTTTTTTTTGAAGCACACGAGAAAGGTCCACACACGTCTATGTGAATTCTCTCTAGGATCATCGAAGCATAGTTTTCCTTCTCATGAAAGGTGGTCTTCACAAAATTACCCATAGTACATCCCTTGCACTAATCTGACTGCAAAAGAGTACCCTTGGGAAGTCGAGTAGAATATCCTGTGCCATAATTCACCCTCATCCTGGCTCGCCACTTCTTCTGCTTTTCCCATCATTGCAACACAACCATCTACCTCTAGCTTGTAGAGATTCTTAACTTGAATCCCTATCCTCTTGGTTTGACCCATTGTTTTATGTCACAAGAAATATTTTCCATCGCTAAAAACAATGTCATAACCTTTGTCTTCCAACATTGCGACTGAGACCGAGTTCATCCTCAGACCTAGAACATGCATAACATCTTTCAAAATAAATGGATTACCTGACTCCCTCTCAAAGTTAATGGTCCCAGTGCCAGTCGCACTGTATCGACCATCGTCACCCATCTCTATATGTATTTGAAGGTCCTTCTCCTCCAAGTCACTAAACAACTCCTTGTCTCCCGTCATATGAAAGATGCACCACTATCAAGATACCCCACCGATCCCATATAGCTTGAAACCAAGCATGCGATCAAAGAGAAATCAAGTTCAAATTTTGAGGCTAAGGCCTCACCCACTGGAACTCTAGCAGCCTTCTTGTTCTTCTTCTTCTATGGGCAGTTAGTGGCAAAATGCCCATGTTCGTGACAGTGAAAACACTTCACCTTGGACAAATCCTGCTTCTTGCCTTTAGCCCTGGCCTTTGAAGGAAATTTCTTCCCCTTTCCTTTCCTTGCTTTGGTAGCCAAAGCAAAATTCTCTTCATCTTCATTCTTCGATGAAGAGCCATCCCTAGTACTTCACCTTATCTCCTCCTGCACAAGATCCGACAAAAGTCGCTCCCAACTCGGCAGTTTCTCCCGTTCATTGACAGAGTCTTCGTAGCTATGCCAAATCTTTGGAAGCCCAAGAAGAGCCAAGCTCACCAAGTCTTCATCATTAACATTAATCCCCAAACTTCCCAGTTCATCCCTACAGTCGAAAAACTTCGTGAGATATTTTGGAATACTGTCTCCCTTCTCCATTTTTATTTTTCTGAGCTTATCTTTCAGCACCAACTTCCTCTGGTCACTGCTGCTTTGGAAAAAATCTGTCAAAGCCTTCCACAATGAAAATGGAGTGGCTTTCTCATGAAGGCTGGACATAATATGGTCCTTCACACCTTCCAATAGAATTATTCTTGTCTTTACTACCTTCTTTTGCCATGCATCAAGTAATGCAGCATCGCTAGATCCCGGGTTAGGAACATCGCTATCGATGAACTCCTTCAGTCCATTATCTTCCAGCACTGCCTCCATCCTATCCTTCCAGGCTATGTAATTTGAGCTCCCATCAAGGGCATACTCCAATCGCAACCCATTGAAATACATTTCAATGTATACTCAACTATCGCACCAAGAATTTTCTGCAGCAAATTATAATTGTCCACCAGCACAAAATCAGCAATTCTTCATAATTGCAATATTCAAGAATTAACACTTCTCTGATACCATGTATAAAGTATATACAATATGCATGTATATATCCAGATTCACCTGATCTAAAAATATTTATCTTCTTGCTAAATACAAAATCCTTTCACTGTTAATCTTTTGCGGAAATTTAAAATCAATTGCAAACACATGAGGTAATAAAAACAATCGCACATAACATAGTTGTTTAACGGGAAAGCCTTAAGCTGAAAACCCCAAATATCATATAGTATGTATCATGGAGATCATGTAACAATCTCATACAAATATTATTACATCAAGCTCTCAGTACAATCCATCGTCACACAGTAGTCAGAAGAAATCTGCAAATCCATGCACTGATGTCTTGCCACCTGATAGCTTGCCTCCACTGTGCAATCCCTACTGAAGAATAGCTCTAAATGAATTTGAATCTACCTTTCTTGCACTGCATAATCCTCATTGGAAACTCCAATGTGTGTGTGGTGCAATCAATGCATCACTATAGTCATAGCAGATAGTCCATCTTTCCCTTTCACCTACCTCTCCACTGGAACTGACACGCACTGTAGTTAACTGTTGTATTTATTCAGTTGATTAATCAGTTATTATTTTTGAATTAATTAACTAATTAATTCACTCCACTATCACTAGTGTATCATTCAGTTAGACTAGATACAACTAGCTCAATTGAGTTTAACTCCAATAACTGAGTTAAACTGAATAACAACTCCATGAACTACTCTTCCAACTCTGTCATAACTTTTCCACTTCAGTTCTAACTAAGTCCTCCATGCATGAACCACCAGTAAACCTTAGGAATTGTGTAATTCCTTCAGCCCACTAATTTGCCAAATTTGTATACTGAAATTAAGTGCTCCAAGAGAATAAGTTGATATTTAGAGTCTGATTATTATAAGAGCTAATAGTAATCAACACTTCTATTTTTATATCGACAATCTATAAATAAAATTTTCCCAATATTATAAAAATAGAATTTCATATATTTTTCCAACTTGACCAACCATACACAAATAACATCCTACAACTTCTGAAATATGATCACCATGTCTAAAAATAGACATAGTCCAAAAATAGACTTAGAACTAAAAATAGCCTACGGGCCCACTTAGTGAAGGTGACTGATTTTCACTAAGCTCATCATCTTGTTGAATCTCAAAACATTTTTGTATATTTTAAGTTGTTTTACAACAATCATCATTCAATGTCTTCGAGTAGGTGCTAACATACGAAGAAGAACCATCAAAAGAATTGATTGACATTGGGTTAAATATGGGTTGTGAGTATATGTCGGCATATCAGAAATTAATTGTGGAATTTTCTCGTTTTACTCAGGTTTATCTATAATGAATAGAACAAACAAATTTTTTATATTAAATATATGATTTTTTATGGGGTATAAAACTTGCAGGAAACAAAGTATGGAACTGTGCCAATAAATGAAATCTTGAAATATGGCATGAAATTTGGTTTTGAAAGAATGTGTATAATTCATGAGTCAATTATTGCTACGGTACGTGATTTATTTTCAATTTACATTGATGTATATTATTTAATATTTCAATTTTCATTATTCTCACCAATGTATATACACTCATTACAGTTTATTTTTATGTTTGTATATGGAAGGTGAAGAAGAAGAAAAAAATCAACACCATGAACAAAACATTCCTAAAAATAACCCAAGTCATCGAAGTAGCTCGAGCAGTGATAGCAGTTCAAGCAAAGAATGATGATAATTATGTTTGGATATCAAAGCAAGGCGTTGTATTTTTTGAAATATTTGTCTGTGAAATCATACATTTTGTTTAATGTAATGGACATAGTGTCCCAATTGAAAGACAAAGGGATACCAATAATTGTCCCATTTTGTATGACAAATACTGTCTTATTCATATATATATTATATAATAAAATATGTTTTAATTTATTCTATTGTGTTCTCCATTGTCGCTATGAAATGTAACACCACTCATTAAATTTATGGATGATTAAATATTATAATGAAGAGATGTGAAATCTGATGATATGATATAACAAATTCATCCAAACATCACATTCAAATGCACTAACAAAAAATTAATTGATATGAAGATTGTTATAAGATATGTTTCATATTTTGATGAATAATA
This sequence comes from Pinus albicaulis, assembly GCA_034641835.2. Lineage (NCBI taxonomy): Eukaryota > Viridiplantae > Streptophyta > Pinopsida > Pinales > Pinaceae > Pinus > Pinus albicaulis. The sequence continues at coordinate 209,958 of JAXQQM020084611.1, forward strand.
AATTTTTAAAAATCACTATAATTACGATATGATATAAAAAATTAATCCAAACATCACATTCAAATGCACTATTAAAAATTTAATTGATATAAATATTGTTGTAAGATATTTGACGACTTTTGATGAATAATGAATTTTAAAAAATCACAATATTTTCACGGCCACAGGTCAATGCTTCTAAAAATACAAAATGAACGCTGATGCATGTCAGTTACTGTACACTGGTGCGTTTGTATGATAAAGCGCACCGGTGTGTTTCTACAACCTATGGGCATTGCACAAATACTGATACCAATTATAACTCTCAGTGCGTTTGTGAAAAACAGCACACTGGTGCATTTATGTGAGACTACTCACCAGTGCGTTTGTACAATATATTAGCACCACAAAAATACCAATACAAATTAGAACAATCGATGTGTTTGTGTAATACTATGCACCGATGCATTTCTATAATACTACAAACCAATGTATTGATACGACATATGGGCACCACACAAATCCTAATACCAATTAGAACAGCCCAGTGTGTTGTATTGCCTACAATGCGCTCGATGCAGTTTTATACCTTTACGGCCCGATGCATGCACCTTTGACTGCCCCAGGCGGACCGTCTGGATTACACGCACAGGTGCGTTGACACCTAAAGAGTGCATCAATGGAAAAAACATCTGTAATAATTTTTGGCCACCCAGTTTTTTTAGTTGTATTGAAATTTCGTTAAATACTCTGCCAAAACCTCCGTTACTGAAAACGGATGTTGTATAAAATGTTTTTTGACAATTTTGGTGAATTTTATAACACTAAAATCCTCCTTTATAACCTCTACTAGAGGGTCTTTTCCTCGTAGTGGGTCTAAGTAAAGTTACCGAATATTTATCTGAATAATAAGTTCACTAGGCATATGCAAGTTTCCTTAAAGAAATTTTCATACATACGCTAGTTGGTAAGTACAGTCGCATGTAGAAATCAATAAAGAAAGGAAAAGCTTATTGTGAGTTTTAAATACTGATCCACCACCCCCCCCCCCCCTCACTATTTTTCCCAACATCTCCATCATCATCTAAGCACTCTAAGGCATTTTAATAACAATATACTTTGGCCCTGTTAGTAAACAACCAGTCAATGCCCAAAAGCATGTTATATGCACCCAAAAGAAGCAAATTTAGGTGTGTTGGTGTAGGCATGCCATTAATCTCAAATGCAAAACACTTCACCCAATGATGAACTCTTGTCTTGGTCCCTATTTATTCACTTCATCACTTTTTTAAGAAGGCTAAAAGGTTAAATTCAATACTCCTGGCTAAAAAACAATTAAATCGGTGATGGAAGCAGCTATCAAGCCATGGTGTCATGGTAGCTGCTCTAAGGTTAAAGCACGCACCCATGGAACCCCCCACTAGGCAAGAGGAAAAGGATAAAAGAGGAAATTTGAACAGGTGTACCCTTTTGGTTAAATTTCAAGTAGTTTAAAGGTGGAGCATTTTCCATCTCTACCCAACCAACCCCCTGAAACATTTCGGGGGGTAACATGTGTGGGCGATAAACTAACGCTACCCACTGGAGTTCAAAAGTAAAATGGGTGGGCCTGCCAATCCAATGAACCGAATTGACTATGGGGGTGACCATTGGATCTGGCCTCCCACTCTCCTACCCATTGGAGGATGGTGGGGACCACTCGCCACGATTATTAGTCTGTCAGCTCTAGTTGAAAGGAGTGATGAATTTAAAACATAAAAGGTAGCCTCTGCTCCCTTGCTCGCTTCCACCTGTCATCTATCTCCACCCAATGCCCTTCTACCACATGTCCCCTATGATTTCATCCCACCTCATATGACCATTTATCTCTCCCAACCTATAAAAACTTGTCCTGCTCCAAATTTTCAAATATTTTTATTGCCTCCTGGTGAAAATGTATCCTGCCATTCACTTTATCTGTAATGTCATTCGACCATTTATATGGTCTAGAACCTCCCTCCAAGATATTTTTCAGCTGTCACTAGGACAACCAGGTAACCGGTCGATCCCTTCCACCTCCAAATTATTTTAATACTCATTGAAATCATGAAGAAAGTGGCCGTCAGGACCCCTAAAGCCTGGGAATCCAACCTCTCATGGACATTGAGGCAAAAATTTAAAAAATCCTTTATTCTTTCCACCTGTCGGACCTCCAGTTCGACTTGTATGGCCACCACGTTCGAGTAGAAGACCCACTTTGTGTAGTTGACTCCGGGATGTATTATCAAATAACCCATTTTGTACATCACTTCTCCAAGTTCATGTCTTGGTTAGTGCCACCTATATATAATATAAGATATGTTTTCTTGCCCCCACTACAGCCAAAATCCTAGAGGTGAACCCAGAGCTAATCCAGAAGTCTCTAGTTTACCCAAGCTCCCATGAACCCCAATAGTTCACAGAAACCACCATGGTTTATGTTAAATTTCCACGACCTTGGATCTAGGTTAGAGTCTTAAATAACAAACGCTACCAAACCAAGAATCTCAACCACTAAAATTATTTGCATAGTGGAAGTCTAAAGCAGTAAATGATATATGCACAGATATACACAACTTTTTAAAATTTTCAACCCAGCTTCGTTATATTAAAAACATATAATACAACAGTATTGGGCTCCCGTACCAAGGATAATGGCCCTCATACATCCAATAGTAAAAGAAAATATACTTTGACCATCTGGTTGTAGCATGCTCTAACAACTCTTCTCAGTACCTTCCTAGTCCTTCGGCTCCCAATCTACAGCTCCTGCCTCTATCAATGCTCCAAGTCCATCTAGCCATAGAATCTCAGTTATCCAATATGATCTCTAGTTTTCCCTTAACTCATCAAGGGAATAAATAATTAAGACTCCTTTAGATTTGTTCATAGCTCCCCTTGTGAACAACTCTCAATCTGCCCACTGCTACTCCTCAACTAATCAGGGACTTCAGCCCACTATGGTCTTCCTACGCTACAGCAATGAAGACCAACATTGGGCACATAGGGTTGCCACCTATCGTTGAAAGATTTCCATATCCCATAGTGAACACAGACTAGGAGGACTTCCCATAATCTGCTATAGAATTCCTTCTCCACACACAAGTCTCGAGCTCCACAATATTGTTGTGAATTGATCAGACCCTTGAGCTCAACAACTGCCAGGCTAGGAGTCACCTTTTTCCATCAAGGTATTGCACTTAAACACCAACTTGGAAACTATCATGTTGTCCTCTATTAGACCATAAGTGTATAATCTCATCCACACTTTGTCCTCTCTCACGCTGCGCTGCAACAATCCACGAGAGACCAAGTCCACGTTGTAGCATATGTAACTAGTTAGGGCATCCCCACACCTAGGAGACTCTTACACATGGCTGAAAATGGACTCCACCAATCCACCCTTTTCACTGCAATAGAGGAGCTATTGCAAAAAATTAGGCACCTCAATGTGTCCTCGCCTAGGGCACAATCAATGCATCTATAACATAACTATTTTTGTACACTTTCCTTCTGATCTAATGTACCTACTATCACCTTAGCTTCTTGGTATGCCTCCCAAAAATCCACGTGGGCTCCTCAAAACAACTCATAAGTCCTCCTACAATCTTCCCATCAAAATGACCCAAGTAATAGTCAATATTTTGAACCAATGTATAACAACCTTCTGCTGCAAGTCTGTTGCTCAATCACTATGGAATATGTCACTAGTGTGGGGAATATAATTATCACATATGCCCTCTTCTCATTGAGTTCCACAGGTTTCCCTTAACTGATCCAATATGCTCACAATTTGACCCAATACACCTCTACAAATACTATTGTAATATTTTTTTGTGTTTTTGTTTGAGAAAGCCCTAGTTAGGACACGTACTAAAACCCTAACTTCACCTAATAGTAAAAAATCAAGCCATATAATGGTTGTGGCATACCTTGGGATGGTTCCTTCCTTGCCATGTTGCACTCTAGGATGGATATATCCCCTTAAACACCCCTTATGCAGCTCCTGGTTGTGTGGTATGGCCTGCAGCATAGCATCATAGCCCTGATGTAGCACCGACCCTCTAAAAATTACCCAAACACACCTCTAACAATAGTGTCCTTGCTCCTCCTATGTGCGGCCTTATTTTCCCAACAACTCTCACCCAAGACAACCCTTATCATGTCTCAAATAGCCCTACGACACCTATGGTGTCAGCTACAACAACTCAGTCTTCCCACAGTTGTACCTCAGCCTCCTCACGTTGTCTTCTAAATCCATTGTTGTAGTTAATCCTCACGAAATTTTAGATCTAACCTTGGTGTGTATTTCCCACTCTTGGATGCTCTAAAACACTAACATTCAGCCTTTATTTATAGGCTATAAAGAGGCTCAAATGAATCATGAAGAGACACAACTATTGAATGTTTTACACCAAGCCTACATGACTTAGCAACCAATAATTACCTTGTCAACTTCAAAAATGTGTTTCTCAATAATGACAACTCAGATTCAGACGATTCTTAATGTGTTGGAATTGTATCACCAAGCACTATCATCCTTATGCATCACATGTTGATTTCTCATCACATTTTTGTCCCAAAAATTGATGGGTGAAAAACCTCCAAGCTTGAATATCAAGCTCACAAGCCCATTTTTGGCACTTATACCTCCAACCCTTGATCACTAGGGCTTTGAGTACCTCCCAAGCTACACAAAAGTCAACAATTTACAACTATACTACCCTCCCATCAGTTGAACAACAATATTTTCTGCAAATGGTTTTAGCCCCTCACTTACAGTCCTTACCCATTGTGGATATTCATGGAAAGTTTTAGGGGCTAATATTCGCAAGTGGGCTAATATTTCATGTTTTTTCCCAAAAAAAAAACTTTCGCTAATTTCCATTTTTTTTAAACAATTTCCCCAATTTTTATTGAATAAAATTATTTTACCTTAAAAATTGCGAAAATTTTATATAGACTATATAAAATCCTTATAAATTTGAATATTTTCACAAAAATATTGCTAAACATCTAATACTCTTCATATTAGGGACTAATAAGATTCACCAAGGTTTCTAAAGTTTTATAAATGTCCATCCTTAAAATTTTCCCTGTTGATAGTTTCCCAATAACTATCCTTTTTGAGATTGTAGAGCCTATCCTGTCTATTATTTCTCACATGTTTGGATATGACAATGCAAATATGGCCAAAAAATAATACTTAGGGTTTCTCCGAGAGATGACACATCAAGGTCATCTATTTGACATACATGCTTACTTGGTTGAGTTGAAAAAACTCCAGGTATGCCATTTTTCCACCACTTCATACTTCATGTATTATTCTCTATTATTATACCTGTTTATGTATACCCATGTGTAGGAGTTCGAATGTGTGAGCCTCATCCTAGTGGCCCTAGACAAAAAAAGGAAGTTTTTTTTTTTACTAGATCATTGTTGTTAGCATGAAACTAGAGAGCGATGGCTATTCATAATTCATTTCCTCCTACATGGCGAATGCCTATAAAACTATTTATAATGTGTCCCCTCCAAGAATTCTCCCTCAGCAGAAAACAATCCTTCAAGTGAGCAAGGATACCAAGGTAGGATACTTGTACCTATTTGTGAATCACATAGAGATCTGAGTCTATGGGTGTGATCTTACTCCATATCACTTGCATTTATTCATACCTATCAGGATATTCACCATTGAGTTCATTAGATAGAGTCTTAATGTGGACAGAGACCACTTTTTCCTTGCCAATAAGGGATATATGTTCAATTTTGGAAAACCTATAAGTCTTTTTAATGTTAACTCTAGAAAGGCCTTCTTGGTAGCTAAAGAATTCGTGTAGCAAAGTAATTTTGACTTGGGAGATGTTTGGCATTATGATCCTCATAGGGTCATCACAAATAAAAGAGAAATCATAAAATCTCCAATTATGAGCATGAATATAGGCTTGAGCTTGAATGAAAGGATAACCTTGATTCATGGTCTATTAACACAAACATGGAGCTTAAGACTCCAGAAACAAAGGAAAAGGCACAAAAAAGGACCGTTGATGAGACAGAAGATGTAGAAATGGAATATGTAAAAACCAAAAAAAATCCCAAGACTCAAGAGATAGAAGAATAATAAATCAAGACTAGGTTGATAGAGACAAAATCACACCAACCAGGCTTCCAGGTGACTTTGGAAGACCCCCTTTAAGTTGTTGTCTCATCATGCTCAGAGGTAGCCATTCTGAGTTTAACAAGAAGTAAAACCATCATTAAACTTAAATGGCCTATTGGAAAGGCCATTGAAGAAAGGAACAAGAAAATAAGGGAGGATATGCAACAACAAATGACTTCCCATTCAGTGTCATACCAAACCATACTTATGGCTGCTATTGATTTAGATAGAAATCAAATGAAAATTTCATTGCATCACCCACTAGCATAGTCACTACCATAGGTCTCCCAATTCAAGGCCCTGGATGTCTCCTTAGACTTGAAAATTGCCCCTCTTCCTGATGAGAACAACTTCCACAGGAAAGTGTGAGAGATGATTTACAGTGAGCTTAACAAAATGAAATGACCATAAGGAAAGTGGAGAAGCTGCTAGAGAAGTTCCCAAAGAGATTGAAATAAGAAAGAGATAACTCTAGGGCTCTTCACATGCAGAATGAAAACTTCAAGTAGTTTATTATGAAACTAGGGGTGAATCCAAAGGATAAGGTTTCGTTTGAGGCCCTTCTTCAAATCTCACAGTCATAGGTTCAGGATTTAAGACACAAGTTGAAGATGTCAGCCAGCGTGTTTGAGATAATGCCTCATTTATGATGCATACTACAGATTAGGGATTGGTTTGATGTGTTGGAGGATGTTGAGAGATTCTCTCAACTTCTCCCTCCAAGAGTGGAATTAGTTGGATCTCAGCAGCACTATAAAAATTGTGATATATTCATTTGATTATAATATAGAAATTAACTATTTGTGTGTGAATCTTGTTCAGTGGATGCTCTCTCCAATTTCTAATATGGTATCAAAGCCTCTACTGGCTTAAATCCCTCACGGGATGGCCAGGAAAATGTGAGATTGAATATGGTGTAGGAGAGTAGCATAGTGTAAGTAAGTTTGCCAGTGGTATTTTTTTTGTTTTTTTTTCACCAATTTTAATATGTGGCCACAGCCAGATGAACAAGTTTAGCATCTTCTGGGCTTGTTGCACGGGCTGATTGTCTATGCAGATCAAATCGACCCCAATAGTCCAGACGAAGCAGAGGCAAATGACGACAAACGCATCCCTCGTGCAGTGGAATTAAGAAAGGCTAGGATCAAATTTGAGCGATCGGATGGAGGCATCAAGAAGATTAAATTTGATCCTACGAGTGCAAAAATTCATCTTCCGCCGAGCAATGTCACAGACCACACAGAGGTACTCTTTCGTAACTTAGTAGCCTTTGAGGTGTGCAAGGCATCTAAAATCAATTATGTCACGTGTTACCTAAGCTTGATGGACGAGCTAATCGACTCTGATGAAGACGTGGCTGTGCTGAGGAGAAGTAACATTGTTACAAATTATCTTGGGAGCAACGTAGAGGTTGCCGATCTCTTCAATGGTCTATGTAAGGGAGTCACCGTTAGCTGGGTGGATGTACTCAGGCAACTGAAATGACAAGTGAATGTTCACTACAGAAGTAAATTCAAGGTTTGGTTTGCCGAGCTCATGAAGGACCATCTCTCATCGCCGTGGAGGAGTTTAGCTCTGGCAGGGGCAATCATTGGACTGTTGCTTGCCGCTGTGCAAGGCCTCTTCTCAATATTCTCAGTATCCCGCATTTAAACTTTTACATTCAATGGAATTCACACGGTTTGCATCTTGTTTAGTGCAATCTTGGGGGGATCGAGCCAACAAAATGAAGCTGCAATATTCACTAATTTAGCAGCCGAAAACGAAGTGAAAGTCGTGGCCTATTTTATTAATTATTGAATTTGTTGTTGTGAGATTTGTAGTGCAGAACTAATTATTGAACAAATTAGCATTATTTAAATTAGTCGTTCTCGACATTCTTCGATGCCGAGAGAATGATTGGCTAATTTGATTGTGTGAATTTGTTATACGTTGATGGATCTTGTTGTGCTTCGGGCTTCAAGAGCATTGGTTACAGGTTATACAATGAGATCCTTGTGTGTAAAGGTCACTTTGTAGGATTAATCACTGATCATATTCTGTATCTAGAATATTTTCCTATAGACTGTTGAAATTTTTTCTTCGGGGTTATTTCACAGATGGAAATATTTCCATAGGATAGTTCAGTGTCAAGACTCTTCTTCGGGGGTGTCAAGAATCTTTGATCTTACAAATTTAGCATTTCTGGTCAGAAACAAATGTATTTTAAATGAGTTGAATGGTAGCTCGAAAATGGTGGAGAAAAGAGCGTTGTCTATGAGATCTCAGAGTGGGTACAAATGTTAATGAAGACCAAGAAAAATGTTTGTATTAAATTAGTGTGTTCTTCATTTCTGTAATGTAGGCATTATGGGGGGGTGTTTGAGATAATGCCTCATTTACGATGCATACTATAGATTAGGGATTGGTTTGATGTGTTGGAGGATGTTGAGAGATTCTCTCAACTTCTCCCTCCAAGAGTGGAATTAGTTGGATCTCAGCAGCACTATAAAAATTGTGATATATTCATTTGATTATAATATAGAAATTAATTATTTGTGTGTGAATCTTGTTCAGTGGATGCTCTCTCCAATTTCTAATACAACGAGCATGTGTATTCCAAGGAACTTTCACATGTAGAGGAAGAGAAAGTGATCCTAGCAAAGGATGTGATAGAGAGAAACAAGGAGGTGGAAGAAATTAAACAGTAGGTAGCTGAATTTCAGATGAGAATAAACACTCAAATATTTATTAGGATAGTACCTAAGAACCCTCAGAATCCCACAAAAAATCTCACAAAGACCCTCACTAAGCTCCAGCTCTCAGAAGGAGATCTCAAGAAGGTGCAGAAGAATTTAGACACAACCTAGTAAGTCCTATCACAAAAAGAAAAGAAACTTGAGACAACCAGGAATAATGCATATCTGATCAAGAAGAACATGTAGGCATCCAACCAGGATATTTTTGAGCTCAAAGGCCTTCTCAAAGGAAATATGTCTCTCGTGGAAGCTAAGTAATTGGTCTGGGATGAAATTATAGTAGAGATTATGAACGAATGGGAGTATATAACTCTGATGGATGAACAAAATATTGTGATCAAGGACTATGAGTTCTTCATCCTAGATACCAAGGAATGGTGAAAATAACTCCTATATTTCCAATAAGTTCATTCTGTTTGTAAATGAAAGGCCACTCAGTGAGTTGAGGCCCATATATGTGGAGGATAAAATATCTTCTATCATCGATATATCCAAATTATTCCAGAAGGTAGAGGCCAGAGTAAAAGTTGAAGAATGCCTAGACATAGTGTTGAAGGATGTGGTTTCCTTCAGTTTTGATTTTGATGAGTGATCCAAATGGAAATTGGCATCTACCTATGGTATTCATTCATACATGGTGTTTATCCACCCATGGTATATCAACCCATGGAATCTACCCATGGTATTGTAAGTGGAATCCACCCATGGTATTGTAAGTGGTATCTACCCATGATATTGAATCATCCATGGTATTTACCCACCCATGGAATTTACCCGTGGTATTTTAACTAAAAAATACTATAAGTAACAAGTCACATTTTGTAAAAGGACAGATTTTCCACCACAATGTAGATTTTACACTTATTCTCTATTTTAATAAATAAAAATAAAAAATTATTTGTGGTTTTGTTTACTATGTGTTCTATTTTAATCTGGAATTTCAATTTTTTAGATCTTGGGGGCTTCCCTCCAAGATATGGATCAGTGGTATCAGAGCACTTTCTTGGGAAAAGTGGGAAGATTTGTTTTTTTCAGTTTTTTGCAGGAATTTTTTGGGTGGCAAGTTTGCAGATCATATATGAAACTTTTGGCAAAAAATTTACAAAAACAAATAACATATCTAGATTCCTTGTGAAAAAATACCCAAATTCAAAAACCAAATCAGAAAAATTAGAGTATGGATGAGGGAGATATCTTTGATTTAAAATCAGTTGTGTTGTGGAAATGTTTTTTCTCACAATTCGTGGATGGAAGCTCTCTTATCATTTTTTTCAGTTTTTGTGCAAAATTTTAGAAAAAATGATTGTAGATATGAGCTCCTCTTGAAAAATCACCCAATTTCAAAACAACAAAATTGCCGAATCAAATTTCGGATGAGGGAGATATCGTTTATTTAAAATCAACTATTTTTTCAAAAAATATATGATGACAGGACAGTTGCAGTGTAAATCTGGGTTTCCAGAGTGTCAATATAGGGATTTCAATCACATGGAAATATGGATAATGGTCATTCTATTTCCAAAAATAAGCTATAATAAATATTTTGAGTTATATTGGCTGTGTTGTGCCCATTTTAAATTAGTTTTTTATATACATGCCCTCCCACCCTACTTTAGTAAGCACCTACTTTACATTCAACAGTTTAAAGATATAAGAATATGTCTTAGGTTCTTTGGAGACATACCTTCCCACCCCAGGCTATGTAGGCACCTACTAATTCATCAACATTCAACGTCGCGATTATGGGTCAACTGCATAAAATCCTTGTCATTGAATTCCATTTGCTAGGTCGCACATTGTTAGTATCACATTTGGTCACAAGCATTACATGGTATCTTTATCCTCAAATATTCGTTTTTTATGGTTATGGGTTACCAAAATTCCACACTTCATCGAAGTCCATTTTCTAGGTCACAAACAAAAATTATTATAGTTGGTCACAACCATTATAGGGTATCTCTATTCTCAGATATTTTTTCATCACCTTTATGGGTTAACCACACAAAACCCTTCTCTTTAGTGTCTCTTTATATTCATCACAAGCTTCTCAGGAGCGGACTTCATGCAATGGCAATGATTACTTCTTAAGGAGGGAGGAATGATCTGAATGGAAAGTGGAATATACCCATGGTATTCATTCACCCATGGTATTTATCCACCCATGATATTCATCCACCCATGGTATTGTAAGTGACATCCACCCATGGTATTCATCTACCCATGGTACTCATTCACCCATGGTATTTAACCACCCATGGAATGTACCAGTGGTATTGTAACTAAAAAATACTATAAGTAACAAGTCACATTTTGTAAAAGGACAAATTTTCCACCACAATGTAGCTTTTACACTTATTATTTGTTATAATAAAAAAAAATCTTTGTGATTTGTTTTATTGTGTGTTCTCCTCCTTTCTTCTAGAATTTCAATTTTTTAGATCTTGGGGGCCTCCCCACAAGATTCAGATCAGATGAGAGAGTCGGAGTAGGTTTTCCTAGCTACTAGGGTCTTGTGGTAATGTGAATCCCATGGGACCAATACAATCATATGTTAGTGGAGGTCAAGAATAAGGTGGATTCCTCCCATGAGAATATTGCCACCCTTAAAGGTAAAACATTGGTTAATTGTCTCAGAAAGGAATTTCAGTTGTTAGGTTTGGTGAAGACCTGGTTCCACCCTAGGTTGAACTATACAGGGCCCAAAAACCTCAAGATTACATATCAATTATTCTTTCATGCCCCTCTACCAGTTCCAACACTGTGGCAAAGGTTTGAATAGTTCATCAATCATCCTTTCCTCTGGATCATAGACCCATTGATGTTGACTTTAGAACTTGTCTATCATAGTTAAAGATATTATTGATTGTGTCAAATCTTGACACTTTGATATTTTTTGTTTCATATAAATATTATGTTTTTGAAGACTCAATACTAATTATTTAGGATCTGGCTAGTACAATTGTGCTACTAAATCACATTGATATTCTTTTATGATGATTCACTGCCAAATCAAGAAAAAATATTTTGTGATGGGTTATCCCTCTAACGCCCTATAGTTTTATGATACAAAAGTAGTGGTTCGAGATTTTTGGTTTTCCAAAAGAGAATATCTGCAAACTACCAATGAATGTATGCTTTATGGAAGATTAATGAAATTTTTTAGCGATTCTGGCTCATATGAATGTGTACTATGAATTCCTTTTTCTCTTTGTTTCATATGTTCTCACTAGTCTTCTTAGATTACATGTAATAGCAGTTGTTGTATATTTTTTCATGGATTTATGGATTCATCTATGTCTAATGCTGATTAAAATTCCTATAGCTGATATGAATTATTATCCTTAAAAATTCAATCCATGTATATTAGAATTTCATTTAAATGTCTTTCTCAAAAACTTCATGTTGAACTTTCATGCACTGGATTCTTAGTTTAAGCCACATGTGTTGGTTTTCTCCCCTTCTTGATTCTTCTATTTTATATAATACTAATGACTTATAAAATCACATTCTCATGTAATGTTGGCAACTAGAGTCAGATATTGAAGCTTCTGCGATTAATATTTTTCATCCATCTTTTCATTTCTCCTCTTAAAGAATATTATGAATCAATTCCATATCAAATGTGTTAAATAATGAGTGTAATAGAAAATCTCAGTAAATCCATAAATCACTCATCAAGATGTCTTAGGAACTTGTCTCTCTTCAACCCATGGGTTGTCTCTAGGAGCTACAACATCTTCTTACATCATTGTCAGGGAAGACTCATAACATTTTCCCTGGGATGACACTTGTACACCTTTTGCTAAGGTGAGAAGAAAGGGGTGTGCGTTGAATATCTCTCAACTTGGCGACTCCACTATTTAAATCTCATTTTTACCATCTTATATTTTAAAAGGACGCACACTTGCTCTAATATTTCACAACAAATAACTCCTCCTGTGTTTTACCTTGAAAAGATAATATATAGGTAGATATGGAAAGAGAGAACCCTTGTCACCTTATTCCCTCTCACCTCTTTTCCATAAGTCTCATCCTCTAGCTCTCAAAGGGTTTTGATAAATCATTCTGAGTCTCCCTCCAAATCTTCAGAATATTGTGAGGAACGTTGTACATTGTTTAACCTATTTTCTTCACGAGTTAAAACTAAAGAAACCTCTACTAGTTCTCCTCCCTTTACATTTCACACCTTTCTAGAACTTGAGGAAGTTAAAGTGTGAATATCCTTCCAACTCATCCCCAGTGGTAAAAATCCTACCACCTCCTTAGTAAGGCCCTTTGATAAACCTCCTACCACCTCCCTTGCACAACATGGTTGTCCTAGGATTTCTTCTAAACAAATACGCTCCCCTGGACTTTCCACAACCTATAAATGGTATGCCACAAGATTATCCTAAATTTTTTCCATGATTTGCTGGAGACGGTGATATATTAGCTAAAATACATATAGAAAAATTTTGTGCATTTTTAGAAAATCTAAATCTAGAACACCTAAATGTGGTGTTAAGGCTCTTTTTCTTGTATCGAGATGGGGAGGCTAGGAAATGGTTCCAAGATCTCCCAAATTCTTCAATCACTACCTCGGAGGAGATAGAGAATTATTTCATGCAAAAAAGGGTAGAGAAAATGGACCATGGATACATCCTCACTTAATTCAATGCAAGGAAGAAAAAACATAATTAAGATGTGTCAGAATTGATAAAAATGTTTAACAAATTGTACAATAGTCTCCTTTCTGAAATCAGACCTCCAAAGGTTATTGCTAAAGTGGTTTTTATTGGGGCTTTTGAACCTGAATTTGGGTTCACTCTTAGAGAAAGGAAGTCTCAAACCTTAGACCAAATTCAAAATTTTCACCTCCACTTGGAAGTGGAAAGGGAAAATTGAGCATGAAGATAAGAAGAGGGAAAGAGGAAATTAGTTCCTCAAACCATGGAAAGGAAACCAAAGAGTAGAAACCTGAGAAAATGAACAAATTGATAAGAAATATGTCTAACAATCTCGTGAAACTGGAGTTGGAAAACAAAAACCCTCCTTGAAAAATCCAACCAACTCCTAACCAAAGTTTCAACCCTTAGTATAGGAGACCACCCTTGCAGCTCTTACAAAGGGAGAGAAAATATCAATAAGATCATATTCAGTGTCCTTTTTATTTGGAAGATGATATAGAGGAACATGTTGAAGAAACCTTGGAATTTCAAGAAAACCAATTCTATTCTTCTTCTGAAGAGAAATATCAAATTGAAGGTCATGAGGAAGAAGGGGATTATTTGGATGCCCTACTGGATGATGGTGCGATTGAAAACTATTGTAAGAAGTTTTTTGACTTCATGCAAGCTCAATTAAATAGAAAATATGACCTCGCATCTTCTAGTAAAATATCTAGAATGAAATATCAAAATGAGGAGCCTCCCTCCTAAAAACCTCCTAGATCATGAAAGAAAGGAAATAATCCTCTTGATCAAGTCTCACCAAACAAGAAAGAGTCATCAGATTATGTTCCTCATAAGCTCAAATTTTCTAAAATAAAGAACTTTCCCCTACCATCCAAGCTATTTTGTGATAAGGAGAAATAAACTGTTGATGTTTCCACAACTAATAGGAGTCCCTATGCCTTTAATCTTCAAAAAGTGTTGGAGAAGGTAAAAATATTTGTTCCCTTGACTGAATTATTAAAGTAGCCTAATTATAAAGGCCAAGTATCTCATTTCATGTGCCCATCCACCATTTCTCCTTTCCATGATAGCCTTAACCTCCATGAAGAAAGACATGTGGTTATATTTGGACCTCATGTTGACGAAAAAGTATCTTCTACTGCCCCTTTCTATGTTACCTTGGTAATTCATGAGATCTTATTACAAAATTGTATGCTTTACTCAAGAGCTTCTCAAAATTTGATGTCATTGTCTGTTATGGATCAATTGGGGCTGCAAATAAAAAATCCATATCAAGATATGTACTCCTTTGATTCCAAGAGATTAAAATGGTTGGGTATGATTAAATATTTGGAGGTCAATTTGGCCCAGATTCCTATAAAAAGTGTAGCAATGGATATTGTAATTTTTGATATCCCTACAAGGTTTGGTATGCTCTTGTCTAGGTCATGGGGGTATAATATTGGAGGATCCATCAAACTAGATTTAACATATGCTACCATCCATGTTGTTGGTGGATAAGAATGACAATAGTATAGAGAATCAATATTTGTTAAGATAGTTACAAGAGTTGATTGTTGAAATAATGCCCTTGTGTATGGTAAAGAGAAATGTTCCTCTTGTTTGTTTTTAGAGGAAAATGATCTAATGTTGGATGAAACAAAGGTGGAATTTTTTTTCCATCTAAAAAAAAATTCATTGGAGTGTGATAAAGTATGGAAGCTACATTTTGATGGTGCTTATTCCAGGGAAGGAAATGGGGAAGGTTTGTTGTTGGTGTATCTGAAAGGCAGTATAATCCCTCTCTCTTTCAAGCAAGATTTTGAAGCCACTAATAACATTGTTGAATATGAAGCCTTGTTATTAGGTCTACAAGATGCTAGAAATCTCAACGTTGGGTGCTTGGCAGTGTTTGGATATTTGGAGTTATTGGTGAGACAAATCAAAAATCAATGCCAAACCAAACATCCAAGGATTAAGGCTTACCAAAATGAAGTATGGGATCTGATTGATAACTTTTTCTTAGCCTTTAATATAAAATTTCAGCCCAAAGAGAGAAATCATATGGCTGACTACTTGGTTGTAGTTGATAGTATCTTTAAGCCCCCTCAAAACTCCTTTCTCAGATATGAAGTTGAATTCAAATACAGACCTTCAATACCAAAAAAATTTAAGTATTGGTAGGTGTTTGAAGATGAGGAACAAATCAAATGCTTCATGGAGGTCATTGGAGAGTTTTAAAACTCGGAGATTGACCAGGATGATGATGAAGTAATATACGAAAAACAAGTCAGTTAGGGAGAGAGTATTGCTAGACACATGACTTTAAAATTGAAGGGTAACACCATCCTCATGGAATTGGTCCCATTGAAAAGGTTTTTTAACCCAAATGATGTGGCCTCCAAGCCAATTGAGCAGGAGATGGAAGAATGGGTGGAAGACTGCAACATTGGTACAGAAAAACACTCGAGGATCATAAAATTAGCCAAATGATTTCCTAAAGAATGAAAGAAAAGGTATTTGGATAATTTCAAGCATAATATGGACGTATTTTCTTGGTCACATGATGACTTTAAAACCTTTGACACTAATATCATTCAACACAAAATTATTTTGAAGAGTGAGGTGAAGCCATATAAACAAAAGGTCAGGAAAATTAATCCTCTATTACTTCCATCAATTTAGAAAGAGGTGCGAAAGTTGCTACAGGACAAAATAATTGTACCTTTGAGGTATTCAGATTGGGTAAAAAAATTAGTTCCTCTCAGGAAGAATAACGGAGAAATAAGGTTATGTGTTGACTTCAAGAATATAAACAAGGGCTCACTAAAAGATAACTACCCTTTGCCTAAGATGGACTACATTTTTCTAAAGGTGGTAGGGTATGCTCAAATTCCATGATGGATGGTTTCTCCTGATACAACCAAGTCATTTTTCACCTAAAATATCATAAAAAAACTTCTTTCACTACACATTGAGGAATTTTCATGTATGCCAAAATTCCCTTCAGCCTCATAAGTGCAGGAGTCACTTTTCATAGAGCTATCGATATAGAATTTGTGGGAGAACACAACAAATTTGTAGTAATTTACCTGGATGACATCACTTTTTTCTCAAAAAAATATGAAGGGCACATTAAACATCTACAACTCACTTTTGAGAGATGTAGAAAGTATGGGTTGTCGCTAAATCCCAAGAATTTTATGTTTTCTCTAAGTGAGGGAAAACTATTGGGCCAAATATTGGCAAAGGATGGAGTAAATATTGATCCTAAAAGGGAATAATCTATCAACGACATCCCATTACCAAGACAGAAGAAAGAAAAACAGATCTTCTTACTTAGAATCAACTTTTTAAGGAGTTTTATACCCAATTATGATGCGATAGTCAAAGAAATTACAGAAATGTTAAAGAAGGACAAGGAAGTCCAGTGGAATGTAGAGGCTCGGGAATCATTCTCCAAAACAAAATAGGCTTTTTTAGAGGCTCCTATATTAGTCAACCTAGGTTATTTAAAATTGTTCTTTATTTTTTCTTTTACTTCCCCTCCCACGGTGGTTGTTGTCTTATTGTAGAAAAATCATGAAGGGAAGAAGTAACAAACTACAATTTTTAGTCAGGTGCTACAAGATGTTGAGCCAAAATATAATATTTTTTTGAAAAAATCATATGCCTTGGTCAAAGCACTGAAATATTTTAGAATATATGTCTTGCAATAGAAAAAAACTTCTTAGGTTCCTACAGTTGCTGTGAAATACATCCTAGTGCAGGGTGATAGTGAGGGGAAAAGAGGCAAATGGATTGATAAAATACAGGAGTATGATATAAATATAAAACCTACCAAGTTGATCAAGGGGCAGAGGATAGCTAAAATTATGTCTAAATAAAATTTCCAAGTCTTGGGCATAAACTTACTAGATGGAAAGAATGGAGAAAGTGGAAAATTGGAGGAAAAGAAATGGATTGAAACCTCAACTCAGAAAATCCAGATGAAATACATTGTCTCCAACTGGTATAAACATATTGTCCATTATTTTCATTTCTTGAGGTGCCTGGTAAATTTTGACAAAATTAGGTACAGTGCTTTGAGACTGCAAGCCAAAAAATTTGTTATCTCAAATAGCCAAGTATATTGGAAGGACCAAGTAGAGATTTTTTTTCTATGTCTGGTTGAATAAGAAATCCATATGGTGATTGATGAATCCCATAATTGTGTCACTAAAGGAAATTATAGTTGGAGAGCTAACGACCACAAAATTCTCAAGGTAGTTTTTTATTGGGCTAAGTTGTTTGGTGAGGTGCATACCTCTATACGGACCTGTGAGAAGTGTCAAAGGTTAGCACCCATTCCTTTAATCCTTGTTTTCATTGAAGAACCTTTCAAGAAATGGGGTTTGTACTTGATTGGAGAAATTCATCCACCTTCCAGTGGTTATAAAAATTGGATACTCACATTTATTGATTTCTTCACTGAGTGGGTAAAAGCAACCAAACCTAAAAATGCAGCTAATGTTGTATTCATTAAGTTTATGGAGGAAAACATAATTTACAAGTTCAACTTCCCCAAGACAATTGTCACTGACAATGCTCAGGTGCTCAATTCATCTAATTTTATTTAATTTTTCCAAAGATACAACATTATATTAAGCCATTCCACTACCTATTACCCACATGGAAATGGATTTGTTGAATCCTCTATTAAAACCTTAGTAAGGATTCTGAAGAATACAATAGCAGAAAATCAGAAAAACTGTGATTCACAACTAAAGTTTTCCCTATGGGCCAACAAGAAGACCACCAAGAGGTTTACCGGAAAATTTCCTTTTGAACTAGTATATGGAAGATCTGCAATTTTCCCTATATAATTAGCAATTCCAGTAGCTAATATCCTACAATATGTTGAGGAGGAGTTGAATTCATTGACCAAGTGGATAAATCAATTAGTAGAGCTTCAAGAAAACAAGGAAGAGGTAAACCATAATTTTCTTCATTATTAGAAGAGGATGAAGTCCCTTTTTGACATAAAATAAAATGATATATCCCTGCATCCAGGAGACCTACTAATTAGGTGGGATGTCAAAAGGGAATATAAAGGAAAACATGGCAAGTTTGACCCTTTGTGATTTGGAAATTTCAATATTTCTGAAGAAAAAAGGAACAATACTTTATTGCTGGAAAATTTAGATGATAAAATTCTTGAACTGCCTATGAATGGGAAGTTTCTAAAGATTTATTTTCAACATTGAAGAGGTCCACTCTGATCCACTGTAAATATTGGTGAGCCATTGTAAATACCAGCAGTGTTTTGTTTTTTATTATTGCTCTTTTATTTTATGAAGGTTTAAATAAAGTGACTCCAGGACCAAGGAGTAAGACATTAATATACAAGATCTCGATGAATTTCCATACAATACATTGCCCCTAGTTGGAGCCAATGTTTCTTCCCTTCATCACTTTTATAAGAAGGCTGAAAGGTTAAATTCAAGAATCCTCACTAAAAATTAATTAAATTAGTGATAGGAGAAAATACCAATCCATGGCGCCATGATAAAATCTCTAAGGTTAAAGCTCGCACCCATGGAACCCCCCACCAGGAAAGTGAAATAGGGTAAAAGAGGAAATCTGAAAATATGTGCCTTTTTGGTTAAAGTTTGAGCAGTTTAGGGGTAGATCGCCACCCATCTCCACTTGACCAGCCCACGAAATCATTTCGGGGTGGGGTAACCTGAGTGGGTGATAGAATGGCACTACCCCCCAGAGTTTACAAGTCGGATGGGTGGACCCATAGATCCAACAACCCTGATTGATTTTAGGGGATAGCCACTAGATCCAACCTCCCACTCTCCTACCCACCGAAGGATGGTGGGTACCACTCACCACAATTATTAGTCCTTCGGTGTCAGTTTCAAGCGAGCGATGAAGTTAAAAGGTAAATGGTAGCTTCTCAACCACTGCTCCCATCCACCTATCATCTATCACCACCTAATCCCCTTCTGCCATGTGTCCCCTATGAGGCCATCCCATGTTATATGACTATTTCTCTCTCCCAGCATATAAAAACTCATCCCGCTCCAAGTTTTCAATTTTTGTACTTCCTCCTAGTGCAAACTCTTCCCACCATTCGTTTTCTCTGTAATGTTGTTCGACTACTCATATGGTTTGGAACCTCCCTCCAATATCATTTTTAGTTGTCTCCAAGACAACAAATTAACTAAGTGGTCCCTTACACTCGCCAATTATTTGAGTACTCATTAAAAACATGAAGAAAGTGAACCCCAAGACCCCTAAAGCTGGGAAATCCAAGCCCTCATCTAATTTCAAAACTCTCATGGAAATTGAGGCCAAAATTTCAGACACTCTTTTTTCTTTCCACCTGTCGGACCTCTGGTTTGACTTGTACAGCCACCATGTTTGAGGAGAAGACTCGTTATGTGTAGTTGACTTTGGGGTGTATTATAATAATGCCCCTTTTGTACATTGCTTCCCCAGTTATATAGAAGAGAATAATTGTTTTGTTTCCCCCACTGGAACCAAAATCTTAGAGGTTCCTGAGAGCTAATCCAAAAGGCTATAGTTTACCCAAGCTCCCCTGAATCCCGGCAGTCTACAGAAACCACCCGAGTTTATAACTATACTACCCTTCCAAAATTTTAACGACATCATTTTTTACAAATGGTATTATTCCCTGGCTTAGAATCCTTTCCCATTACTGATAGTTTCCTAATAACTATATTTTTTGAGTCTTTACAACCTATCTTGTTTGTGATTTCCCACATATATTCAAATGAAAACACCAATATGGCCAAAAATCACACCTAGGTTTTCTAAGGGAGATGATGCAGCAAGTTCATCTATTTTACATACCTACTTGGTTGAGTCCATAAAAGTTAAATTATGCCATTTTTCCACCACTTAATACTTCATGTACTGTTTTATTTTGTTCTACACGTTCGTGTATACCCATGTGGAGGAGTTTGAATGCCTACACCTCAGCCTGATGGCCCTAGAAAAATAAAGGAAGTTTGTTTTTGGTTGGGATGCTATTGTTAGGAGGTAACTAGAGAGAGATGGTTATTCATAGTGCATTTCCTCCTACATGGCCATTTCCTTTAAAATTATTCATAATGTGTCATCTCCAATAATTCTCCCTTAGTAGAAATAAATCCTCTAGCTAAGCAAGGATACTAGGGTGGGAGACTGGTACTTGTTTGAGGATTACACATAGATTTGGATCTGTGGATGTGAGCTTCCTCAATACTGCTTGCTTTTATTCATACCTATGAGGATATTCTCCCTCAAATTCATTAGACAAAGTCTTAATGTCGACCAGTTCCAATACATCCCTACCAAGAAGGGATATATGTTCAAGTTGGGAAAACCTATAGGCCTTTTATTGTTAACTCTAAACATGCCTTCTTGGTAGCTAAAGAATTACTAAAGAAAACTAATTTTGAATTGGGATATTTTTGGCATTATAATCCTCACGGGGTCATCGCAAATAAAAGAGAAAGCATTAAATAGTCAACTTATGAGAATGAATATAGGCTTGATATTGAATGAAAAGATAACCTCAATTCATGGCCTATTAAAAAAAATATGTAGGTTAAGACTCCAAAAACAAAGGACAAGGCACAGAAAATGATCGTTGATGATACAGGATATGTAGAAATGGAATATGTATAAACCAACAAAAGTCCTGTGATTTAAGAGATAAAAGAAGAATAAATTTAGACCAGGTTTGTAGAGACAAAATCAGAATAACCGGGCTTGTAGGTGACTTTGGAAGACTCACTACAAGTTATTGCATCATCATCCTTAGAGGTAGTCATTATGAGTTCAAAAATAAGTACAACCACAATTGAACCTAGCTCGTCTACTCGAAAGGCCATTGAATAAAGGAATAAGAAAATAAGGGAGGATGTGCAATAGAAAATAACTTCCCATTCTGTGCCATTCTAGACCAGACTTCTGGTTTCTATGGATTTGGAGAGAAATCAAATGAGATTATCATTGCATCGCCTACTAGAACAGTCACTACCATCAGGCTCCCAGTTCAAGTCCCTAGATGTCTCCTTAGACTTGGAAAGTGTCCCTCTGCCCAATAAGATCAAATTCCATGGGCAAGTGTGAGAGATTCCTTACAGTGATCTTAACAAAAATGCAATGACCATAAGTAAAGCAGATAAGTTGCTAGAGAAGGTAGTAACAAGATTGAAACAAGAAAGAGCTAACTTTAGATATCTTCACATGGAGAATGAAAACTTCAAAGATTTGATTATGAAAATAGGGGTGAACCTAGAGGATAAGGTTGCATTTGAGGCCCTTCTTCAAGGCTCAAAAGCATAGGTTCAGGATTTGATACACAAGCTGTAGATGCCAGCCAACAAGCATGTGTAGTACAAGGAACTTGCCCAAATAGAGGAAGAGAAAGAGATCATGGCAAAGGAGATTATAGACACAAACAATGAGGTGGTGTCTCTTAAAAAGCAGGTGTTCAAACTTCAGATGAGAATATATACTCACATATGTGTTGTGCTCGTGCACGAGAACCCTCAGAATCCCATAGAATAGCTCACACAGTCCCTCACTGAGCTCCAACTCTTGGAAGGAGAGCTGAAGAAGGTGCAAAATAATTTAGACACAACCCAACGAGCTCTGTCACAAAAATAAAATAATATTGAGATAGCGAGGGCTAATGTATATTTGATAAAAAAGAACATGTAGGAAGCCAACCAAGATATTTGTGAGCTCAAAGGCCTTATGAAAGGAAATATATCTCTTGTGCAATCTATGAAAATATTCTGGGATGAAATTATAATATATATTAAAAACAACTTGGAGTATATAACTCTGATGGATGAAAAAATTATTGTGATCAAGGACTACAAGCTCTTCATCCTAACTTCCAAGGAAGATGGTGAAAAGAACTCCCATATTTCCAATAATTTCTTTCAAATTGTATATCAAATGCCACTCAATGAGTTGAGGCACATAGATGTTATGGATAAAGTATCTACCATCATGGATATCTCCAAAGTAGTCTACAAGGAAGGGGCTATAGTAAATTCTCATTTATTCCTATATTTAGTGTTGAAGGATATGGCTACCTTTTGTAGGTTTTAGCCTTGTACGACAATTATCTACAAATGAATCTTAAAAACATAAAATAAACAATAGCGAGAGCATAAAACACAAAAAATATATACACATATATTTTCCCCTAGATCCCAAATCAGGATGACCAGCTTGATTTTTCATTATGTTCCTTTTAGTGTTACAACACATATATATACATGCCAAAGCATACATAAACCCCAATCCATTAACCTTGGATTAGAAAATAACCATATTTCCCTTGACTAGATCTACAAAATACCAGTGGCCGAAAATCATCATGCCCCAAAACCATGTGCAAACCCATGCACAAAACCATGGGCGGGTCTGCCCACCAAAAAATAGGGTCCAAAATTTTTTTCCTGGGGCACTGCCCCGGACCCTGAACATGGGTAGTTGCCACCCCCCCTGCTGCACCCAACACAATGTACAGGGGGGATATCGTCCCTCCTGTGACCCCCCGTCATGTGCAACTAATCATGGAAATTATATAACACATACCCAACATTCTCCCACTTGTTGTTTTCTTTCCGTAGGGGGCCACAGGAGAGCTTAGTCATTAGCCCAGCTCTACAACACCCATTGTTTCTCTACACCAAGAGAACTTTTGACTACACACAGACTTCTTCAATGTATCTACAACATTATTCAAAGTGTACACCTTTACTAGCAACACCCTTTTATCCTCAACCATATCTCTCACAAAGTGATATTAAACATCAATGTGCTTTGTCTTTGAATAAGCAAGGTTCATAGCCAAGAAAATTGCAGTTTGGCTATCACAATCTATCATTATAGCCCATTGCACCAAATCCATACTTGAACACAATCTCTACAACCAAACTTCTTCCTTGATTTCCTGAGTGGTTGTCATGTATTTTTCCTCTATAGTTGAAAGAGCCACTACATACTGTCTTTTACTTATCCAAATGACTACACCTCCAAATAGGTTAAACATACCCACTTGTATATCTTCTTTGGTCCAGTTCTCTAGCCCAATCTGCATCAACAAAACCAAAAATGTCCAAAACTCTGTCCAATCCTGGTCTTCCCTGGTAGCACAAACCATAATCACTAGTGCCACGCAAATATCTCAAAACTTGCTTCACTATTGTCCAATGCTCCTTCCCTAGTTTTGACGTAAACCTGCTCAATACTCCGACTTCATGTGCAATTTCTGGTCTAGTATAGACCATTTAATACATCACAGTACCCACTGCACTTGCATATGGAACATGGGACATATCCTCCTCTTATTCTTGTGTCTTGGGACATTGTTCAACATACAGCTTTACACCTACAGGAATAGGAACCTTCACCAGTTTACTATCCTGCATATTGAACCTCTACAATATAGTCTCAACATACTTCCTCTGCTTTAACCAGATATTTCTCTTTGCTTGATCTCTCTTAATTTCCATGCCCAAAATATAGTTTGCAGCACCAATATCCTTAATTCCAAATTTGGAGAATAATTGCATCTTCAAATATTGAATAATTTCTTTATCATTTCCAATCAGCAACATACCATCCACATACAAGACCAAATAAATAACACGGTCACCAATTAATTTAAAATAAACATAGTTATTGTCTTTTCTTCTGGTGAAGCCAAGCCCCCATATATAGGTATCAAATTTCTGATACCACACCCTTGGTGACTTTTTTAACCCATACATCGACTTTTTAAACCTGCATACCAATTCTTTATTACCCTTCACTACAAAGTCTTCATGTTTCTTCATGTAGATCTCCTCTTCCATATCCCCATGAAGAAATTTTGTATTCACATCCATCTGTTCTGCCTCAAAATAAATGCAACAACAACAGATAAAAGTAATCTAATAGAAGTAACCTTGGAAGGAGGAGAAAAAATATCACCAAAATAAATTCCTGGCACCTGGGAATAACCTTTTGCTACCAACCGAGCTCTGTATTTATCCACATTTACTTCTACATTCATCCTGTTATTAAACACCCAGTTTCTCCCGATGGGCTTCCTTCTAGCCGGCAACTCCACCAGATCTCATGCCTCATTTTTGTACAAGGACGCCATTTCATCAACCATGGCCTCCTTCCAGAGTTTTCCATCCTCTGAATCCACTCCCTCCCTGACAGTTCTTGGATCATCATCAGTGATAGTTAAAGAAAAATTTGAAAAGAAAGCAGATGGACTATACCTTACTAGTTGTCTTCTTTCCTAAACTAATATTCTCACAGCTAGAGTTTATGGCTCTTCCTCTTCTTAATCTTCTTCTGTTTTAGAGTCTAATTCATCATCCTTTAGCTCAAACTCTATCTTCTCAAGTTTATTTTGTAGGACATCATGTTCAACAACATCTTACACCTCTTTAAACACCACATCTCTATTGTACACAACCTTCCTTGTTTCTGGGTTCCAAAGCTTGTAACCTTTTAAGCCATCCTTATACCTATTAATGATGCACCTTTCAGATTTATTATCCAACTTGGTCCTTTTCTCCTTTAGAACATGTACATATGCATCACATCTAAATACCCTCAGATGTGAAAGAGAGGGTTTCTTACTAGTCCATGCCTCATGTGGAGTCTTCTCCTCCAACGTTGATGAAGGTGATATGTTAACTAGGTAACATGCAGTGTCCACTGCCTCTGCCCAGAATTCCTATCCTAATCTGGTACCACTGAGCACGCTTCATGCCTTTTACATCAGCGTTCTGTTCATTCTTTCTGCAACTCCATTTTTTTGAGGTGTGTATGCATTAGTCTTCTATCATGCTATACCACACTTCTTACAAAACTCTTCAAATTCATTCTTGCAGAACTCTCCATCATTATCTTTCCTCAACAGCTTTATCTTCTTCTTTTTCTAGTTTTCCATCAGAGCCTTAAATTTTTTAAATCTGTCAAGGACTTCAGATTCCTTCCTCAAGAAATATATCCATGTATTCCTTGAGAATTCATCTATGAATGAAACATAGTACACACACTAACCCAGTGATAGAACCGACACAGGTCCAAACACATCATTGTGCACAAGCTCTAATATCTTGTTCACCCTCCTAGCACCAAAAGGAAAACTCACCTGATTCTTCTTCCCATACACACAATGTTCACGGAAATTGAAATCGAAAGGGAAATTAGACATACCTTCTACCATACCATTTCCATGTAGTATATGAAGGCCCTTCTCTCCAATATGTCCAAGCCTTTGATGCCATAGCATGGTCTTTTCTCTAGAGACCGCTAGGCTTTTCACTCCACTTTCGAGAACCACAGAACTGTTGCACCCATTAATAGTAGTGCTACCCTGAAGCTTTTATAGAGTTCCAATCCGAACTCCCCACATTAATACTGGTGCTCCCGAACCATCTTGCAGGTATCTTTCTCGAACATTATTTTCACACATGCATCATCCATCTTGGTCACAGAAATCATATTTTTGGCCAATGCAGGAATATGTAGAACACCAGGAAGTGTTATAATCCTTCCACCTTGTAGCTTCAACTAGACTTTTCCACGTCCAATGATTCTAACCTTCCTATCATTGCCTAAGAATGCATCACCACCATCATGCTTCTCATACTTGCAGAACCACTCCCTATGGGGAGTGAAGTGAAAGGATGCACCTGAGTCAATAAACCATGCCTCATGATCTACATGTGTATTTTAGGAAGAAGCCAAATATACATCCCCACCTTCATCCGTGGAGGTTTTTTCCTCTACAAAAGAGGCATCATCAATTCCCTTTCCTTTCTCAGGAGCTTTAGATCTGCAGTCCTTTTTGTAGTGCCCTTCCATTCTGCATTTCCAACACACCTTTACAAAATTTACTGGAGATTTAGATCTCCCTCTAGATTTAGATCTCCCACTCGAAACCTTATTCTTGTTTCTATTCTGGGACCTTCCTCATACAGATAAGGCATCTCCATTCTGGCCCTCCATATTTCTCTGTCTCATTTCCTCTGAGAGCAAGGCTAAGACAATGTCATCAAAATTCAAGGTAGTTGTATTGCTACCTATTGTAATAACCAGAATTCCCCACGAATCTGGTAGAGAACACAACAAACTGATACACTTATCTTCATCTGATATTTTAATATCAACATATAACAACTGACTTACCACAGTATTGAAGGTGTTTAGATTCTCTGTCACCTAGTCTCCATCCTTCATCCTCAGGTTATACAACATCTTCCGCAGGAACAATTTATTCACCAAAGACTTAGATTGGTACAAAGTCCCCAACTTGTCCCACAAAGCCTTCACCATTGCTTCTCCACTGATCTTTATCCACCAGCAAATCCTTCATATTCAGTTTCCAAAACTCAAAACTCTCCCCATTAAATTTCTCAATCTTTATCTTTTCACTGCTCACCATCTTCTTTCATCGCAAGGATCAATCTCGCAGATCTCCCATTGAATGGGGTCTACCATAGGCCTAATAAAAAAACCCCTCAGTAGCAAAGGCATCCCCTTGAAGCCGAAACAACTCCGATAGAAAATGTAGGTTTTAACCCTGTATAGAAATTATCTGCAAACGAATCTTAAAATCAGAAAATAAACAATAGCGAGAGCATAAAACATAAAAAAATATATACATAGATATTTTCCCCTAGATCCCAAATCAGGACAACCAGCTTGATTTTTCATTATATTCCTTTTAGTGTTACAACACATATATATACATACCGAAGAATACATAAAACCCAATCCATTAACCTTGGATTAGAACACAACCGTAGTTCCCTTGACCGGATATACAAAATACCAAGGGCCGAAAACCATCATGCCCTAAAACCATGGGCGGGTCTGCCCACCAAAAAATAGGGTCCAAAAAACGTTTCCTGGGGCGCTGCCCTAGACCCCGAACAAGGGCGGCTAGCACCCCCCTACTACACTTATCACAATGTAAAAGGGGTGTTATCGCCCCCCCCCGCGTGTGACTAATCATGGAAATAATATAACACATACCCAACACCTTTTGTTAGCCCCCCATAAATTTTTTGACAGGAAAATAGGGGGCTAAATTGTTGTTGAGTCTTCAAGGAATGCATTTCCCCTGAAAACACGTCATCCTTAAAGCCTCCTTGTGCCTTTGTCCTTTGATAAAATCCCCTCTCCTGATTTCCATTATGAAGCCTCTCTGTTTGTGAAGAAATGCCCAAAGGCCTTCTTTCCCTCTAAGCCTTTGTTCTCATCTTTTGTCCTTCCCCTTCTAAATTCCCCACTTACCCTTTAAATCCTCCCAAAACCCCCTTCAAATTCTACCCACACCCCTTGTTGGGTCAAATTCCCCTATATTCCCCTTATTGTTTCCCTTCCTAGGCCTTAAAATGCATTAAAAATGGGTACAAAACCCACCTTTTAACTTTACAATAGGGCTTAGACCCTTTTCCACCAGCCCCTTTCAACCACTTCCCCATATACCTGTAGCCCAAGACCAAGCGCTTAAAGCCTTGGGAGCCAATTGCAATCGGAGTGTCAGGCGGTCGTTTCCCTTGGTAAACTTTAAAACTCCGATGCGATTGGTTTATCACTTTATGTCCCGCGACGTGTTTTCTGCCATTGATCTGTCGTACCGATCAGACGGTTGGGCATTGATCGCAATATCGTAACTGTTCCAATCGCATGTTGTGTTTTAAAAGTTCTGATCATCCATCGAAAATATTTGCGATGCGATTGATCGCGTCGCAAATATTTGTGATGCACTCGATTGCACCACCGCTCCAATCCACCCGATCGCACCCTCCTCTGATTTCTTGATCGCACGTCCATCCTCCCACCAATCCAACGGCCCGTGCTAATCGCAAATTTTCACAATCGCAACATCTATGTAGCGTCCCCCGATTGGTCCATCGCAAATATTTGC
Organism: Pinus albicaulis; assembly: GCA_034641835.2. Classification (NCBI taxonomy): domain Eukaryota; kingdom Viridiplantae; phylum Streptophyta; class Pinopsida; order Pinales; family Pinaceae; genus Pinus; species Pinus albicaulis. Next base: position 238,467 of record JAXQQM020084611.1, read on the forward strand.
GATGCGATCGATCGCGTTGCATGTTTCCCCCTCCGATCGCAACTCTTCTCCCCGACTCTCCCAATTGTATCGCAGCTTTCTATCCTCCTGATTGTGATTTCCCTCCCACTCCGATCTCCGATTGCGATTGTACCCCGAGTCCCACATATGTGGCTCCACTTCATTGTTTTTTCTCCATTCTCCTTTGTAATTCACTTAAGTGTTTATCTTCAAGCCTTTACACTATAACTATTTCTTCAGCCTTCTTCATTTTTCCACTGCCCCAAACTGCTCCACCACTGCTCCCACAGGCCTCTAAAACATTTCCTCCACCACCACTACCTAGTTTGTAACAGGTTTATTTTACGGTGCAGATAGCACAGAGAGGCCATTTCAGCATTGGCTAGCGAATCGGCAGAAGAGATTAAAGGGGGGTTTATGCTTGTTATTGATATAATTAATGTTCAACCCTGCAATTCAAAGGAAAGGGTGCAGTTTGAAGACTTGAGCACGCAAAGGGTCATATCTGCGTTTTAATATCAGCAGTACGCTTTTCTCCAGGATGGAAATCTACCAGTAGCAGTCCTCATATCTCCTCGAGCCCCGAAACGGTTGATTATACTGACAGAGTTTCTTAAAGACTGTCTGGACGGCAGTTATGAGGTATGGAGAGTCTTGCAATTTTCCCGTCTATGTCATTTATTCCAGAAGGCTAGCGCAGAGCTCCAAACATCCAGAAAGGTACTTCAGGAAACACCAGAGGTCAAAATCGACCTGACAAAGATCTCCAAAGAGGTCTACAGAGTACTTATAGTGATGCAGGTGCTATTAAGCAGAGTGGGCTCGGGCTCTTCCACCACTCTGTCTTAATGAACACATTTAATTTGTATCTACCCCTGTTATTCTCATTCTCCTATAAGAATTCCCAAGAAAGATTTGTAAAGGGTTGTTGTCCAGTTGTTGCTATTGCAGTTATGGAAATTCATTTGGACTGTTAGAACAGTCTTGGGAGAGAGTAGCATAGTAGTTGAATGTAGTAGGTTGGGAGGAAAAAGTTTGGATTGTAACAGCTATTGAGATCTGATGTATATGACTGGTTTTGCATCATGAATCAAGCACATTTCACAGGATCCTGGTCTATTACTATCGGTGATGTTTTTCCTAACTCTGTTTATTACATTTTCATGTTGTTCATTTGTCTTCTGGCTTGCATCAGAAATATGGCATAGGATTTGCCCTTGTTAGGCACCCTATGTTTCTGCTCTCCTTGCCTTAATGTTTTATATTGTATGTGTTATCTAAGAGTAAACTCAATTAATTTAACCAGTGCAGTAGTTCCATATGTTGCTAGTTGATGTATGAATTATGGAGTTTGCTACTTGGATGTTTCCTGCTGGGGTCAAAGCATTGAAGGTTCAAAGTCCTTCTCTAATCTATAGATTCTAGTTTTGTTAACTCATCTCTGTTTTTCCCTTGGAGCAGGTTGAAGCTGACCTGGAGTTAAATGACCTCTGGTCTGATCTATAAGCTGCCCCTTTGTCCCTCCTTTGAGAGTTGCCTATGAGTATGTCCAAGCAGGGCTGGAGTTAAATGACCTCTGGCCTGATCTATAGACAAGAAGTGGGTTGCTTTCCTTCTTTCAATTTCTTTCCTTAATGTTCCATCCCATTATCTATCTAAAACATCCTTTAGTGTAGATGACTTTCCCTCTGAAATACTTGGCTAGTTGTTGCAAGTAATTCTCCTTTCATGACTCCATAGCCCAATGGATGGCACTTTCTTAACCCATTCTCTTTGCTGAAACATCCTGCTGCTTTGTTCCGTTTTCTCCCATTACTTTCTCAGTCCATGATCTCATGAGAAACTCAACAACCAACCAACCAAATCATTTTAAAACCCCCTTTGTGCTTCATAACTAGCCTAAAATCTCATTTGAGCTTTCAAAGATATACCATTCTTTGTTTTATTGGAGAGATCCCTCTCCGGGTCTAGGAGGGCTAGATCCTAGGGCCCCAAAGTGGTTCTGATGTTGTCTCATCTTTTGGTCTTGCCAATCTAGCCAAAACATGGGAACCCCAACACCTTTAACTCTAAGTTTGATGGGAGAGTTAGAGAAGGGTTGCCTAGCTATTGGGGTCTTGTGGGAATGTTGGTCCCATGGGAACAATACGATCCTATGTTATTGTATACCAAGAGCAAGGTGGATTCCTCCCATGAGAAGTGTCAGGTTAAATGTATACATTATTAATTCCCAAAGTTAAATTTTCAACCAAGGAGTTGTAGAATTAGATGTTCAAGCACATGAAATGAAGGATTGGAGCCTATTCTAGCCTAATATAAAGTCGGTGACAATATGAGAAAAGCAAAACAAACCGCATGAAATTACCACTAAGGATTCATCACTGGGACACAGAAATAACTTGTGTTGTAAGGGCTCAGATCATAGTATTTCATGTGTGATCAATCGTGAGTACCTTACTTCTTCTTTTTTGTCCTTCAATAGATTATTGTAATGGTTAAATAAGCTATGAGAAAACCAAATTAAACTAAATAAAAAAAACTCCATGAAAGTTTAGATATCACAAGGGTCTTCACTTAATGGCACATGCAAGTGAGTGTTGAGATCTCTTGCCTTGACTTTTCATGTTCTTCAAAATAGAAAACAATAATTCTTATATACTATTGATATTTCAATAAGATGATGAGCTTAGTGAAAAGAGTTGCCTTCACTAAGTGGGCCCACAGGCTATTTTTGGCGCAAGTCTATTTTTAGACTATGTCTATTTTTAGACATGTCGATCATATTCTATGAGTTGCAGGATGCTATTTGTGGATGGTTGGTCAAGTTGGAAAAACAGATGGACTTCTATTTTTAGACATATTGGGTAGAATCTATTTTTAGATTGCAAGTCTAAAAATAGATATGTCGAATATTATTAGCTCTTAATAATATTTGGACTCTAAACATTATCTTATTCTCTTGGAGCACTTCAGTTCAATGCACAAATGTGGCACATTAGCTGACAGAAGGAATTACACTATTCTTGAGGGTTAAGTGGAGCTATTGCATGGAGACTTCAGTTAGAACTCATGTGACAAATTTTGGTGGAGTTATTGAGGTAGTTGGTGGAGTTGTGTTCAGTTTAACTCAGTTAGACATAGTTGAGCTAGTTGTATCTAGACTAACTAATTGATACACTAGTGAGAGTGATGTGAATTAATTAATAATTAATTCAATAAATATTAACTCATTAATCAACTGAAGAATACATCAGTTAACTACAGTGCATGGACAGTTTCAATGGAGACTAGTGGAGAGGTAGGTGAAAGAGTAGGTTGACTATCAATTGTGACTATAGTGTTGCATGATTTTGCACCACACATTGATGGAGATGCCAATGAGGATTGCGTGAGCAAGGCTGGACCAATTCCAGTTCATTTAGAGCCATTCTTCAGCAGGGATTGTGCAGTAGAAGCAGGCTAGCAGGTGGCAAATATCGGTGCATGGATTTGCAAGATCTAGCGTGATTAGTCTGTAGCAATTGGATTGTACTAAGAGCTTGTGAGAAGCTTTGTATGAGGATTGTTACATGATCTCTATGAAATATATTATATACAGATGTTTGGGTTTTTAGCTTCATGCTTTCCCGTAAATCACTGTGTTAATGTGTGTGAATTTTTATGATTTTAAAGTGTGCATGCAATTGATTTCATTTCCGCAAGTAATGATCAATGGTGGAATAGATTTTGTAATGTGCATGAAGTAAAATAGTGTATGATAAATATAATATTAGACATATAACATATCAGTTATATAATTTCTACAAGGTATCAGAGCATTGATCATTGGAGTAATTGCAAAGAATTGAAGCAGTTGAGTTTTGTGCTGGTGGAATTCGAATTTGCAGTAGTGTTTTCTTGGTGTCAAAGTTGAGATGTATTTCAACGGATTGCGATTGGATTATGCCCTTGAGGGTAGCTCGAATTATATTGCATGGAAGGACAGGATGGAGGCGATGCTGGAGGATAATGGGTTGAAGGAGTTCATAGATGCAGAAATTCCAAAACCTGCTTCTAGCGATGCTGCCGCACTTGACGCATGGAAAAAGAAGACAAAAAAATGCCGAAGGATTCTTTTGGAAGGTGTGAAGGGTCACATAGTGTCCAGCCTTCATGGTAAAGCTTCTCCATTCTTGATGTGGAAAGCTTTTACAGACTTGTTCCAAAGCAAGAGAGACCAGAGGAAGTTGGCACTCAAGGATAAACTCAGGAAAATAAAAATGGAGAAGGGTGAAAGTATACCCAAGTACCTCACGAAGTTTTTCTAGTGCAGGGATGAGCTGGGAAGTGTGGGGGTTACTGTAGATGAAGAGGAATTGGTTAGCTTGGCTCTCCTTGGGCTTCCGAAGAGTTTGCATTCCTATGAGGACTCTATCAATGGTCGAGAGAAATTGTCGGGATTGGAGCGACTTTGGTCGGATCTTGTGCAGGAGGAGATAAGGCGGAGTACTAGGGACAGATATTCATCGAAGAATGAAGATGAAGAAAATTGTGCTTTGGTTGCCAAAGCAAGGAAGGGGAAGGGCAAGAAAAATATTTCTCAATCCGGTGTAAAAGGCAAGAAGCAGGACATGTCCAAGGTGAAGTGCTTCCACTATCACCAACATGGACATTACACCACTAATTGTCCACAGAAGAAGAAAAATAGGCAGGCTGCTAGATCTGCAGCTAGAGAGGCCTTAGCCTCACATTTTGAGTTGGATTTTTCACTGATCGTATTCTTGGTCTCAATTTTGATGGGTTCAGTGTGGTTTCTTGATAGTGGTGCGTCTTTCCATATGACCAGAGACAAATATTTGTTTGTTGATTTGGATGAGAAGGATCTTGGAGTGCACATTGAGATGGGTGATGATGGTAGATACAGTGCGACTGGTATCGGGACCATTTCATTTGAGAGGGAGTCTGGAAAACCTTTCATCTTGAAGGATGTCATGCATGTTCCAGGATTGAAGAAGAATCTAATCTCTGTGGTGATGTTGGAAGATAAGGGATATGATGTTGTCTTTAGTGAGGGAAAGGCTTTCCTGCGCAGTAAGGCAACTGGTGAAACCCAGAGGATAGGGGTTCAAGTTAAGAACCTTTATCAATTGTAAGTAGATGGCTGCACAGCAATGGCAGGAAAATTAGAAGGAGTGGTGAGCCGGGATGAGGGAAAACTATGGCACAGGAGATTGGGCCATCTTCACCATGGCACTTTGAAAATTTTGCAGTAGATTTCTACCAGGCTTCCCAAAGGTACACTTGCGTAGTCAGATCAGTGCAAGGGATGTACTTTGGGAAAATCTGTGAAAGCCACCTTTCATGAGAAGGATAGTCGCACCACAACGATCCTTGAGAGAATTCACACAGATGTGTCTAGACCTTTCTCAGTAGCTTCGACAACAGAGCATAGGTATTATGTGATATTTTTTGATGAATTTTCTCGTAAGTGATGGATCTTCTTCATGTAGAAGAAGAGCAAGACATTCTCAAAGTTCTGTGAGTTCAGGGCACTGGTGGAGAAAGATTCGGGGAAGCAAGTAAAGGCTCTTATGAGAAATAATGGTGGTGAATTCATCTCTGGCGAATTCAAAGACTTTTGCAGCACAAAAGGAATTCGAAGAGAGCTCATAGTGCCTCATAACCTACAACAGAATGGGGTAGCGAAGTGAAAGAACATAATGATCGTGGGTGCTATACGAGCGATGTTGCATGATCAGGGCCTTCCCATACACTTGTGGGCTGAGGCATGCAATACTGCATTTTATGTGCAAAATCATTGTCCTCATAGAGTACTTGGCATGAGTACACCCGAAGAGGCGTTTTTTGGTAAGAAGCATGATATTTATCATTTGAAGATTTTTGGCTCACCTGTTTACATTCATGTGACGAAGGATGCCAGGAAGACGCTAGAGTCGACCATAGAGGTTGGGATATTTTTGGAGTACACAGAAACACCCCACAACTATCGTGTGTATTCAGACAGTCAGAAGACTGTTGTGCGACGGGATATCAAATTTCATGAGGAGAAAGCCATGAAGTGTTCGATTGAGAGGGAGCTACACTTGCATGTATATGAGGAGCTACTAGTTCCTAAGGATGAGCCTCAGGATGTGGATCAGCCATAAGAGGAGGTTCATGGAGTGGAAGAAACCACTCATGCAGTGCCAAACATCAAAGGGTGGAAGCGCACTACAGAAGCTGAGAGACTGAATCTTGATGTAGAGAAGATTGTAGCAGCACCTACATCACAGTGCAGACAGAGAGAGTCACCTAACTGATATACTGGATACATGGCTCTAATGAGCAAGTGTATTGTGACAGAACCATCTTCTTTCAAGGAAGCTGTGGAGAACCCTGCATGGGTAGATGCCATGGTGGAAGAGTATGATTCGATTGTCAGAAACAGTGCATGGGAGATTTTCCCAAGGCCAGAAGGGAAATCAATGGTAGGTTCAAGGTGGATCTACAAAGTGAAGCAAGCTACTGACGGGAGTGTCGAGAAGTATAATGTAAGATTTGTTGCCCGGGGCTTCTCATAGATTGAGGGGATCGACTATGAGGAAACCTTTGTACCTGTCACAAGGTATTCTTCCATACGGAGCATCCTAGCTCTCTCAGCACAGATGGGATGGCACATTCATTAGATGGATGTGAAGACTATGTTCCTCAATGGATTCATTGAGGAGGAGGTGTACATAGAGCAGCCCGAGGGTTTCGAGATCTTCGGAAGTGAGTCACATGTGTGCAGGCTCAAAAGAGAGTTGTATGGGTTGAAACAAGCACCTCGTGCTTGGTACATACAAATAGATAGTTATTTCACTGGTCTTGGATTCACCAAGAGTGAGGCGGATTCGAACCTATACTAGATTGTGGTGGTGGGTAAGTTGCTGATCATTGTACTTTATGTAGATGATTTGATTCTAACGGGTGATGAATAGTTGATACTCTCATGCAAGGTTGATCTTGCAAAATATTTTGAGATGAAGGACTTGGGCCTCCTTCATTATTTCCTGGGATTGGAAATTTGGTAGCGCAGTGATGGACTATTTGTGTCTCAGGGAAAATATGCCCGGGAGATACTGGAGAAGTTCAACATGCAAGGCTGCAAGCCTATCAACACTCCTCTTCTTGGTGGTTGGAGGAAAGAGGATGCTACATCAGCAAAGGTAGTGGATGCCACGGTTTATCGACAGTTGGTTGGTTCGCTCATGTATCTAGTCAATACATGACCGGACATATGCTATGTTGTTAACTAGCTTTCACAAGCTATGGTTAAGCCTACCAAGCTCTTTTGGAAGGTGGGGAATCATGTATTGAGATATCTCAGAGGCACATCGGGATATGGATTATGGTATAGACAGTCGGATGAGGTGAAGCTGCATGGCTTCACGGATGCAGATTGGGCAGGGAGCCCAATGTTGGTCACTTTAATTTTTTATCAATCCAAGTGCCACATAAATTGTCAACGCAGGAAGGTCTGGTTATTTCAAAGGCAATCACACACTATATATGCTCAATTCCAAAATCAAAGAAAGGTTGTAGTATCTATTACACTAATTATATTAACCACACTATCCACACCTCACTTTAACAAAGCTAAAGCCCACTTGTGTTACAGAAAATACAATCCTTCTATTGCAGAGTTTCATTAAAAGAATCCTAGAAAAGATAATGAAAAGAAATCATTCTGCAGGAAGGAAAATCAATCAACTATAACGGAGAACAGGACCCTATTCCTCCAAGTAGGAATCTTCAGCACTTGTTTCTTGTTATCAAACCATCACACATTCATTTCATAAATAAATTGCTGAAATAAAATAACTCACAGCTCCTCCAGAATGAATTGCATAATCCAATGCGGTGAATGATTGAAAACAGAGTTCTAACAGGAAACACAAGATTTCAAAACTGCATAGATAATCTTCAGCAAACAGGGTTTAATCGAGGTGCGAATAAAATAAAAAGTTAACAGACTACGGGAAAAAATGGGTGAATCTTGTGATGAAGGCGGGCCCTTTCCTTCTCACAAGATTCCCTAGAGAAAGAATTTAAATTGAAGTGCTCAAAACAAACTTTTATTCATCTTTCAAAAAGAAACATATTACAATAGAGTCTTGCTCCTCTTCTGTTCAGGAAAAATGCACCTCCCGCAGTCTCTAACTATCTTCTAATGATGATGTCTCCTCTTTTTAAAGAGGAGACATCTATTACAGTTACATCAGAGAAATTCTATTTTTATCCAAATCCGATCTTCTGTTCTAAAACAGGGTCTTTCTGTTCTTCCATAGCAGAATGATGTTATGATGGATACAAGAATACTAGCTTCAGAATGGTCTGTGTAATAGCTTGCCTTGCTTGTATTTGTCTTTTTGCCATCATACTTAAAATACGCCTTCAAAATCGCAAATCACGAGTTGTTTCAGCAACGGGATTTGTGTGCCTATTGATTGTTTCAGCAACGTGATCTTCAAAATAGATTATCTGCGGTCTTTAAACTATCTCAGCAACTATATACCTTCGATTAATGATTAAATATAAAAGTAATGTAGAATTATATGCAAGACAAATTAAACATATAGTCAAGAGAGTAACTTTATATACCTTTTGGGAAAAATGGATGGAAATGATAATGTAAGCTTTAAATATGGACTAGAAAGAGTAAAGTGGTGACAAAATATGTAATCAAAATGGTACATTATGAGGTCCTAACATCCCCCCCAGCTGAAAGGGTTGCATGTCCTCAAGAAAATTTTAGTCTGAGTCAAAGTCTAGATACTAACTTTTTGCATGCAAGTTACTCAAGCAATAACTATGGAAGATGGTATCTGTCAAAGGTCTGAATCCCTGGTTACTTTGCAATTTCTGCCATGCTACTGCCTCATCTCTGTTAGCCAGTCTGTAATGAGCCTGATATAATTCTGCTGGCATCCATAAGATAGGGAAGTGAAAATGATAGCCTATCCAATTCTCAGCACATTTTTGAACACTTCTGATGTAGTTTGGTATTCTGGACAGTGCAGTTTCAAGGTTAATATGGCTAAAGGGATTATACTCTTGTCTCTCCTTAGAGGATTGTTGCCACAACATGTTTTTTTCCTTTAGAGCAGCAGTCTCTTTGGCCCTGATTAACTGATGAAATTCTCGGATTACTGAGGCTTGCAATTGGTGTATATACCTAATCATTCCTGGCTTCTACAAAAACTGATGATACTCTGCTACAAAAATGGCCGGGTTTCGAGGTTTTGGCCTTATCTAGAGAAGGCGATTATCCTCATTGTGCCTAGCTACAAGGAAAGCGTTTTGCCATGTGATTTGATTGGCAAGAAAGGAAAAAAACGCCCTAATTTGTACATCACCAACAATAGGATTAAGATTGACCTCTCTATTTTCAGGCATAGCCTCATTATGAAGATATAACTCACAAAATAAATGTTGATCACTAGTGGAAGCCTCAGCGAATTTTTTGACAAACTTTTCAGCTGTGAGCAGCTCATAAGGTCTTCCATCCTTAATTTCTTTCCACTGGAAATAAACAAGGCATTCTAAAAGAAACAGAGAATAGTTCAAAGATGGTTTTCTGGTGGCTAATAGTTTTTGTATTAATTGAAACATCAGGATCAGTTTATCTTTTAATTCCTTATTCTATTTCATGGAATCTCTAAGTTGCTGAAGTGTCTGCTCCTAGTTATCCCAATTGGAACACCTATGATTTTTCCAGGCCAATTTATGTTGTTGTAGAATTTTGTCTTGATCCATAGCAACTGCTTCTTCCGCTTATTCATTATTTCCAACTCTTTCCATGGTGGATTTTGTGTTCCGGAATTATAAGTAATGGGCTGAGGCATAGTCTGAGTAGCAGAATCAGTTAATGTAGGGCAAGATACATTTTCCTTAGTTTCTTTCTCCAAAGTCTTTGAAGGCCCTACTGGTTCTTGTGTGACAGTAGGGCATTCTTCCTTAACTGCAATCGATGTGTATACCTCATGCACTAGGAATTTTACTATCTTGTATCCAGCCTGTTGATAGATGTTTCCACATTCATGGCACATATATTCTTTACATGGGTCGTTCTTTTGCATCGATGTTGTATGGGCCAAGATATAGATATTTAGCTCTTTATCAAAGGTTTCCCTTGCCATTACCAACTCTCTTTTGTAGGCTTCTAATTCTAACTTTAAAAATTCATTTTCCTCTAAAAGAGAGGCCATGGTGACTAGACCCTATGTATCAGTTGCTTTTGCTGAAGTTGATTGTTGTTCTTCAGCTGTAGTTGGTTCTTGTGTTTCAGCTACAACTAGTTTCCTTGTAATATCATGCTGGATGTTTGACTTTTGCACGTCAGCAGCTGGTTCTTCTGTTTCAGCTACTGAGTGAGTAACTGGTTCTTGTGGACTAGCTACTGACTAAGTAGCTGGTTCTTGTGGAGAAGCTACTGGTTGTGTAAAAAATTATGTCATATTACCCTGGGCATCTGGTTCTTGTGGAGCAGTGCCACAAGATGAGACAGGTAATGATTCCAGGGTTTGGAATGGTGATGATGAATGAATTTTTAGCAAAATGGCTATAGGTTCTGAGGTAATGGGAATGGTTTCATATTCAATAGTTGTTTTCATTTTTCTCCCAGGTAGGAAAGAAGAAAAAGCGGTAGCTTGCTTTTTCTTTTTATGAGGAGATTTTTCCCTAGGAGAGGGGCTATCGGAGGAGGTGGCTACTTTGGATGCAGCTCTTGTTTGCCTTTTTGATACAGAGATTGTTATATTTCACCTCTTTCTTTTATGAATAGGGGAATATGGTGGTGTTTCAGCCTGAGAGTCGTCGCTAGGAATGTGGAGGTTGGGATGGGATGACTCTGCTAAATGAGATGGGCTTGGGGACAGGACAACTGGATTAACTGGTTCTGAAGATGGAATCGATGGAGGATCAATAATATCTTCCAATTTTTGTTGTAAGAGCTTTCAGGGATTTCATGGGGATTTTTAGCTTCTTGGGGAATTTCGGGGGCTTGTTCGAGAGGTAAAGGTAAGTTGTTTAGAAGGAGGATTTGTTGAGCAAATCCCCTCTAAATTAATAGTTGACAAAGGTGATGATAAGTAAGCGAAAGTAGTGGAAATTTCACCCGTCTATAGTAATATGCAATATTTATAATACATCCAAGTAGATAATAAGGAATGTTTACTATTCTACCATGTCGTAAGTGGCTCATTAAAACAAAGTCGTGTTGATAAAATACCTGATAGCGACCCTCGCAAGTTAAATAATGCTTGACAAATTCAGCTACCATTGGCCACGGAGGAGGTAATGAGTGTAGTCCTACGCCACGGACTTTAATCTCAACATGCTCTCCTGGAATAAGGAATTCCTGTTGCGCGTTTAAGATGATGTGCTTCTTGCTAAACCACCAAGCACCTATGACTGGAAAACCCGAGACTTGCGCTATGTCATCCTCTGAAATCAGAATTCGAACCCCCTGAACTGTAGAATGGTCCTCTTGAAGGTTCTATGCAAATTCCAGGACCTGCTGAGGGTCGAATTCTTGAATTATTTCAAAATATGTCACCCATCCTGCCTGTTGGAAGATCTGATAAGCATCCGCAAACAGTTCAAGGAGAGCCATTGATTCGGGCTCATGTCTGATGGCCGACCCTCCCATAGTTACTAGCTTAGGTAAAATGCAGAGGCAGAGAGCAAAATTACCAGGCTTTGAACAGAGTAATCATTGTGACTAAGAACATGGAGTATTGGTAAAGGGCCGAAGTAATGGATGTAAAGAGTGACGGTGGTTTGCATGCTGTGAAATGATGGTTTGTAATTTCGAAATCCCCCCCATGTATGGTGAAATGATGTTTTCAAGTGTGCGGAAATTATAATCATAATGAGGGAAATCTTCTCTTTAAACTATCATTTAATTGTATTACATAAAATTCACATACCTTATATTTACCTTTGCTTTGTGATTCAAAATATATAGTGCTTGTTTATGGTAGCTTAATATTGATGGAAGAAATTTAGAATTCTCTGAAATGTAAGAGGATCATATTAGAGTATGCTTAATCATAAGAGAGAGGTAGTAAATGGACAGTATTCACACAAGGAGTATGAAGAATAAAAGGGAAGGACTGAAGAAGTTTGCATAATCATGTTTTTAAGGGAAAGAAATGATGTTTTAGCAACGGAAAGATAAGTGAGATGCTGTTGAAAGCGGTGTTTCAGAAATGGAGAAATAAGGGAAATGTTGCTGAAAAGTGATGATTTAGCCATGGAAAAATAAGGGAATTATTTGCTGAGAAGTGGTATTTCAGAAATAAGGAATAGGGAAAATACTTGCTGGAGAATGGTGTTTCAACAGTGGGTAAAATGGGAAAAATAGGAAAATTATATGAAAAGGGAAAGAAAGAATGAGGGGATAAGTGATGAAATTTTTCTGGGAGATGAGGAAATGAATTGAGATAAGGGAAACAAAGCTTCTTATATTGAAGCTCAGATCTTCTTGTAATGAAGTTATCCTCCTTGGTAAGTTCTTCCTTAATCTGTAAAATAAAATTGTAACATGCCAACCCTTGACAGGGATTATTAGTTTTAAATCTAATCTAATACTAAAAATATAGTGCAGAAAACAATTAAATGTTGTGAGGCGCAGAAGACTTCCCTAGAAAAAGATAATGTGCATTTTTCATGCAAGCAGCCTTAAAATCTTCTTTAGAAATAGGGCGCTGATACAACCGAAGCCTATGACCATTTACTAGTAGAGGTGTTTTAAAATCATCAATTTTTAAAAGTCTTGCTGTTACATTAGGAAAAACAACATCTACTTCATAAGGTCCCAGCCATCTTGTACATATCTTGCCTTGAAAGTTCTCAAACCGAGAATCATACAATAAGGCCCAATTACCTTTTTGGAACTGCTTGTGCTTGATGGTTTTATCATGCCACTTTGTTCTTTGTTGTTGAATCATGGTTGTCTGATGAATGGCATCTAATCTCTTTTCATCTAGTTCAAGAAGTTACTGCAACCTGACTGTCTGTACATTAGTCAAATCAAGGTTAACAGCTGAAGCAGTTCTTAAAGTTTTAATTTCAAATTCCACAAGAAAAACAACACTTTTACCATAAACCAATTCATAGGGAGAAAATCCTGTAGTATTTCTCCAGTAGTCCTATAAGCCCATAGTGCTTCAGGGAGCTTTTGAGACCAATCCTTCCGGTTATCCTTCCCTGTTTTGGTTAGAATGGCTTCTATTACTTTATTTGTACTTTCCACTTGCCCATTGGCTTGGGGGTGGTATGGTGTAGTCATTCTATGATGAATATGGTATTTTTGAAGGGTATATTTGAAATCATGAGAATTGAAGGGAGGTCCTCCATCCGTAACTAGCTCTCTAGGAATTCCAAATCTAACAAAGATCTCTTCAAATATGAAAGCTAGGACAGCCTCTTCATTAGCTCTAAGAAGTGCTTTGGCCTCCACCCATTTAGTCATATAATCTGTACAGACTAATATATAAACCCTTTGGTTGGATGGAGGATTAATGGGTCTTATAAAATCTAATGCCCATCTTTCAAATGGTTCAAGTATTACCCGGGCATTTAATGGCATTTCATCTCTATGATTAGGTTGACCCATTCTCTAACAGCTATCACAAGCCCGCACATATTTCTTTGCATCCTTAAACAGTGAGGGCCAATAATAACCCATCCTCGAAATTTTATGTGTCATTCTTTTATCAGCAAAATTCCCACCACAAGGGCCATCGTGACAAGATTTTAGTATGTCATACACCTCATCCTCTCTAATGCATCTTCGAATTTCATGATCAAATCCTATGTAGAACGGGCACCCGCTTATCCAGCTATACCTGGCACTTTGTTGGATAATTTTTCTCTTCTCTCTAAATGACAGGTGTGAAGGTAACTTTCCTGCAACCAAATAATTAGCAATGTCTACATACCAAGGTGAGTGAGCAGATACTGCAAATAAATACTCATCAGGAAAGGAATCATCTATTGGAATATTATTATCAGTTTTTAACCGTGAAAGGAAATCAGCCACAACATTTTCTCTACCTGGTTAATCTACAATTGTAATATCAAACTCCTGCAGTAACAATAACCATCTGGTAACTCGAGCATTTGTGACAAATTTATTCATTAAATACTTAATAGCCAAGTGATCAATATGGAAAAAAGTAGAGTAACCAGTAATATAATGTTGAAATTTATTAATGGCATAAATTACTGCTAAGAATTCCTTTTTGCTAATTGTATAATTAAGCTCAGTAGGGGTCATGTTCTTACTGATAAAGTAGATGGCATAAGGAAGATGGTTTTTCTCTTGTCCCAAGACAGCTCCAATTGCAGTATCTGAAGCATCAAAATATATATGAAAGGGAAGTTCCCAATCAGGTCCTCTCCAAATAGGAACTATGGATAACTGATGCTTGAGTTCTACAAAGGCTTCCTGACAAAGACTAGTCCACTTAAATTCGGCATTTTTCATCAGCAACACAAATAAAGGAGAAGTTATCTTGGAAATTTTTTTAATAAATCTCCTGTAATCTCCAGGATGTCCTAGAAAACTTCTCACATCAGTTTGTGTTTTAGGAATAGGAAGATTCTGAATGACTTGTATTTTGGATGGATCTACCTAAATACCTTGAGATGAGATAAAATTTCCAAGCACTACTCCTTCACTCATCATCATATGACATTTTTTAGTACTTAGGGAGAGGTGAGCTTGTATACAACATTTAAGTACCTTCTCAAGATTCTGTAATGCGTATTTTAAATTCACACCATAGGAAGTAAAATCATCCATAAATATTTCCATAGAGTCATTCAACATATCAGAAAATATTCCTATAACGGCCCTTTGAAAAGTTGCTGGTGCATTACATAGTCCGAATGGAAGAACTCTATAGGAAAAATTTCCCCAAGGGCTAGTAAAAGTGGTCTTGTCTTGGTCTTGGGGTGCAATTTTGATTTGGTTATACCCGCTAAATCCATCTAAAAAGGAAAATAATTTCTTCCCTGACAAACTATGTAACACCTGATCAATGAACAGTAAAGGAAAGTGATCCTTTTGAGTGGCTTTATTTAAGGCTCTATAATCTACACACACTCTCCATTTCCCGTTTTTCTTAGGGACTATTACCAATGGGGAAACCCATTCACTGTCAGATATAGGGTATATAAATCCTGCATTAAGCAATTTCTGAAGTTCCTCTTTAACAATTTCTCTTAAATTAGGGTTCATTCGTCTTTGGGGTTGGCATACTGGCCGACAACCTTCCTTAATATAAATTTGGTGAGTACATAATTCAAGAGAGATTCCCTTCATATTCGTGTAATCCCATGCGAATGCTTCCTTATTTTCAAGCAGTAACTTCATTAACTGTTGTGTTTTAGCAACTTCCAGATCAGGATTTATGTTAAGTGTTTTGCCAGGTTCGATTTCCACTATTATACTTTTAGAAGAGAAGTTAGTTGATGTTTGAGGTAGACCTTCATATTTAATCTTTTCCTGGGTATATGTTTCCAAAAGTGTAGTCAATTGATTGTGTGTTTCAGCAGTGATAGAGGAGGGTTCACAAATAAAATTATTAATTACTTCATCCTCTGTGTTGTCTTTAAGACTTAAAGCTTGCCCGATAGTCAAAATAGGTTGAATAGTGTTATCATCATAATCCATCCACACAGAATTTTCATTGTTAACCATGGGTGTAGCATGAGGGTAAAGAGTAAGCTGTTTAGTTTCATGTCCATTGGAAATTTTCATTGAACCAGATCTACAACTGATAAAGGCATCAGCTGCGGCTAGACAAGGCCTCCCCAGAATTAGAGGATGTCCCCCCAACTTTGTTTTAGTTTGTAACACCACAAAGTCAGCTGGGTAATTCTAGGATTCAACCGAGATAACTAAGTCTTCAACAACTCCCTCTGGTTTGATTGTAGAACAGTCAGCTAACTCTAGGATGGTTGGTGTTTCTCTAATTGTGTTCTTTAGCTGTAACAATTGTAAAGTTTCAAGAGTCATGATATTTATAGCAACACCTAAATCTACCAGAACTTGAGGGATTATTGCTTTACCAATTTGGACTGTCATAGTAGGATGGCCGGGATCACCATATTTAACTGGAGGAGTCTTACCGGACATTAATGCAGATAGGTCACCCATAACATGAATTGTAAGGGGATCTTTAGCTTTCCTACCCAGTTTCTTTACACAAATATCTCTCATGGTTCTAGCATAAATTGGTACATCTCTTAGTGCCTGTAAAAGTGGGATTTTAACATACAGATTCTGCAATTCCCCTAAAATATTAAAAGCAGGTAGCTCAGGCGTTTTAGTTAAAGCTAAATGCTCGGGGAATGGTGGTTATGTTGTTTCAACACCCTTATTAGGGGGTGATTGTACTTCTTTGTGTGGATCATGTTTCTCAGTTTCTGTTTTATCTGAATCAAAAGAAGCAACATCATCAATAATAGGTTCAACTATTTTCCTAGATCTTAAATGGATTTCATTACATTGTGAAGGGAAAACAGGAAATGTAGGCTAGTTGTGAATGTCAATAACTTGCACAGCTTTATTATTGGGGTTAGGATTTGGTTGTACAGGTAGCTGGGGTCTCATTTGATTATTTGGTGGAGCACCTGGTGGTAGAGGAAGTGGTTGTTGAAATTGAGGAATTTGATTTGGAAATGGGAGTTGTTGGCCCCTCCAATTTGAATTCCATTTATTAAAATAAGACGGTTGTTGTGGGGGCCAAGAAGTCCACATTACAGGATCTACAAAGGGAGGGTTTGTTTGTTGCATGGGTGGGTAATTCATCTCATTAAAGGGTGGATATTGCATTTGGTTAAAGGGAGGGTAATTTGTCTGACTAAAAGAAGGATAATTGTTCCAACGATCAGAAGATGTAAATGGCATACTAGAATTGATACCTTTTCCTCTTGGTTTCCATTGTCTCCTTTGTGTTAGCAGATTGACTACTCCAGCTTCTTCTTCCGTTGGTTGCAGTGCTGCCTTTATTCCTGGTAGAGAAGGGCATTGTTGTGTTTCGTGATCTTTCTCACAAAGGGTACAGATTGGTATCTTGTCCAATGGGCATTCCCTTAGTGGGTGTTTGTCTTTGCATTTGGGGCAGAAGACAGCCAAAGCTGCTCCTGCTTCAGCCTGCTTCTTTTCAACCTGCAAGGTGTCAATTTGTGAAGCAAAAGAACTTAACATTTCAGTTTTAAATTCTTCGAGTAAATTACCTATTTCATCTCTTGTTTCTCCCCCACTGGCTGATTTCTGAACTCTTGAATATGTGGCATCTCTGTTGTTTGATCTGTTCCTCGCAGCTCCTCTTGAACATCTTTTACAGAGGTCAACAATCTCATCATATGATTCTTTAGATATATCTCCTTTACCAAGCATGTTTAGCATGTATAAAAAATCATCCCTTACTCCTTTCAGTAATATTATTTTAAGAATATCTTTACTTACACTCGGATGATCAGATCTCTGTAGGTTATATTGTAGTCTCTCCACAAAGTCTTCCAAATTCTCGTCCTCCTTTTGTACCATCTTGAATAATTCCTCCCTCTTTTCTCTTGTCTGAAAATAATCTTGATATTTAAGCATAAATTTTTGTTTCATATGTTCCCATGTTGTGATTACCTGGCTTTCAAGGCTCATGATCCACCTTAATGCATTTCCTTTTAGTGTTGCTGGAAACAGTTTCAGCTTCTGAGCATTAGTAACATAATCATAACTTCTGCATAATATATCAAATTCAAAAATAAATTCGTCAGGATCTTCAGAGGATAAACCATGGAAGTTGGGCAAGGCTGACAGTGGGATATTCTTCATAGGAGTTGTTCCTCTAGGGAGATCACTAATAGGAAATCCCAGGGTAGAGAGAATTTTCATCTTTTCCTTCTCCTTCAGGATCTACTTGCCCTCCACCAAATAATCCTTCGTTATTTCCTTCCATTGGTTGATCTCCTACTGCACTTTCTCGATCTTCAAATTTTTCTACTAGCTCCTCAATATTTCCTACTGATTCCTCAACGTTCTCTGTTGATTCTTTAGTACTTTCTTTTGGTTTTTCAACACTGTCTACTGGTTCTTCAACATCTACTATTGGTTCCTTTACGTTTTTAGGGCTCAGAACCTCCTCTGTTTCATAATTTTATTGTGGGAAGTGTTGAAGCTTTGGTCTTCAAGAGCTTAATCTTTGAGAAGATTCAGCTTTTGATAAAATTTTGTCTATAAAAGTCTTTCTTCCTCCCCTTCCTTTGCCCTTGCCACCTATAGGATTAGTTTTCTTATGGGTTCCGTGTCCTCTCATACAATCTGCACATCTAAAAGAAAATCATCAATGCTTTTGAAATCTATAACTTCCTTCCCTAGCAACGGTGCCAAAATGTTGGTCACTTTAATTGTTTAAAAATTCAAGTGCCACATAAATTGTCAACCTAGGAAGGTCTGGTTATTTCAAAGGAAATCACACACTATATATGCTCAATTACAAAAGCAAAGAAAGGTTGTAGTATCTATTACACTAATTATATTAACCACACTATCCACACCTCACTTTAACAAAGTTGATGCCTACTTGTGTTACAGCAAAGACAATCCTTCTATTGCAGAGTTTCATTAAAAGAATCCTAGAAAAGATAATGAAAAGAAATCATTTTGCAGGAAGTAAAATCAATCAACTATAATGGAGAACAGGACCCTATTCCTCCAAGTAGGAATCTTCAGCACCTATTTCCTGTTATCAAACCATCACACATTCATTTCATAAGTAAATTTCTGAAATAAAATAACTCACAGCTCCTCCAGAATGAATTGCATAAACCAATGTGGTGAATGATTGAAAACAGAGTTCTAACAAGAAACACAAGATTTCAGAACTGCATAGATAATCTTCAGCAAACAGGGTTTAATCGAGGTGGGAATAACATAAACAGTTAACAAACTACGGGAAAAAATGGGCAAATCTTGTGATGAATGCGGGCCCTTTCCTTCTCACAAGATTCCCCAAAGAAAGAATTTAAATTGAAGTGCTCAAAAAAAACTTTTATTCATCTGTCAAAAAGCAACATATTACAATAGAGTCTTGCTCGTCCTCTGTTCAGGAAAAATGCACCTCCCGCAGTCTCTAACTATCTTCTAATGATGATGTCTCCTGCTTTTAAAGAGGATACATCTATTACAGTTACATAAGAGAAATCCTATTTTTATCCAAATCCGATCTTCTGTTCTAAAACAGGGTCTTTCTCTTCTTCCATAGCAGAATGTTGTTATGATGGATACAGGAATACTAGCTTCAGAATGGTCTGTGTAACAGCTTCCCTTTCTTGTCTTTGTCTTGTTGCCATCATACTTAAAATACGCCTTCAAAATTGCAAATCACGAGCTATTTCAGCAACGGGATTTGCATGCCTGTTGACTATTTCAGCAATGTGATCTTCATAATAGATTATCTGCGGTCTTTAAACTGTCTCAGCTGTTAGAGTCGGTATCTTCATCCCTCCGTCAGAGATCAAAATCTCTTTTGTTGCATTTCATTTTAGGTGTCTCATTAAGTTCAGTCAGCTGCATTCCATTAGGAGCATGGATCATCTGACGGTAGGGTCTTGTCACTTAGATCCCTCATGTCATGTACCTGCTGGTCCGTGTTTGTTCATCAAAATCATTTACAGTCATGTTTGGTCTCTTGGTCAACAAAGAGTCATTTTAGGTTTTTAAACCTCATTAGGTCTAGGGTTTCATCTTCAGAATGTCTAATAATGTCAACAGGCACATGAGAGAGGTTTGAAATGAGTTTTCATTGCAAAAATTTCATCGTCATAATGCTTGATCATGAATTTTCTTCAAAACTCTATTTTGAAGAAAAATCGTCAATTTTGTCTTTTGTAATAAATGTAATGTAATTCTCAAAGTTGTTTCAGTTGTGAAATTCTTCAGGCGCAGCCCTGGTCTCCTTTTTCAAGATCCCATGCCAGCTATCCTTGGAAAAAAT
This sequence comes from Pinus albicaulis, assembly GCA_034641835.2. Taxonomy (NCBI): domain Eukaryota; kingdom Viridiplantae; phylum Streptophyta; class Pinopsida; order Pinales; family Pinaceae; genus Pinus; species Pinus albicaulis. The sequence continues at coordinate 258,500 of JAXQQM020084611.1, forward strand.
AGACAAGAGATTCATCATTAGTTCAAAAATCAAAGGAAACAAACAAAAACAGAGTTTATTTTAAAAAGTGCAAAGTGCTAAAGTCTGCAACATTAGAAAGTGGGTTTGCCAAATCAAAAATCAAAGTCCATGATATATAAGATATTTTTGGTGTTTAAACAATTCATTTGCATACCAAAAGTCAGCAAGGAGCCAAGACAAATCGTGGAGAAATAAGTTGGAGGGCGAAACTGTGATTTGGAGGCCAGACTGTGTATAATTTGCAGAGCGTGGCACATTGGTTGGAGGTCGCGGCGCATAAGCAAGTCGTGGCACATAGGGCCATTCTACAAAGTGCATTTTTGAACTGGTGCGGCGCACACAGCTGTCGCGGCGCACTGGGTTATGCGCGCACCGCACAGTGCCGGAACACTAAATTCATGCCATCTCTCTCAAATTTCAAAACGATTTTGCCTCCGTTGTTCCAAGTAAGTTCATTATTGCCATTTGATGTTGATTGAGGTTAAATAAGAGAGTTTTGAATGGAAAATTATAAACACTATCCTCTTGTTGAAATTGCTTCCCTAGGGTTTTAAAATTGGTGTTTTAAAAGTATTGTGGTGCCAAACTTGTTCATTTCCCATCTTGTTCATCCCTCCCCTATTCCCTTATATCCCAAGCCACTCATAACATCTCATTTCCATTTCCCTTTATTTTCCCCTTCCCATTTCATTTGTAAAAAATTCCCAAAACCCCAAGAATCCAAAAAATTCAGTGGTTGTCCCTACACCTCTGATATCATTTGATTCAAACCCCATTGTCCCCACTGTCCTATTTTTCCCCACAGTCCCTTCCCTTTGGCACATATTTGGCAATTGAAACAAAGCACCGAATTCTCATTTTCACCTCATACAAGCCAAACATAGACCTTGAAACACCATGGAGACAGACACTGATACATCATATGACAGAGATAGTGATTCTACCACTGAGCGTCATGCACCGAGAAGGCCTCGTAAAGGTGGCAAACATGTGAGAGAAGAGCCCACCTCATTGAATCAATTGCAGGCCTGCCCACTTGCCATGGCATGTTTTCGAGAGCAGTCATGCTACCAGTATTGTGAGATGATTGCTAGGATTCAACATCATCAGGAGTTGGCTTGGTTGTTTGTATTACATTTGCATGATGGTCAAGTAACTCTTGCTGGTGTAAATTTCACCTTGACACTGGAAACCATTTCTCAAGCAACAGGAATATCGAATGTGGGTGAACATTGGAACAAAAGACAGTAGGTGGACAGAGTGCATTATGAACCATACATCAGGCCTAGCTATGTGAGACAGCTCAGCAGGGTATTCCCATTTTGGTTCCTAAAGGAATCCTATGCACCTTTGATGAGACTCATTATCAGATACTTTAGTTGTGAGGGCCGGTTCTCACGCCTCTATGCCTACCAAATCAGGTTATTGATGCATTTCACTAGAGTGAGGATGATGAAAATTCCTTATTTCATGTGTTGGAACATCGAGAGAATGACCACTCTTGTGCAGAAGAAAACTCCCGAGCAGCAGTATAATAGTATTTATCAATATGCACTCATCAAGATTGTTGTTGTACATCAGCTTGGATTGCAAGGTATTGCATGGGAGGATTTCATTTCCCATGACTTCTTCACAGCCCTTCAGGTTCCTCTGGAGGTTTTCCATGATGCAGGTGAACCTTCACATCAGCCTGAAGGTCCCGAGACAGAGCCCATCAGTGTGCCAATGTTTGTTACTTATCAGAGAGGCACCAGAGCATTATTTGCAGCAGCCCGACTAGTACTAACTCCACCTGGGGTGGAAGGGGTCTCGTTGCCGTCATCAGTAGCACAGGTACAGGTACAGGACATAGGTAAGATGCCTATGTAGGATGAGGGCCTTTCAGGAGGCCAGGATACTGATTTCATATTGATTGATGAGGATTTGAGCTCTCCAAGCTCAAAGTTGAGAGAGACCATTCAAGAGCAGAAAGCTAAGATCGACACATTGACCGACAAATTGTTGAGAGATCAATGGATAATAAACTACTTGGAGTAGCAGAACAAACAGTTGGAGGATCAACAGATGATCATGGAGTTGCAAAACATCCGTGAGAACCGGCAAGCTGCCCGAACAAGCCCAACCGAGATGACACCCATTGAGCGGGAGATTGCGGCTGATAGATAGACTTGGCTTAAGAGGTTCAAAATTCATCTTGAGAAGCTGTTGGAGAAGGAAAAAAAGGAGAATAACATGCTCAAACACATAAATAACCATTATTGGGCGCGCACTCATGTTTGTAAAGCGAGGATCAAAATCCTAAAGGCAAGGCTAAGGAGGGCACTAAAGCATCGCAAAAGGCATGATAGACTCCAAATTTTGGCTGAAGCTTCTTTGGCCCAGCATAGTGCTTAATGAGGGACCTTCAACCCAAATTTCAAGAAATTTGGGAAAAATTTTGTCAATTTTGAATTTTTGGGCCTAAAAACAGATTTTCCTGCCCGACGCGTAGCACCACTTGGCGCGCGCTTATAATTGGCAGCTCTCTAGGAGGAAAACTTTACATTTTTGGATTTTTAATTAAAATTTATGCATGGTTATGGATTACCTAAGGATTTCATCAAGTTCTGGGTTGCCTAAAGGGTCAAAAACACCCTAAAAATGGCCTTTCTGCCACCTTTTGGACACACAGGAAGCAGTGTTGGAAGATTTGATTTTTGGAGGGGCAAATGGCAACCAAATCCAGAAATTCCACTTGGGTTGGAAATTATACAGGTATGGATTTCCAACGAGCTATCCTGTGCTCAATTTGGACATCGGGAAGGCCCTCAAAATCAGCTTCAAACTTGTGCTATGCATAGAGAGTTCGGGCGCGGCGCATAGGGAAATTTGGCCTATTTTTCACTCAGCAGCTCAGAATTTCGCCTAGTTTTGGCCAGTTTGAATTTTTCATGTAACTCTTGATGTAACTTGATGTAATTTCATGACTTTGATGTAATTTTGGCACATTTTTACTCATTCTAGTAGATTCATTCACCAAAAGGTGAAATGTAAGTGAATGAATCAGTTTCCTATCATATAGAGGCAAGTTGTTTCATTGCCTATTTTCCAGTTCCTAGTTTAGATATGGTTGAAACAACTCCTATAATGATGAGATCGACCCCTAGAGGCATGGGGAGGAGTTAGGCCTTTCTATATCATGTATTTTCTCAGTCATTTTCAGGGTTGGACACTTGGGATTGCTTGGCACTTCATTGTACATTTCATCTCTGCAATTTTGGCAAAGGAATAGACCAGGGTTTGCAGCACTCTTTGCGATCCTTGTGGCTCTGTGTTTTGATGGTGTTTTTCTCTATGTAATTTTAAGTTCACTGATGTTTATGTGTATCATTTTCCCTTCTCCTTTCCTCTTAAATTAAACAAATGAGTGATAAAGGTGGAATTCATTAGATTGCTTTGCTCTGCCTTTAGTTTTGTTTAATTTTCCATGTTTTCATTTGTTTGAAGAGGATTCTTGAGAGCCTCTTACCCTCTTCAGTTCCTCACCGGTCTGGAGCATCCATTCATTCAATTTAAAACATCAAAACAATTGTCTTCCTTGCCCCAATCAGAACTCTGCAAAAACTAGGCCTTATCCCCGGATCCAAAACTGCCTTTCCCTTTGTTTCCAACAAAAACCCCCAAAAAAAAAATCAAACTCCTTTACTTATATACCTAGCCTAAAATTAGCTTTTATTTCAAGTCATCTCAAGTCCTATTGATTATTTTTGCTGAGATTGACCCGGAGAGAGCCCTCTCCTGATCTGGTAGGGCTAGCTACCAGACTGAGCGTGGTTTGATGTTACCCTGAAATCTGCCTTCCTTCAGCCTGAGGTAGATTTAGGCAATAACATCAGCAACTATATACCTTCGATTAATGATTAAATATAAAAGTAATGTAGAATTATATGCAAGACAAATTAAACATATAGTCAAGAGAAGAACTTTATATACCTTTTGGGAAAAATGGATGGAAATGATAATGTAAGCTTTAAATATGGACTAGAAAGAGTAAAGTGGTGACAAAATATGTAATTAAAATGGTACATTATGAGGTCCTAACACCCAACGGACAGTTTGAGCACATCTGGAGGGATTTTTAGTATCGGGTCTACAGTAGTTTCTTGGTACAGCAGGAAGCAGAGATCCGTGGCACTCAGTTCAGTGGAGGCCGAGTACATGGCAGTGAGTTTGGATGCATGCGAGGCTATATGGATGAGGAAGATCCTGGTCGGGTTATTCAGTTCACACTTAGATCCTACTGTGATATATTGTGATAATCAGAGTTGCATCAAACTCTCAATTAATCCAGTATTTCATGATAGATCTAAACACATTGACATCCGGTATCATCATATTAGAGATTGTGTGCAGCGGAAGATCATGTTACTTTCTTACATTCCTGTGGAGGATTAGGATGTCGATATCCTGACGAAAGAACTCTCCAGGAGCAAATTATAATACCATAGAGGAAGCATCGGGGTGGCAGATAATCCCTATCTCGTTGAGAGGGAGTGTTGAGATTGCAACAAGATGATGAGCTTAGTGAAAAGAGTCGTAGGCTATTTTTGGGGCAAGTCTATTTTTAGACATGTCGATCATATTCTATGAGTTGTAGGATGCTATTTGTGGATGGTTGGTCAAGTTGGAAAAATTGATGGACTTCTATTTTTAGACATATTGGGCGGAATCTATTTTTAGATTTCCAGTCTAAAAATAGATATGTCGAATATTATTAGCTCTTAATAATATTTCGACTCTAAGCATTATCTTATTCTCTTGGAGCACTTCAATTCAATGCACAGATGTGGCACATGAGCTGACAGAAGGAATTACGCTATTCCTGAGGGTTAAGTGGAGCTATTGCATGGAGACTTCAGTTAGAACTCATGTGATAGAGTTTGGTGGAGTTATTGAGGTAGTTGGTGGAGTTGTGTTCAGTTTAACTCGGGTAGACACAGTTGAGCTACTTGTATCTAGTCTAACTGATTGATACACTAGTGAGAGTGGTGTGAATTAATTAATAATTAATTCACTAAATATTAAGTCATTAATCAACTGAAGAATACATCAGTTAACTACAGTGCATGGACAATTTCAGTGGAGACCAGTGGAGAGGTAAGTGAAAGAGCAGGTTGACTATCAGTTGTGCCTATAGTGTTGCATGATTTTACACCACACATTGATGTATATGCCAATGAGGATTGCATGAGAAATTCTGGACCAATTCGAGTTCATTCCGAGCCATTCTTCAGTAGGGATTGCGCAGTAGAGGTAGGCTAGCAGGTGGCAAAGATCGGTGCATGGATTTGCAAGATCTAGCCTGATTAGTGTCTAGAAATTGCATTATACTGAGAGCTTGTGAGAAGATTTGTATGAGGATTGTTACATGATCTCTATGACATATATTATATACATATATTTGTGGTTTTTAGATTCAGGCTTTCCCGTAAATCACTGTGTTAATGTGTGTGAATTTTTATGTTTTTAATGTGTGCATGCAATTGATTTAATTTTCGCAAGTAATGATCAATGGTGGAATAGATTATGTATTGTGCATGAAGTCAAATAGTGTATGATCAGGAGAATATTAGACATATAACATATCAGTTATATAAGTTCTACATATACAACCCGATAAATAGAGTTTGCAAAGAAATTTATGATACTAGATGCATGTAAAGAGAGAAAATAATAAATTTAAATTAAAAATACAATGAAAAAAATATTACCAATCTTGACCCTCCCAAGCTGGAAATTTCTACTAAAGGCACTTCAGATTAACTCCAATGATGCACTACAAATTTGGAATCAATCACCTTCCATATATTGAAAATGAAGCTCAAATTAAAACAATGAAATTTTAACTCTCTTCCTCCTCCATTACAAAAGAATGATCATAATGAAAAATCATCCCTTCTCACAGCCCTATGAGGATTATTTATACAATAAATCCATGAATAAATGGATAAAAGCTAATTCCCCCAACTCATATTTTGGTTAAAACCAATTTTACAAATTTTAGAATGAAATATAAAAGATATGGGTTTTTAAGCAGAAATTACAAATTAAGGTCAAATACCCTTCAATATATCTCTATCCTTCGGGATGTTTTAGAAACCATTGTTGGGTTTTGTACTTGGCTATGTTTTCTAGAAACCAATTTTCCCATTTGGAAATATCATTTTCCATTTGCACGAAAATCAAGGCACAAATTACCAGTTTTAGATTTTTACTATTTTTACAGTCTTTTACTAGATGAGCACAACCTAGTAATGGATGATCACAGGTTGGTACTGGTTAAGTTGGAGTACCATACTAACTGTAGGAACATTTTTCCTAGACATAGAAATGTGTAATCAAACCATCATCAACAAAACTATTGTATAATCATTGTTTTAATCACTAAAAATATGGAAAATTATGTATTAACCACATAGGATGAATAAAAAGAGATAATGGAGGTTTATGATGTAATTAGGGATATATTATTGATGAAATGTGGGGAGAAGGTGTAGTAATGAGTGTATTTATATAGCAAAAAATATGACAAAACTAGAGCCCAACAAGAAGACTGCCACCCTTAAAGGTAAAACCACTGTTAATTATCTTAGAAAGGAATTCCAGTTGTTAAGATCGGTGAAGACCTTTTTCTGCCCTAGGTTTAACTATGTATGGATCACAAACCTCAATATTTCATATCAGTGATTCTTTAACACTCATTTACCAGTTCTAGCATTGTGGAAAAGGTGTGAATAGTTCATCAATCCTCCTGTGCCAGATCATCGATCCAGCGACGCTGCCTCCAAAACCTACCTATCATAGTTAAAGATATTGGTGATTGTGTCAAATCATGACACTTTGATATTTTTTGTTTTATGTAAATATTTTGTTTTTCAAAGTCTCAATACTATTTAGTTAGGTTATGGCTAGTATAGTCATGCCACTAAAGCACGATGATATTTTGTTATGGTAATTCATTGCCAAATCAGGAAAGAATATTTTTTAATAGGTTCTCCCTGTAAGGCCCTATAAAAATAGTTTTATGATACAGAACTAGGGGTTCAGAATTTTGGGTTTCCTAACAAAGAGGCTCTGCAAATTTCCATATGCTCTATGAAATATTAATGGATTTTTTTGGTGATTTCAGCTCATATGAATGTGTAGTATGTATTCCTTTTTTTGCTTGTTCCATATGTTCTCAATATTCTTCTCAGATTACATGTAATAATAGTTCTTGTATATGTTTTCATGTATTTATGGATTCATATATGTCTAATGTTGATTAAATATGCTTATAACTAATATGACATGTATCTTAAAATTTCGTTTAAATGTCTTTCTCATCCACTTCATGATGAACTTCAATGCAATGGATTTTTAGTTTAAGCCCCATGCATTGGTTTTCTCTCCTCCTCGATTATTCTATCCAATATACTACAAATGACTGATAAAGATACATTCTCTTGTAATGTTAGCTGCTAGAGTCAAATATTGATGCTTCTGTGAGTAATATTTCGCATCCAGCTTTGCATTTCTCCTCTTAAGGAAGGTTCTAAATCAATTTCATATCAAATGTGTTAAATAATGAGGGTAATAGAAAATATCATCAAATCCTTAAATCACGCATCAAGATTTCCTAGGCACTAGTCTCTCCTCAACCCAGTTTCTGTCTCTAGGAGCTACAACCATCCTTGTAGCCAACTTCAACAACCAAGATTATTCATGCAATTATTTATTCAAATGGAATTTCTCCACTAGATCGGGAATAGCATAACTATAGTTATATCCAAGATGAATAAAAATGGAAACAACATGATCATTAAGCTTACCTTCCATCTCAATAATAGATTCTTGATGGTCTTCCTATTTTCTATCAAGTGTTTCATAGATCCGAGGAATCCTCTGACCAACATCCCCAATAGTTTGTGCCTCTTGAGCACTATAGATCTGTAGCCTACTATCCTGGTACAATGAAAAATCCTTCTTGTGATGGTCTTTACCACAAATCCAACACTTCAATGGTTCATTTCCATTTTCCTTTATTCTATTTCTCTCCAGGATGAGACCCGTGTCTTTTCTCAATTGCATTAAACTTCATATGAGGGGTTTCATTTTATTACTCACCTACATCCTGATATCTTCCTCACTTCTTGGGTCATTTTCCTTTAGTATTCTCAATAAATTTCCAATCACACTTGAACTTAGGCTTGCACTTTTATTGCTCATAACAATGCTTCAACTTCCTATTGCCTTTCTCCAATAATAAAAACTCATCAAACTCAATTTGGTCTTTGAATGACAATGAAAATCCATTGATGAACCTTTGGACCTTTGCTTTCTTATCCTTCATACAGGGCACATATCTCAACAACTCTAGAATTTGGTTGTGTACACTTCAGCTGTCATGGAACCCATTTTGAGCTCATAAAACTCCTTGGCCTTCCATCATAATACCTCTCAAACATATACTTCTTCTTGAAAATTATTTCAAACTCATTCCAAGTCAACTTTTCTTCTAGGATGACTCTGACATTTGTAATATCTTCCCACTAGATATTTTCTTTTCCCTTAAGACTAAAGGTGTATATCTTGGCTTTCATGTTTGATATGAAATTAAAAATTGAAGGTTTCTTGAAATATTTTGCAACCTATTTTATGTCTTGTGGGCAATGGATCAAAATTGAAAAAGCACATAAACTAAGTAAACTAAGTTAAATTTTGTAGACTTAAATAGAGAAAAATAGACGACATGTAACATCACGAAAAACAATTTGATGATGGATTTCACCCCTCCTAGGATCCATCTCCGGGTCCAACTTCCAATGTTGGCCCTTTAAATTATATGCTGAAAATTTCAATTACATCAACATACAATGCTCAAATCACAAAAATAATGTTGTCATTGTGTACAAAACAAACAAAAACCCTTGTGTAGACTCTACTTGGGCTCAAAAAGGCTAAAAATGGCCAATTTATGCCTCCTCTATTTCTCTACTGTATTTCCTCCAAAATGACCAAAAATGGAAAAAATGGCAATGAATTCCCCCTTTGGAAGAACTTCTGAGTGACAATCTACCGCGGGAACGGTGGAAATTCTGCCGAAATCAGTGCTATTTGTCGGACATTTAACTAGACACCCACACCCCAATTTTCCACCTTTTCTATTTGTCACGTGGTGCTCAATGTGACAGTTCAGAGGCCATGGTCCCATCGACTCGCCGCTCTTGGTCATATGATGGGCCATGTTGTCGCATGTTGAGGGTCATGCACCAGCGCTTCTCTACGCCGATATTTATGTTATGTTTGTTGGAACCTGGGGTTAGGGCTAACTCTTCACCCCATCCACCAACCTAGGGTGGTCGAGAAAGCTCGCCATCATGCGCCCCCCCCCCCCCCCCCAAATCGGTGAACCATAACATAATAAATAAAAACTTTAGACCATATTTTAACAAGAAACACCATGAGTCCATGGTAAAATATTTGGTTGGTTTGGAGGATATCGCGAGGTCAAACCCCACCATGATCATTCAGCCCCTTAAAAAAAATTACATGAACCTTAAGCACCACCAGACACCCTCCCATTAGACCACATGGTGCCTCCTAAATGGTTGAACCCTAAACTCACCAACTAATAAGAATCTACCAAATCACCCTATATGATCATAGCATGTGTCAACATGGGATTGGTCCATCTAAACAAACATGCTTGTACAAGCACCCTGCTGTCAATGCCACATCATTTTCTGACCTACCTGAGTCGGATCCGTACGAACCTTTGCAAGTTGACTTTTTAGTTATTTGCTAAAAACTTAAAAACGTGATAACTTTCACATACGATCTCAGATTGAGGTGATTTAAGTGTTGTTGGAATCCAAACGATGATATCCATGATTTGGAAATAGTTTTAGGAGATTTTGAGCACTTTGATTTTTTAACATATTTTTTATCCCCTAGATCATTCCTCCCCATTGAAAGCTTTTATATCACCAAAATTCTATGTTTACTCAGCAAGTAAGTGAGGGTACAACCCCCTCACTTTTTCAATCTCAATCTACCTTGATTTACTTGAATTGGTACCTTTGATCCCCACTTGAAGATACTCCACATTGCCTCTGCGTGAAGTCCTAATTCTCCTATCAAGAATTGAGTCTTCCCGTAGGTCATTTAAATATTCACAAGAAAAATCTTCTAGATATGGAATTTGAACATTCTCTTCATGATCATCAATCATTGGAGGCTCATACAATCTCAATTTTTCCAGATTCACAACAGAATAAATTTTCATGTAAGGTGGAAAATATAATTAGAAAGCTTTGTTACCAATCTTCTCCAAGATTTTCAAAGGACCATATCTGATTGGCTTGAGATTTTTAGCTTCACTTTGAAGTCTTTCCTTTTTGATATATAACAAAAATCGATCTCCCACTTGGAAATCATGATCAACCTGATGTGTGTCATGTCTTGTTTTGTACTTGGCTTTGCTTTTATCTAGTTTCTCTTGTAATATTTGATGCACTAGGTGAATTTGTTCAATGAAATTTTTTCCTTTGCCTACATCATTATGTCCATCTACTGCAATATCTTTACCGAATATGAAATCCAAAGGTTAACTTGGAAAATAACCCAAACTAGATTCAAATGGAGATACTTGTGTAGATGAGTGCTTGGCACAATTGTAGGGATGTTGGATGTAATGAAAATGCTCATCCCAAAGTTTAGGATGCTTACTATAATATCCATGAAGGAGATGAAATACTATTTTTTTCAATACTTCTATTTGGCCATCAGTTTGTGGATGAAATGTGGTTTTCTTCTTCAACTTAGTGTCCATGAGTTCCTATAAACTTGACCAAAACATCCCGACAAATCGAGAATCTCGATCAGAAATAATAGAAGTGGGAAACCCAAAATGAACCCATAAATTCTGAAATAACATCTTTGTGGTTTGTTCAGTTGTAACATGTTTCTTACATGGAATCAACACCTACATTTTTTTGAAACAAACCATGAAAACATATAGATAATCATGACCATGAAGGAATAGGAAGTGGAGTTTATAAACCCAAATTCATATAGCTATGATTACTAGTAGCACACATGGAACATCCCTTTACATATCTCGAAACAATTTCATTCATGCGAGGCCAATAACAACACCTCTGAATTTGTGCAATTGTTTCGCTTACACCGAAGTGACCAGCAATAAGAGAAGTGTGGGATTCCCTTATGACATTGACTCTTTCACCCTGTGGAACACATAACTTTCCAAGATGATACAACAACTTGTTATGAACATGATAATCCAACTCTTCAACATGATTTTCGTGGCTCAAAGTTGCATAAACATGTTTAAAATTGTCATCTTGAGCATATTGTTCAATATAAATTTCATTCATGATTGAGTTATGCTTAATACATATGCATTAATAGTAGGCTTTGATAACATATCAGCAAATTTGTTGTATATACCTTTCTTGTACCCGATTACCAATTGAAATTGATATATAAATCCCTTCTACCGAAATTTCTAGCTTGTTGTAGCTTGGTTTGTGATTGTACATATTGCAAAGGTTGATAGTTAGTACAAATAATCATTTCTTTACCCATCAAATAGTGCTTCCATTTCTTCACAATTTCTACCAAAGCATACAATTTTTTATCATAAGTTGGACAATTAATCACTACATTGGTAAAGGTTTCAGAATGATAACAAATAGGCTTACCATGTTGCATCAAAAATTCTCCCATGGCATAATCTCTTGCATTGATTTGAATCTCAAATGGATTCTTAGGATCTAGAAGTCCTAGAACTAGTATTGTAGTTATTTTTCTCTTTCAAAGTGTCGAAGTATTTTTGTTGCTTGGCTCCCCAATGAAACTCTTGTTTCACACGTTAAATCATGTAATGGTGTTGCAATGAGGGAGAGGTTATCTATAAATTTTCTCCAATATTGGGTTGCTCCCAAAAAGCTTCTAAATTTTGTTACATTGTTGGGTTTAGGCCAATTCACAATTACTGTAACTTTTTAGGGATCGATCTTCAACTCACCCCTTCCTACAACATGACCCAAATAAACCAAAGAGGTTTTCCCAAATTCACACTTAGACATCTTCAAATACAACTTCTCTTTTTTAAGACATCTAAAACTTGTTTCACATGTTTGACATGCTCTTCACGAGTTTTATTGAAAATTATAATATCATCTAAGTAGACTATGACAAAATCATAAAGGAATTCTCTCAACACATCATTCATAACTCTCATGAATGTTGCAGGTGCATTTCAAAGCCCAAAAGGCATAACTAACCATTAAAACAAACCTTGTTTTTTCCTTGAAATCATTTTTCCAAATATCATCTTCAGCAATCCTTACTGATGATAACTACTTCTCAAAAATAACTTAGTGAACAAAATAAATTTCATTAACTGATCTAGGTTAACTGAATGTGAAACCGAGGATATTACAGCAGCGGAAAGCTTCATATTCAGTAGTATCTTTAGCTTTAATCATCAACAACACAAAATTCTTACTAGCATTTACAAGCCTTTTCATATAATCATCACTTACAAGAGATAAATTCGTCTTCTTGTGATGTTCTCTAAAAATATACTCAACTCCATATTTAAAAGGATTTTATTTGTTCTCATGATGATAAAATATGGCTTTTCGTTCATACAAGTATGGACTCCCTACAACAGTTCCACATATATATATTGGTACAACATCAAGCTCTACCTCATCTACAAAGTTTGCAGTGATGACGAATTTGAGTTTACACTTTCTTGTCACTTGTAATTTGGCATCATCACATACCTAACACAAAGGGTAAGGTTTAGTATGAGGTGTTGTTTATAGATTTACTTTCTTCACAATCACTTCAGAGATAATATTAAATTGGGATCCACTATCAAACGAGGAATCAACTTTAGTATGTTTTGTAATGACCCTGGTATGAAAAAACTCACTTCTTTCTTTATCATTTTGAGACTCAATAGGATTAATAGAAGAAATATTACTTGCATTAGAAGCTTTACCTTTTATTCCCATGGTTGTGATTTTGGTTTCATCACCTGAATAATATCCTAGATCTTGTTGAGTTGTAGCTGTAGTCTTTTGTTTCCCCTTGTTATTGAACTTCTTTGGTCTAATTTCTAGTTGTAATTTCCAATAGTGGTATTCATCATGGCCTTATTCTGAGAAACGTTTACATGTAAGTTTCTCTCCCTATTTCTTGACTGTAGCATTATTTTTGCCTTTGTCTTTAAACTTCCCATTTCCTTTGTCTCTAGATTTGGATGGCTTCTTCCTAATCTCTTGAGGAACATTCTTGCCTCTTGATTCTAAATGAGTTTCTTGGACACACACTTCATCTAGATTGGTGGGATTAAACATAAGTATAGTATGTCTCAGATAACTAGGTAATCCACATATGTATTTAAGGATAGCATCTTGTAAAGATAAATCAACGCCCAAGATTAAAGCTCTTATTCTAAATTATTGTGTGTAACTTTGGACACTTTAACCTTTAGATTTTCTAAAATTGTGCCAATCCATGATTTATTTTTGCATATAATCTAATGGATAAAATTTCCTTCTTAATGTAGTTATAAAATAATTCCAAGAAGAGATAATTTTACCACTTTTCTTCAAATCTTCTTGAGTTCTATCCTCCCACCATATGAGGCTTTCACTTTCCGAATGAAGAGAAGAAAGTTGGATCTTTGTAACATCATCGTCAATATTTTGAATCCTACAATAGACTTCAATTTTATGAACCCAATTATTTAACTTTTCATCATTTACTTCCCCATTTTACATAGGAAAATCAAACTTTCCATCAAGCTTAAGCAAAGGAGACTTAGCGTGTCCTTTTGGATATCTATTTGGAGTATGTCTAGGTGTTGAAGGAGGTGAAGGAGGAGGTGAGGATGGAGATGAAGATGGAGCTGAAGGAGGAGGTGGAGGTGGAGGCTTGCTCCAATCACCACCCTTACCCTTTTGTCGATTAAAACTTTCTCCTTGAATCCTTGTTGTTCTCTCTTCCTACAACACTTTTACCATCTCAGACATATCATAGAAAGCCTTTCTGAAATCTCTCTCAACCTCAAAAATAAACACATGTCCTTCTTCATGTTCCATGACTGGTGGATTTTTTGGAGTTTGTGACCTCCTTGAACCAATTTGAGGGTTTGGTTATTCAATAACTCATCCTCTTCTCAACTTAGACCTTCTAATCATTCAAGGAAACACTTGCAAAAATTATAAAACCTTAAAACAACCACGCTCTGATACCAAACTAATATGAAATTTAAAATTGAAGGTTTCTTGAAAAAATTGCAAGCTAGTTTATGTCTTCTGGGAAATGGATCGAAATTGCAAAATAACATAATCTTAGTAAACTTAGTTGAATTTTGCATATTTAAGCAGGGAAAAATAGACAACACGCAGCATCACAAAACAAAAATTGGATTACAGAGTTCACCCCTCCTAGACTACATCTCTGGGTCCAACTTCTAATGTTGGCCCTTCAAATGATATGCTCAAAATTTCAATTAAATCGGCATACAATTCTCAAATCACAAAAATAATGTTGCCATTATGTCAAAAACGCCCCAAAACCCCTATGTAGGCCCTTCTAGGGCTCAAAAACGTTGAAAATGGGAAATTTAGGCCTCCTTCTCCATTTATCTGCTATTTGTACTGCAAAATGACCAAAACTGGAAAAATTGGAAATGGATTCCCCCTTTGGCAGAACCGCTAAGTGAAAATCTAGCGTGAGAACAACAAAATATCCACCAAAATCGGTGCAATTTGTCAATACTTTAATAGAGCACCTGTGCCCAACATTTCTGCCCATTATTTTGGTCACATGGAACTTAATGTGGCTATGGGAATGGACCAGAGGCCAGACACTCACCATATAAATGCTCTTGTTCATATGATGGGCCATGTGGCTGCAAGCTGAGCGTTAGGCGCCAACCCTTCTCCGCAATTCCCGCTAGTGGTTATGTGGTATTTGTGCGAACCAAGGGATGGATCTAACTCCATGCTCCCACCGCCTTAACTGAGGGTCATGCCATATTGCACATGACTATGGGTTGGGTTGGTCGGGCACTCTCGCCGGCCCCTACACCCCCAAACCGTTGGACCATAACATAATAAATAAAAATATTAGACCATAGTTTAACAAGAAACACCATGGCTCCACAGTAGAATGGTTGGTTATTTTGGCAGAGGTTGCGAGGTCAAACCCCACCGAGTTGATCAACCCCTTCAAAAAAATTGCATGAGCCTCAAGGGCCATTTGGTGCCCTCTATTGGGCTACGTGGCACCTCCTGATTGGTCGAATCCAAAAATCATCAACCAAAAAGAATCTTCCAAATTTCCTTGTATGATCAAGCCACATGTCAGGATGTGATTGGCCCATCTGACCACCATATTTGCATAGTCACCTTGCTGTTGTCAGCACCACATCATCATATGACCTGCCCATTCAACCCTACAAGTTGACTTTTTAGTTGCTAGCCAAAAATTTTAGAACACGATAGCTTTCACATACGGTGTCGAATTGAGACAATTCAATTTTTGTTTGAATCAAAACTATGAGATCTATAATTTGGCACTATTTTCGGGAGATTTTTAGCACTTTGATTTTTTAGCATATTTTTTATCCCCCATATCAATGTTCTTTAAGTAATCATGCAATCTGAAAAAAAAAATCTCATCCCAAGCATGTTGATCAGTAGTTGTCATTAATGTCAACCCAAGCAGCACCAGGGGGTACCTTAATCTTGCATTGTAATTTTAGCCTACCAAATTACTATATTCTGAGTCAAGGATATTCGTAATTGCATTATTTGTTTTAGCCTACGTAATTCTTGACGGTTTGAGAGATATTCGTGTTTGAAGTTAGTAACCCCAGTTAGTGGGCTAAAACCCCATGGGGTTGTGGTATGGGTCATTTACAAGTCAATAATTAATATTTTTTAAGCTCCTAAAATCCCTCCCACCTTCACTTCTTGAATTCCCTCTCTACCTAAGCATTTATATAAATTGTGTTCCTCATATCGTCCTCATGTCGGGATTTCTCTACCTGAAATAGGTCATTGTGGAATTTTCGCTATAAATTTGTTTTTAAGACGGTTCAGAAGATGAAATTTTTACGAGGAAAAAATGAAATCCTGATGAAACTTCTGTAAAAAATTCAGATCATGGTGCACAATATTTTCGTAGATATGATCTGCGGAATTTAGGGTTTTTGCAGGCTCCTGAATTTCATCTAAAAAATGTGACCTTGGGAAAATCGCCATAACTCTATCTCTGATTATTGGATCAGAATTTTGTAAAATGTGGTGGATATTGCACGGACTGTAGTTTGTGCTATATCAATTTCAGAGCTGAATGAAGAAACAATGACATGTGGCATGCCATACAAGTTCACTCTAACGAACCAGTCCATAAGTAGGTCATTGTGAGATATTGGGCATAAATTCATCTTTAAAAATCCAAATTAGGTCAGACCTGTGACATTGGAAAGAAGACTTAGAGGAATACTACAAGACCGAAAATCACATAATGGGGATCTGAAATAGCATAGATACATGAGATTCAATATCGATCTCCTAGAAGGAAAGAAAAAGCTAGATCATGTGTTTTCAAGGGATGCAAAGGACCAGACTTTCTAAGGCAACAAAGCAAAGCAAGTTGCAGAAGAGGTAAGCTCCAAGAAATTGTATTGTTTATATGCATGTTCATCTCTTAATTGCATTAGGTTCTTTGTATTCTAAATTTTTTTTTTGCTTAGCACTGACATATGCTCTGTAGGATGAGGTAAGTTTTGATATTATCATGTCATGGGTATTTCCTTGAAGAATTTTTGTAGGTATTATATATTCATCAAGATAAGACTCAAAGCATGATCTATTGTTATGAAGAGTGAGAAAGGGTAGCATGAAAATAGCAGCAATCAAGGTGCAGAACAGCATCAAGAAGCTCACCACATCAAGTCTTCAAGTGGACAGCATTGCATACAGTCATTGTAAAGGTATCATTGTACTAAGTCATTGTAAAAGTTGTCCAAGTGTCTATCTACCAAGATTTGAAGAGGTAGTTTCGGGAGGTCTAGGATCATCATTAGGTGGTTGTGTCATAGTTGGGGTTATGGTCTAGTGTGTCTTCTTATTCTACATCATTCTATATCATTGTAAAGTGGACCATTCTACCTGGTACGGGAGTCCATTCTTCTCTTATTCTTCTATAGGGTGGTGCTAGGGTGAGTTGTAGCTCTTTGGGTGTTGGGGCATCCATTCAGTTGACTACTGAAGAATCTTGGGCATTGGAGCGTCCATTTAGTGGGAGTTGGAGAATATTTATTTTCTAGATTCTAGGAGGTTGGAGCTTTATTTTCAATTGGAGTTTAATATTAAGGAATTATGAGAAAAGCATTCAGGTGGTTTTTGTCCCAGAGGGGGTTTCCACCTTAAAAATTGTATGCATTTGTGTTCCTTTTGTTTATTTCTATCATTGTACAAACACTGATAATAATTTAAGATTAACTAATGCTCTGAAATATTAATAATAATACTAATTGAAAGGAATAATGATTCACCCCCCCCCCCCCCTCAGTATTTCCAACAATTGGTATCAAAGCTTGGTTCCTTCAATAATAGTTTAAGAGTTGTAAGGAGGTCATGGAGCATATGAAGAATAGTGTACCTCTATTCAATGAAAATAATTATGCACTCTCTAAAGGAAGAATGGAGGTCTATCTCTTGGTGCAAGGTTACGAAATATGGGACACTGTTAAAATGGATTTATACCAACCATGGATGAAAAAGGTAAGAAACATTTGGTAAATGATGCAAAAGAAAAGAATATTATTATCAATGGACTTATTGATTCTTCTTATCATAAGGTGTTGGGTTGTAAAATCGCTAAAAAATTATGGGAAAAGCTTGAGAATATATATGCAGGTGACTCAAATGTCAAAGAAGCAAAGCTTCAAATCTATAGAGAAAAATTTTAGCAACTCAGAATGACAAAATATGGTAACATTGTTGCATACTTCCAACATGTTGATGAAATAACCAACAGTTTGGAAGGATTGGGAGAGCCAATTGACAAGAAGACTATTATATGAAAGATTCTTAGAAAGTTACTAGGGATATTCAAACCAAAGGTATCGGTCTTAGAATACAGTGCAAATCAGGAAAAACTCAGCAAAGAGGAATTACATGGAGTTCTCATAGCATATGAAACGGGACTTGATGAAGAAGAGGGTACTTCACATCTAGAAACTGCGTTCATTGCATCAAATAAAACCAGTAAGGAAAAAAAACATTCAAAGAAAAATACTTGCACCTACAAGTGTAAAGAAAAGGGAGATGATGAAGAAGGTCTTTCAGATGAATAATATTCTTACTTTACGAGAAAATTAAAAATTGGAAAGGGAGAATTCAAAGGTAAACTTCCATTGATATGTTTCGACTGTGGTGAGGTTGGGAATTTCGCAGCAAAATGTCTGAACAAAAATTATGGCAACTCAAAAGGAAAGAAAGGCTTTAATAAATTCAACAAGAAAGGCAAAAAGAAAGGATTCAAAAGGAAATTTCTCTCTAAAGAAGATAGCCCATCATCCAATGAAGACAGTGACAGCAAAGAAGAAGCCAATGAGAGAGTATTGTTTATGGCCAAGCACAATAAACAAGAGGTATAAAACAATAAAAAAGAAGCGTTGACCATAGAAGATTTTTCTAAGCAGGCAATCAGGCTTATAAAAGAGCTCAAGGCTGAGAATATCTATTCCAATACTCTTGAAGAAAAACTTCAAGGTCTCAAAATTGAAGTTGAAGAACACAAATATATTTAAGAGTCACTTCAAAATAAGTTGGAATAAAGCAACCAAGAAAGGGAAGCATTAGAAGCCGAAGTAGTCATGCTGCGTAAAGAAGTGAAGAGGAGAAAAACAGTCCAAAACTATGCCAACAGCTCAAGGGCAATGGAAGAACTCATCAAAAATCAACAATCTTAAAATGACAAAACTAGCCTCAATTACAAAGAAGAAGAAGTAGGACCTTCTACAACAAAATACAATGAACCTATGAGATCTAATATGCATGTAGACTTCATTGGACAAGATTCGCAAGAACAGCCTTGGAGGACAATTCCTCAATGAAGATTTCCATCCAGGTACCAACATATTTTTCATGGATATTGTTATTCATGTGGAAAATTTGGTCATAAAGTTGTAGAATGTCACATGTACCCTAGGAACCAATACAATTTGAGAATCCTTCAAATATGAACCTCCAACGGCTCAAAAAAAAAATCAATATATTCGAACATTTAATAAATAATATGGAATGTTAAAAATGTCAGAACTTTGGACACATAGCCAGAGACTGCAGACTTGAAAATCCTCCAAAAGAATCTTTTAAGCCACAGAATGAACAAACATGGAAGAAGAAGAACACTGATAATTGTGCTCTTTCTCTCAAGGCTCAAAAAAAAGAAGATGTGTGGTATGTTGATAGCGGTTTCTCAATGCATATGACTGGAGATAGAAATAAATTTTTATCTTTGAAAGAGAAGAAGGATGGAACTGTATCCTTTGGAAATGATGGATCTTCAAATGTTATAGGATCAGGTACCGTCACTCTCGGAAGAAAATATATTCTAGCCAAGAATGTTCTATTGGTTGAAAACATGAATCACAATCTGCTCAGTGTTGGACAAATGTGTGATCAAGGACACATACTGCTATTCAAATCCACAAAATGTGAAATCAGGAAAGGCAAGTATGGTAAAATTGTGGCTACAGCAAGTCGAGCTCCAAACAACATATATGTTCTAGATGAAGAAACTAAAGAATTTCTACTAGCTAAAGAAGATGAAAGTTGGTTATGGCACAAACGAATGGGTCACATAAACTTTGAAAATATTGTCAAGATAAGAAAAAAGGAAGCAGTACAAGAAATGTCGAAAATCTCAAAACCTTCCAATGCACTATGTGAGGCATGCCAGAAGAGAAAGTAGACAAAAGTCTGATTTAAAACAAATTAACACTTTGCATCACATCCATTGGAATTGATACATACTGATCTATGTGGTCCTATGAGAAAAAAAAGCCTTAGATGGAGAATTATATTTCATGTTAATGATAGATGACTATACCAGGATGGCAGTCGTCAGTTTCCTAAAGAGAAAATATGAAGCATTTGAGTGCTTTAATATCTACAAGGATTTGGTTGAAAATGAAACTAATTTGAAAATAAAGTGTCTAAGATCAGATAATGGTGGAGAATTCACTACCAAATTATTTCAGCAATACTGTGACGAAAATGAAATAAAAATACAATTTTCAACAACATGAAAACCTCAGCAAAATGGAGTTGCTGAAAGAAAGAACAGAACCGTACAAAAAAAAAGGTAGAACAATGTTAAAGGACTCAAAATTGGATGAAAAATTCTAGGTTCAAGAAATTGATATGACAGTCTTCATTATCAACCGAAGTCTTCTAAAAAATAATTGCAACAAGACCCCATATGAATTATGGAAAGGAAAACTAGCTAATGTAAATGTAATGTCCCAAAATTTTCATGCAGAAAATTGCGACATTAATTTTTTCTAATTACACATAGGTGGAGAATAAATGGGTAAGGAGACCCATGAATAATGAAAAGCACAATAAAATCCCTCATATTTTGATAAGGGATCACTTTTGTATTTGATTTCACACCTCCATGTGTGAAAGGGGGATATTTTGCAAAATGGCTAGGTGAAGTTGATCAAAGTCAAACTGCACAGGCTATGAGGTGGAAAGCACATTGTGGTACAACGCAATAGAGAAGGAGGGAAGCTTCCCGTTACACTAAAAATTGTCACCTTGACATTCTGCTAACTGTATGAGCTCATTAACACTCATGCATACCTCCTCTGCAAGTCTTACAACCTTTACTCCTCATGTCAAGCCCTGAAACAAGAAGAAAAACCCTAAAAATCTCTGAAAGAATGGGTACGCGTGTAACATGAGGCCTGCCTGCGTTCCTGGCTTGGGTACGCAAGTAATGCATGGCTTACCTGTGTTCTAGAATGCAGTTTTCCTTAAGAATACCTGCGTACCCCCTCCAAACTCAAAAAAGCGAGAAAGTAAAGTTAAAAAGTTGGTTTGAGGTCAATTCTAGAAGGTTCTAGATGATATTTTTTGGGGATGAGTACGCTTTGATAAGGTGGATGTATCCCTCACCTTAAGGAACTAAACCCTTGATGTGAGGAGTCTATCCCTTTGAAGGAGGATTCTATCCCTACAAAGGTGTAATCCTAACCTCCTCGTCTGCTCTATAAAAGGAGGCATTGGGTAGCCTCAAATGGTTAGATTTTGGAGATTGAGAATTGGAGGTCAAGATTTATGTGTGATTGAGTTGAAGTGCTGTTGAGATTTAGACTTCTTTCTGCTAAACTTTTGAGAGGAAAGATCACATACCTCTTTGTGCTCCTGGAGGAAGAGTGCAAGACTTATCAAAGTAGAGGAGACTCCTGCTTCAGACCCCGGGAAGGCCTTTCAAACATCAAGGCTAAGGTTGTAAGGTTCTTCTGTTATTTTAAGATACATACAATCAAGTTTTGTTTTTCTCAATAAATTGTCATTCGATTGTTTATTTCAATAAGTTGTCGTTTGATCATTTATTTCATAGATTCCTTGATCACTATGATAGGTATATTTTATGATTATTTGTTATACAGGTGCTATTTAATATTTGCTTGTTTGTTATTGCAAGTCGCCGAGAGACGACACTTTCTTGCGACAAAAGAACTCTTGTTGCGACGAAAGGATTATTGTTGCAACGGAAGCACTACGACTGCAAATAAGCATTTGGATCTAAGGTAGGATAGACACCTTTATAGCATTTATTTGTAAAACGAATATATTTAGAGAAAGACAAACTTAGTTGTTCATTTGTTGCTAGATTTTCTTCTGACACTAGGGAGATCGGTCTTGTCCGCAAGAACTATTTATCCGGCCAACAAATTGGCGACTCCGCTGGGGAAAGAACTTGTTGTTTTTGGTTCTATTTTATTTTGATTTGAGGAAAAAAAATTTCTGATTTTTGATTGATTTGTACGGGCTTGGGTAACTTAGATTTACTTTTCTTTCAAAGTTTTGAAGTCTTTTTTGTTTTTCTTGAATTTTTCTGGGGACCGCACATCGTTGTAGACCTTGTTAAAAGTCTTGAAAAACATAGATTTATTTTTTTTAGTTTATTTTAGATTTAATTTAGGATTCTTAGCATCTACCCAGATCTGTATTTCTCTGTCAAAAATCCTTGTTTATGAGTTTCTTTCAGCAAATTCTTCATCTCATCAATCTCCATTAAGTTAATTGGGTGTTTTGAGTCTCTTTTTTGAGAAATTCTTAATTTGATTTCCTTTGGTCATTACTTGGAGGTTTGTCTCAGTATTTTCACAATTTTCCATCTTTTTTCTCTTGTTTTTGCAAAAAAATTTCCCCCTCATTCGCCGAGGAGGGCTAAATTGTGTATGAGTGTTAATCGCCTTTGAGTGTTTTTTGATCTTTGGAACTCTCACCTGATTTTCTTGACTTGCACTTGATTGGTTCTTAGATTACATTATAATCATCTTGTGTTTGAGAATTCTCTTGCATAGATCACATTTGCATAATTAAAATTCTCATTTTCAGAATATGAATGAAAAATGTGCATAGATTACATTTGCATACTTTTCAAGTGAATTGTGCATAGATTACAATTGCATAGTTTACATTCTGAAAAATCAATTGTAGATTTAGATCAATTTTCTTTGATTTGAATTTAGATGTTCTTATGCTTGTTTTAAAAACACAAAAATATAAAAATTGTTTTGGGATTGATTTGCATCAGTTTTTCTTAATGAAATTAGTGCATTAGAGAATTTGTTATATTTTCTCTTAGTGATCAATTTTTTTCATTATTGGAAGTGTATGGAAACTCTCTCCTTACTTTAGTTAGGATTCATCAAATTGAAAAGATTACATTATCATATTCGATTGCATTCAGTTTTGGGTCGGGTCATAACACCATTGGTTTCATATCCATTTACCCTTTTGAGTAATAATAGCCTAAATAAAACAGCGCTTAATTAAAATTCATCTAGTAATTTTTACATTTTTAGGGCTCTTTCCACCAATCTAGCTCAGGATTAGTGCTTTGGAATAGGTTGTAATTAACTTCCAAAGCAACTAAAACAAACGAGTAGATAAATCTTGCAGTAGGAAATAAATCCAATTGTAATTGGTACATTCTGGGAAGCTTCTCTTAAAGGAGTTAATCACGAGATCATGTCCGAACCTTTGAGACAATCAATTTTGTTTCATTGGGAAAGATAGAATATTTTTCACACATTACAAATGGTAAACCTCGGATTAAACATTGTTGAGGAGCCTGGGGTCACTTGTCGGTAAACCTCGGATTAACCATGTCGAGGAACCTTCAAGGGGATTGAGCTTTGTTACTCTGCCCTTGCGTGTGAGCTCAGATCGTAGACTGTTCCCCCAGTTCTATTTGTTACTGTTGGTAACCTTAGTGTCCAAAAACTTAAGATTATTTCCTGAGGTGACGGTGAAGGAAAGATCTCACTGTACCTGGAGCAGATGTCGACTAGACTCACTTGCACTCTCTGGGGGGTTCTCTTCACTTGAGATGGTTTTGTGAAGAAAATTGTCCCAGTCTGTTTCATTAAGCAGGTTGTCGGGGTAACTGTTCCAACCACACTTTCTGTATTAAACTTATACTAAGTTGGATTTCATCACCAACTAGTGTTTTTAGTACGGGAAGTTATTGTTTGTGTGTGGTTTGAACTCTTAGAATATTTTTAGCCGTGTGATTCAGCTGTTTGTTCCTTTAGAGACCATAGGTGTGAATTGTGAATTGTTAATTTTAGTTTTAAATTGTTAATAAAATTCACTGAAGTTGAATATAATGGCAACTATTCCGGAATTTACAAACCAAGGAACCCCTCTTAATGAGAATCCTAGTACTTTTCCTTGTTTTGGAAATGTTGGTCCTCCTTATATGGCTACATTGTCATTACCTGGATTTACAATAGGTTTACCGATATGGTTATTTTCAACTTCGTTGGCCCCGAATACTCCAATTGTTCCACCTCAACCGAATGCTTCACCTCAACAGAGTTCACCATCTCAACATCACCAACCTTTTGTTCACCCTTTACCTTCTTCGCCTAATATTTCTTCCTCCATTTCTTCCTCTTTGCTTGGTAAAAGCCTTAACGCTAGTAACCAAGTGGCGAAGAAGAAGAAAGGGAAGAAGAAGAAGAAGAAGAAGAAGCAAGATAAGAAATAAGTCAACCAACCAACCATGGCTGTAAGTGTTAGTTGTGTTGAGGAAACCTCCAACATGCATCGTAAACCCAAATACCCTTGCAGGCTTCATAAGGGTGACCACTTCCTTATCAATTGTCCTGGTATTCCAAAGGCCTTAGAAGTATGGTCAGAAAAATCCCATCAACTTTCCATTGATCCATCAACCAGTGATAGTCAGGTTCCTGGGAAAAAGGGTAAAGTTAGGTTTCCTTGTAAGTTATGCAAAGGGAGTCATCAAACTCACATTTGCCCTCACATGGATGAAGCCTAAAAATTGTTGGAAAACCTTACTGTTCCACAGCAAGAAATTCCAACTGGTTACCGTAAACTTTCTCCCAACCTACCGTCAACTGAAGGAGTGATTGATCTAATTTCAAGTACAGTCGATCCCACTCTTCCATTGGAGAGTAAAACTCATATCACTCAGGTTGATGATCCATTAGTTGATCAAGTGGTCGATTCGATTTCACATTCGGTCGATCCCATTCTCCCTATAGAGAGTGAACTTCATGTCGCTCAATTTCTTCTTGTTACATCATATTCTTCTACGCCTGGGGGCATTTCACCTGTTTCTACAGAACCCCCTCCAAGTACTGAGGTCTTTTCTTTTGATTGGAACAGACTGACGGAACCTTGTCTTCCTTCTTCCATCCCTTTCCAAATAATTTTGAAGTTTGGTGGTAGGGACATACACCACACATAGGTAGATGAAGGTTCTTTTGTTAGTATTTTATCCTCAACTGCTTGGAAAGCTTTGGGTTCCCCTTAGCTTGTGCCTATTACGCAGAATCTGAAAGCTTTTAACTGAACCATTAGTGAACCTTTAGGGATCCTTCCTAAATTTTCTATTACTTTTGAAGCTAAAACTATTTGTATTGATCTTATGGTAGTTCGAGGCCCCTTAGATTTCAATTTACTCCTTGGGCGAGACTATGTTTATGCAATGAAAGCTGTCGTATCGACACTCTTTCGCATGATTTCTTTCCCTCGCAACGGCAATATTGTGACTGTAGACCAGCTTTCGTTCCCTATTTTTGATTCGACTACCAATAATCTGACATCTCTGAATTTTCTTGGTTCTAAAGTGGTATCTACCCCGCCACGGGTTAATTATGTGGCAGCTAGTCCCATGTTTTCAGTTACCGATGTAAGCGAGCCTCTCACTGTTTGCTCGAATTCCTATGACTTAGATCTGGTAATTGACATGGAAAACTCTATGGGATTATTTGAACGCGATTTTCTTATCCCTTTTGAGTCCCTTGACATGTTTTCCTTCCAGAGAACTATTCTTCCTTCTGATGAAGACCTCTTGGAAGCCATGATCAAGGTGTGTCCATTAACATGTCTTTCTTCCAGTTGGAAGCCATAATCAGTGGCCTGAGAATGGTTCCTGTTACTGAGTCAACCTCATTAAAAAATGAATCAGTTAGTCTGAGGATAGTTCCTCTTACTGTGTCAACCTCATTAAAAAATGAATCATTGAGTTCGAGGAAAGTTCTTTTCCTGTGTCAACCTCGTTAAAAAATGAATCAGGTATGAGGATAGTTCTTTTCCTGTGTCAAACTCGTTAAAAAATGAATCAGTTGGTCTGAGGATAGTTCCTTCTACTGTGTCAACCTTGTTAAAAAATTAATCAGTTGCTGAGGATAGTTCCTTTTACTATGTCAACCTCGTTAAAAAATGAATCAGTGAGTTCGAGGATAGTTCCTTTTACTGTGTCAACCTCGTTTAAAAAATGAATCAGTTGGTGTCAGGAGATTTCCATTTACTGTGTCAACCTCGTTAAAAAATGAATCAGTGAGTGCGAGGATAGTTCTTCTTCCTGTGCCAACCTCGTTAAAAAATGAAACAGATGTCTTAGAGGAAATTTCCTTTTACTGTGTCAACCTCGTTAAAAAATGAATCAGTGAGTATAAGGACAGTTCTTTTCCTGTGTCAACCTCGTTAAAAAATGAATCAGTTGGTCTGAGGATAGTTCCTGTTACTAAGTCAACCTCATTAAAAAATGAATCAGGTATGAGGACAGTTCTTTTCCTATGTCAACCTCATTAAAAAAAAAAAAATGAATCAGTAGGTTATATAAGTAGATTATAAAGAGTAGATCTGAGGATAGTTCCTTTTACTGTGTTAACCTCGTTAAAAAATGAATCAGTGAGTGTGAGGATAGTTCCTTTTATTGTCTCAACCTCATTAGAAAATGAATCAATTAGTCGAGAGCATAGTTCCTTTCCTTGTGTCAATATCATTTAAAAAATGAAACAAGCTTCCATGAGGACAGTTCTTTTCCTGTGTCAACCTCATTAAAAAATGAATTAGTAGGTAGATTGTAGAGAGTAGATTAATAGATTAGAAATAAGTAGTTTCTGAGGATAGTTCCTTTTACTGAGTCAACCTCATAAAAAAATGAATCAGGTATGAGCATAGTTCTTTTCCTGTGTCAATCTCGTTAAAAAATGAAACAAATCCTCCCCTAATTGAGTCGATTCTTTGACTAGATCTCGTAAATGTTAAGTCATATATTTAGGTTAGTTATTTCAGTTTTCGCATAATTTTCGTACAGTTTTAGGTCGGGTCTTTCATATGATCTCGTAAATGAACCTTCATTCCATCCAACTATTAATTACCAGCAGTGTATTTAGTTGAATGAAATGAAGCTGGGGGGTCATGCGCTCTAGCAGTTACGCTTAGGGGGCATCAAGCACAATTTTCTCTCTGTTTCAAGCTTGTGTAAAAATGAAACCACTCTGAAGCATAGTTTATCTCTGTTTCAAGCTTTTGTAAAAATGAAACCTATCTTGAGTCAATTTCGGTTATTTTCAAGACTCGTTAAACTCATGAAAATCCCGAGATTATTTTGCTATTTTTCATTCTCGTAAAACACATGAAAATGCCAAGTTCTTTCTGTCTTTTCCTGCTCGTAAATGAAATTGAAAGTCGGCCATAGGAGTACATTTTTATCCCTTTTTCGAACACGTTAAAACTTACGAAAAATTGAAAACCATGAGTACATTTTTATCCCTTTTTCAAACTCGTTAAAACTTACGAAAAATCAAAACCCTGGAGTCCTCTTTTAAGCCCTTTTCAGACTCTTTAAACATGAAAAGATTTCCGAGCACTTGATTATTCGAACTTGTTAAAATAAATGAATGATCGTCCTTTCAGTATAAGTTTACCCCTTTTACGGACTAAAATGGACTATTTACGAAAAAGGTATACGTTGACTAATTACAGTCAGTAGAGTTCTCTCTTGCATTATTTTATCCTTTTTCGGGCTCGAGAGACTAAATTTACGAAAAAAGTATACGTTGACTAATTACGGTCAATAGAGTTCTCTCCCACATTATTTTATCCTTTTTCAGGCTCGAGAGACTAAATTTACAAAAAAGTACACCCATGGAGTTTTCTTAATTTTTTTCTTCTGACTCCCTAAAATTGAAAAACACTGAGTTTCTCCTATACTGGACTCGTTAAAATTTAACAGTAAAGGACCTGTTCAATTTCAAACAAGAATGAACCACTCCTTCTTAGGGTTCGAATGTTAAACTAAGTTGGACTCATCCGAAGGATGAGCTTATAAACAAGCAAATGTTATCCTCCTCAAGCTTGTCAAAAATAAAGAGGTACTTGCTAGAAATGGTGGGGGAAAAGAGAGAAAAATGAACTTGTTTGTTACATTTTGATTATTCAGAGAATCGTTAACCACTCTTGAACATGACACTTTTTGTCCACCTGGGTTGGGAAATCATTTGCCTAATAGTTAATCAAACCATATTGAAAGTCTTCAGCCAGTTTTTGGGTACTATCTTTACGTCAATTGTCACCAAACCATCTGCAGTGTCGTTATGTGTTCAAGAGGACAGTTCAAACAAACCATTCATTTGCAAAATATTTGTCTTCCATTTTGACCATCCCTAAGTCAGTCCTTGCCAATATATTTCTTCAAAACTTGATCTATGATTTTGTGTTGTGGGCTTACCTACGACGGATCACTTTCTATCGACGACAAATCATTATCTAGGAAGTTGATCTAGAAATCGTCAATACCTTGAAATCTGCATGCCTTAATGGCAGGTTTCTCGCCTTCGACGATAGGTTGCATCATTGACCTTCGATCGAATGATTCTATGACATGTTCGACTTCAGCTCATTCATTCACATTTCATGGATTGTACTGAGTACTTTGAGAGCTATTGACATTACTGGTGGTTACTCTCACACTTGTTAACAGTTTACATTATTGACTGGTTATCAAGTGGTTTCTACCATGTTCGATTTCGACACATTCATTCACATGGATAGAATCGTACTAGTTCGAGATGCAGAAATCAAGACCCTGGATCTAGTTTCTACCATCCAGGCTGCGAGGAATTTTGTTATTCATTTATACAGTGGAATATTCATAAATAGATGGTTGTGTCCATACTGTGTCTACACATGTCTACACTATTGATGTAATATTAAAATCATTTCGGTATCAGAAAAAGTTTAGTTAGTTTTTGATCTAAGTATGGGAATGCTTACCTCAGCGATGATATGATTACATATATATATATTGCATTGAATGTTTTTACAGGTTCTGACCGAGGTGTCCACAGGATAATCCTTGAAATGATAAATTAATTCACTCTTCATATATGACAGACTTCATCTTCATCTATTTTAGACTTCGCACTTTAGGGGGCAATCTGTTACACTAAAAATTGTCACCTTGACATTCTGCTAACTGTATGAGCTCATTAACACTCATACATACCTCCTCTACAAGTCTTACAACCCTTACTCCTCATGTCAAGCCCTGAAACAAGAAGAAAAACCCTAAAAACCTCTGAAAGAATGGGTACGCATGTAACATGAAGCCTGCCTGCGTTCCTGGCTTGGGTACGCAGGTATTGCATGGCTTACCTGCATTCTAGAATGCAGTTTTCCTTAATAATGCCTGCGTACCCCCTCCAAACTCAAAAAAGCGACAAAGTAAAGTTAAAAAGTTGGTTTTAGGTCAATTCTAGAAGGTTCTAGATGAGATTTGTTTGGGATGAGTACGCTTTGATAAGGTGCATGTATCCCTCACCTTAAGGAACTAAACCCTTGATGTGAGGAGTCTATCCCTTTGAAGGAGGATTCTATCCCTACAAAGGTGGAATCCTAACCTCCTCATTTTCTATATAAAAGGAGGCATTGGGTAGCCTCAAATGGTTAGATTTTGGATATTGAGATTTTGGAGATTGAGAATTGGAGTTCAAGCTTTATGTGTGATTGAGTTGAAGTGTTGTTGAGATTTAGACTTCTTTCTGCTGAGCTTTTGAGAGGAAAGATCAGATACCTCTTTGTGCTCCTGGAGGAAGAGTGCAAGACTTATCAAAGTAGAGAAGACTCCTGCTTCGGACCCCGGGAAGGCCTTTCAAACATCAAGGCTAAGGTTTTAAGGTTCTTCTGTTATTTTAAGATTAATACAATCAAGTTTTGTTTTTCTCAATAAATTGTCACTCGATTGTTTATTTCAATAAGCTGTCATTTGATCATTTATTTCATAGATTCCTTGATCACTATTATAGGTATGTTTTATGATTATTTGTTATACATGTGCTATTTAATATTTTCTTGTTTGTTATTGCAGGTCGACGAAAGACGACACTTTCTTGCGACAAAAGAACTCTTGTTGCGACGAAAGGATTATTGTTGCAACGGAAGCACTACGACTGCAAATAAGAATTTGGATCTAAGGTAGGATCAACACCTTTATAGCATTTATTTTTAAAACGAATATATTTAGAGAAAGACAAACTTAGTTGTTCGTTTGTTGCTAGATTGTCTTCTGACACTAGGGAGATCGGTCTTGTCCGCAAGAACGATTTATCCGGCCAACAAATTGGCGACTCCGCTGGGGAAAGAATTTGTTGTTTTTGGTTCTCTTTTATTTTGATTTGAGGAAAAGTTTTCTCTAATTTTTTATTGATTTGTACGGGCTTGGGTAACTTATATTTACTTTTCTTTCAAAGTTTTGAAGTCTTTTTTGTTTTTCTTGAATTTTTCTGGGGACCGCACATCGTTGCAGACCTTGTTAAAAGTCTTGAAAAACTTAGATTTCTTTTTTTTAGTTTAGTTTAGATCTAATTTAGGATTCTTAGCATCTACCCAAATCTATATTTCTCTGTCAAAAAGCCTTGTTTATGAGTTTCTTTCAACAAATTCTTCATCTCATCAATCTCCATTAAGTTAATTGGGTGTTTTGGGTCTCTTTTTTGAGAAATTCTTAATTTGATTTCCTTTGGTCATTACTTGGAGGTTTGTCTCAATCTTTTCACAATTTTCCATCTTTTTGCTTTTGTTTTTCCAAAAAAATCTCCCCCTCATTCGCCGAGGGGGGCTAAATTGTGTATGAGTGTTAATCACCTTTGAGTGTTTTTTGATCTTTGGAACTCTCACCCGATTTTCCTGACTTGCACTTGATTGGTTCTTAGATTACATTAGAATCATCTTGTGTTTGAGAATTCTATTGCATAGATCACATTTGCATAATTACAATTCTCATTTTCAGAATATGAATGAAAAATGTGCATATATTACATTTGCATACTTTTCAAATGAATTGTGCATAGATTACAAATGCATAGTTTACATTCTGAAAAATCAATCGTAGATTTAGATCAATTTTCTTTGATTTGAATTTAGATGTTTTTTATGCTTGTTTTAAAAACACAAAAATATAAAAATTGTTTTGGGATTGATTTGCATTTTTTTTTCTTAATGAAATTAGTGCATTAGAGAATTTGTTATATTTTCTCTTAGTGATCAATTTTTTGCATTGTTGGAAGTGTATGGAAACTCTCTCCTTAATTTAGTTAGGATTCATCGAATTGAAAAGATTACATTATCATATTCGATTGCATTCAGTTTTGGGTCGGGTCATAACACCATTGGTTTCATATCCATTTACCCTTTGAGTAATAACAACCTAAATAACACAGCGCTTAATTAAAATTCATCTAGTAATTTTTACATTTTTAGGGCTCTTTCCACCAATCTAGCTCGGGATTAGTGCTTTGGAATAGGTTGTAGTTAACTTTCCAAAGAAACTAAAACAAACAAGTAGATAAATCTTGCGGTAGGAAATAAATCCAATTGTAATTTGTATAATCTGGGAAGCTTCTCTTAAAGAATTCAATCACGAGATCATGTCCGAACCTTTGAGACAATCAATTCTGTTTCATTGGGGAAGATAGAAGATTTTGCACGCATTACAAATGGTAAACCTCGGATTAACCATTGTCGAGGAGCCTGGGGTCACTTGTCGGTAAACCTCGGATTAACCATGTTGAGGAGCCTTCAAGGGGATTGAGCTTTGTTACTCTGCCCTTGCGCGTGAGATCGGATCGTAGACTGTTCCCCCAGTTATATTTGTTACTATTGGTAACCTTAGTGTCCACAAACTTAAGATTATTTCCTAAGGTGACGGTGAAGGAAAGATCTCACAGTACCTGGAGCAGACATCGACTAGACTCACTTAGACCCTCTGGGGGGTTCTCTTCACTCGAGATGGTTTTGTGAAGAAACTTGTGCCAGTCTGTTTCATTAAGCATTTTTTCCATGAGAAGAAAAGAAGAATAAGGCATACTTGAGAAGGGAACTCTTAGTGGTTTCTTGTATGAGTATGAATCTCAAACTCATAAGTTTAGAGATCACATCTCTTTCTGAGAGTTTTGCAAGATCATAGTGAGGAGGAGCAAGCAGCATGATGAGGATAGATTTCTCCTATCTGTTTTTTATGGTTCCTCTACTTATTCAGCCAAAGCTTGGATTGAAGAGCTAGATACCTTTTTGCAGCAGCATCAGATTCCTGAAGATGAAGCCATCAGAGTAGCAACGCTACACTTGGGAGGTAAAATCTATGCATGGTGGTCATTTGAGTCCCTTGCTTTAAAAAATGCAAATACTTCTTCCTATGCAATGTTCATTAGGGCTTTGATGGAAAAATTTGATGGGAAGAAACCTGAAACACATGTGGAGAAAACAAACATTCCTAGAGAAACAAAACCCTTGAATGTGATGGAGGAATTCATGGGCCCAAGATCACTTCAGAAACCCTTAGAGGACGCTGATATCTTGCATGGTGCTTATTTGGAGGCAAGACCTTCATCTTGCATTTTGGCACAAGGAGTCATGGAGGTCTCTCTTTCAAGAGAAGATCTCATTTTGGAAGAGTTGCCCACATATGTTGATGAGGAGAAGGGCAACAACGCTGTCAATCATAGAGCTGATCTAGTACCTCATGCACAGGGAGGAGTAGCACATGCTCCAATAAGAGGGATTCTTGCATCCTTGCAAGTAGGTCCCCAGGATCTCATACATGGAGTTCCAAGCACAATCAATGAGAAGCATGATTGTGCCATTTCGCAACTAGGAGAAAGAGGAGGAGAGAGAGAGAGTAGCGTCATGTGATGAGAGGCACACACTCTTCTCAATTCCAGAAATTTAAGACAAAGAGGAGAAAGGTGCACTATGCAGGAAGAGCAAGGGCAAGGTTGCCCAACCATATGTACAGTTCACTCTTGGCATTGATGTCTCACTGCATAGGGGCATCCCACCAGGGAGACCACTAGATCTATCATTGATGAGAGGCATCATGTTGTGGGATTCACCGCTCTTGGATTTTGGAGAGGTGAAGAGATTGGAGGAAAAATTTGGCATGAGGGATGTCAAAGTAGTAGGCAGCAGTAGGAGAAGAGCTACACATGCCAGATCACCAGCGCTATCTCTTAGGAGGATTGATCCTTACTGGAGATCTTCACTATTAGTGGGGCACTCCAAGGATCTTGGTGCTTGCAGTATGCTTGATGACCTGGAGAGAGATGATAGATATATGGTAGAGGATATGGTCATCTACTCCCATGGTAGAGTCTTCTTGACTAGAGCCTCTAGTCTCGAGGAGAAGATGCTACTTGCAACACAGAAGGACTTCTTTTCCATGCATCTTGATGCATATATTTCCTTGGAAGAGGATTTCATTTGGGAGGGCATCCAGCGGGATATATATTAGCATATGGAGAGATGCATAGCCCGAATGATGATGATGAGGATGTCACAACCACCTTCCTACTCATTGGGAGTAAGGGAGCACTTTCAATTGAGCCATTTCAGCTCAATGTCCATAGTACCTGGTAGAGGAGGTATACATATGTACTATTATTTGCCTTACTTTAATTTATATGATCAGCATATGGTATTGAGGAGGATCATCCTTTATCATGTTTTATATGATGATGTACTTTGAGCCATTTGCAGCATTGAGATTGGCTATTTCATGGGTGGACTGTGGGGTAAGCCACATGATTCTTGGTGGGCACTATTGACACCATATTTTATGTTCATGTTTCCATCTTATGAGATGACTGTGGAAGCAAAAAAGTGGTTGGGAAAGCACTTGTTGTTTTATGTTTTGATGCAGGCAGTGAGTGCACTGCATAGGTTCCATGAATGGAACTATGATCCACTTTCTAGTTGTCATATGACAGCTTGTTTCTATTGGTTCTTGCTTCCATGCATTGCAGAATTTTATTTTGACATGGGGAGCTTTGTTTGGAAAGTGGGACATGAATTGAAGATTCCCATTGGGAGTATGATTCTCCCTATTTTACATGTTGTATGTTTCAAGGGAAACAATGGGCAGACCATGATTTCCAAGCTTCACCTCTTTCTTCATGTGGGAGGAGCTATTTAGAGAGTCTGAATTTTTGGAGGAGGCATTTCATGGTTCATATGTTTGATGGGGTGGCTTGGGTCTCTCTTGAAGACCATTATATTTCAGCCACATATCATTAACAACCCCATATGTATCATGACGAGGGAGGAACTCATTGGGTGGATGTGCCCTTTGGGAGGAGGAACCTCCATTGTTTTTGCAGCTCATGCTCCAAGGGGGGGTATGGGAGATGATATGGTCACCAAGTTCAGCCAATTTTTTTTCCATGAAGTGAGCCATATGACTGTTTGGATTCCATATGATGATTAACTCCAACTCATCACATATGAGATGATTTGGGCCAGCTTGATTTGCAACGTTGGAGGAGAGGTCCTTGGGGATCTAGACTTCATTTTGCCTCTTGAAGGCAACCTTATTGTAGCCTGAGTTCAGCTTGAACTCCACATTTATCATGAGTGGAGAAGAGGACAGCGTGGGGTAGGCCATGAAGCTTACCATGTTCAGAATTTCAGCCCATCAATTCTACAAGAGCACAAGGTGGAGGATTATTTCCAGGAATTGCCTAGTTGGAAGGTGACTCATTTTTCATGGTTGATAGCTTGGGGATGGAGGATCTACATGAGGGAGATGTTACTCAAACACATCATAGACTCCATGCTTTGAGGGAAGGCCTTACAATTCTATCCTTGCAATTTCTTAGGGACAAGCAACATTTGGGAGGGGAGGACTGTAATGTCCCAAAATTTTCATGCAGAAAATTGGGACATTAATTTTTGCTAATTACACATAGGTGGAGAATAAATGGGTAAGGAGACCCATGAATAATGAAAAGCACAATAAAATCCCTCATATTTTGATAAGGGATCACTTTTGTAATTGATTTCACACCTCCATGTGTGAAAGGGGGCTATTTTGCAAAGTGGTTAGGCGAAGTTGACCAAAGTCAAACTACGCAGGCTATGAGGTGGAAATCACATTGTGGTATAACGCAATAGAGAAGGAGGGAAGATTCCTTGAGAAGGAAAACCCTAATGAAGTGGGGCCCATGGAGAGGGAGCTCACAATTGTATAAGAGGAGGGCAAGAAAACCATTTTTTCTCATGAATAGATTATTGATTTCATTGTCTTGAGAGACAAGGAGCATACTCTTGCTGTTCAGTAGAGTTGCTGGGGGAATTCCTATTTAGTATTCCTTCCTCCTCATGAGAGGCCTCTTGAGGAATTTATCTTCAGCTTTCTCCACATCTTGGCTCAAGGCCAAAGCGTTCTCTTCCATCACAGTGTTATTCTTGCAGCAAGAAGACATTGTGTTGCTAGGGTTGCAGTGGAGGCTTCCACCACATCACTCCAGGACTTGATTTGCAGAGAAAGGAGTCTCCATTTAGTGGAGATATCATTGAGGAGTGTTATTGAGATCATTTGTAGATTTTGGCAGTAGGCCAAGCTTTCTCCCATCTTCATCAACACAATCCCTTCCATAGACTGCGTTATTCCAGAGTTAGTCCGCAGTGGGGGTTTGCACCATCATATTGGAGGGAGAGATTTACAGTGTCTGGATCAGCCTTGCACTCTGGAAATCCTTTGGAGGAGATTGATTCAGATTGTAGAGAAGATTCTACCATCTCCTTCTATTTTGTATTTGATTTGTTGATGCTACCCAGCAACTCCAACATTTTGGTATTTTCCCATTCTGGGCATATAGTGTAGCCAATCCTCTTGAGGATTGTTGTATTATTGTTGTATAAGTATTTTTAGGGGTTGAGAGCACACCCCCCCTCATTTCTTGAGCTATATTGAAATATCATCATATTTCACATTTTTATGCAGCAGTGTCTCCATAAGACTGCACAGTCATAGCTAGGGTAGTTTATGCAGCAGTGTATTTCATGCTTTTATATACTTGTTCTTTGAGGTTGATCATTCCCTCTCTTGAGTGCTCTTTCCCTCAAGATATTGTACACTTATTTTGCTGCTATGAGCTAATACAATGGCTATGAGTTCTTCTATTATTTTCTGAGATTAAAGCAAGTTTTCTCTTCATGTATTTGTTTGCATATTGTTGCAGCTCATCCCTTCGAGCCAGATCTTCTGAGGAAGAAGTATTTACATAGCTATAGGTAGAGTCTAAGAAAAGGCCAGATAGCCTCCAGTTCTCATCCTCTCTATTAGTATGAATCTTTTGTCGAAGTGTACGAAAAAAGACCACTTTAGCTACGCATAACTAATAGCCCTAACATCAAATATGGCTGCCAATATCTTCAGATCTGTAGTTATTTGATCAAGACAAGAGCTGCAAAAACCAGATCTATGCATAGAAAGACATTAAGCAGTAAAAAGAAGGGTTTGCTCCATATATCCAATAGACAAGACAAGAACAATTTTTGAAAGAATTTTTTGTATTAAGGGCACCTGGGAGGAAAACAAGAAGATGTTTCCAATTCTCCTCAATGGGATGGGTTCTTGGAAGTCCTCAGCACTTCGGATCTAGCATTTCTCTCTCCTGTTGGTGTAGAAAACCCAGACAAAGATAGAACTCAAAGGGAGCTCACACAACAAATAATGGAAAATATGACAATGATAATGGCTCAAAGTCAGACCAAGAGTATAGATCCAGAGTGATCTAATGGGAAACAAAAGGTGAAGAATGGTAGGAAAAACCCTCCTATTTATAACAAAATATTGGGTCATTCTAGATCTTGGTGCATGGGTTAACCAGATCTAGATCCACTTTTTATGGAATATTTTATTATATTTGTTGGAGGGAAAAGGATTTTGACTTGGGTCAAATCCCTTAATTTGTCAAAAATAAATAAATAAATGATTTATTTATCTTTTTAAGGAGATAGTGGAAATATAATTAAATAAATAATGATTTATTTAATTATTTATAAATGATTTAGCCAAATTTAACTAGGAATATTATTTAAATAAGGATTAAATAACTTATTCCAAAGAAATAATCAAATAAATAGGGATTTATTTAATTGATTTCCTTGCTTTGGGTTAAATATGACCAAGAATAATAATTAAATTGATGTTTAACTAATTATTCCTTGAGGAAGTATAAAAAAATATAGATTTGTTTATTATTTCCTTTTGGGGTTTCCTGTTTAGACCATAAACAACTTAATAAAGGTGTTTTACTAAGTTAATTCACATAGTGAAAGAAATTTTACTTAAGTTAAAATAGGTCTTACATGGTGTAATTGGGTCCATCTAATGATAATAGGTTAGATGACCAAAAAATGGTGTAACATGTGCCCCAGGCGTGCGAGTGTTAGGAGCAAATCGTATGACCGAAGTACGTTGTAAGAACTCAATCACCAGACATCAAAAGGGAAGTCAGAGAGAGAAATGTAAGGTAGTCTAATGTGCTGGAGAACTAGACCCTGAGGAGACGAGACTTACAGGTGCAACAAGTCTCTTTTTATGAGAGGTTACCTGTGCTAGAGGTGGCGGGGGAGGCATACCTATGCCCACCGAGACAAAATACAAAAGAATAGTGCGTCCAGTAAACAAGGGACCGAACTATAAAGTACATGTTGGCATAGACATGAGCCAGATAAAAGATAGAATGATGAATTCCACATACATGCTATGCCTGGGATAATAGCCAAGGCTTATACAATAATATCTGAGTAAATGAGATACAAATACAACCCAAATGCCCCCTATCAACGGGGAAGGGCTCTCAAAATCTGACTGATATATGGAAATCAAAGAGGTGCTGCAAGCGGCTAAGGAAAACATCATCAAATGTATGGAGCTGCATCGAAGGCTGTGAGGAAGAGGTCATCCAGGCATGTGGGGGGCTACCTACAGGGCCACCCCCTCATGAGGGTTGAGACATCTCACACATGCCCGGGAATCATGGAGAACAGTTGTTGCATCACTGGACCATCAAGTATACAGATCTCGATCATGTTGAAAGGAGCTGAAGGTGAGAAACAACCAATTCGAAGGGAAATAAGTAGTCCCTTTGCCTGATCTGCAGCGCCGAACAAGAGTGGAAGCTGGAACCAAGGTACACCGCCCTCTAGACCTGTCTTCTGGAATGAATGAGCTGATGTCAACAGAAGGAGGTCTGCCATAGGTGAGGCAATAAGGAATCCTCAACTAAGGCACGAGAGAAAATATTAGAGCGACTGACAGACTAACACCAATGATGATGATGAAATGGGGGGTACTGAGT
This sequence comes from Pinus albicaulis, assembly GCA_034641835.2. NCBI lineage: Eukaryota > Viridiplantae > Streptophyta > Pinopsida > Pinales > Pinaceae > Pinus > Pinus albicaulis. The sequence continues at coordinate 296,811 of JAXQQM020084611.1, forward strand.
AGTGAATGGATGACTTCCCTTGTTAAAGCATAAAGGGCATGGATGACCTGGCAGTAACTAACACAATATCATGAGGGATAGGGGACAGTGGGACTAAAGGCCATAATGTGCGACATGAGAGAGGAACCAAGCAATGAAGGATGGAGGACTATAGCAGGATACAAAGGGACTCGGGATAGACTCCATGAATGTGATGATGACTCAACTCGGATGCTCTAAACAAGGGAAACTTGATGGTGCTGCCACATAGTAAAGGTCTAATTGGGGACCATAAAAACATGAGTACAAGAGAGTATCTCATGATGAAAATCAACACGGACAAGAACAAGTAAGGAGGAAAAGTGGTGCCCCAAGTACAAGTGTTGTAAGTGAGGAAATTCGAATTGGGGGAGAGATGAATAGACCCTTCATGGACAAAATATGTCCTGATGAAGTATCAAATAACTAAAAACTAACAGGTACCCAGAGCTCATGAACAAGTCAGGTCGTACTTTTTTGGGTTTGTTCTGTGACTTGGGTAGTAGGTATTGGGCAGAAAACTACGACCTGTCCCAGGAAATGACCTGAAAAGTGAGACCTATCAGAGAAAGGGGGTTTCAGTGCTATTTTTGGCTAAGATATGGGATTTTTATGGTTGAGGGGCATAGGTGCCCCCAAGCATGTTTTGGTCATGCCAAAATGTATTTAGAAAAAAGGGAATCTAAACACATTTTAATGATGTGGTGTGCCATTTGTTTTCGTTATGGTTATGCAGTTTGAGAAAGGAAATGAAGGATTACCAATCTCTTTTAGTACTGCATATATGAATCAAATGGACTTTAAGTTTCTGGGTTGGCATACCTGGTGTCACTAGCCCAAAAAGAGGATTTGGAGATAATGAACTGATGCACTCTTAGAAAACCTGTGTCTAAGGGACAGGGTTACTGATGTAAAATGAAGGAATGATAAGGGGTATCGTCCCTAGAGTGATATTAAGTGATATGGTACTCTAGAGGTGCTTCTAAATGTGGAATAATAATGGTACTAGAGTCGACATGACCAGTTACACTATGAGAGTTGTGGAGAATTGCTTCTCTTAGTCTCTCAAATATGGGTGCCCCCTTACCCAAAAATTGGGTATCAATGTAATGGCCACAAGGTGTATGTGATTCAAATGCATGGGTTCGATGTAAGGGGGAATAGATAAAGTCAGGGGAGGTGATTCCTTCCATAATGTCGTCATCGTGATAGAAGATGGGGTGACTGGTGGAAGAAAGACCACCTGATGCGACGAAGCTACCTGACTCATCATCATGAGAAGATAGGGTCGCATGTGCATTGTCACAAGGGGTGATGGAAGAGTAAGCAGATAAAGGATCTACTGATGTTGAGCCCAGGGTGATCACTGAAAGGAGGTCAAGCGAAACATCAGGGGAAGTTTCCAAGGGGACTTCCACCGAGGGTCTCATGGATGATGATGATAGGTAGAAAATGGTGGTAGCAGGCTCCGTCATTGCGAAATCGAGAGGGGGAATGTCAATGGGAGTGGGTAAAACCTCAAGCTAGCCTAAAGCATACTACTCAAGTATGGGAGAGGCAGATTGATTTTGTTTAATCTCGTACTCTCAAACTACCTCTAAAGAGGCGCGGTAATGCATCAGGTGGGGACAATGGTGAGAATAATGGCCATCAACACCACACAGAGCACAGGGTTTGTTGGTGCGAATATTCTTTGGGTTCTTGGTTGCGGTCGAGGAAGAAACAGAGGTTTCAGGGACCATATACTCAGGGAACGCGACTTTAACCATGGGTTTAATACAGGGAAACTCAGGACAAGTATGGGTGGCACGACCAACGACATCACACAAGGTGAAAGGCTTTTTAGGCATAGGAGGGGTAGGGTCAGTCGGGGTAACTTTGTCTTTGGATGCCCCCTTGTTAGCTTTTCCTTTCTTTCTCGAAGTTGTCACAACATGAGAAGGGTCCTGTTGAGGTGTTGGTGGCATTGTAGCAACGAAAGAAGCTAGGGGAACCAGTTGAACTAGTGTCAAAGCAAGGTAAGGTTTGGGGTGACCAGGTGGGGTAGCGGCTGGAGGATCAAGGTACCAGATGGGTATACCCAAGGTCAAATGAGGGAGGGAGAGGGTGGCCATGATGGGGACCGAATAGACTCCGAGAGGGGGAGCAAGGAAAGGTATCTGACCAATAGGGTAGTGGCCAGGAGGGATGGCTCCAAGATGGTTGAGACTTGGTGGAACTGACCTAGGGGGGTAGAGAGGCTCATGGGTACCAGCTTTATGAGAAGGTCCAGAAGGAAAAGGTCTGGCTGGGTTAGGCGAAGGGCTAGGAGCAGGTTGCGACGGGCGAGGTTGAGGTTGCTGACTAGCCAAAGCTAGCTGCTTAAGGTCAGCCCGAGACGATTGCATCATGCAAACATTCGCTAAGATGGGATCATAGACAGGAGGAGGAGGAAGACTAGGGAAGGTTCCAAGCAAGGAGGAGTCTTTGTAGACGCCAAGGGAGACACTAGTCAAAGAATCGACAGTTTTCTTATTGCCTACATAAGAGATGGTCGACTCAGGGGGGGTCTAATATTTTGGCTCATGATATGTCAACTGGTCAATGGTGACTATCTTTCCATTATGAGGGAAAAACATCTTGTGGTGGACCGTGGATAGGACAGCAGACATGGCATAAGTGTAGCTACGCCCTAAAATAATGTTATAATCAACAGGGGCATCGATGACTTCAACGTCAACGCAAATAGTCTTTCCTACAAGAGTGATAGAACAATTATGGAATAGGAAAATGGGCGGGGAGGCATGGCCATCCGACGCACAAAGGGTGATTGTGGAAGGGGCCAACGCAGGAGATTCGAGTTGTTTCCAAACTGAAGCAGACATCACATAGGTGGATGCCCCCTCATCAATAATACACCGAGAAACGTGAGCGTTCCAGATTGTGACTGGGATTTGGAAAGCTACGGAAGCAGGAAGGGGAGGATGTTCTGATTGACAGGCATCGAAAACAATCAATTGGTCATCAGCAGGATCTACAGCATGCATGGCGGATAGTAGAGCCTTCTTTTGAGAAGGACACGATTGGAGGAGTTCCAGTGTTGAAATGGCAGCAGCAGACTGCGCCAAATCATCTACTATGCTATACGAATGAGCAGCTCAAACAAAAGCAGCATTTCGGCGTAATAGGCCCTTAGGAATCTTGGTATGAACCTCAACTTTGGGTTGAGGGATATGCAAGGGACCATTAGATGTTGAAAGAGGCTCTGTAGAACCTGAAAAAGGTGACTCGGGGACAGATGGAGCGGGAGGCTTGGGGTACTGATGAGACCAAGTTTGAAGGTTAAGGTCGACAAGTAAAGGTGTATTAGATTTCATCATGAGGAGCTGGTAATCGGAGGAACCAGATGGGAAAGGTTGGGGGGCTACCAGTCCATGAGGTGGTTGGGTAGCCACAAATCCTTACTGAGGGAAAGGATCGGTAAACACAGTCGGTTGAGTGATGGCCACATTGGGGGGAGTAGTAGGGGAGGCATGTTATCCACGCAATGTGGCTTGAGACTCCCACATCTGCCGCATATATTGTAAAAGGCGACAATCGTGAGTGTAATGACCGGAAACACCGCAACACGAACAAGGCTTATTTGTATGAATAATCCTGTCCGGCTTGGGCTGAGTGCCTTGTTGCTGGTTAGAAGTGTTAGAGGAAATACCTTGAGGATTAGGTCCACATGTACTAGTGGAAGATTGGTTTTGATTGCCTTTCCTCTTCCTTTGAGAAGAAGGAGGACTAGTCGCACCCTGCTGTGCAAATACTTACCCCGGAGGGGGTGGTAGTTGCTGTTGCTGGGGTTGAGAAGGAAATTGAGGCAGAGGTGAAAATTCTGGAGGATTTGGGGCACCAGGATATGGATAAGGATAATGGTTAGGTTGGGCAACATTGAGGTAATCAGGAGGTTGGGAAAAAGGATGAGGCATGCCGTATCCTAGATACATGCTACCTGGAGGGGTAAAAGTGTTGGAGGTGCTGGCCCCTCCCGGAGGGAGACCATAGCCCATAGGAGGTTGAGCGTACAGATGCAAAAGAGCTCCAATGATACCTTCGGTAGAGTGAGATGCCCCCGGGGCATTAGCACCACCGGGTCTGGGGAGGTCAGGAAGGACGGTATAAACATAACCAGACTGAGCATAGATGAGGTCATATTTCAAGGATATTTGGAGGGTGGCTTCTTCAGTTTGAGGGAACTGGGATGTGACATCTTTGTCGATGGCGGGTAAGAGAGATTGAAGGAACCAGTCCATGTAGACCCGATCTTCAAAGGTGGGAGCCCGACATAAGCTCCTTCTTCTCTGCCATTCCTAGACATGAGCAAAAAGGCGGGTCGAAGATGATTAACGGAAAGAAGTCAAGAGTTCGATACCAGTGTCATATCGGAGAGGGCGCTAGAAATAATATAAGAAGGCTTGGGCAATGTTCGCAAAGGTGGTATGGGAATAAGCGGTTTGATCAACATACCACTTAGAATCTTCCCCTGTAAGCATGCATTGGAACAATCTCAAATGGATGGAATCATCGGTAATGGAATTGGATGAACACCACATGTGGAAAGATTGCATATGGTTGGAGGGATCTTCATCGGCAAGGCCTTCGAAATTGGGAATCTCGGAGGGGAGCTTGGCAGACATAGCAAGCTAACCAACATCGTGGCGGATAGGATCATTGATCAACTGATTGAAATCAGGGAGACTGAGACCTGCCATATAAGGGAGAAAAGGGATAGTCGAGGTAGTTCCCATGGTGGTTCCACTAGTAACAGTCCCAGCATTAGGGCTGGGGTTTCTGCTAGCATTAGGCACTGGAATAGACATGGTGAAGGTAACAGGGGAAGAACCAAAAGTAGGGGGAGAACCCAAAGAATCAGAAGAAGAGTCAGAGTGCGGACTCGAGGGAGGACTAACTCGACGACTACAGGAAGGAGCAATTCAACCAACCGAAAACTGAGGGTGAAGGCCAAGAAGTCTCCGGGATATATGCCTTGGGGGCACAATGATGACGGCACAAAAGGAAGAAGAATAACCAACAAAGGAAGGGAGGTGGAGAATCAAATGCTTACAATGTCGAAACAAGGGCAGAGAGGTGCAGTGTCAATTGATTTTAAAGTATTTGCCTGGTGGTGTTAACTAGGCTCTTCTTCACTTAGGGTCGATGTGTGGCGTGTGTTAATTTTAATTTTTAAACCCAGACGTTTTGAGAGTAAAAGAAAAAGTGTGTTGCGTAACTGAAAATAAATCTGTAGAGAATAGTAAATAATGTTGAAATAATAGAAAATTAAAAGCTAACAATGCATCGATATAACCCAAGAAGGTGGGTCTCTCAAAACTAGTCTAAAAGAGGGAAAAAATCTAGTCAAAACACACTAAAAAGGGGCCAATAGATCTAAGGTCAGGAGGGACAGGGATCTAAAATAGAAATCTGCTGAAAAGAGGTGCAGAAAATAGCAAAGAGGTAGAGGCAAGGTTGCTGCAGCAAAGGAGGAAACCAGCTAAGGGTAGAAGGGACAAGGAGGTGACCCTAGAGGCAAACCCAAACAAAACTATATGAGGTGATTTGAAAGGGAGAAGAGCTAATCTAAAAGTGATCTGAAAAGGAGGTATCAGATCTGAAAAGAAAAATGTTGAAACTCTGAAAATTCAGATGGCTGAAACAGCTAAAACTCTTCCACAAAAATTGGAGGGTACTAAAGCCCTAAGGGGCTAGATTCCCACTTATTTGAGTAAAACAGATTAGAAACAGGACTAAACGGGCTGAGACAGAGGCTAGAAAACCCTGACAGAAGCTTTAGACAAACCCAGAAAAATTGCTGGAAAATTGCAGAAAAAAGTGCAGGCCACAGGTTCTGACCTATTTTCAGTCCAGGTCGCAGTTTTTGGGCAGAAAAGTGCATCCTCCATTCCAGGTCGTAGGTTTTGGGCCGATAAGTGTGATATGCAAATCTGGGTCTCTCGGCGGCATATTTCAAAAAAAATTGTCATCTCAGCTGCAGCTGATGTCTGTCACCTGCACAATAGGGCCAGAAACACATGAAAGTTAAAAATTTGAATGTTTGAGGGTTTTAGAGGTGAAAAACACCATAAAAATAGGAAAAAAAAAACTGAAGAGAAACCCTAGGGTTTGAAATAGCTCGATATGCAGGAATATATAAAACAACAGTGGTCGAAAAAGAAAACCTGTGTGGAGTCGCCAATTGTTAGTATGAATCTTTTGTCGAAGTATACGAAAAAAGACCACTTTAGCCACGCATAACAAACAGCTCTAACATCAAATATGGCTGCCAATATCTTCAAATCTATAGTTAGTTGATCAAGACAAATGCTGCAAAAATCCAGATCTATGCATAAAAAAGACATTAAGCAGTAAAAATAAGGTTTTCCTCCATGCATCCAATAGACAAGACAAGAATAATATTTTTGAAAGAATTTTTATATTACGGGCACCTGAGAGGAAAACAAGAAAGGTGCTTCCAGTTCTCCTCAATGCGATGGGTTCTTGAAAGTCCTCAGTGCTTCAGATCTAGCATTTCTCTCTCTTGTTGGTGTAGAAAACCTAGACAAGCATAGAAGTCAAAGGGAGCTCACAAAGCAGATAATGGAGAATGTGACAATGATAATGGCTTAAAGTAAGACCAAGAGCATAGATACAGAGTGATCTAATGGGCAACAAAAGGTCACAAATGAATGGGAAAACCCTTCTATTTATAACAAAATATTAGGGTAGTCTAGAACTTGGTGCATGAATAAAATATTATTAACCAAATTCTAGAACGACCTTTTAGGAATATTTTATTATATTTGTTGGAGGTAAAAGGATTTTGACTTGGGTCAAATCCTTTATTTATAAATAATAAATAAATAAATGATTTATTTATTATTTTAAGGAAATGGTGGAAATATAATTAAATAATTAATGATTTATTTAATTATTTATAAATGATTTAGTAAAATTTAACTAGGAATATTATTTAAATAAGGATTAAATAACTTATTCCTAGGAAATAATCAAATAAATAAGGATTTATTTAATTTATTTCCTTGTTTTGGGTTAAATATGACCAGGAATAATAATTAAATTGATGTTTAACTAATTATTCCTTGAGGAAATATAAACAAATATAGATTTGTTTATTATTTCCTTTTGGGGTTTCCTGTTTAGACCATAAACAACTTAATAAAAGTGTTTTACTAAGTTATTTCACATAGTGAAAGAAATTTTACTTAGGATAAAATTGGTCTTACATGGTGTACTTGGGTCCATCTAATGATAATAGGTTAGATGACCAAAAAATGGTGTAACACTCTCTTTAGAGGTGACATAGATGGTAAAATCCCTCTCAGTCAATCTCTGACATAGCCTTGTTCATATTTCCGACGAAGGAGTTCTTCAATGGTGGAAAAGCTGTTGATTTCTATTTCGGGACATTACAGTAAAATATTTTAGAATCTTCGAAGCAAATTTTTTATCAAAAGAAAAGATCAAAAGTTGGGTAATTTTTAATCATGTGTTGACGAAGGTATCTTTGTTGAGAGCGTAAATGTTACATTTGACAAAGATGGTGTTCGAATGCATAATTATGAGGATCTAGAATCTTTGAAACTTGAGACAGAGGCTGAAAAAGACAAAGAAAAATCTAGAACAAGAAGCAACTATCAACCAGGAATAAGTAAATAATGACCATCAAGATATACCAGAACAACAACAAGAAGCTCCTCCAAAGAGAACAAATGAATGGATTCGAAAGAACCATCCATCAAATCAAATCATTAGTGACATAAATGAAGGTCTGCAGCTTCGTTTATCACAAAAAATAGACATCACTTTTCTAGCAACCTTTGAGCCTAGTAATTTTGAGGAAGCTAGCCAAAATGAATATTGGGTAGCAACTATGAATGAAGAATTGGATCAAATCGAGAAGAATAACACCTGGGAATTAGTTCCATGACCAAAAGATAAAAATGTCATTGGGACTAAATGGGTGTTCAGGAACAAATTGAATGAAGATGGACAGGTTACCAGAAACAAAGCAAGATTTTTGCAAAGGCTATGTACAAGTGGAAGGAATTGATTTCGACGAAACATTTGCGCTAGTTTCCATAATGGAAGCCATCTGAATTTTTCTTGCCTATGCATTTTCAAGAAGAATAAAACTCTACCAAATGGATGTTAAGTCAACATTTCTGAATGACGAATTAGAAGAAGAAGTTTACATCAAACAACCTGAAGGTTTTCCACTATCAGAAAAAGAAGACTATGTTTGTAGGTTAAAGAAGGCTTTATATGGTCTCAAGGAGGCTCCCAAAGCATGGTATGCTTGTCTTGATGGATATATACATCAGCAAGGGTTCAAGAAAGGTACTGCTGATAGCAATATTTATGTACAACTAGATAAAGATAATTTAACAATCATGGAGGTATATGTGGATGATATAATATTTGGTAGCAATGATGATCGACTAAGTAAGAAATTTGCTACAAATATACAAAGTGATTTCGAGATGTCTTTACTTAGTGAGTTGGCATACTTCTTAGGGCTTCAAATATCTCAGCAAGAGAAAGGAATATTTATATGTCAAGCCAAGTACATCAAGGAAATGCTCAAGAAATTCAAAATGGAATATTTCAAACCCGTCCTTTCTCCGATGGTAACAGGTTGTAAATTGAGCATAGACAACTCACCTAATGATGTGGATCAGAGGTTTTACAGATCTATGATTGGTAGTCTTCTATATGTAATAGCCTCCTTAAAAGATGATATTCAAGCAGTTGGATAAGTAGTAAGATTCCAAGAAGCACCAAAAGGATCACATATTATTGCCATCAAAATAATTCTTCGATATCTAAAAGGCACAACAGAATATGGCTTGTGGTATCCTAAGGGTAAAAATATCATTATTCAAGCCTTTGCAGATGTAGATTAGGCAAGAAGCGTTGATGATCGCAAGAGTACTAGTGGAGTTGCATTCTATGTAGGTGGTTGTCTTGTATCACGATTGAGCAAAAATAAAACCTCAATCTCGTTATCTACAGTGGAAGCAGAATACATAACAGCAACAGTAGATTTTTTTTCTCAATTCCTTTGGATGAAACAAACTTTGCAAGATCTTCAAGTACAATTCAGTGAGCCTATTCCCATGTTCTGTGATAACACCAGTTCCATCAGCATCTCCAAGAATCCTGTCATGCATTCAAAAACAAAACACATTCCGATCAAATATCATTTTGTTAGAGAACAAGTCGCTGAAAATAATATCAAACTTGAATATGTTGGTACAAAAGAACAAATCGTTGATATTGCTAGGGTACTATAAATATAGGATTCATAATTTTGAATTGACTCTTGATAGTCTTGTAAATATGTACATACCTTGCTTTCCACAAGTTGTTTTTCCATATTTTGTAAAAAATTAAAAAAAATGGAAAATCAAAAAGAGGGTAAAGGTCCTAAAATAAAGATCAAAGGACTTAGAAAAAATAATATGCCCCAAAGAAAAAAGAAATAAAACATGAAAGTGCGCAAGTCCAAATGCCACTACTTTTTACTTTGTAATGATGATTATGGCAAAGTGTCAATAAATGCCATAATCCATGATGATTTGAACTGCTTAATCATGACTTTTCATGTTTCAATTTTATTGTTGTAGAATAGTGAATAAAAATTAGTGAGACAGTTTAATCATGACTAATTAGTAGATAGGTAGAGAATAAAGAGGTGCTCATCAGTTTAATCTGAGCCCTCGGATGAGATAAGGTAGATTTAGATAGTTTTTATTGCTTTCAAAATAATAAAATGTTCAAGGTTGCTAGCTCAAATGCACCTGCAAAATGGAAGAAAAAATGTTAGATTAAAAGTTGGGTAGGTAGAAAGAAGTGGGAAAATCATTGTATATATCTTTCACCGAGCAACTATTACTAATTTCCTTTCCCCTATAGTTATTTTTCATTCTAAACTTTCAGTCAAAGAGGCTCAGAGAATTTCTCTGACTTCTGTTGGGACCGGACCCAAGGCTCAATGACCGTTAAGTTAAAAAATGTTGAATTTCTATATTAAATCCCTAATTGTCATCAATTAACCCTACATTCATACATTTTACACTTCAAAATTCATAAGTAAAGACCTTTTACTTAATGAAAATAAAATCCCCTTTGATTAATTCCCTGCATTCATAAAAACATAAAAACCCTCCAAAAGTATTATACTCTAAGTTAAAGTGGTTAAATTATAAATAATTTAAGCTTTTTGCTTGTTATATTATCACTTTGCTTATGTTATATAATTACATTTTGGTGTTGTCATTGTCCCTTTTTTCATATTAACTTCTAATTTATTTATTAAATCCATATAAAAATTCTTTGTCCTATTAATATAGCTCATTTATTTATAATATCCCCCTAAAACCCACTATTATAAAAAATTTGACCAAATTTAAATATCCACATGTTAAATTAAAAACCCAAAAAATACCCCCTTTGCTCTAAAACTAACCATATTTAAATATCCCGCCCCACTATAGTTATTAAGCCTTCATGGTTTAATAAACTATATAATATAATAAAATACTTCACGCATATTATAAAGTTTAAATCAACACTAAACTTTATTTCCCCAAAGCCTTTGTAAATACATTGTTATTCTCCCCGCATCAAAATTAACCCGAGGTTAAATTATAAGCCTTTTCCCTTTCCCATTATGTAAAACCTTATGTTTTATATGACGTTAAACCATGGTTAACCCACCTCACGTGCATTCCTCATAATTCGATAAACTCACCATGTATATAAACTCTTTTTATATACATAAACCACCCTTTAAACCCTTTGTAACCACAACTTAACCCCACCACCATATATGAAACCTTCGTTAAATTACATCTATAAAGGTTTTAAACCCGCTATAACGACCGCCCATCCACATAGTATTTCCTCGGTCCCACCTCTGATTTGCCGCAGCTTTTAAATCAAATCGCAACAGTTCACTTTCACGATTAAGATCCGGTGGCCTAAAACCTTTTTCGTGCTCCAAAACTGATCGATCCCTGTTGGTTAAAAGTTGCGCGAAATAGGTTGTATTCACGAAACTGCTCCCTATGACGTGGCATTCCCTTATTTCATCGTGTTCGTTTTAAATAAAACCACTTACTTCCTGTTGCCAACGTGAAACCCACCAACGGTTTCGCAGTCGAAAGTCGAAAACAACCTCCCGCCTATGAGTTGACTTGCATTAATGACATTTTTAGCGATTTATACATAAAGATTAAAACCTTTGTTTATCAATGTTATTGTTATTATTTGCCTCCCGACTGATAAAAAAACTCTGCATAGCCCTGTTAAGCTTCCTAAACAATGTTTTAAACCTCTATCAGTTGATTTCATGCCTTAAAATCTAGTTTTCGCAACAAATACCCTATTTTGAAGACTAGAAAGGTTTTTTCGGATCCAAAAAATCAACAGAAGTCCAAATTCAAGTAGAAGCATCTCCAAAACCCTTCCAACTGTCGAAATACCTGCAGTTCAGGTATTCTTTGACTATTCAAGCCTGCAATCCAAAATTGAAGTCATTTACACTAAAAAACACTTGAAAAAAAAAGAAATTAGTCATATAAGTTTGCCCTAAAATGCTCAAAATCAGGGTAAACTCTATCAAAATTTCCCCAGAAGCTGTTATTATTTCAAAGTAATTTTTTTAAGCTGAATTCTCAGTTTTAATTCCTATAAAGCACTTCCACTGGATCCAATTTACTTTTTGACTATTAGAGTCTTTGCTCTGGAGTATTTGAGATAGGTATTTAATGTTGATGCTATCCATTTTATGGCATCCAAAAAGAAGACACAGTTTAAGTTGAAGAACCAGATTGTCCCTTTCATAGTAAACAATAGGGAGGCTGAGAAAGAAATATCCAAAATATTATCAGAATATCAATTTCAAGAATTTTTTTAGTGGAATTATGACCCCCAAGGTCTTTTGAATAGTATAAGGGTTAAAAATAAGCTGCCTCCTTTTATACAGGAGTCAAAGCCAGACATTGAGAAGTTTTCCAATCAAATAGAATGGATGGAAAACACATTGGTAGATCCTACTGCTAATACAAAGATAGTAAAAAAAAGTAGACAATTCACAGGCTATGATATTTACCAAGGAGTCAGAAGTTTCAAGCAAAATATCAAGGGATGATGAAGGTTATTCAACTCAAAATATTACTGAGAATAAGTTTAAATTAATTTACAACAAAAGAACCAAAATTACTACTGCTGAAAAGGAAAAGACCATTGAAATAGATTATACCAATGATCGGGGAATGAATAAAGACCAGTCAACAAATCAGGAAGCCACAATAATAATATATGAGACATTAACAGAGATAGAAAAAGAACAAGTTGCAGCAAATGAACAGAGCAGGGGAATGATTGAAAATCAGGTTAGTTTGGAAATTCCCTCTTCTTCTAAAATAGCAGAGGGAAGAGATTTTGATATAAAAGAAAGATACAAGCAAATTATGGAGAAAAGTGAGGAAATTAAAAGAGAAATTTACTCTCAATTTATCAAAGAAAAACTAGGAAATAAGGACAGGTTATTAACTGCTTTTTATTATTCAACTAATAAAATGATCATGTCCTTTCTTCAACCAAAGGTTCCAGATCCCAAGACAGCATCAGATTACAAAGAGACAGAATTGGAAGTTGATTCAGGATGCATCCATGAGCTTGATCAAATTGAGTTTCACAGACATACATCAGAAATACTCTATTCCAAAGTTGTGACTAAAACCACAAGTAATTTGAATTTACAAAATACAGTCTTCAACTTACAAGATTAGATGAAGTTGGACAAAGCTTCTTTGCATGCAAAGGACCTAAGGATTAAGTCCTTAGAAGATCTAGTCCTACAAATAGGGGTGGATCCATCAAATATACAGGCTTCACAACCATTGATTAAACAAAAGAATGATGATATTGTTGCTTTGAGGAAGCAATTAAAACTTCCTCAAAGTGAACATCCACAAACAAAAGAAATAATTCAAGAACAATCAGAAAAGGATGAAATGATGAAATTAATATTAAAGTTTACTGCTCAAGTCAAGGATATGGAAAATCAAATGGATATCCTTATGAAAGAAAAATAATCTTTGAAAGAAATTGATGTTCCTTCTATTCCCACAGTTATACCTACTATTAGCACTGTTGTCCCATCTACATTCGCAGAACGCTTAGCACCAAAAGTACCACTAGCAACTGCAGTGTCAGTGAAATCTATTGATACTTCAGCCACAGGATCATCCACCACACAGGTACATCAAGTAGGTAAAGCAACAAATATAGTAAAAGCCATGGAGGAGATGTCCCTAAAAAATAATGAGATAAACAATTTGAAAAAAACCATTCAAACTCTTGAATCATCTAATAGGAATGCATTGATTACATCAAAGGGACATGAGCAAAGGGAAAAAAGACTTGAAGAACATGTACAGACTTTGTAAAAGGAAGTGAACTTTAGTGAATAGGTGTCCTTTATAAAAAACTACCTTTGGACCAAAATAATTGAAGGCATACATCTCCAATGGCCTTCAAGTTCTTCCTTTGTCTTTTGAATCTCTACCTGTGCTGCCAAAAGTAAATCTCTTTGCTAAATCATCTCAAGCTTTAAAGCTTATTACATTCTTAAATAGTAAAAACAGAGTGGAACTTGAAGAGCTGAAAATACAGGATAGGATAGAAATAATACTTCAGATCAAGAAAGTCCTAACAAAAAGGAATATAATGAAATATTTGGAGGAAAAGTGTGAGGCCATGAACTTATCAATAAAAAAATTTTTGACAAAATATACAATGTTGAGGAAAGTTGGCCTCCCAGACATACAGGGCTTTAATGAGAAACTGTTGTTCCAAACAGACTATGATAAGAAGATAAGGGACTATGCTAAAGAACAAGTGAACAAGCCTCTACCACAAGGTTCCCCCACTGGCAAAGTTATTCTACAATACTTTGAAGACTTATTTTTTCTGCAAAATGAGATTAAGCATACTTTCATTGTCAAACCAAATTTTGCAAAGTACACTGATGCAAATGAAAGCTACAAAATTTTGAAAAACATGAAGATACCTGATGCAAAACAGTGACAAGAGTTTACAGATCTGTTATAGCAACATAGAAGCAAAACAGTGAAGAAAAGTACAAATAAAGCAGTGAAACTGAGAAGAAAAGAGTAAAAAAACTTATTTGATTTGATTTTTACTTTTGATGAGTCTCCTTATAGCAGTAAAAAGGTAAAAAGGGAAATCTAGTATGACAGAAAGATGATATGACAGTGAAATGACTTTTCTACCATAGTAAAAATTTCTTTTACAATTGTTAAAAGCTTAATATATTAGTTGAAAGTGTATCAAGATAAAGAACAGGGTCAAAGAGTATCAGAGAAGAAACAACCAACTCATTTTTTACTATTGTAATTTCTCTATTTTACAAGCAGTAAAATGATAGATGAACAGAGTGAAAGAGTATCAGGAAGAAAGACAACGTTAAAGGGTGTAAAGTGAAAAGAGTATCAATCAAGAAATCTTCAAAGAGATATTTTCCAAATATGCCAGCAAGCATGTACACCTAGTCAACAAATTGTTTTGATTAGATAATGTTAGTTCTATTTTTTCTAAGTAAGAGGACAGCTTGCTAATTTTTTAAGCAGTTGTCCCTCCTAATGTGTAAAGATATTTTTATTTCCTAGAGTTATTCCTAGTTTTCTCTAGGATATTTTGTAATAAACATTTGTATAAATAATTCAATTTATGAAATGTTTAGTGTCGAATAAAATTGCTAAGAACATTATAGACATTTTTCTGGTACATTGGAGGCTCACATATGCTGATTTCAAAGCAGCAGTCTAGACAATAGCCAATTGGACTTCATAATTCAGGATTCATGTGATAATTTGAAGAGTAAAGTGCATCTATCTTGTCATTGTTTACTTTCTGAGTTCCATTCATTTCATATATTGTTCAATCTTAATGATTAAGTAGGAGTATTACTTCAGGACTAGTGTTAAAACTCCCTGTCTTAACTACTTAATCATTTAAATGTTTTCTACTGATTTCCGGATTTAGGAATTCTTAATTTCTCCTAGTCCCATTTGACCCCTGCCTCCTTCCTCTTTTTCCGGATCAAAGGATTCTTCATTGCCCTTTATCCCGAAACAAGCCATCTCATCAAAACAATCTATCCAAATCTCTGAGGGTTATCTACCTTGCCCTTAATACATTAACATCCTCTTAGCCTTTCCTTCTAGTGTTGCTTGCTCAACTTTGACTCCACAGCCCAATGGACTAGTAGATCCATCTTTAATTTGTCTTCAAGTAATCTTATTTTCCACCAAACATTTCAAAACCAAAACCAAATTGAACTATCATAACTAGCCTAAAACATTAAACAAAAACAAAGTTGAATCATAAAGAGAGAGCCCTCTCTGAAATTTAGGAAGGCTAGATCTTAAATTTCTAAAGTAGGTTTGTGGTTACCTCGGACTATTTCTCTTGAACCTGGAGAAATTACTGAGTGATAACAGACATCTTCACTAAACCTTTACCTCATGAAGCATTTGAATATCTTTGCCAGAAGCCTGGGATTCTCCCAAGTTCTCATTAGATTTTCCTTATTCCGAATATAAAGGGGGAGTGGAAGTGTGTACAGGTCTGCAGGATGGTTGTCTACCAGGGGGAGTTACCCTTTTCCATTGATGTCAAAGGGGGATATAATTTTGCAGGAAGAGGTGTCATTATCGCAGGGGGAGTATTTGTGTTGCCATCAATGCTAAAGGGGGAGATTTTTTATCAGTGGTTGTCATTGATGTCAACCCAAGCAGCACTAGGGGATATCCCGATCTTGCATGGGAATTTTTCCATACCAGATTACTATATTCTGAGTCAACGATATTTTTTATGGTTTCTTCTTGTCGATATGTTCCATTGATATATGGCACACCACGTAATTCTTCACGGTTTGAGAGATATTCATGTTTGAAGTTAGTAACCCCAATTAGTGGGCTAAAACGCCATGGGGTTGTGGCATGGGTCATTGAAAATTCAATAATTAATATATTTTAAGCTCTTAAAATCTCTCCCACGTTCACTTTTTGAATTCCCTCTCACCCTAAGAATTTTTATAAATTTTGATCCTCATATCATC
Organism: Pinus albicaulis; assembly: GCA_034641835.2. Lineage (NCBI taxonomy): Eukaryota > Viridiplantae > Streptophyta > Pinopsida > Pinales > Pinaceae > Pinus > Pinus albicaulis. Next base: position 313,030 of record JAXQQM020084611.1, read on the forward strand.
CTCATGTAGGGATTTCACTACCTGAAAGAGGTCATCGTGTAATTTTCGCTATAAATTTATTTCTACAACATTTCAAAAGCTAAAACTTTTATGAGGCGAAATTTAAATCCTAACGAAGCTTTTGTAAAAATTTCAGATCATGGTGCGCAATATTTTCGGAGATATGATATGTGGAAGTTAGGATTTTTACAGGCTCCTGAACTTCATCTCAAAGAGGTGACCCTGGGAAAATCATCATAACTCTCTCTCTGAGTATTGGATTGGAATTCTGTAAAAAGTGACGAATAGTACATGGAATATAGCTTTTGTTATATCAATTTCAGAGCTGAATGAAGAAAAAGTGAGACGTGGCATGCCGTACAAGTTCGCTCTACTGAACTAGTCCATAATTAGGTCATTGTGAGAGACTGGGCATAACTTTGTCTTGAAGAATCCAAATTGGGTCCGACATATGGAATTGAAAATAACACTCAGAGGACTACTATAGAACCAAATTAAAATATTTGGGATCTGAAATAACAGAGATACACCAGATTCAATATTGAGCTCCTAGAAGGAAAGAAAACTCCATATCATGTGTTGTCGAGTTATGCAAAGGGCCAGACTTTCTAGGTTAGCAAAGCAAAGCAAGGTGTAGTAGAGGTAAGCTCTAGGAAATTATATTATGTATATGCACTTTCATCTCTTAATTTCATTAGGTTCATTTTATTCTTCTTCTTTTTTTAGCACTCATATATGCTCTACAAGATGAGGTAAATTTTTATATTATCATGTCATCAGTATTTCCTTGAAGACTTTTTGCAGGTATTATATATTCATCAAGATAAGAATCAATGCATGATCTATTATTTTGAAGAGTGAGAAAGGGTAGCATGACAAGAGCAGCAATCAAGGTGCAGAACAACAACAAGAAGCTCACCATGTGAAGTCTTCAAGTGGGCAGCACTGCATACAATCATTGTAAAGGTATCATTGTACTAAGTCATTGTAAAAATTGTACAAGTGTCTATTTTCCAAGAGTTGAAGAGGCAGTGTCGGAAGGTCTAGGATCATCATTAGGTGGTTGTGTCATAGTTGGGGTTATGGTCTATTGTGTCTTCATCTTCTACATCATTATATATCATTTTAAAGTGGACCATTTTCCCTGGTACGGGAGTCCATTCTTATTTTATTCTTCTATAGGGTGGTAGGGTGGTGCGAGGGTGTTTTGTAGCTCAGTGGGTGTTGGGGCATCCGTTCAGTTGACTACTGAAGAATCTTGGGCGTTGGAGCATCCATCCAATGGGAGTTGGAGAAGAATGCTTTTCTAGATTCTAGGAAGTTGGAGCTTTATTTTCAATTGAAGTTGTATATTAAAGAATTATTAGAAAATAATTCAGGTGGTTTTTTTCCTGAAGGGGGTTTCCACCTTAAAAAATTTGTGCATTTGTGTTTCTTTTGTTTACTGCTATCATTGTACAAACACTAATAATATTTTAATATTAACTAATGCTCTGAAAGACTAATAATACTACTAATTGAAAGGAATATTGATTCACCCACCCTCCCTCCCCCTACCCCCCCCCCCCAACCCTCTCAGTATTTCCATAAAAGCATCCATGCTTCTAAATATTTTGATTTCTTCATCCATGCATACATACACACATTCACTAACTTATTAAATCATGAACAAGATCCATAACCAGAGAACATAATTTAACCATGCCTATAACCATCCTTTAACTAGAATGAATCCATGACAAACCAGTCATGAAATAAACACAATAACCATTACATGTGCTCATTGATCTCAATAAGAAATAACATGTAATAACATATACATAAAACCAACCAGGTTAGGGACTTCTGTTTACCACCCGACCATAGATTGGGCTAAACCAATCTCTCTTTCAAACAATCACCCACGTACCATATTCCAAGCATGAATGTTGGATCTCATGGTATAAACCAAAATAAAAATAACCAAGGCATACATAGGATAAACCACCTCAACCCTCAAGCACAATTATTTCACCTAAACCAATCCAAAAATCACCAAACCAATACAAGCTTTGATGCCTCATAATTTCTTCACCATTCCTACATGAATTTTCTTGTCTCCACCCACGTGTCAAGGGCTTCCTAGAGAAAACCATCCCCACCCCTAACCCTTGGTATTTTCCTAAGACCACCTCACCTGGATCCAAAATCTTCTGGAAATCTAAGGCTTAATGAAGAATGAATCCCATCACACTGTGGGTATCTAGGAAATGGAAAGGGAAGGTTGTAACCATTGATACATGGAAATCCCATGTCAATGGCAACAAAGTAATCATGTAAACCAAATTCATGCACCATCCATTCAAATCCCAATAACAAAATCACACATACAACTTGTTACCTTTAAAATCTTCTTGGTGTAGCTTCTCTTATGATCATCTCCCTATGTTCCCTTGCTTTCCTTTGCTTTTCCTTTGTTTGCTTGCTCCCTTTCTTGTTCTCTCACTCTTGGAGTATGATTTCTTACTAAGAAAAACTAAAGCTATCCAAAGCTAAAATTGATCAAAATTTAATCCAAAATTTGTCAATTATTTCTCAAGTTCCTCTTTATAATTGATGTGCAGGGTATCTTCCTTTCTTTTCCTCTTTTCTTCATTTTCCTTTATTTTCTCTCTAATTTCCCTTACATGCACATTCTTGTCTCTTCTTCTTCCATTTATCCTATTTTCCTTTATTCTTGAATTAATTGTCGTTTATTTCTCTTTGCTTTTTGTCAATGTCAATGTCAATTTCCATATCCATTAATTAACCACAAGTGATACCCACTGTAATATTTTACCTCCATTGGGTTTGGAATACGTGTTCCTTTATAGTGTCCTTACAATTACATGGAAAATCAACATCGAGCTATTACATACCCCTTATAATGAGTGACCCCATATACTACACTATTTTGGGGCACAAGCCTTCGTCAAAATGAGACTCCAAAAATTAATCTAAAATCTCCACAACGAGTATAGTTGCCATGCTTTAGTCTGACTAGTTCAACAAAGATACCATGGCCATTAGACATGGCATAAGCACATGAAAATATTATCTAGTATACAAAAAAAAATTCTTGAGTATTAGCTACATGAATTGATAATGAACAATGACATTTTTGCTTCAGGTTCCAATGAGGGCTTTGGCTACAGGGAACATATAAAAAATTGATTGGAAGCCTTGCAATCTCTAGGTTGGGAAGATTTTTTTTTTACTAGTAAGAATTTCTTTCAAAATTATAAGGCTTGTTAAGGCTACCAGAAGCATACGAAATTACAATTTCTATCTAACCAATTCTATGAACCCTAGATAAGAATCTTCATGTTAAAGGCTAGCGCTCGCCGTCAACGTTAAGTGATGAGGAGAGAGAATCGGTTGCCTTCTTCTTTTTTGAGGTGAAATGCGACTCACAGTGAAATTCATGTACTAAATATTGAAGGTTTTGAACTTTTTTGTTACCGGACATCGAGCACGGGGAAGCACAACACAGTTGCGATGTGGCCTAAGTTGATTTTTGTCTTCATTCAATTTGCACCTCCACACATATAACCATTGTTTAGAGGATTTCATTGTGTGGGGTAAACAAATTAAACTATGAAACAAGATTCGTAAACTCAGAATGAGATCTCTAGCCAAAACCCCCCAAAAAATGAAAAAATAACCTGAAAACGAAAAGTGTTGATGCGAGAATATATATATATATATAGGGTATATTTTCAATATTTTTTAAAAATGGCAATAAAAGCCCATAAAAGCCAGGTTTTTTGTGCAAAAAACACTTTGGAAATGAAAAGTGTTGATGTTGGAATAACATCTTTTTTTCAGGGTAAAGTTTCAAAATTTTTTAATAATGAAATTAAAGATAAAATATCATGATTCCAAAAAACCTTAAAATTCTAATGATTTTCAGGCATGTCATTAAAGATAAAATATCATGTCTCTAAAAAGACTTAAAAATCCAACAATTTTCATGGCATGGTGTTAAAGAAAACATACTTATAATTTTTTCAATCATAGCATTAAAGATAAAATATCATGACTTAGAAAACCCTTAAAATTTTGACAAATTTTCGACCATGAAAGTAAAACGAAAGATCATGACTACAAAAAACATTATGTTTTCAACAAATCTCCACCATGGCGTTATGGAAAATTTTTATGACTAAAAAAAAATTAAAAATTAAAACCTAAATAAAAGAGTCATTATACCAAGAGTAATTTCTTTTTCAAATGCTAAAAGTATAGTGATTTTAAAATTTTAGCTTAAGACAACTTGACACATTGCAACAAAAAAATAAAAATCAACCATTAAATTGACACATAGTGTAGGCGAACTCGACCCATTATAATGAAAAATTAAAGATCAACCCTGAAATTGACACATTGTGTGGGTATACTCGATCCATTATAACAAAAAATATAAAAGCAACTATCAAATTAACACATAATGGGACCCGGTTGCTAGTCGGGGATCGAAAAATATCCTGCGAAAAAACACACACAAAATAATAAATAAATATATAACTAAATAAAAATGAAAAATATTACAAAAGAAAACAAAAATTAAAACATTGGAAAAAATAAAAAGTAAAACAAAATAAATTAAAAAACTTAAAAATTAAAAAAAAAATAACAAATAAATATATATATATATATATATATATATATTAAAACATCAAAAAAAAAATTAAATAACATGACCCCAAAAAAAATATTAAAAAAAAAAGAAAAAGAAAAAAACAAACAAAAAAAATGTTAAGAAAGAAACAAAATTAAGTTATAAAAGATAAAAATTTATTAAAAAAAAAAAGAAGAAGAACAAAAATAAATTAAACTAGCAATTTCCCCTAAAGGTACAAAGGTACACTGAAGGAACGGAAGATTTGGGAATATCATCTCACCATTCACTACAATGTAAGCATTGTTAATCGTTTCTATGAGTGGAACACAATTGCTTCTTGATATAATATGTATATGACAGATATTAAACCCACTCAGAGACGTTAGAAAGTGGAATACAAATATCTGAAAAGGACTCCATCTATTATATGTTAATGACTAATGAGGAGAATTAGGTTTCTATTATGATTGAAGAAGGAATTTTCGGTATTCAAAAAGACGTCATTGTTAGTTCCTTCGATACAATCTAGTGTCGGAGCAAGAGGAATGGGAATGAAAACAAGGGAGGTGGGATTAGAGTAGAGTGATGCTCTTCTAGAGGTGGAAAGAGAGATACTTTTCTAGGAAAAACAATCTAATTTCGTAAATCATTTTCTCAGTAAGTTCATTTTTGTGCTAATTTTGAACTTCTAGGTTCTATGTTTTGTAAATATGGGAACCGTGATAATATAAAAGTCCTTTTAGAAGAAGAAAAAAAGAAATTCAAGCGAAATGGGTAACACATCTCACAAGTGGTCACTGCAATTACATAATGTTTTTTTGGAATAGGAGTTACCTTCTAAAATAGGCAATCTTGAATTCACCAACCAATTTCTAGGTCGTGCTTATGAAATCCCAAGCACACCATCTACGATCTTAGGCTTGGTCTTGTGAATAAAACTATCAATACTTGAATGCTTCAAATCACCATCGAAGTCCCCATAATTTTCCATTTTGGGGTAAAATAAGCACCAATGACATTGATTTTGGTCAAAGTTTTGATAGATTACAAGCACATCCAATTCATTAAATTGATTAAAAGAAGGTGGCACAAAAGTGACATTACTCCATGATTAATCTACAATAATTAAATATTTCCTTACCCTCTAGCTGAAGCTCCATCACATTTTTGGGTCATTCTTCACTGTTGTTAAATATTTATATTCCCTATTTTACGATATCAGAATATAATATAATCATAATAAAAGAATAAAAAATACTAATATATTAATAATATATATTAAAATTTTGTATAATAAATATTAATTGGTTAGTGAGGGTTTTTCTCAGGGATCACCATGGACAACAACGGGAACAACGATGGCAACATCAAAGGAGGAGGGCATGGTGTTTCTCCATTGAATGATAGAGCGTTGGAGAAAGATATTTTGTAGTGTGTTAAATTTATCATCCACATTCAGCCTCTCATTGGATTTTAGCGCGCTCAGGGATGTAAATATTGCATCACCAATGTTCCAGGCGAGTCTCAGATGAATACTAGGGTTTGTTTTTGCGCACCACCTCCCACCACCGTCAAACCTCTATTCAGCCCTGAGGCTCCTGGAGACTAGAGCCCAGGAACGCCTCTGTCTCAGCAAGAGACCATCAAAGAAAGTAGTGGCGATAGAGATAAGGTAGAGAGCATCAAATTTTTTACAGGTTTGTTGACACCCAAAATAAGCACAACATTTTTGGCCCGCAGACAAGGCAGAGGTGTGCAATGATCTGCAGGTTGGTGGGGTCCCTATTGGACGGAGAGGGGCAGATCTCTACCCCGAGGTGAAGCTGAAGACAAATGCAACCTTCCACTTGCCGCTCACTAGAGAGAAAGGTTTTGGTCACTCCTACTCAACCCTAAATGGCTCTCCGCTCCACCACATGACCCCAGGGTTTAGACGCCAAGGCGATCACTGCACAAGGGGAAATGGAAAATGTGAGGAGGTAGGAAAGTTTAGCTACAAGCCATTAGGGCTCACCATTCTGGCCTCACGGATGAGCTCTAGCAGCCAGGGGTCCCCAGATCTTTCATTCCCCTTTTTTCATATTCAGATCTCTCTTCTCTCTTGCAAAACCATGCTTCTTTGGGTTCACTCTTCGAATCAGATGAAGAAGCTTTTGCATGCCCTTGAAATCAAGTTGGGGATCCCCTCTACCTTTCAGTGACTTCTCTATGGAGGTAAAAAACTACAGGACTCTCTCTCGCTCTCATTTTACAATATTGAAAAATATGTTTCTGTGGTTCTTACCCTTCGTCTAAGAGGAGGGGTCGTCAGGTAGCCATCTTCTGCCCAAGCTCTCTCGTATAAGGATGTTGTTCATGCACAACCTCCCAAGAAAGTTTCTCAACCATCAGAGGCTCCCAAACATTTTCTAGTTGATAAATTGGAGGATGTTCCCTCTGTATAAATCTCCCACCGGGCACTTGAAAACTAGTTTCAAATCTATGTCAAAGCTACCATCATTTTCTGATTCATTAGATTATGGCCTCGCATATCAGATCTCTACCAATGGATTCACTCCACTTGGACCAATAACAGCAAGGTTATTTTCTGCTTGAAGGGCTTCTTCATATTTTTGTTTGCTTTCAATGGAGATTATCAAAAAGCCTTAACTAGTGATCCATGCTTTTGGGGTAAAGCAGGGATATTCCTGACCCCCTGGTTCCCAGACTTCGACCCTTCTACGACAGTAATTACCAAGCTTCGTATTTGGGTAAGGCTTCGAAATCTACCTACACATTTATGGTACTTTTCTATCTTTTCAAGGAATTGGAAACTCTCTGGGTCGCTTTCTAGCAACAAATCCCTCTAAGGGAGAGACGGGCATATACACCTATGGCAGAATATGTCCTGAAACTGACATTAGTAAAGGTCTTCCCAATCAAATCAATATAAAATTTGGTGATTTCCTTTGGACACAGACCTTGGATTATGAGAACACTTCTTTTGATGTCATCACTGCCATAAAATGGGGCATCTTCAGAACACCTGTACCACATTCCTCGCCCAAAATAAAATAAGAAATAGAAAATCAAACTCTAAAAGATGGAAACCCTTTGATCCGCCTCCCATGGATTACATTGAGTCATTCAGCTCGTATCAGGATGAGATATAATAAGATGAGGATGCGGCAAAGCAAGAGAAGGATATGACCTCGACAAACCCTAGGAGGGCCAATGTTTCTTCGAGTGCTAAGAAACGAACTCATGAGTCCTCCTCCTCTGACTCGGATAAGGAGACTACTCCTTTAGCCAATAATAGTTTTCAAGTGGTTTTAGCCCACCTACTCCATGACGGTTGAGTTAAAGTTACAAAAAAGAAAGGAAAAAAAATATCGTATTGAGGATTCAACCCATTCTAGGTAGATTATTATGTGTCTCTTATAGCTCCCATGTTTCTCTTCATGATCCTCTATGTTATTGTCTTGGTTACTTAACGGGACCAAGGTTGATAGTTTACCATTTCTGGCATCCCTTCTATCTAGTCTCTCTTGATTGTAACTCCAGCTTGTACTATATGTTCTTTTAACAGAATTAGTCTTATTCACTATAATAAAAAAAAAAGTATTAATTTTTTTATTATAAATTGAATTTAAACATTTAAATAATAAATAATAAATTATTATTATAATATTATCGATACCCTTTAATAAACCTCATCTTCCTTAATCTTTAAACATTAAGCATTTCTTAATTATAATATCTAGTTTAATTGTTTCTTCAATCTAGATTAATTTCTAATTTCTAATATCCATAATCAATAAGGTATACAAATATCCATTAATTATTAATAATAATTTATCTAAATTATTTACCATCCATTAACATTATCTTTTCTAATAAATTAAACATTACTAATATTAGGAATTTTGCTTCTGTGATCCATAAAATGTGTAAGAAATTTTTTCGGTGAAAATCACATGTAGGGAATTTTTACCGACGCGTTTCGAACCAGCGAGTGTGGTTCATCATCAGGACAAGATGAGAAATCTGAACCAAAAAACCAGATTAAATAGACAGGAAAGCTCCAACTAGCCGTTTGTAACATAATGGCTAGTTTGACTAAATTAATAAATTAAATTAAATTTCCATCAAATCAAACTATATTTTATTATATTTAATTTCAATTAAAAAAAATTATTAAGGTTTTAATTTAAATCTAATTTGATATTAATGATTTCTAATAAATATAATGTTAAAATAATTTTATATTTTTATTTTAATACTTGAAAAAAAATTAAAATTAAAAATTAAAAGAAAAATTAAAAAATATATAAAAATAAAAGAAAAATAAATTTTAATTTTAATAAAATAAATAATCGGCCGGCCGGCTAATCTATTATGGAGTGTTGTAATCCTCCTGGGTGGTATCACTATCAAAACTTTATCAACTTTCTTGTGATAATCTTTGATAATATCGGTCTCAATATATTGGTTTCTCTTGCCGCTTTTCAAAAGAGAAAATCTGTCTGGGGTCGGTATGTTCCTGCCGAATTCTTTGATTAATGGATCGACCAGTTTCACCAATGTATGGCGTCCCACAAGAACACGAAATCAAGTAAACACCCTTACTATCTTTAGGGCAAACCAGGTCCTTAACCGACCTAAGCGAATTCTGGATGGCTTGAAGGGGCTTGAAGGTTGAGGAAACATTATGTTTCTTCAAGATCCTAGCGATTTTATCGGTAGTACCTTGAATAAATGGAAGGTGAACTCCAGATGACCGATCACAATGATCTTTCTTAACCTTAGGACCTTTTTCAACTTTTTGAAAAGCTCTAACACACTAAACTAATATTCATAATCAATAAGAAATACCATTTTCCATTAATTATCAATAATAATTTATCAATTTATTATTAAAAAATTTTGAATTATTTATTATCCATTTATATTACCTTTTCTAATAAATTAATAAATTAAACTTGGAACTTTAAAATTATTTAAAAAATTATAGTTATGAATAAAAACTTTTAAAATGATTAAAATAAATAAATAAATATTTTTTTATAATTATGAATAAAAACTTTTAAATTTAATTAGATCATTTATCAACCATCATAGTAAAGAATATTTTAACTATTTTGGAATAAAATTATTAATTTTAATAAAATTTTATCAATTAATTTTATTAATAAATTAATTTTCTTAATAAATTATCTTCATTAATACATTAATCTATATTTTTTACATTTTTGGTCGGCTTCCCTGTCATGGATCTTTTCTTAAATATGAACCATTGTGGATTGGTTCGAAACATCGATTCTATTAAGAAATAATACGATATATTCAGAAAATAATTCTGCACAAAATACTAATCGCAAAAGCCTTAAATCTATAATTATTTTTATATTTTATATATTTGTTTTTTAAAACCCAATAAAACTTAATTTTATAATAAATTAACTTAGAAACCAATGAAAAATCAAAATATCTCAAGATTTAGAGATTAGAATCTTTTTTTTTCGTTTAGGATTGGATTTAGAAAACTTTAAATGACATCACACATCTTAGCGAATTCCATGACTGTTGCAATGCCACGTGTCAAAAATACTTATATATTAATAGTATATATTAAAATTTTGTATAATAACTATTACAATTTTTATTATAAATTGATTTTAAACCTATATATATATATATGTTAGTCAATTTTATGATTCTTGAAGTGTCATGTGTTAATTTTTATTTGGAGGGAGGAGGAGGAAAACACATAGATATCATTGGTCAAATATTCCCAATCAAACCCATCATAGGAACACTTTTGGTGTAAAAATATAAAATAAATAAACAAACAAGAAAATATTTCCAAAAAAAAATTACAAAATTAACGCAAAAGAAGAAAAATAAAATTCAAATAAATAATACCTAATTAGATAAGGAGGTGTCTTTAATACAACATTTGGAGTTTCTGGTGGATTTTCTGGTAGGAAACTAGCGGAAAAAATTGAGGTGAAATATTTATTTGTGTTATTTAAATTGGTTTTTTATGCATATATGGATTCAACACCCTGAAAAACCCATAGGGCACTTCGATAGTGTAGAGTTTACCAATCAAACTTGTGATTTCAGTGAATTTCTATTGTATTTTAGACAAATTAGATCGAAAAAAATTTCAAGAAAATTTTCAAAAAGTTGCATTAAAGACAACTCGATTAGATGATAAAAATATTATTAAAATAAATAAATAATACAATAAAATAAAATTAATATCATAAACAATAATAGAAACATTAAAAATAAATCAAAATAAAAAAATAAACATTAAAACACTTTAAAAATCAAAATCAAAATAAAAAACAAATAAAAATCAAAATTAAATAAAAAAAATATTAAAACAATTAAAAAAATAAATAAAAATAAAAAACATTTAAAAAACAAATTCACAATCGTTTAAAAAACCATATTAAAAATATTTAAACAATTAAATTAAATTAAATTACAAAAAAAAACATTAAAAAAAAAAGTTGAGGTCGCTCGGGCTCTAGGTGTGGCAAGGCCGACTCCGGGAATCATCCTTGCCTTGCCCAGTGCCTATGGGGTTGCAGCCATGGACGCGGGGACGAGTTGCCTCCCCCTCGACGAGAGTCGCGACGCCGAGGGCCATAGGCGGAGGTAGTAATCTGATTCTAGGAATAAGACTTCCTTCGCCTAAAGCTCGTGGGGCCTTGTTTTCTTCTTTTTTCTTTTTTTTTAATTTTAATTGTTTGCTTAAAAAAACTTAAATTCTTTTATTTTAGTTTTTATTTATTTTTTTAAATTTGTTTTTATTTAAATCAATGCTTTTTTTTTCATGTTTTTATTAATTTTTATGTTTTTTATTTTCAATGTTTTTTTCATATTTTTTTGTTTTCACTTTTTATTTTTTTTAATTGTAAGTTTATTTTTGACATTTGTTTTGTTATTTTTACGTAAAATTTTATTTATATCATATTTTTCCTGTTTTGCAAAAAAAATCAATGTCATTATCTTTGGATATAAAATTTATAAAATTTGTTATTTTTTCAACTTTTTTTTATTCAATTTTTTCATATTAGCATGTCATTTTTAACGAAAGGCTATGAGATACGTATTTTTTTAATTGTATCCCTATATAAAATGTGTATTTTTTGTCGAGTATTTAAAATTATTATTTTTTAGTGACAATTATTTTATATGTATTGAAGTATTAATTAACAATATATAAATATATAAAAAATCCTAACCTCAAAATGTTAATGTTATTTTTTTTAACTTTGCAAAAACTAAAAAATTTCATTATAAAAAAATATTGCAAAGAAAAACAAAAAACACATATTTAGAAAACCCTTAAAAAACAAACATCTTAGGACGAAAAACAAGAAGTGGAATAAGACAACTTGAAAATGATTATATAATCTACATTTAAAAAATAACGTGCATTCTTATGACATGAGAAAATTTAAAATGTCAAAGATATGCCTTAAAAAAATATGTTGATGTTTTTCAAAATCTGCATGAAAAACACTAACATTTAAAAAACAATATCCACACTTAATACATTTGAAAATTTAAGTGTCAAATATAAGTCCTCTAAAAAAACGGGTTGATGTTGCATCAACACTTTCAAAATCAGCATGAAAATAACTAACATTTTTAAAAAAATGTTCATACTTGATACGTAAGAAAATTTGAAGTGTCAAAAATATGCTCCAAAAAAAATATTTATTTTGAATCAACACTTTTCAAAATCAGATGAGTTTTTGCTACCTCAAAAAACGGATACTCGGTACAGTTCCCATTTGATATTTTACACTATTAGTAAGAACCATCACAATAAAATCCTTCACATCTCCACACAATGAAAGAAGACGAATTTGTTGTCATCCAATGATGTTGTATTGATTGTTATTACAAAGGCTTTAGTATTCATTAAACAATACGTGATTTTTCTTCAATTATTCTAGGACATGTTTGGAAAACTAGAAGATTTATTTTTGACACTCATGATGCAAGGGATTGATTTTTTATAACATCAAAATAATGATCAAACATGAAAGGAGATTTCATAAATGACTCCCCACAGTGGGCCTATGCATACATGACTCATAAGTATGAGTTTGATAGGAAAATATGAAAGGGCTTATTTTCCAAGGTTTCACACACAAAAGAAAAATGTGGGGACAAGACAAGTTTGGCCATCATGGTCTTCAAGACAGAGAGAATATTGAAGGAAAAATGTTGAAGCAGGTAATTTTTATTTTCAGCATTCTACCGTCAAGAATGTTTTGGAAAGTATGAAAATATTAATCATAGGATAATTTTATTTACGATCATTTGGAACCAAATGAAAGTAGATGCTGGGTCGATGAAAAATAAGTGCAGAGGTTTGGAGCTCCACACAGTAGATAAAAGGCCACTCACACTCTATACTCAAAAAGTTGAAGCACCAATCTGCCTTTTTGAAAAAGGAACATTCATGAATAAGGAAGGAAAGGAAAAGGGAACTTTATACAGTAAAAATAAAAGCATATCTTCGGTATGCTATATTCTTACCCCTTCTAGCCCACTAAGGTATGGGATGGGGTCCCTTCCCCTTATATCTATCGTAAGGTCTCTTTCCTACAGTCCTCATATATGTGTTCTCAAATATATCTCTTTTATGTTTCCTTCTTATATCTACGATATTTATCCCACGTTATATCTGTGGTAAGGAAGGGATCTTTCTCCATATAACATGCTCTGCTAAAGTAGAGCAAGGTAAAGATGCAAAATGTGAATTTTAATAATGAATTTTGAGAATGATTATATATATATATATATATAATTTAAGTAGGTCAATTATTTGAATATATAGTCTCTCACTAAACGCAAGTTGACTCACCAGCGATGGGCCATCAAAATGTTATCTATTGCTATTTATTTTATGAAGGATTTTGATCATAATGGTTACCGATAATGAGCTTAAATTTGAGAAAGAAAATGATATTCTAACCAGAAAATAGTAAAAAATATAAATATATGATATATTTTTGTGGATTATATAGATTATTGCATACCAACCTAATTTATTTCTCGACCCTATTAAGCTAGAAATTGATTGTTTTCTTATGGAAATGGGATTTTTGGATTTTTCAAAATTAAATAAACAAACAACTCATTCTCAATGTCACTTTACCGCTTGTATCACTGACATTGATACTTTTCCTCTATGATGGAAAACCAGAGAGGAAGAAACACAATTTAACACAAAAAATACACTTCTATTGATCAAACTTCTTACATACACAATTACCGAGTTGTGACTTTTGGCTCTTTTTCACTCGTACCTTTGAAACTTCTCGTAATGACCCAATCACTGTTATATATAAATGTAACTTACTAATTATGAAATCATGCTATTTCAAACTAACTTGACTCAAATCCAGCTAACTGCTCCATACAAACTCACACTAAATTATGCTTTCCAAAAATAGATTGGACTCGAACTAACTCACACTCTTAATATAGACTGCACTCAACTCATACCTTCATGCATCACATGCACATGAGAGTAATTAAAATTTCCAACACTCCCCCTTGATTACGATCGTGTCACCCAACATAACTCAAACATGACTCAACATGACTCAACTATACTTGCTAGGCTTACAATAGAAAATTGACACAATCATCACTTAAACATTCCTACTATTCTAAGTCTCACCTAGCCTTACAATGACTCAATTTTTTTTACAATTTTTAATTTTCTTTTTCGTTTATTCCAAATTCTATATCCTTACAAATCTTCATTTTTTGTTGTTTTTTCTTGTTGTAGACGCCATATTTCTTCACTTGTTGTTGCTGCAATCTGTTTTTACTTCTCTTATATTTTTTCTGAATATTTCTTCTACAACATCCTCTCGAAATATTCATTCAACCATGGACTACTACCACAACTCTTCATCTTCAAAGCATCTTATTTTCTCTGCTTCTTGCTCTTCATATTCCTGATCTTCTTTCTCCCATATTTCATGATAGAAAAATATAATTTCTTCTTGAATCCATTATTGAAATATTATTTCAATGCTTTCTTATTCATCTTTAGAAACTTCCATGTCCTATCCTGCATCATTTTCTTCGCCTTATATTTTAGCTAGATTTTTATGCTATTTACCTACATACTCAAAATCAATGTCAGAAATATATTCATTATGCTTTTCAATGATACCATTCTTCTCTTCCTCTTCCTTCTCTTCCTCTTCAACATCATTAAGGTTATTTTCCATTGTTATGCAGTCACTCGTTATTCTCATCAAAATTTGTTGAGCCACTTCATTTTCATCTACTTTAAAATCGTTAGTTGTTGCTAACATGTTGTCTTCCACTTGGCTTCTAGACACAAGTGGGCTTCTCTCACCAAATAACAATATATCAATAAGATATTTTTGTTGCATCATGTGAAACCACTCATCAATAGTTAATTGTTATTATTCTGGACTTATGCAGGAACGCAATAAAATACACATAAACGTGGAGATGAAATATAAATAAGACTTAATTTTATTAATATCACATAACTGAAATATTCTTACAAATGTAACGGAACTAAACTAGTTAGGGCGTTGGTAGCTTCTCTCTGAGATGGGATGTGGCAGTTATAGGCCTCTGAACTATGTTACAATGAGGCTTGAAGTCCTATTTATTATTTAGAAATAATGGAAAATCCTAAACATCCAAAAACCTAACCCTAGGAGATGAAACGCCAAATTATGGGCCCCGTGGGGGAAATTGGTACGTCAATTACCCGGTGTCGTAACTTTGGCATACAATCTTTGTTTGATGCACATCATGCCTCATTAGAAAGATCTATCCGAGGAATAAAACTACTGACAGTGAACATCGAGTCAAATTCTCATATTTTTCAAGAGGTGATATTCCCAAAAAACGTCATTTAGGGCCTCAAAACGGCTCCAGAAGTTTAAGACCCAAAAAAATATGAAAATTAGTAAATTGTGCTACAATTAAGGAAACTAAAGAACTGAAAGAAACAATGGTGGGTGTCGAAGTGGAATATCCAGGTGCCCACCACTATCCATCTGGATCATTCCTCCCCCCTTAAGAAGTAATGGTCCCCATTATTTTGAGTTCCTCCATGAGATGAGAAAACTTCTTTTGAACTTGGTCCCTAGTGAGCCACTTGCCCTGGTGAAGGAGTTAGCTTGCTTTGAAATCTCAATAAAGTTCGATCCTTTATTTGCAAGTGTTCTTGATCTATGTGTCCATGATCCAATAAATTGTGGCTTGTTCCATGCAGTTTGGGTTTAACTATGTTGGTGTGAGTTGTTCTTCCATGTTGGATGTGTCCAATAGAGTTGGAAAGTAGGGTCGAAGGTGGTGCACTATGAACACTAGGTGAAGACCAAGGAAAAGTAGAATACTGAGATCGAAGGCATTTTCCCCTACATCATTGGTGATGTTGTATGGCCCATATCAAAGTGGGTGAAGCTTGCAGTGGGGTCCAGCGAGGCACTCCTTCTACAAATGTAGCCACACTTTTTCACCCACTTGGAAGTTGTGTGGAACCCGATGATGATAATGTCGTTGCTTGTACTTAGCATTGGCTTTGTCCAATATGTCATGAACCTATTGGAACATGTTCTAAATACACTCAATGAATTTGTTCACCTTGTCAACTTCAGACTGGACATGAGAAGAATTAGCCTGAGTAGCTGCAAATGGCATGGATATGTCAATGGGACATAGTGACTGGAATCCCAAGCCTATGTGAAAGGGGTTGTGGCTGGTTGAACTTTGGAGGGCCTGATTATAGCTATGTTTTACTTAGGTGAGGATCTCATCCCATGTTGTGTAACCAGCTCCAAAAAGAGAAGAAAAGAGATATAAACACCTTAGAAATGAGCCACTTCGAGGGGGCAACCTCCAATACATTACATAAATGAACAATTCTTGGATGATACAATTCACAAAACCTCCTTTCTATATATAGGAGTCCATGGGGCCATAATGTAATCCTAGTGGGCTACAATGTAATCCTAGCCGACCTAACAATAATAATTTAAGGGCACAATAATAACAAAATGGGGGTTACAAAGGTACAATAATAACAATAAGGGGTTTACACTAACAATAATAAGGGGCTATACTAGTGATATAGGGACCTAACATGCCCCTCTCCTTCAAAAAAGTGTTGTCCTCAAAAAAGTTGCAGCGATCCTAATATTCCACCAGAAGGCCCGACATGGAATCCACTTCCATGGATTATATGTCGGGCCTTCGTTCTACTAAGCATGGCAACACTTGTATATTCGTGGTCATATACAAGTTTAGTAGATATTCCACCTAAAAATTTCAGCTTCTGAAACTTCGTAGAAAAAAAGTTATAGTGAAAATGCCACGATGACCTGTTTGGAGCAGCGAAACCCTAGAATCCAAAGCTCTGATACCAAATGTTGTGTAACCAGCTCCAAAAAGAGAAGAAAAGAGATATCAACGCCTTTGAAATGAGCCACTTCGAGGGGGCAACCTCCAATACATTACATAAATGAACAATTCTTGGATGATACAATTTACAAAACCTCCTTTCTATATATAGGAGTCCATGGGGCCATAATGCAATCCTAGTGGGCCACAATGTAATCCTAGCCGACCTAACAATAATAATTTAAGGGCACAATAATAACAAAATGGGGGTTACAAGGGTACACTAATAACAATAAGGGGTTTACACTAACAATAATAAGGGGCTATACTAGTGATATAGGGACCTAACATCCCATGTGCGTGGATGATTTGAGTTGTACATGTGTAGAATGTGTACGATCATCCTGTTGATGACCTCTCTCTGACCATCAGTTTTGGGATGGAACGTCGTGGACTTGGTGAGCCTGGTGTCGAACATTGACCAGATGATGGACCAAAATGTATTGAGGAACCCACTATCCCGATTTGAGATGATAGATTGTGGGATCCCAAAGTGTACCCATACTCATTCAGAGAAGATTTTAGTAGTGGTGTATGTTGTGATATTCTTCTTGCAGGCCACCATAATGGCCATCTTTGAGAATATGTCGACGACCACATAAATACAGTCATTGCTTCTTGATGGTCAGTTTGGAAATGGTGCAATTAGTGCAAGATCTTATGTACTTCCCTACATCTTGTCGAAGGTTGAGCTAATTGAAATACTTCTGCAATACTGGCACTATTTTCCCAACCCTGAAATGCCCAACGACCTGATTATAGTGTTCTTACCAAATCATCTTGGCACGCTCGCTTGAAGGAACTCAAATTTTCCCCAGGTAACATAACAGTTCATTCTGGAGGTGAAAATTTGGAACTTGGTTACCCTCCAAGAGCATCTTGTATGTGTGGTTGAATTCTAGATCGCTCTTGTAGAGAAGCAGCCAATCAGAAGTCTCGTGCCCAAAATATTTGAGCATGCTGGTTAGCGCCACAATCAGTGGTCGACTGAGGCAGTCTAAAACATTATTGGTGTATCCCTTCTTGTACTTGATGTTCAAATGAAATTGTTGTAGATATGTGGACCACTTATGATGGTGATCGTTCTATAACTTCCCTTGTGTCTATATCAACTGCAGGGGTTGGTGGTCTATGTGGATGATTGTTTCCTTCCCCAAAATGTAATGCTTCCATTGTCGACAAGTCTACAAAATTTAATACATATCTTTGTTCAAAGAAGATTTTAGCAGTAGCTTATGTTTTAATATTCTTCTTGCAGACCACCATAATGGCCATCTTTGAGAATCTTTCAATGACCATGAATATACAAGTGTTGCCATGCTTAGTAGAACGAAGGCCCGACATATAATCCATGGAAGTGGATTCCCAAGGTTGACTAAGGGTAGCCAACAGAGTATGGAGGCCCTTCTTCTTGATGGTAGGACCTGGTTTGCCCTAATAAGGGTAAGGGTGTTTACTTGATTCATTGACCATGTAGGACTCCTTACATCAGTGAAACTGGTTGTTCCATTAATCAAATAATTTATGAACACGTCACTGACCTTAGGCATGGTAGATCTCACTCCTATGCCTTAGTAGAGCATGCTGAAAAGACAAACCATCACATTTTCATTGAATATTCTAAGGTGATTGTGAGGGTTGACCATTTCCGCCACCATAAGTTAAGGTAAGCCTTAGAAATTCAAACGAGACCGATAAGCCTTAACAGGGATGATGGGTGGAGTGTTAGCAGATGTTGGATTCCTACCCTTCACTCTTGTTGATTCTTCTTGCTTGATTTTCCCTCATATCCGTTCACCTCTTCCTAACCCCCCCCACCCCCCCCCACCCCCCTCCCCCTCCCCAACCCTTCTTTTTTATTTGTTTATTTTATTTTATTTTTAAAAATTATGTCATTCTTTCCACTATAATATTTATTGATATTCTTTCTAATGTATCGATATTTCAAGTAACTAGAATTTATCTTATTAAAGTTTCTTATTAAGTTAAAATAAATATTAATAAGTATAATTATAATAATATATATTAGAATTATATACAACTACTAATTAATTCTTCTTTTTTTAAATTAATATCTTATTTTCCTTTATTTAGTAAAAAAAATTAAAAAGTGAGAAATTAATTAACTAAATAATAATAATAGTAGTAATAAATTCATTTTTTTAATTTCTGATTTTCCTTATTTGAGTCAAACTAGTCATTTTACAACAGCTAGTTGGAGCGTCCCTCTATCTTTATAAACTAATTAACTGATCAGATTTCTCATCTTATCATGATGATGAACCACACTGGCTGGTTCAAAACGTGTCGACAAAATATTCTTGGATGTGATTATCTCCAAAATATTTTTTTATACATTTTATGGATCACAGAAGCAAAATTCCTAAAATATATTTGTCATAAGTAGGATACCTCCAGACTGTGTGAGACAGTGTCTCACTGTGATATGCCATTGGATGCCCCTGTTGAGTAAGAACTGCCCCAATAACATATTCATAGACATCTATCTCGATCTCAAATGGTTGTTGCAAGTCTGCTAATGTGAGCACTGGGGCAGAGCAAAGGAAATGTTTCAACTGTACGAGCGACTTCTGTTGAGATTCAGATCAAAATAGTTTTTCTTTCATTCCTCCCTTGGTCACTTGAATCAAGGGCCAAGTGATATGAGAGATTCCCAACACGACCCTGCGGTAGAAATTAGCAAGACCTAGAAATTTGCAGAGCTCTATTAGAGTGGTTGGGGCTGGCCAATCCCGAATGACTTGGATCTTCGCTGGATCCACATGCACCCCCTACTCATCAATAATGTATCCCAAATACTGAACCTAGGTCATGCCAAAAGTTCAATTCTCCAAATTGGCACACAACTTGTGTTGCTGAAGTGTTTGGAGGGCCTGTAGGATGTGGTGGAGGTGCTCTTCCCATGTTTGGCTGAATATCAGGATGTCATCCAAGTACACTACTATAAATGAGTTGGTGAATGGCCGCCATATGTCGTCCATTATCCTCGTGAAGGTTGTGAGAGCATTCATCAACTTGAAAGCCATAATCAGCCATTCAAACATGCCCTCCTTGGCTTTGAAGGCAATCTTCCACACATCAGAGGGTTTGATTGGTACCTCGTGATACCCAGACTTCAAGTCGATCTTGCTGAGATAATTTTCCCCCTTGAGTTGGTCTAGAAGGTCATCAATCTATGGGATTAGGTACCTATTCCATACAATGGTTTTTTTCAAGTCCTGATAGTCAATATAGAGTCTCCAAGTCTCATTCTTCTTCTACAACAACACGATCAAGCTCCCATAGGTCACTGAACTCCGCTGAATGTGACCTTTCTGCAGCAGCTCCTGAATCTACCTCTTGATTTCATCGTTCTCCATAATAGAGCATCGATATATTGGTCCATTAGGCAGCAGCGCATCTGGGTTCATATCAATGGGGTGCTTAACCTAACAATGCAAAGGCACCTGTGTGGGTGAGGTGAAGATGTCCCCATGCTCCTCCATGACCTTTTCCATTTCTTATTGTCATGTGGAGGAGCATTACCTAGGTCATGGCAATAATATTCTTCTTTCCCTAAGGGCGGATCATCAGGAAAACAAATTTCCTAGTTTTGTAAATGAACTTACTGCATTGTTTTGCAGTAACCAAAGAGATGGCACCAGGTGGTGCTACCTCTGGTAGACTGTACAAATTATTACCCAAAGTAACAATAATAGCACGATGTCGGGACTCAGACACAACATGCCAATTCCAAAATTATGGTTGGCCTAATAATACATCACAAACATCAAGAGGGTCAATGTCACATAATACTTCATCTGTTAAAGGCTTGATGTTGTAGGGAAGGCAGAACTACTGGCTGACGCAGAGATCTTGTCCTTAGTGAAGCCACCCGATGGTGTACGGTTGTGGGTTTTTGTGGTTGCAAATCCCAGCCACTTCACGACCTCTACTGAAATGAGGTTTTTTTCACTCATGTTTTCGACAATTAACTGTAGCGGGGAACCCTTTACCGGCATCTGGAAATGCAAGAGGCGCTCCTCCACCTCTAGATCTTCTGGTTCCTTCTTCTAGATATTTGTTATGGAAACGGTGGTATTAGGCTTCACATCGATAATTTTATTCCCTTTTTCACTCCCATTTTTGGGTTCTAATTCATATTTGGATCATGCATCCAATACAGAAGCCTTCAACTTGGCCACCAATGACTACTTGGCCCAACACTCACTCGTGTTGTGAGTGGAGCTCTTATGGAACTCACACCACTTTCCCATATCCTTCTCTCACTTCATGATGTTGTTTTTTCTTGTGGCTTTGGCGGGTTATCCTAAGCCGCCCCACCTTAGCTTTTTCCTTTGTTGTGTAGTTTGGGGGAACCTTTCCCTTACTTCTGATTCATAGATCCAAAGTCTCTCTTCTTCTGTTTGAACTTCTGCTCAATCTTGGCAGCATATCGGTATGTTGCACCAAGTGAGGAGATGTCAAGGAACTCCATTTCCTCCTGAATGTATATGTACATAAAACTACGGTACTTTAGCACCAAATGCATCTCGAATCTTTGATACCCAATTTTGTGCCAAGGTATGGAACAAATTCGTCGGCCCATGCACATCGTGATGCCTTTGTTGTTGTAGCATATTCCATTGTATGCACTTGTCCTCATATCTCCCCATGGGACAATATTGTTCCTTGATGGTGTCTTAGAAATAATTCCAAGTGGGTTTGTATGAAAACAAAGAGGGTTCCCTCTCATCCTTTGATGCATATTAGGTTTCCCACTAGTCCTTAACATGGGGGGCATGTTTGAGGAGTGCAAAAGTAATCTTTTCCTAGTTGGAAAAGTCATGAACCGAGAAATACCCTTATAATATATTCAACCACCTATCTATGACATCTCCATCTATTTTTCCCTCAAATATGGTAATTTCAAAGTTTACTTGTACATTAAAAGGAGTTTCACCTCCAGAGTGGCTTTGGATGCAGATGTGCCACTAGTGGGTAGTCATTGAAGAATATGGGAAAAGCTATCCATCATCATGTTACTTTGTTTCTCGAGGGCCTCCTTGAGGAATATTTTGATAGGATCTCCTACTCCCTTGTCTTTATTTTTATCCCCCATAGGCATTCATCGAGCTTTGCGAGGTTTATCTTGCAAAGGTTCAACCAAATCGAGCCCTAACTCCTTATACCCCTACCTTGTTGGGGACATGCAAAGAAGGATCGAAAAAGAGAAGACCACTCTGATACCACTGATCCGGAATTATGTAGGAATGCAATAAAATACATAAATACACATAAATGCATATATACAGTAGAAATAATACTTAGTTTCATTAATATCACATAACTGAAATATGATTACAGATATAATGGAACTAAACTAGCTAAGGCGCTGGTAGTTTATCTCTGAGAAGAGATGTGGTGGCTACAGGTCTCTTAACTATGTTACAATGAGGCTCAAATTCCTATTTAGTGTTGAGAAACAATGGAAAACCCTAAACATCCAAAAACCTAACCCTAGGAGATGAAACACCAAATTATGGGCCCTGTTGGGGTAAATTGGTACATCAATTTCCCGGGATCGTAACTTTTGCATACGATCTTCATATTACGCACATGATACCTCATTAGAAAGATCTATATGAGGACTAAAACTTCTGATAGTGAATATTATGTTAATGAATCATATATTTGTAGGGGTGATTTTTCCAAAAAAATGTCGTTTAGGGCCTCAAAACAGCTCCAAAAGTTTAGGACCCGAAAAACTGCCAAAAATAGTAATTTGTGCTACAATTAAGAAAATTGAAAAAAATGAAAGAAAAAATGGTAGGGGTCCAAGAGGAATAGGTGGGTGGCCACCAGTATCTACCTGGATCATCTATCCATGAAATTTAATACCATAATAATTTGCATCCACTTTATGGTGGGATATATGAGCATGCATGTACTCATTAACAATATCAACTTCGTCTAAATCATTAGTTGTGGTTGGATTCACTAATTTACATCTCAATTTACATTCATCATGCACATTTTTTTTGTCACAGTGGGATTCAACATCATCTTCACCATCCATGTTACAGTGGATTCCTTGAGCATTTATATGCTCTTTCTTTGCTTAATACACAGAGACTTTTACTTCACTCTCTGCATCTTTACAGCATCATCTTCATCCACATGCATGTCTTCATAATGGGTTTCACTTTTGTAGTCTTTACGAGCATAATTAACTTTCAAGTGGGATTCTCCAAGCTTTGTTTTCCTCCTAGAGTCTTTCTCATATGCTCTTAGATCTCTTGTTGACTTCTCTATTCATTCTTAAACAGATCGTAACACAACTTGATATTGCATGCCACTCCCTCTTGTACCAAATTATTCTTCTAGTATCTTCCACACTTCCTTAGAATATGTAGATTTTTCTAGCTCGCACATAAACTTCTCATCAAATGTAATTTTCAAAACCTTGTTAAACCTATATACACCCCCTTTTAATAAATAATACTGTTGGGGTTCCCATGTTGTGGCCAGGTTGGCAAGACCAAAAGATGAGACAACATCAAACCACTTTCAGACCTCATGATCTAGCCCTCCTGGGTTCAGAGAGGGATCTCTCTATGTTAAATCAAAGGTGAATGTCTTTGAAGTTCAAGTGTTGAAGATGTTAGGCTAGTTATAAGGCCCGGGGTTTGTTTGTTTGATTATTTTTTTGGTTGCTGGTTATCAGGAAAGAAGGATTCAGTGTAAGACCAAGATGAGCAAAGAGGGATGAGGCAGAGGTGAAATGTTCCAGGAAATATTCAAAACCATTGGGAAATGGAGTCAGGAAAGGATTTGATTGCTAATCAATAGGCAGGCTTTCAATTGGGCTATTCATCTAAAACATAGGATCTTAAAGATGATTGTGTGATATGGGAAAGTAGGAGGTGAGGAGATAACACAGATTCAGAGCTCAAAGTTAAATACTAGCTGGTCGTACAAGGATCCTATTGGACAGGGCTAACTCTAATCCCCAGTGTTCACAAATCTTCCAACTAAATCTATAACAAGAAACATCTAAGAACTGAATTCATTTAATTCATACATCAGAGAGCAGGAAATAACATCCACTACACTGGTTAAACCAACTGAAATCATTTCTTAGATAATACATTCAAAAGAGAAACATTAATGGCAAGGAGAGCAGAAACATAGGGTACCTAACAAGGGTAAATCCTATGCCAATATTCTGATGTGAGCCAATAGAAACGAAATGAAATGAATTAAACACAGAGATAGGAAACATCACCGCTGCTTCAGATCAGGATCCAAAGAAATGTGCTTGTCATATTAAATAGCAATACCAATCAAGTACAACATTGCCAATAGCTGAATACTCAGTCTGAAAACATTTCCTTCAACCTATCTTACAACTTTTCACAGAGACTGTGTCTCAAAAGAAACTACTTACAGTTCTCTGATAACTGATCAACAACCTTTACAATGAGTTTCTTCATGAATTTATAGCTCCAGAGGAGTAGAGGAGGTAGGTGAAGAACTAAATGCAGTATTAAACTTCTGAAAAGAAAGAGGGCCAAAGCCCATTCTGTATAAATCCGGTGCATTAATCTCTGGTGTTCTTTGGGTGAACGAATGATCTTCTTCAGTCTCCAGACTACTCTAATATAACTCTGATGTACTCTGACTGCAGTATTTTGTGGTGCTATTGGTGAATAAACAAAAGATAAATGAATGATAAATAAGTCTGCCATACTGATGAAATAAATGCTCTGATAGTATTGGGGCTGTTCCAAGGCAGAAAATCTCTCCAGAACACGGCATAGATCGAACACTGTATGGGCACTTTGTCCTTTATGGGGGAAAAACATTTTGCTATTGTAGAAAACCTTGATATGCATTGATTTCTACTTGTTGTACCTTCTGCGTGATCCACGGGATCACTGATATGATGCTTTGCCATCTAAACTCTGAACATAAGGCTTAGATGTCTTCATTTGCATGCTTTAAGCTCCCTGCTGCTCCATTTATACTTCTAACTATGAAATTTGTGTGTTAATGGCGCCGGAAAGATTTGCAGAGTTTGAACTTTGCTCTTTAATGCAAGTCCTGTCAGCCACCTTCCCAGGCTATCCTTTATTATCTCGGCCTTTGGAAGTGGTCTTTTCCTGCGTTTGTGTCACTGTGACAAAGATAATAAGCTATGGCGATTTCCTGTCCACCTACAACCCTGCAGAACACGAAATTGTTAAGAAAACAATGAATGGGGTGGTGGATGTAGTGGATGACTGTGAGGACGATAGAGAAAAGGTGGAAAATGCTATGGAATGGTGGAGAACAGAGATGGCGCAAGGTTGGCGGAATGCGGAACAATTATACGTGAAAACCTTATAAATATCGACCTTTGAATGAATTTATGCAATGGGATGGCGGAGGTACCGTGGATACATGTGGAGGTGACGTGGCGGGACCGGGCAACGACAGAAAAGTCAACAGTGGGAAGACAATCTGGACCGTCGGATCTGAGAGGAGATCAACGGTTGAACACGCGGCAGAGGACGACGAATGGGGGGCCAGGGGTACGGAGACTATGGGTTAAATCCCACGCGACTTCGTTGAGCGATGACCGTTGGATGGGCAAGGGCAGATCTGACGGTTGACATGAATATCGCTGCGCGTCCTGTGCCAAAAGATAACGTGTGATGGGCAAGCAGTTTTGGAATCGTACAGGAGCCATGTGTCGAACGCAGTATGGAATCGTTGGGCAATGGGAGAATACCGCCTACCGCCCAAAGGCGGTGCGATAGATACCAGGTGGTTTTGAAATAGTACGTTGCGGGGAACACCGGCGGGTAAACTCTGAACCGTCAGATTTGCGTGCAAACGAACGGCGATGGCGCGATCGGGGGTTTGAACGGGGAAACACGAACGTCGCGGGTTTAAACGATCATCGTCCGATCTATATGGATCAACAGTTGAGAAAAAACCTGATAAACATATGGGACAAGCGCCTTCGGGGCTGGCACTCGGTCACAGTGTTGGGTTCTGTGGGAGGAAAAGGTGCGGGGGCTAGGCCGGAAGGGGCTAGGCCCGAACTATGAAGAAAATATAATTTTTGGCTCGTTTTAAAGCATTTTAAGACCAACCAAGGGTAACGATAGGGGAACGAGGGGGATCTAGGCATAAAAAAAGGGAGTAGGGATGTTTTAGAGGGGATTCCAGGGATGTAAAGGGGGAATTAGGGGGAGGAAAGGGGACTTCGAGGAAAGGAACAAAGGGGTGAAAATGAAGCAATTTGCAAGGGTATAACGGGTAGAAATAAAGCCTTTTGGAGCATAATTATTTATCAGCAAGGCTTATTGACTCAGATTAGCAGAGGGAAATCGACACAAGGCAGGGGACATGAAAAGGCTGCAAAGATGATGTGTTTTCAAGGGAAATGCATTCCTTGTAGGCTTAAAAACAAAGTAGCCCCTTGCTTGCTTTGTCAAGGAAATTATAAGGGGCTAACAGTGGCTCCACATGGGGATGGCTTCTTCTTGAAGGAGTCAAGAATTCAAAGAGTAGATCTTTGGTGTAGGCCAGGTGCCTCCTGCTTTACACATCCCTTTTTCCCTCGGCTCAGCTACCACAATATGAAGACATTACATCAGTAGAAAAACATTCCCAACAAACTACCTACCCACACTACAATCCTAACATTTTTTCTTCTTTTAGGGTGCATTTGAGCTAGTAGACCCTTTACATCCTTTATTTTTGCAAACAGAAAACAAACCTATTCTAAATCTACCCTTATTGCTCCATGAGACCTGATTAGACTGTTGGTCTCATATGTTTCTCTACCTTATCTAATATCTGTTGGGATTAAATTGTCTAGCAGATTTCTTCTCTATATTCTACGACAGAAATTGAAAAACAGTCAAGCCAGGATTAGACTGTCTGACTTGTTGTGGATCCAAGGCATAAAGACAGTTGCACATGGACAAAATTTGCAGAAAACTTGAAAACAAAACTGTGAAGGCTTGGGGTCTGAAACTTTTAAATATCCTTCTTTTCTTTTTGTGACTCAATTTTGAGCATATTAGAGTTACTTCTTTCTTCCTTTCAGCTCTGGTTTTGGGCATGTTAGAGCTGAATCTTTTTTCTTTGCTAGTCCAGATTTTGAGCATGTTAGGACCAGTTGTCTTTACTTTCTTTGGCTCAGGTTTTGATCATATTACAGCCAATATTTTTCACTTCTGAGGTTCATTTTCTGAGCATGTCTGAACCTCTCCTTTCCTCTATTTTTTGAAACATTTTCTCTTTTTCCTGGAAACAAAAACTGCAATGGTATGTACAATGGAAATGGAAACTGGAAATGGTGAATCAACATAAGTAGTGTTTGAGCATCCTGCCATTGACAGGACCCCCAAACAACTCTGTACCATCTAATTCTTGTAGGAAGAAGGCATTTGGATCCACGGTGGCCTGGATGATGTATGGACCTTGCCAAAAACTGTCAAACTTGCTGTGCTTTCCTTTATCCTCTCTTCTTGAGTCCCACTTCAGAACTTTATCTCCAATTTTGAAATCAGCAGCTTTGGTTCTTCTATCAAACAATTTATTTATACTCTCCAGAATCTTCACTGCTCTGTTGTAGACCTCTTCCCTTGTTTGCTGAAGATTAATTGTCTGGTTTATTCTCCTCACCATACTTTCTTCCTCTGTTTGAGTCTCTTGGACCAGCTTAATCACCGGTACCCCAAGGCTGGTAGGAAATACTGCTTCTGTACCATAGACAAGCTGAAATGGTGACATGCCAATGGACTTCTTTGTTGTAAGCCTTTCAGCCCACAAAGCATGTACTAGCTTGTTATGCCATGACTTTTTGTTCTCTTCCAGCAAATTTGTGATGATGATCACCAGGATTTTTTTTGATGATTCAGCTAATCCATTACCTTGAGGGTAATAGTCAATCGAATGACCAAGTTCTATTTGATACCTGTGACAAAAATCAACCATTTTTTTGGATCCGAAAGCAGTAGCATTATCAATGATTATTTTCCTTGGGCAGCCAAACCGAGAGAGGATGTGACCTTCTAGGAAACTAACGATGACTGAATCTGTGGCATTCCTAGTGGGTATGGCCTCTATCCACTTAGTGAAGTAATCTGTGGCTGTTAGGATCCATTTGTGTTGTGCAGAAGAAGCAGGGTGAATTTCCCCTATGAAATCTAGGCCCCATTGCAGAAAGGGACCTTCGACAGTGATGGGTTGTAGAGGTAAGGGAAGGAGTTTTCTTTTGCCTTCAAAAATCTGACATTTGTGATAGGCAATTATCATCTTCTGGACATCTTTGAAGAGAATTTTTTTTGCAGTGGCTTTCCAGCTCAGGTGGCCTCCACATTCTCCAGCATGGAATTCTTGTTTAATCCCCTCTTCCTCGTTCTCAGGCAAATATTTAAGCAATAGGCCATTTGGGTTCTTCCAGTATAAGCATTTATTCAATATGCAATAGCTCCTGGCTTTTAGTTTTATGAATCTGGCCTTAGTATTTGACAGTTCAGGTGGGGCATTGAGGTGTGTAAGCACATACAAAACTTCAGAATACCAAGGAGAGCTCTGAAATTTTTCCTCAACAGTGGGATCATGCAATTCTTGTTGCTCATCCAAGGCATTTACCATGTTAATGACTAGAGATTGTAAGTTTGATTCAGCCATTAGTCGAGCTAACCCCTGACCTTTAATCAGCTTGGCAGGTTTTATCTCAAGGTCATATTCTAAAATCATAGCAATCCATTTGCCCCTCTTTCCATCAGGATCTTGGGACAATATATATTTGACTATGATTTTGGGCACATAAGCTATGGTGTGAGAATTCAATATGTACACCCTGAAGTCTTTCAAGGCCTTAATTAGAGCATAGGCCTATTTTTCCATTATGTTGTATTTCAAGGGTGCATCCCTTAGTGCTTTGCCGAAAAAGGAAATTGGCTGTTCCATTCCCTCTGTGTTTTTCTGCAGCAAGACTGCAGCTATTGTATGCTCAGAGGCAAATGAAAATATCAGTAAGTCTTTAGAGAAATATGGGCTTATCAGAACAGGAGCTTGGGTGAGTGCAAGTTTTACTGATTCAAAATATTGTTTAGCTCCAACAGTCCATCTAACTCCTTCAACTTTCTTCAGCATGTTAGTCATATTTCTAAGGTGTTCAACCAGGTTGGGGATAAATCTCCTAAGGAAGTTGATTTTCCCAATGAAGGACTGTAACTCTTTGATGTTTCTTGGGTGTGTGATTTGTAGTATTCCCTCAACTCTTTGTGGGTCTATCCTAATTCCCTTTTCGGATATAATGTGGCCAAGAAGCTTTCCTTCTTGCATCCCAAATACAGTCTTTTTAGGATTCAGTGATAGACCAAACCTTCTACATTTTTCAAACACTTTTCTCAGATGTTTCAGGTGTTATTCTTCAGTCTTAGAATAGACTGTTATATCATCCAAGCAAATAACAATGAAGTGCCCTATCTCATCTGAAAAATCTATATCCATCGATCTTTGGAAGGTTGCACTAGCGTTCATCAGTCCAAAGGGAATTTTTACATACATTAAGGTGCCCCATGGAGTGGTAAAGGCTGTTTTGAGATGGTCTTCTGGGATTACTAAGGCTTGATTGTAACCTGAGAAACCATCTAGCAAGGAGATTCTCTTAGAGCCTACTACCCTCTGAAGAATGTGTTCCATTTTTGGCAAAGGGTAGTTGTCTTTGAGAGAGGCTCTATTGAGATTTCTGAAGTCTATACACAGCCTGATTTCCCCTGTTTTCTTTCTCACAGCCACTAAGTTTGATACCCAATCATAGAACCTCACAGGCACAATTATACCTACTTCATACATCTTCTTAACCTCTTTCTCTACTGCAGGCAATTGTTTTGGGTTTATCCTACGAATTTTTTGTCTAAAGGGCTTCTGATTTTCTTTCAAGGGTATTTTGTGTTGAATGATGTTTGTGTCATAGGCCTTTAAGTCTTCATAACTCCAGGAAAACACATCAATGAATATCTTGAAAAGGTCAATGTATTTTTTCTTCATGTCTGCAGGTAAAGACTTAGCCAGTTTAATCATTTTTGGCTTATCTTCAGTGCCTATGTTGCATTCTTCCACGTCAGATTCTACATGTTCTATAGTGGGCTTTTTTGCCACGTCATCAAAGTCAAAGAGGTCCTCTAAGGGTGCCAGGCCTCTGGGAATATTCTTATCTTTGACCTGCAGCACCTCCACTTCTTCGCTATCTGCGTTTTCACATTTTCCGGTTGGACTTCCAATTTCTTCGTTCAGGGCATTTATTTCTATATTATAGGGTGGGGTTTCTTCGTTAGAGGATTATTCACTGAGGCAGCTGTTCTCAGATTTGGAGTCTAAATCGGAAAATTCAAACTCATTTATGCCTATCAGGAAATCTTCGATCTATTTATCACCTTCAAAAACTTGCCAATATTTTTTGTTGTCTGGCACTGCAGGTCTGAATTTAGTCTGAATGATGATATGTTGATTGATTGGAGTCTGGGGGTAGGAACTAGCTAGGCAAGCTAGTCCATTTGCAATGACATTTTGAACCCTGGGAACAAACACTAATTCGTATTCAACAAACGTTTTTAGTAGATCCATAGTGTCATTCCTATAAGCTCTCAATCTAGGATGTTTTGCTGTGTATTCACCATTCACCTCTTTGATAATCAGCTCAAAGTCCCCATGCACAGTTATCCTACAGGCTCCTAATTTTCTCAATAGGTTTAAGCCTAGGATAAGGGCCTCGTATTCGACAACGTTGTTTGTACATTTGAAGTGCAGGTTGCAGCATGGCTCTCGTCATAATCACTCTCTGTGTTGTGTATCCACACTCCTGCCCCAGCAGTTCTTCTTGTGAAGGACCCATCGAAACTCATTTTCCACAAGGATTCATTCTCGTTTTTATTATCATCTCTTTCCCCACAGCTGGGTTCGCCATTATGTCGCGTTATAGGGTCTGCACTAAGCTGTGGGCTGTTTAGTTTTTTGTTATGGATGTGGGAGTCAGAGAGGTGACTAGTTGGTTGATTGCATTCTGTTTCTGGTTCACTTTGCGTTATTGTTTCAGTGCACTGTTCAAGGTTTTCTACGTCTTCATCTTCCGAGTCTATGGTAGCCATTATGTTAAAATCCATTGGCTCTGTTTTATCCTGTGTACCTTTGCTTGTATCTATGTTTTTAGATTCCAGTTCCCCCAAAGATTCATCATTACAGAAGATAAAGTAATCCAGGTCTGTATGTATAGAGTATAGAGGAGAATTTTTAGGATTTTGAGGGCTACTAACCAGGAATTTCATTTGTGCTTCCCTCTAAAGTCTTCTAAGTTGGCCAAAGATTGGGATTGTGGCATAAGCCCCATCCATCTACATTGTTCCTTGCAGCTTGGCTCCCCATGATCTTGATAATAGCATGCCATATTTGGGTGGCACATCTGCCACCACAACATCCATGACCATACACTTAGCAGGAATCTAAGTAAGGCTCACACATAGATCTTTGATCAGGCCAAGACACTTTACTCTACTAGAGTCAAATGAATATAGGTCCTTATAGGGATGGGTTATCTCTAGGCCTAACCTTTCCATCACTACTTTCGACATCAGGTTGTGCGATGCCCCAAAATCATGCATTGCATTATGGAGAATCTTATCATGGATATTAAGACTAATATAAAAAGGGGGTACTACCCTTTCCTGAAACTTTCCTTCTATCTTTGGACCAAACAGAAGGGTAGGTTGATCATCACTCAGATTTACAGTGTCACTATTCTCACATAAATTTAATGCTTTCAAAATTTGGCCTTTATATACATCCTGAGTGGCCAGCTCAGAGAGTGGGACAGATATTTTAATTTTTGCAATCTCACTGTCCAAATTGAAAGTGGACTGACTCTTTGGAATGTTCAACTCTGTTTTTTTAGCCACTGCCTTAGTGGCTGAATCAGTGTGTTGATTCTCGTTATGTACAGTGTTTGTGATAGTTTTATCAAGAGCACTAACCGCAGTGCTAGTGCTGCTAGCTGGTTTACCTTGTGTATCAGTGTTTTGGTTGTCCTTTTCTCGTGTCTTTCTAGAACTCTCAGCGGCTG
Source organism: Pinus albicaulis (assembly GCA_034641835.2). Taxonomy (NCBI): domain Eukaryota; kingdom Viridiplantae; phylum Streptophyta; class Pinopsida; order Pinales; family Pinaceae; genus Pinus; species Pinus albicaulis. The sequence goes on from JAXQQM020084611.1 coordinate 345,279, forward strand.
ATTTGTTACTTTCAGCAGTTGCTTTAGAATTTTTTTCAGGTCCTTTCTTGATGGTGACCTCAGAAGTCTTTGGTTTGGGAGTTTCTTGTCTCTTTTTGCTTCTAAGTTCATATTTTTCTCTAACCTACATCATGGCATTTTCAAACCCTAACCTGTAATCTTCAGATTCCAACCATTCCTCCTCCCAACCAGAGGGTGAGGGTTGCTCTTCTTCTGAGTAACAGTTATGGATTGAATCCTCTGTTTCAAACATGTTTATCATGTTTCCCTCAGACTCTTCTATGATTCCCCCCTCTTCATCAAGAAAATTCTCTTGGAATGGGGGAATAACTTGTTGATCTGATTCTCTTTGTCTGTTGGGAGTGTTATTGTTCCTTCTAAAGTTTTGGTTCTAGTTATGGTTTTGATTTATGTTTTGGTTACTAACTGTGACAACCATCTTTTCCATCATTTGATGTAGCCTTTCCACATTTTTTAGAAAATTTATCATAATTTGGGTCAGATGTGGAAGCTACATTATCGTCTCTATATGTTACCCTCTTCTCAGATCTCAGTCTTACTCTTTTCTCAATCAGATTTGCCTCTATGTTCACCGCTCCTTTCTGCATGTCCTCCAATGTGTTGTACTCTTTATCCCTAAGTTCATAGGCCATGTCGGCATCAAAGCCGCGGGGTATTTTTCCATAGCCATGCCTTGTGGAGGTTTCATATGTGGAGGGAGGGCATTGTAAATGTTGTTAAATCTTGTTGTGTAATCATGGACACTCTCTCCTACGTTTCTTTTGAGGCTCATGTATTTTGCTAAGATTTGGTGAGGTTTGGCCTTAGTTTCCCATTTGTTTATGAGAGTCTGATATAAGGCTGGAAGATCATTGATGCTACCCGGAGGTAGGCCTTTAAACCATTTCTTCACATCACCCCCTAAGCTCTGGGCAAAGATTCTCATTTTGACTATATCATCATCTATTTCCATATAGTCAAAAGAATCTTCCATCTTATCTACATGATGCTGGGCTGTGATGGAATCTTTTGCAGTGAAGTGTGGGATCTTTGACTGATAATCGTTGGGTAAGGGTACTAGAGGCTGAGGTAAAACCAGAGGTGCATACCAGGCTACCATGATGATGTTTTGATGAGGTAAAGGATTGACTTGAGCAGCTGGTATATGGATGATAGGGATATTATGACCAGCAGTGGACTGATGAGCAGATCTAGGATGACTGAGCCCCAAGTTTTGTATGAAATGTATATCAGGAGGTGTAGAAGGAGGGGTATGTCTATTTCCAAGGTGTCTACCACTTTGGGGTGGTGAACCAGGAAGCTCAGGGTCTGGGTGGTCTAAGTTACTGAATGACCTAGTTCTAAGTAATATGTTAGATAGATCTAGGTCAAGGTGAAAGTGTGATAGAGCTGTAATATCTTCTGGTGCAGAGTTAGCTCTATGGATGTGATTGGAAATAGTTGGTTGCTTATGTGTGTGAGATCCTTTGAGGATGCTCTCAGGATTGTCAACTATTTCAGGTGGGTCTGGGTTAGGGTAAGCTCTTGTATGAATGGTCCTAGAAGCCAGAATGTTGTTTTCTGACCAAGTAGCTTAACCCTACTTGTTACTTCTACTGTGGTTGATGTTGTTATGAAGGCTGGTCTCCCAGTGGAGTCTTATGTGAAACCAAGACAATCAGCAGGCCTACTGATCACCAGTGGAGTCTTTAAAACGTTTAGGGAATATGGAGTCGCCAGGTGGAAGGTTTAGGATGTTTTTGGAGGGTACACTGTCCACCACAGTGCTTGTGAGATATCCCTTTTCAAGGATATCTTCCACACACAGCAAACTCTACCCAAAGATCGACTGGGGGGCATTTACTAGATATGTCACCTCTGAAAGAGTATGAGATCTGGAGGCTACCTGGCCCTTTCTAGACTCTGTCCAAGAGTATGGGAGAACACAACAAATGGTATAGAGGTTGATGTGTGAATAGGAGTGTTTAATTACCAACCTAACCAGAGATTGTAGGTTTTCTGAGGCTTATGATATAGTAAGGTGAGGAAAACTCAGAAACTTCCCCAGTGGAGTCGCCATTATGTTGGGGTTCCCATGTTGTGGCCAGGTTGGCAAGACCAAAAGATGAGACAACATAAAACCGCTTTTAGACCTCGGGATCTAGCCCTCTTGGGTCCAGAGAGGGATCTCTCTATGTTAAATCAAAGGTGAATGTCTTTGAAGTTCAAGTGTTGAAGATGTTAGGCTAGTTATAAGGCAAGGGGTTTGTTTGTTTGATTATTTGTTTGGTTGCCGTTTATCAGGAAAGAAGGATTCAATGTAAGAATAGGATGAGAAAAGAGGGATTAGTCAGAGGTGAAATGTTCCAGGAAATATTCAAAACCATTGGGCAATGGAGTCAGGAAAGGATTTTCTTGCTAATCAATAGGCATGCTTTCAATTGGGCTAGTCATCTAAAACATAGGATCTTAAAGATGATTGTGTGATATGGGAAAGTAGGAGGTGAGGAGATAACACAGATTCAGAGCTCAAAGTTAAATACTAGCTGGTCGTACAAGGATCCTATTGGACAGGGCTAACTCTAATCCCCAGTGTTCCCAAATCTTCCAACTAAATCTATAACAAGAAACATCTAAGAACTGAATTCATTTAATTCATACATCAGAGAGCAGGAAATAAAATCCACTACACTAGTTAAACCAACTGAAATCATTTCTTAGATAATACATTCAGAAGAGAAACATTAATGGCAAGGAGAGCAGAAACATAGGGTACCTAACAAGGGTAAATCCTATGCCAATATTCTGATGCGAGCCAATAGAAACGAAATGAAATGAATTAAACACAGAGATAGGAAACATCACCGCTGCTTCAGATCAGGATCCAAAGAAATGTGCTTGTCATATTAAATAGAAATACTAGTCAAGTAAAACATTGCCAATAGCTGAATACTTAGTCTGAAAACATTTCCTTCAACCTATCTTACAACTTTACAGAGAGACTGTGTCTGAAAAGAAACTACTTGCAGTTCTCTGATAATAGATCAACAACCTTTACAATTAGTTTCTTCATGAATTTATAGCTCTGGAGGAACAGAGGAGGTAGGTGAAGAACTAAATGCAGTATTAAACTTCTGAAAAGAAAGAGGGTCGAAGCCCATTCTGTATAAATCCGGTGCATTAATCTCCGGTGTTCTTTGGGTGAACGAATGATCTTCTTCAGTCTCCAGACTACTCTGATATAACTCTGATGTACTCTGACTGCAGTACTGTGTGGTGGTATTGGTGAATAAAAAAAATATAAATGAATGATAAGTAAGTCTGCCATACTGATGAAATAAATGCTCTAATAGTACTGGGGTTGTTTCAGGGTAGAAAATCTTTCCAGAACACAGCATAGATTGAACACTGTATGGGCGCTTTGTCCTTTATGGGGGAAAAAAATTCTGCTGCTGTAGAAAACCCTGATATGCATTGATTTCTGCTTGTTGTACCTTCTGTTTGATCCACAGTATCACTGATCTGATGCTTTGCCATCTAAACTCTGAACATAAGGCTTAGATGTATTCATTTGCGTGCTTTAAGCTCCCTGCTGCTCCATTTATACCTCTGATTGTGAAATCTGTGTGTTAATGGCACTGGAAATATTTGCAGAGTTTGAACTTTTCTCTTTAATGCAAGTCCTATCAGCCACCTTCCCGGGCTATCCTTTATTATCGGCCTTTGGAAGTGGTCTTTTCCTGCTTTTATGTCACTGTGACAGAGATAATAAGCTATGGAAATTTCCTGTCCACCTGCAACCCTGCAGAACATGAAACTGTTAAGAAAACAATGAATGGGGTGGTGGATGCAGTGGATGACTGTGAGGACGATAGAGAAAAGGTGGAAAATGCTATGGAATGGTGGAGAACAAAGATGGCGCAAGGTTGGCGGAATGCGGAACAATTATACATGAAAACCTTATAAATATCGACCTTTCAATGAATTTATGCAATGGGATGGCGGAGGTATGGTGGATACACGTGGAGGTGACGTGGCAGGACCGAGCGATGATGGAAAAGTCAACAGCGGGAATACAATCTGGACCGTCGGATCTGAGAGGAGATCGACGGTTGAACACGGGACGGAGGACGACGAATGGGCGGCCAGGGGTACGGAGACTAAGGGTTAAATGCCGCGCGACTTCTTTGAGTGCTTACTGTTGGATGGGCAAGGGCAGATCTGACGGTTGACATGAATATCGTTGCGCGTCCTGTGCCAAAAGATAACATGCGATGGGCAAGCGGTTTTTGAATCGTACAAGAGCCATGTGTCGAACGCTGTATGGAATCGCTGGGCAATGGGAGAATACTGCCTACCTCCCAAAGGCAGTGCGATAGATACCGGGTGGTTTTGAAATGGTGCGCTGCGGGGACCACTGGCGGGTAAACTCCGAACCTCATATTTGCGTGCAAACGAACGGCGATGGCGCAATCGGGGGTTTGAACGGGGAAACACGAATGCCGCGGGTTTAAATGATCATCGTCCGATCTATATGGATCAACGGTTGAGAAAGCACCTGATAAACATATGGGACAAGTGCCTTTGGGGCTGGCGTGCGGTCACGGCGCTAGGTTCTGTGGGAGGAAAAGGTGCGGGGGCTAGGCCGGAAGGGGCTAGGCCCAGACTATGAATAAAATATAATTTTTGGCTCATTTTAAAGCATTTTAAGGCCAGCCAAGGGTAACGATAGGGGAACAAGGGGGATCTAGGCATAAACAAAGGGATTAGGGATGTTTTAGAGGGGATTTCTGGGATGGAAAGGGGGAATTAAGGGGAGGAAAGGGGACTTCGAGGAAAGGAACAAAGGGGTGAAAATGAAGCAATTTGCAAGGGTATAACGGGTAGAAATAAAGCCTTTTGAATCATAATTATTTATCAGCAAGGTGTATTGACTCAAATCAGCAGAGGGAAACAGACACGAGGCAGGGGACATGAAAAGGCTGCAAGGATGATGTGTTTTCAAGGGAAATGCATTCCTTGCAGGCTGAAAAACAAATTAGCCCCTTGCTTGATTTGTCAAGGAAATTATAAGGGGCTAACAAATACCATTAAAAGAAACACCACCCACCTTTTTATTTAATATAAAAAACACTTTTAAAAACTTTGAAGTGGCCCACATACTCTAATAAAGATATTTCTCAACTTAAAAGAGAAAACCTTTTTTAATATACTTGTTTTTCAAATTTTTAACTTTAAAAGAGCACTAATGGTATTCACCTTTTAACTTTAAAACATATCCTTTAATAAAAATTTGATAAACTTGTAACAAACTTTGGAATAAATTTTTTAAACTTTTCAAACTTAAAACCCTCCGCGACGTCTAAAGCTACGACACTTCGAGAAATTTTCAAATAATTTTTTTTCAAAATTTTGTTTTAAAAACTTTGACTCTTGCCAACATATTCTCTCAACTATATTTTTATTTGATTCAAATAAGTGGCAGTGATTGTCAGCATATGCTTCTCACATACAAAATTACTGAGATGCAACTCTTGGCTCTTTTTGCCTCATAGCTTTGACACTTCTCAAAATGAACCAACCATGTGTATATCTAACCCTAACTTGGTAATTATGGAATAATTCTATCTCCAATTGACTATACTCAACGCCAACTAACTACTCCAAACAAACTCACACTAAATTAGGCTTTTCCAAATATATATTAGACTTGAACTAATTCACACTCTTAATATAGACTGCACTTAACACAACTCATATCTTCATGCATCACATGCACATGAGAGTAATTACAATTTCCAACACTTTAGGTAATAACTAGTGGAACTAATTGAACGCAAGTAGGACCTTATCATTTGAGATCGGCTTATGACACAACATACATAAGTTACAAAAAATGAGCTTAGTGACCATTTTCTAGTAATAAAAAAAAAAATTTCTCAATAATTTCATGCATAATAGTTGTTTATTTAGGCATTGAACTATTCTATCATCATATACTATCTGAGAACTAAAAATAAAATCAGGATTTGTTATGTGACCTAAGTTTGAATAACTTGCATCAAAGATAGGAAGATGATGCATGCAGATCCTGAACTAATCTAGGTGGATATTGGTGGTCACCCGCCTATTCCACCTAGAATTCCAGTCGGTTTCATTATTTTCCTTATTTATAGTATCATTTACTATCTTTAACATTTCTTTGGGTCCTAAACTTCTAGAGCAGTTTTCACCCCCTAAATAGCATTTTTTTGAGGTCTGCAGTAGGCCCATTGCTATAGAAAAGTGTCTGTAACAAATCATGTTGTACTCAAGGATATATTTTTTACAAGGTATCGTACACACCAAATGGAAATAATATGACCAAGTTATGACCCCAGGAAGTTGGCTGCCCAACTAACCCCAACGAGCCCCACAAAGTCTTGGTATTCCATCTCCTAGGGTTACGGTTTTGGTTGTTTAGGGTTTTCCCTTATTGTTCAATAATAAAAAGGCCCTTCAACCTCATTGTAACATAGTTCAGAGGAATGTGTCTGCCACATCTCTTCTCAGAGATAAGCTACCATCGCCTGAGCTAGTTTATTTCAATTCGGTATGTAAGCATATTTTAGTTATTTGATATTAATGAAATGAAGTTTTATTTCTGTTGCACTTATGCTTTTATGTTTATATATGTATTCTAATAAATTCCAACATAAGTTTGGATTAGTGGTATTAGAGCGGTCTTCTCTTTCTCAGTTTTTCTTTGCACATCCCCAACGAGGTCAGGGTGTAAGGAGTTAGGGCTTGTTCTAGTTGAAACTTTGCAAGATTAGCCTCAGAAACCCCAACGACCTTCCATGGAAAAAGAAAAGAAAGATGAGGGACGAGGAGATCCTTTCAAAATATTTCTCGAGGAGACCCTCGAGAAATAGAGGAATGAGATGATGGATAAATTTGTTGAGATCCTTTGAAAGCTACACACATGCAACACATCTTCATCCGGTAGCCATTCTGGAGGTGCCGCGCCTTTTAAGGTACAAGTTAAATTTGACATTCCCATATTTGAAGGCCAGATATATGCAGATGTTGTAGATAAACGGTTAAATATATTGGAAGGATATTTTTTAGTTCATGACTTTTCCAACTGGGAAAATATTACTTTTGCACTCCTAAAAGTCACCCCCCATGTCAAGGACTGGTGGGAAACCTATTGTGAGAAAAAGGACAAGGGGGAACCCTCACTTTTCTTAGCTTCACCCACTTGGAATTCATTCTAAGACGACATCAAGGAACATTATTACCCTATCAGTACCTATCAAAACAATTACATAAAGTGGACCATGCTACGGCAAGGAAGGGACCAAGATGTGTCGGAGTTCACAAACTCTTTTCATGCCCTTCTCATGAAGCTTGGAAATAAGGATTTTGAGCGACATTTGGTATTCAAGTACCATTGATTTTTGCATAAGTACATCCATGATGAAATGAAGTTCCTAGATTTTTGGTTTTTAAACTACTGTGATGATCATTTTGTAATAAGCTTTCTAGATTATCCACAGTATTGAGGAACATGTGTCTTTGCTCAAGATTACAAATCTCCTCCCAAGAATCCCCCCCGTGTAGGGATAGAATTTTGGTTTTTAAACTCCTGTGGTGATCATTCTGTAAGAAGCTTTCTGAATTATCCACAGTATTGAGGAGCATGTGTCGTGTGGCCTATAGATATGTTTTCAATATCAAGCAGAAGTTTAAAAAGAATAAGTGGTACTTCAAATCTGAAAATCAGAAAGCAAGGTAAAGGCACCCCCAAACCATAGAAAAAATGACAAAGCCAAGGCGGGGTGACTCGGGAAAACCATCGAAGCTATAAGCAAAGAAAAACACCATGAAGAAAAATAAGGACAAGAGAAAGTGGTGTGAGTTCCATAAGAGCTCCACTCACAAAATTAGTGAGCTCCGAGCCAAGTAGTCACTAGTGGATGAGCTGAATACTTCTAAATCAGATTCCATCTTTTACTCTAAGTCAAAACTCGATAAGGAGAATGAAAAAGGGAAGAAACTTATTGATGTGGAGCCTAGTGCCACTGTTTCCACCACCAAGATCCAGAAGGATGAGCTAGAAGATCCAGAGGAGGGGGGGCACCTCTTCCACTCACAAATGTGGGTGAAGGGTTTTTCACTGCAATTCATTATCAATAGCGAGAGCCAAAATATTTCCATTTCAGCAGAGGTTGTGAAGCAGCTAGGCCTGGCAACCACAACACACATGTAGTCATACACCATTGGGTGGCTTCACCAAGGATGACATATTTGCGTCATCCAACAATATTGCCTCCCCTATAGCATCAAGCCTTTCATGAATGAGGTATTGTGTGATGTTTCTCCTCTCAGAGTTTTTGATGTATTATTAGGCCAACCATACTTGTGGAAGTGACATGATGTGCATGAATCTAGGCCTCACACTATTATTATTACTTTGGGAAATAATTTCTATAGGATACTTGAGGTAGCACTACGTACTGCCATCTCTTTGATGACTGTGAAGTAATTCAATCAGATCATCTCCCAAACCGGGAAATTTTTTTTCTTTATGATTCTCCCTTAGGGCCATAAGAATATTGTGGACATGGGCTCAAGACATGGCTCCTCCACATGGATAAAATAGATGGACAAGGTTGTGGAGGAGTACAAGGACATTTTCACCTCTCCCACAAAGGTGCCTCTACACTGTCATTTCAGGCCCTATGGGAGCCTGATTAGGTTGGTACAGAAGAAGGACGAGACCTAGAGACTCTGTATTGAATATCTAGCACTCAATAATATCATTTTCCAGAATAGGTATCTGATTGCATGGATTGATGACCTGTTTTAACTGTATAAATTTGAATAATAGCTGAATTATTCACTGAGATTGTCCTGATTACACACTATTTAAGCTTCATGCATAATACATAACCTCTTCTACAATTGATCATCAATTTGTGGAAATAGAAGCAGTCACATGCGCACATTAAAACATAATCAAGCACACATATAACACAGTATGTAATGGGGAAAGCTTACAGCTGAAAACCCCCAAATATCTGTATATTATAATGATAGAGAACATGTAACAATCATAGTACAATACACCTTAGAAGTACTCAGTACTATCTCCAATAGTTACACACAAACTAGCTCAGATCTGAACAAGTCACAGGTTCAAATCTCCTCCACTGTTTGCCTGCCTCTACTGCGCAATCCAAGATGAGAATGAATGAGATCCAAGTTCAAATCCCACTAGCTTATACTACGCAATCCTCATTGGTAATCTCAATCAATGTGTGTGCAAATCCCATGCACAGCTATAGTCACAACTGATAGTAGACTCACCCTTTCACCCACCTCTAACACTGGTCTCCACTGAATTGTTCATGCATTGCAGTTAACTGATGTATTCTATAGTTGATTTATGAGTTAATAATTAGTGAATTAATTAATAATTAATTCACACCACTCATCACTAGTGTATTTTTCAGTTAGACTAAATACAACTAGTTCAACTAAGTTAAATCAGTACAACTCTGGCTGCCCTCATCAGCCTCCATAAATCACTTACATGAGTTCTAACTGAAGTCAACCATGCAATATCTCAACTAACCCCTAGGAATAGTGTAATTCCTTCTGTCAGCTGCATGTGCCACATCCAAGCATCAAACTGAAGTGCTCGAAGAGGATAAGATAATGTTTATAGTCTAAATATTATTAAGGGTTAATAATATTTGACTGTTCTATTTTTAGCTCGGCAGTCTAAAAATAGATTCAGCCCAATGTCTAAAAATAGAGGTCCATCTATTTTTACCAACATGACCAATCATCCATAAATAGCATCCTGCAACTCCTAGACCATGCTCCATATATCTAAAAATAGACATAGTCTAAAAATAGACTTTGCGACAAAAATCACCTGTGTGGGCCCCACCTAGTTTAGGTGATCACTTTCCAACTAGGATCAGGAATGATGTTTCAGGATGCCTCCTTCACTGTTTCTTGTTGCAATCTTCAACACTCCCTCTCAAAAAAAAAGGACTGTCTTTTCATGTGACATGCAACTCCATGCATTCGCCCTGCAACCTTCACAAGCACCATGCAACTCCATGCATTTGCTCTGCAACTCCACTGAAATTGAATAGGCTCCAAACAACTCAATGAGTCTGATGCATCTATCATCAAATTCTTCGACTTCTGCTGGGCCCAATTGCACATGTCATCAGGAACCTTTACTTGTTTAGTGAACTCTTGCACCCATGCATACTCACTTCTTGTCAACTACGTTCGCGATCCAATATCAGGCATCACCCATCACTTTTCTTTACCCATCAATCAAATGATCACCCTCTCTTTACCAGCCAACAAGCACCTCGTAATCGGGTTCAATTCATGAACCACACCATCTCATGAATCCACCCAGGCATCTCATGAATCCACCTTTGAAAATCTTCTCTTGGGATTATTCATACATATCGCCCCACCTCTCACAAATGGTGGATACTATGTCCACCCTCCTAACACATGTGGCCTAATTTCTACGCGCAGGTAGTTTCTTCCACTCCATGATCCTCATCTTGTGGCTGCTCCACATCCCAAGATTCAATATTACCTACATGAAAAACTTGCTCCCTCTCATGCTTCAATTGCATGTCTTTCTTGCACTTCCCAATAGTAGGAAGCTTCGTAGACATCCCATCTACTTCAAGTCTGTAGAGATTCTTTACTCGAATCCCAACCTTCTTGACACATGAGTTCTAGCTGAAGTCAACCATGCAATAGCTCAACTAACCCTTAGGAAAAGCGTATTTCCTTCTGTCAGCTGCATGTGCCACATCCAAGCATCAAACTGAAGTGCTTCAAGAGGATAAGATAATGTTTATAGTCCAAATATTATTAAGGGTTAATAATATTCGACTGTTCTATTTTTAGACTGGCAGTCTAAAAATAGATTCCACCCAATGCTAAAAATAGAGGTCCATCTATTTTTATCAACTTGACCAATCATCCATAAATAGCATCCTGCAACTCATAGACCATGATCCATATGTCTAAAAATAGACATAGTCTAAAAATAGACTTTGCGACAAAAATCACATGTGTGGCCCCCCCACCTAGTTTAGGTGATCACTTTCCAACTAAGGTCAGGAAAGATGTTTCAGGATGCCTCCTTCATTGTTTCTTGTTGCCATCTTCAACATTAACAACTGAAGGGGGCCAAATATTTTAGCAAGATTGACTTGAAGTATAGTTATCACTAGGTAGTAATCGAACCCTTCGATGTATGGAAGTCTACCTTCGAATCTAAGGAGGGCCTTTTTCAAAGGTTGGTCATGCCTTTGAGGTTGAAAAATTCCCCTATAACCTTCAGGAGGTTGATGTATGAGATCTTGCGAACTTTCGCCAGCTCATTCCTAGTGATGTATTTGGATGACATCGTTATCTTCATCCATAGCTGGGAAGAGTACCTCCACCACATTCGACAGGTCCTCCAAACACTATGGCAACACAAGTTGTGTGTCAATTTGGAGAAATGCACTTTGGGCATGACCCAGGTTCAATATCTAGGGTACATCATCGATGAGCAGAGTGTGCATGTGGAACCAACCAAGATATAGGTCATTTGGGATTGGTCAGCCCCAATGACTCAAAGATAGCTCCTCATCTTTCGGGTTCTTTCCAGCTTCTACCACAAGTTCATGTTGGGCTTCTCTCATATCACTTGGCCTTTAAGTCAAGTCACTAAGGGAGGGGAAAAAGAAAATTTCCTTTGGTCTGAATCCCTACAGAAGGTGTTCGTCGAGTTTAAGCCTTGACTTTTCTATGCACCAGTTCTCACATTACTAGACTTGAAACAACCATTTGAGATTAATACACATGCCTCCTACTATGTTAATTGTGCAGTCATTACTCAACAGGGCATCCAATGGCATATCATAGTGATACAATTTCATAGAGAGACCCAAAGTATCCCACCTATAACAAATAGATGTATTCCATTGTGTATACCTACCGACAATGGAAGCATTACATTATGGGTAAGGAAATGGCCATCCATAAAGACCACTGACCCTTGTAGTTCATATGGACACAAGGGAAGTTTTATAATGATCACCATAAAGACTACCTCAGCCGACCACCGGTCATGGCACTGACCATTGTGCTCGACTCTTGCAGGCACAAGATTTTGAGGTGCCTGACTCTTTACAAAATTGATCTAGAATTCGACAAAAAATACCATACGCTCTTGCAATGTAAGAGAGTTCCAAATTATCACCTCCAGGATTCATTGTTATGCCACCTGGGACACCTCTGTGTTTTTGTGGTCGTCGAAAAATTCTCTAAGATGGCCATTCTGGTGGTCTCTAAGAATAATATCATAGTAGAGGCCACTTCTAAACTCTTATTTGAACACATGTGGGTGCTCCTTTGGATCCCAAAATTCATTATCTCAAATCCAGACAGTAGGGTTCTAAGTACATTTTGGCCAAGTCTCTGGTCGATGTTGGATTACCAAGCTTAGTAAGTCCACGACATTCCATCCCCAAACTGATGGCCAAATAGAGGCCACCAACACTATGGTCGTGCATATTATATGCATGTACTACTCGAAGCATCCTCGTACATGGGATGAGAGCCTTCTCTATGTCTAACACAGTGACAACCAAGCTCTCCATATCTCAACTGGCCACAACCCCTTTTAAGTGGGATTGGCATTCTATCCGCTATGCCCCATTGATGTAGCCATACCATTTTCATCTACTTAGGAAGATTCGGCTCATGTCCAATACGAAGTTGAGAGGATAGACAACTTCATTGATCGCATTCAACACGTTCACCAACAGGTCCATGAAATATTGGATAGAACCAATCCTAAGGAAAAAAGCGACATGATTAGCAGCGAGTGCTACACAATTTCCAGGTGGGCGACGAAGTTTGGCTACATTTTTAGAACGAGTGCCTCACTGGACACCACCGCAAGCTTCGCCCGCCCTGATATGAGCCATACACCTACTATAAAATTATATATTATAGATCAATGGAACACATCAAATTATGTGGAAATACAGACACATAAAACAAATAAAACAAGAGAGACGCATATATATGTGGTTCGCCAAACTTGGGCTACGTCCACAAAGAAAAAGTTAGTACTTCCTTTATATTATCCAACAAAATGAAGAGACATAACCTAAAGCATATCCATTTTAATATCCTCTATTGTCTCACGTAGTCCCCCTTTCTCTTTCTAGCTCAGAATACACACACTACACATAGCCCCAATACAATTCACTTATATGAACCGAGGGGTTTCCTTCTAGGGAAAAAACCCTAAATTAAATATAACTTCTACCGTCATATCATCCACCTGTTGGAAATGTTGTCATTGATGGCAAAGGAGATGAAAAAGGAAATATCCATAAGGCAAAAGAGACAGAGAGGTAGCAGTTGAAGCAGAAGCAATACAGAGTTTTATTCATGAATTAGGGGTGTAATACAGGTTGCAGATGAATTATTGAGCATAGACTTTGATTGAAGACTAAAACCCTGTGATAAATGCTTAATATGCTTGGGGATGAGTTGGAACATTGCTTAAAATTGCAGAAGAGGACTGGAGAGGGAGAGCCCGAGAGCTGGAGAGAGGCAGAGAACCTCTTTAGCAACAGAATAGGAGGATAATAGCCATCGAACGGAATATCTGGCTTATTATGAAACTATAAGGGTTTGTTTGAGATCTACCACCTGTATATATACACATATCTGTATAGGAAGAATTGTATATGAGTTCTATATGTATTCTTGATCGAATCATCTGAGGAAATGGTCTCAGTGTAACTGTATATCAGTTGGATAAATCGGGATGGAGAATATTGGTATTTACTGGTGATACTCCTGCGTGAATCTCCCTTAAGTTCTTGTAGAAGCTGGACTGTGTAAATCAAGCTACGAGTCTGCCTGTGTATTTAGAAAGGAAAGGGTATGATAATGTGTAGATATGTACCTTGTCATTTTGGGATAAATTGTCAATGATTGTCCAAACTGTATGTGCCTTGGTCGTATTGAGGTCAGCGCAAGCACTGCCAGTAATTTGAAATAAGGGTTTTGATCGCCTTCTGAGAATTGACGAGAGGTGAATGAGATCTCATGACAAAGTACGCATATAAGAAACATACAACAGAGCCTATAAAAGAGCGGAACTCTGCGTTACCATAAAGAATATATATATATATATATATATATATATATATATATATATATATATATATATATATATATATGTATATATATATATATATATATATATATATATATATATATATATATATATATATATATATATATATATATATATATATATATATATATATGTATATATATATATATATATATATATATATATATATATATGTATATATATATATATATATATATATATATATATATATATATATATATATATATATATATATATTGGAGGCGGAACCATAGTCTTATCAAAGAATATATATATAATTGAAATCATAAAGAATCGGAACCCGGAGTCAACGAATGTGAGGGAGAACGTAACTCGCATTAACTTTGGTTAAACACTGTGGAACCCGCGAGTGGTTTTGGAGAGTGGATTTTCCCAATTCCGCACCGCCTTTCAACGTTAAGTGGTATTCCTGGAGTGTGGAGCGATTCCATACAGGAATCGACGTGTGTCCCAAGCGGTTTTGATTAAAATGAAATTTCGCGCATTAACGATCGACGGAAGACGCCCAACGAAATGAATAAGATCCGTTGATCTGGGCAAAGGCTATCCAACGGTGGGCGATCACAGGACTTGCACGAGGTTTAATAAAGGTGCGTGGACGATAAGTCATGTATGTTGTGGGCATTCGATTGGCGGTTGGTGGCATTGTGGGCCCGGCGGAAATATACGTAATGAAGTTGGGTTATTAATTTAGTACAAGGCCCGACGGAGTATAAAAGAACTTATGTATAACGACGGAGACATATTAACCTGTGTAATGGATTAAATACAATATAATTTAAATATTTATCACCGAGGGTTATATGATAAGGTTGATCGTATATATGTATATGTTCGGCGCCGGGTTATTTGCATTGATATATATTAAGGTTGCGAGTAATTAAAGAACGTAGTGATATATGTATGTCTTGGAGAGCACATTATTAGAGGAGGCATTAAAATAAACCCTTAGATTTATTGATTATTATCTGAGTACCAACCGAGAAAATAGCCAGCCTTACTTAATTGAAATTGCCAGCGTAGAATAAGTGCAGAGAGAGAGATTGCCCAGGTTGGAATATGATTGAGCATGAAAACTTAAATGCAATTATGGAAAAGGAAAAAGAAGAGGAGAGCATGCAGAGATAAACTGAGATTACAGGTTTGACAGGTATACATTCACAGGTGCACACAATTACAGTGAACCAAGGTATGCAGAACAGGTTCTTAACAGCAGCAAGAAAAGACAAATCCAGTAAAGCCAAAATTTGGAAAAGTAGCTGAGTGAAATTGAAATATGTAATTAAAATGTGAAAGGAAATTTTATAATTAATTTTTTATTGTTTGTGATGCAAAGGCAAGTATCCTAAAGAAAAGACAAAAATTCCACTCTAGCATGAAATATTGTACATATTATTATGATTTTAAATTGAGTTGGACAAAGAAATGAGGAGGCAGAAGACCAAGAGATATGACCATTCATTTCGAATTCCTAGAGGAATACAAACAGTCTTGTGATAAATCCTATATAAGATCAATTTGATAAGCTCAAAATGGAGAGAGAGAGAGAAAGAAGATATAGAGAATGCAGAATATAGAAGAATAAAGAAGAGAAGATTAAGAGAAGAAGAGCAGATACAGAACAGAACTGATATCTGGAGTAAATCAGCAAACATTCAGCTTAATAGCTGTCAGTTGTAGCTGACAAAGGTTGAAGCCTCCTGTAGGTTGGTGCCTACAGAAAATTGAAGGGAGTTGGTGCTTCCTTGCAAGTTGTATCTTGAAGAATTGAGGTTGGAGCCTCCTGTAGGTTGGTGCCTGCAGAAAAATAGTGGTGAGAGGGAGTAGGAGCTTGCCTTTGCATCACAACAATAATAAGATGTGGTTTTCTCCCGTTATGGGTTTCCACTTATATCTGGTGTCTCTATGCATGATATTTATGTATTGAATCTGATATGTATCATCTGCTTAATACCTGCAACTCGCATATTAAGTCTACTACTATATTAAACTAATACTTGCTTCTTGCATTCTAAGATTACTTGCACATTAAATTGGATATGAAATGAAGGTGTAAATAGCTTAATGAAAAGTTTTAAAATATCAGGAATGCATTGCTATTGAACCCGATTCACTCCCCACTCTGCACGCTTAATTAAAGGTTCAATAATCGTATTTGAGAGAGGTTCTTGTACAATTCTAACAACTGAAAGGAGATCCTAGGTTCCCAAGATGGCTAGTAAAGAAGGATGCTCAACCAATAAAGTCCCTTTCTTCACTGGTGAAAATTACACTTTCTGGAAAATCAGAATGAGGACATACATAATGTCTCTAGCAATAGAAGTCTGGGCTGTTGTGGAATTAGGATATGCCCCGAAGGCAACTGACACAGAAAAAGAATCAAAACAAGATTTTGTGGCTAATGCTAAAGCCATGAATGCCATCATGAATGGATTGTGTGAAGCAGAGTTTATTAAAGTAATGCACAAAGACATTGCCAAAAAAATATGGGATACTCTTGAAAACATACATGTGAGACCAGTAAAACTGCCAAATTCAAGCATTGAAAGCCTAGTTTGAAAAATTAAAAATGAATGATGATGAAGACACTACTAATTTCTTCCTAAAAGCTGCAGAAATTATTAACAATATGAAAGCTCTTGGAGAAAAAAATGCTAGAAAGCATAATTGTAGAAAATATTCTAAGATCTCTTCCATCTAGGTTTAATCCAGAGGTGTCTACAATAGAAGAAACAGCTGATTGGGAGACCTTGACCATGAACCAGTTACTTGGAAATCTAACAGCCTATGAAATGAGACTCCCACAGAAGAAGCCAAGTACGAGGGAAGAAGCTTTTAAAACATAAAAGAAGAAAGAAGAAGAGGGAGACATATGCTCTTGCTCAGATGAAGAAGAGGCAAAGTTTGTCAAGAAATTGGATATCAAAAGGGTTCTCGTAAATACAAAGGTAAACTCCCCTTCAAATACTTTAACTATGGAAGAGTGGGACACTATGCTGCTAAGTTTCCTCACAAGAAAGAAATAAATCAAGCTCAAGAATCAGAGAAAAACACATCAAAGAACTGGCAGAAAGGAAAGAAATTCAGCAGAAAATCCTTCTATGCTCAACAAGACAGCAATACATCTGAAGACTTAGATGAATCCTCAGGAGAAGAGGTAACCTCTGAATTTTTGCTAATGGCCATAGAAGATCTTGAAGGACTCTTTCTAGAAGAAGAAGAAGAATAAGGTGAAGTAGACCTTGAGGGGGAGCTAGGAAGTGCTCTAGAAGAGATTGATAGACTCAAACTGAAATGCAGAAAACAAAAGGACATTCTCCTAAAATATGTACGAGAAGAACAGAATTCAGAAGTCCTTAAGCAGCTAAAAGTAGAGCTTGAAGAAGCCAAGAAGATAGAGGACATGTTACTTAAGCAAATCAAAGAAAAAACTCAAGAACAAGAAAAGTTAGAAGAAGAAATTCTGTGTCTGAGAAGGAAATTAGAAAGTGCCCAACAGAAAGTTTCTGTATACCCTTCTCAAATGACAAGTTCTGGTAAGTTGAATGAAATCTTGGATGTTCAAAGATCTCCTCTAATAAAAACTGGGATAGGCTATGAAGGAGAATCAAGTAAAGGCAAAGAAAAGGAAAACAAAAATATAATTTTTGTAAAATCAAAGAAGGCTGATGAAGCAGCTCAAATAATTCCTACAAAGGAAGAAACATGTAATGAGAAAGAAAGAGACCAGAAGAAACCTCTAATAACAAATATTGTAACAAATACTAAGACAACAGAGAAAGGATCATATATTCCTGATTATATCAAATTGGAAGCCATCAAAGGAGATTCTTGCCTCCTATGAAGAATGCCACCTATTATGTCTGCCACAAGCTGGGACACATTGCTGCATATTGTCATTCAAGGAGAAATGATTCAAACCAGCAAAAGATGCAAGCATGGAAAAGACAACCTTACATCAGGTATGCAAGTAATTTCTATGGTTATTGTTTTTATTGTAAGGATTATGGCCATAGAATTATTGAATGTAGAAAGTATGGACAAATACTGATGTTCAATACCTCAAGGAGGTTTATGAGTCAAAGCAATTTTGTTCATGCTCACCGCAAAAAACTATAATCAAATGTTGTATATGCAATCAAGTTGGACATATACCTTCCAAATGTCCTCTAAGAAGATGTAGTTCACCACCACACAAAAGATACCAAACAAAAGGGGGCCTCTAGTGGATAAAGAAAGTGAATAAATGTGACTTAGCTCTAACTGCTCAAGACCTGAAAAGCCAGTGGTATTTGGATAGTGGCTACTCAAAACACATGACTGGAGACAGAAGCAAGTTTATAACTTTTGATGAAAAGAAAACTGGTAATGTTACTTTTGGCAATGATAAATCAGGAAAAATCAAGGGAAAGGGCTCAGTTAGTGTAGTTAATGGCAAAGGTAAGGCCCAAGATGTACTATTTGTAGATGGGCTGAAATCAAATTTACTGAGTGTCAGACAAATGTGTGACAAAGGCTGTGAAGTTCTTTTTAGAGCACAAGATTGTGAAGTCAGATCAAGCACAACAGAAAAGACTCTGCTCAAAGGTGTTCGAACATAGAGTAACGTGTACATAGTGAAAGAGGATGATGAAGCCTGCCATCTTAGCAAACTTGAGGAGTCATGGTTATGGCATAGGAGATTGGGACATCTCACCTTCGACCATATCATCGGACTGAGTAAGAAGAAAGCTGTCAGAGATATGCCATAAATAAAAAGGCCTTCAAATACCATATGCAAATATTGTCAATTGGGGAAACAGACTAGCACATCCTTTAAATATAAAGATGAGCTATCAACAAGAAGACCACTCCAGCTTGTGCACATGGATCTGTGTGGACCTGCTAGAACTAAGACACCAAGTGGAGAATCCTACTTCATGCTGATAATAGATGATTTCTCTAGAATGACATGGGTTGCTTTTTTCAAGAACAAATCAGAAGCACTGGAAAAGTTTAAGATGTTCAAAGCATTAGCAGAAACTCAAACTGGATGCAAGCTAAAATGTATCAGATCAGATAGAGGAGGAGAATTCACAGACTATGACTTTGCAGACCTATGTAATGAACATGGAATAAAGCAACAATTTACCATTGCAGGGATACCTCAGCAGAATGGAGTAGTAGAGAGACAAAACAGGTCTGTACAAAAAATGGCCAGAGCTATGATGCAAGAGAATAACATTACTCAAACCTTTTGGGCAGAAGTTGTACACACAGCAGTACATATTCTAAACAAAGCCCATTTAAGACCTAACAGTGATAAGACACCTTATGAGCTATGCCACGGTAAACCTGCATCAATCAAGCACTTTAGAGTCTTTGGCAGCAAGTGCTACATAAATAACAATGATGAAAATCTGGGGAAATTTGATGCAAGAGCAGATGAAGGAATACTCTTAGGATATGCATCCAAGATTAAAGGATACAGATGCTACAACAAGACTATTTGAAAAATTGTAGAAAGTATTGATGTAAGATTTGATGAAGAAATCCCAAACAAGACAAGAGATATAGACTGCAGCAGCCATCCTGAAAATCATGAAGAAGAGGACCAAGATGATGAAGAAATAAGCAAAACATCAGAAAATGCTTAACTGAGCTCAAAAACCTCCTCAAGATACACTCAGAAGAACCATCCAGAAGATCAAATCATAGGAGACAAGAGTGTAGGAGTGCAAACAAGAAGGCAGCTAGCTGAACAGACAGAAGAAGTATACATAGCAATGTTATCACAAATAGAGCCAAAGAAGTTTGAAGAAGCCAGCAAGGACAAGTATTGGGGAAAAGCAATGAATGAAGAATTGGACCAAATTGAGAAGAACAATACCTGGGAACTAGTTCCTAGACCAACTAAGAAGAATATCATTGGTTCAAAATGGGTATTCAAAAACAAAATGAATGAGCAAGGTCAAGTAATCAGGAATAAAGCTAGGCTGGTCTGCAAAGGATACTCACAAATAGAAGGACTTGATTATGATGAAACATTTGCCCCTGTAGCAAGAATGGAAGCTATCAGAATGTTCCTGGCATTTGCATGCTACCAAGATTTCAAGGTATATAAAATGGATGTAAAATCTTCTTTTCTTCATGGAGATATAGAAGAAGAAGTATACATGGAACAACCAGAAGGCTTCTCATTGACAGACAAATAAGACTATGTATGCAGACTGAAGAAGGCCCTATATGGACTGAAACAGGCTCCTCGTGCTTGGTACTCCAGACTGGATAAACATTTGCAAAAATAGGGTTTTAAAAGAGGTGGAGTAGACAGCAATCTATACATAAAAGCCCATGAAAATGAACTCCTGATTGTTGTTGTATATGTTGATGACATTATGTTTGGAAGCAACAGATATGAGCTAGCAAAAGGATTTGCAGAAGAGATGAAATCATAGTTTGAAATGTCCATGATTTGAGAACTCAATTTCTATTTAGGACTTCAAATTCAGCAAAGGAGCACAGGTACATTCATCTCACAAGAAAAATACTTAAAGGAAATGCTGAAAAAGTTCAAAATGGAGGAATGCAAATCTGTGTCAACTCCCATGACTACAGGTTGCAAGCTATGTGCTGATGATGGGTCTGCTGATATAGATCAAAAACTCTACAGATCCATGATTGGAAATCTATTGTATCTTACTGCATCAAGACCAGACATCATGCTAGCAATAGGACTAGTGGCTAGATATCAAGCATCACCTAAACAAAACCATCTTCTGGTAGTAAAAATAATACTCAGATATCTACAAGGAACAACACAATATGAACATTGGTATCCTAAAACCAAAAACTTCACTTTAGCAGCATACACAGATATAGATTGGGCCAGCTGTGTTGATGACAGGAAAAGTACAACTGGAGGTGCTTTCTATCTAGGAGAAATTCTGGTGGCATGGTTAAGCAAGAAACAAACATCCAACTCTCTGTCTACAGCTGAAGCAGAATATATAGCAGCAACAGCATGTTGTACACAAGTCATGTGGATGAAGCAGAATCTTCAAGACATGAAGGTAATAATTGATGAACCTATTTCAATCAAATGTGATAATACAAGTGCTATAAGTATATCCAAAAATCCTGTACTTCATTCAAAAACTAAACATATTCCAATCAAGTATCATTTCCTCCGAGAACAAGTGGCTCAAAAGATAGTAAAGCTGGAATATGTACCAACAAAAGAACAGATAGTAGATATATTTACCAAACCTCTTGCTAGAGAACCATTTCAATATTTGAGAGATAAACTAGAGGTAGTATCTGCAGATGCTACTCTCTTATATAAAGATAAAGCACAACTTCAGGGGGAGAACAAAAACAAAAATATCATTTCAGGGGGAGAACAACCAACCAAGAAAGCATGAATCAGGTCCTAAGGATCGAAGGATTAAGGCAAAAGAACGCCAAGTTATTATCCTAGAATTATCTGCATTATTCAAGCATCAAAATTCTATGAAGTATCATTATTCTCAATCTTAACTCTATACAAGTGAAAGAACTGTATCAATTCACAGTGTACATTCAAAATTGATAATCCTCAAAGTGTTATCTCAACAAGTCTTATACATGGACCAGCGTGGTACACAGTTAACAGAAGAGAGCCTAAACATAACTCAGAAAGAGGAAACGCAAAAAGAAACCCTTTGCCATTGATGACAAAGGGGGAGGAAGAGCAGACAAACAGGAAGAGCGAACAACAGGAGAAAGAACAGGCAAATAGAGAAAATGTATTGCCATCAAAGCCAAAGGGGGAGACTATTGGAAATGTTGTCATTGATGGCAAAGGAGATATCAAAGGAAATATCCATAAGGCAAAAGAGACAGAGAGGTAGCAGTTGAAGCAGAAGCAATACAGAGGTTTATTCATGAATTAGGGGTGTAATACATGTTGCAGATGAATTATTGAGCACTTATTGAGCATAGACCTTGATTGAAGACTAAAACCCTGTGATAAAGGCTTAATATTCTTGGGGATGAGTTGGAACATTGCTTAAAATGGCAGAAGAGGACTGGAGAGGGAGAGCCTGAGAGCTGGAGAGAGGCAGAGAACCTCTTCAACAACAGAATAGGAGGATAATAGCCATCGAACGGAATATCTGGCTTATTACGAAACTATAAGGGTTTGTTTGAGATCTACCACCTGTATATATACACATATCTGTATAGGAAGAATTGTATATGAGTTCTATATGTATTCTTGATCGAATCATCTGAGAAAATGGTCTCAGTGTAACTGTATATCAGTTGGATAAATCGGGATGGAGAATACTGGTATTTACTGGTGATACTCCTGCGTGAATCTCCCTTAAGTTCTCGTAGAAGCTGGACTGTGTAAATCAAGCTACGAGTCTGCCTGTGTATTCATAAAGGAAAGGGTATGATAATGTGTAGATATGTACCTTGTCATTTTGGGATAAATTGTCAATGATTGTCCAAACTGTATGTGCCTTGGTCGTATTGAGGTCAGTGCAAACAGTGCCAGTAATTTGAAATAAGGGTTTTGATCGCCTTCTGAGAATTGACGAGAGTTGAATGAGATTTCATGACAAAGTACACATATAAGAAACATACAACAGAGCCTATAAAAGAGCGGAACTCTGCGTTACCATAAAGAATATATATATATATATATATATATATATATATATATATTGGAGGTGGAACCATAGTCTTATCAAAGAATATATATATAATTGAAATCATAAAGGATCAGAACCCGAAGTCAATGAATGCGAGGGAGAACGTAACTCGCATTAACTTTGGTTAAAAACTGTGGAACCCGCGAGTGGTTTTGGAGAGTGGATTTTCCCAATTCCGCACCGCCTTTCGACGTTAAGCGGTATTCCTGGAGTGTGGAGCGATTCCATACAGGAATCGACGCGTGTCCCAAGCGGTTTTGATTAAAATGAAATTTCGCGCATTAACGATCGGCGGAAGACGCCTAGCGAAATGAATAAGATCCGTTGATCTGGGCAAAGGCTATCCAACGATGGGCGATCACAGGACTTGCACGAGGTTTAATAAAGGTGCGTGGATGATAAGTCATGTATGTTGTGTGCATTCGATTGGCGGTTGATGGCATTGTGGGCCCGGCGGAAATATACGTAATGAAGTTGGGTTATTAATTTAGTATAAGGCCCAAGGAGTATAAAAGAACTTATGTATAACGACGGAGACATATTAACCTATGTAATGGATTAAATACAATATGATTTAAATATTTATCACCAAGGGTTATATGATAAGGTTTATCGTATATATGTATATGTTCGGCGCCGGGTTATTTGCATTGATATATATTAAGGTTGCGAGTAATTAAAGAACGTAGTGATATATGTATGTCTTGGAGAGCACATTATTAGAGGAGGCATTAAAATAAACCCTTAGATTTATTGATTATTATCTGAGTACCAACCGAGAAAATAGCTAGCCTTACTTAATTGAAATTGCCAGCGTAGAATAAGTGCAGAGAGAGAGATTGCCCAAGTTGGAATATGATTGAGCATGAAAACTTAAATGCAATTATGGAAAAGGAAAAAGAAGAGGAGAGCATGCAGAGATAAACTGAGATTGGGTTTAGCCAGTGTATTCACAATTTTAATTATGATGAACAGGTATGCGGGAAACAGGGTTAATGTGCAATAAAAAGGCTAAATCAGGTAAAGCCAAAATTAGAAGAGGAACTGAGTAATATTGAAATATGTAATTAAAAATAAATGATGTAATTATTTTTATTGTTTGTGATGCAAAGGAAAGTATCCTAAGGAAAATAAAACATCCCACTGTAGCATGAAATATTGTACATATTATTATGATTTTAAATTGAGTTGGACAAAGAAATGAGGAGGCAGAAGACAAAGAGGTATGACCATTCATTTTGAATCCCTAGGGGAATAAAAACAGTCTTGTGAGAATTCCTATATAAGATCAATTTTATAAGCTCAATTAAGAGAGAGAGAGAGAGAGAGAGTAGATATAGAGAATGCAGAATATAGAAGAATAAAGCAGAGAAGATTAAGAGAAGAAGAGAAGATACAGAACAGAGCTGATATCCGGAGTAAATCAGCAAACATTCATCTTAATAGGTGTCAGTTGTAGCTGACAAAGGTTGAAGCCTCCTATAGGTTGGTGCCTACAGAAAATTGAAGGAAGTTGGTGCTTCCTTGCAAGTTGCAGCTTGCAGAATTGAGGTTGGAGCCTCCTGTAGGTTGGTGCATGCAGAAAAACAGTGGTGAGAGGGAGTAGGAGCTTGCCTTTGCATCACAACAATAATAAGATGTGGTTTTCTCCCTTTATGTGTTTCCACTTATATCTGGTGTCTCTGTGCATGATAGTTATGTATTGAATCTGATATGTATCATCTTCTTAATACCTACAACTCACATATTAAGTCTACTTCTATACTAAACTAATACTTGCTGCTTGCATTCTAAGATTACTTGCACATTAAATTGGATATGAAATGAAGGTGTAAATAGCTTAAAATGAAAAGTTCTAAAAGATCAGGAATGTGTTAAACTGATTCACCCCCCCCCCCCCCTCTCAGTTTAACTAAAGGTTCAATAATTGGTATCAAAGCAGGTTCCTTTGTTCAAGAAAAACAACTCAAAGGAGATCCTAAGTTCCCAAGATGGCTAGTAAAGAAGGATGCTCAACCAATAAAGCCCCTTTCTTCACTGGTGAAAATTATGCTTTCTGGAAAATCAGAATGAGGACATACATAATGTCTCTAGGAATAGAATTCTAGGTTGTTGTGGAATTAGGATATGCCCCAAAGGCAACTGACATAGAAAAAGAAACCAAACAAGATTTTGTGGCTAATGCAAAGGCCATGAATGCCATCCTGAATGGATTATGTAGGCAGATTTTATTAAAGTAATGCACAAAGACAACGCCAAAAAATATGGGATACTCTTGAAAACATACATGGGGGAGACCAAAAAGTAAAGACTGCCAAAATTCAAGTCTATAGAGCCCAGTTTGAAAACTTAAAAATTAATGATGATGAAGACATTGCTAGTTTTTTCCTAAAAGCTGCAGAAATTATTAACAATATGAAAGCTCTTGGAGAAAAAATGGCAGAAAGTATAATTGTGCAAAATATTCTAAGATCTCTTACATCCAGGTTTAATCCAAAGGTGTCTGCAATAGAAGAAACAACTGATTGGGAGACGTTGACCATGAACCAGCTACTTGGAAATCTAACAACTTATGAAATGAGGCTCCCACGGAAGAAGCCTAGTACGAGGGAAGCAGCCTTTAAAACAGAAAAAAAGAAAGAAGAAGAGGGAGACATATGCTCTTGCTCAGATGAAGAAGAGGCAAATTTTGTCAAGAAATTGGATAGAGGCTCAGGTAAATACAAAGGTAAACTCCCCTTGAAATTCTTTAACTGTGTAAGAGTGGGACACTATGCTGCTAATTGTCCTCACAAGAAAATAAGGAATCAGGCTCAAGAGTCAGAGAAAAATAAGTACTGGCAGAAAGGAAAGAAGTTCAGCAAAAAATCCTTCTATGCTCAACAAGACAACAGTACATCTGAAGACTCAGATGAATCCTGAGGAGAAGATGGAACCTCTGAATTTTTGCTAATGGCCATAGAATATCTTGAAGGACTCTTTCTAGAAGAAGAAGAAGAAGGTGAAGTAGACCTTGACGGGGAGCTAAGAAGTGCTCTAGAAGAGATTGATAGACTCAAACAGAAATGAAGAAAACAAAAAGAGATTCTTCTCAAATGTGTGAAAAAAGAACAAAATTCAGAAGTCCTCATGCAGTTGAAGGTAAAGCTTGAAGAAGCCAAGAAGATAGAAGATATGCTACTTCAGCAAATCAAAGATAAAACTCGAGAACAAGAGAAGCTGGAAGAAGAAATTCTGTGTCTGAGAAGGAAATTAGAAAGTACTCAACAGAAGTTTCTATATACCTTCAAATGACAAGTTCCTGTGAAGTTGAATGAAATCTTGGATTCTCAAAGATCTCCTCTAATAAAAACTGGGATAGGCTATGAAGGAGAATCAAGTAAAGGCAAAGAAAAGGAAAACAAAAATATAATTTTTGTGAAAGCAAAGAAGGCTGATGAAGCAGAACAAATAATTCCTACAAAGGAAGAAACATGTAATGAGAAAGACAGAGACCAGAAGAAACCTCTAATAACAAAGATTGTAACAAATACTAAGAAAATAGAGAAAGGATCATATATTCCTGATTATATCAAATTTGGAAGCCATCAAAGGAGATTCTTGCCTCCTATGAAGAATGCCACCTATTATGTCTGCCACAAGCAGGGACACATTGCTGCATATTGTCATGCAGGGAAGAATGATTCAAACCAGCAAAAGAGGCAAGCATGGAAGAGACAACCTTACATCAGGTATGCAAGTAATTTCTATGGTTATTGTTTTTATTGTAAGGATTTTGGCCATAGAATGATTGAATGTAGAAAGTATGGACAAAGACTGATGTTCAATACCTCAAGGAGGTTTATGAGTCAAAGCAATTTTGTTCATGCTCACAATTCCGCAAAAACTATAATCAAATGTTGTATATGCAATCAAATTGGAGAAGCATATCTTCCAAGCACTTCTAAAAGGATAATTCATCACCTGCCAAAAGATACCAAACAAAAGGGGCCTCTAGTGGATAAAGAAGGTGAATAAATGTGATCTACTTTAATCGTTTAAGATTTTGAAGAGTCAATGGTATTTAGACATCATCGTACAAAACACATGACTCGAAGACAAAAGTGTATTATAACTTTTGATGAAAAGAAATCAGTAAATGTTACTTTGGCAATGATAAATCGTAGATCAAGGGAAAAGGCTCACCAAAGAGCAGATAATGGAAGAGGAAAGGCCCAAGATGTACTATTTGTAGACGTACCAAGAAGCAAATTTATCGAGTGTTAGTCGGGACAGAAACAAGGTCAGTTCTTTTTAGAGAACAAGATTGTGGAAGTCGTAACAAGCACAACAGAAAGACTGCTCAAAGGTGTCCTAACAGAGAGCAATGTGTACATAGTGAAAGAGGAAGATGAAGCCTGCCATCTTAGCAAACTTGAGGAGTCATGGTTGTGGCATAGGAGATTGGGACATCTCAGCTTTGACCATATCATCAAATTGAGCAAGAAGAAAGCTGTCAAAGACATGCCAAAAATAAAAAGGCCTTCAAGTACTATATGCAAATCTTGTCAATTGGGGAAACAGACTCGCACATCCTTTAAATCTAAAGAGGAGTTGTCAACAAGAAGACCACTCCAGCTTGTGTACATGGACCTGTGTGGACCTGCTAGAAATAGAACACCAAGTGGAGAATCCTATTTCATGCTGATAATAGATGACTTCTCCAGAATGACATGGGTTGCCTTTCTCAAAAACAAATCAGAAGCACTGGAAAAGTTTAAGATATTCAAAGCATTAGCAGAAAATCAAACTGGATGTAAGCTAAAATGTATCAGATCAGATAGAGGAGGAGAATTCACAGACTATGACTTTGCAGACCTATGTAATGAACATGGAATAAAGCAAAAATTTACCATTGCAGGGACACCTCAGCAGAATGGAGTAGCAGAGAGACAAAACAGGTTTGTACAAAAAATGGCCAGAGCTATGATGCAAGAGAATAACATTACTCAAACCTTTTGGGCAGAAGTTGTACACACATCAGTACACATTCTAAACAAAGTCCATTTAAGACCTAACAGTGATAAGACACCTTATGAGCTATGGCATGGTAAACCTGCATCAATCAAGCACTTTAGAGTCTTTGGCAGCAAGTGCTACATAAAGAACAATGATGAAAATCTGGGGAAATTTGATGCAAGAGCAGATGAAAGAATATTCTTAGGATATGCATCCAAGAGTAAAGGATATAGATTCTACAACAAAACTATTCGAAAAATTGTGGAAAGTATTGATGTAAGATTTGATGAAGAACTCCCAAACAAGACAAGAGATACAGGTTGCAGCAGCCATCCTGAAAATCATGAAGAAGAGGATCAAGATGATGAAGAAATAAGCAAAACATCAGAAAATGCTGAACTGAACTCAAAAACCCCCTCAAGATACACTCAAAAGAACCATCCAGAAGATCAAATTATAGGAGACAAGAGTGTAGGAGTGCAAACAAGAAGGCAACTAGCTGAACAGACCGAAGAAGTATACATAGCAATGTTATCACAAATAGAGCCAAAGAAGTTTGAAGAAGCCAGCAAGGACAAGTATTGGGTAAAAGCAATGAATGAAGAATTGGACCAAATTGAGAAGAACAATACCTGGGAACTAGTTCCTAGACCAACTAAGAAGAATATCATTGGTTCAAAATGGGTATTCAAAAACAAAATGAATGAGCAAGGTCAAGTAATCAGGAATAAAGCTAGGCTGGTCTGCAAAGGATACTCACAAATAGAAGGACTTGATTATGATGAAACATTTTCCCCTGTAGCCAGAATGGAAGCTATCAGAATGTTCCTGGCATTTGCATGCTACCAAGATTTCAAGGTATATCAAATGGATGTAAAATCTGCTTTTCTTAATGGAGATCTAGAAGAAGAAGTATACATGGAACAACCAGAAGGCTTCTCATTGACAGACAAAGAAGACTATGTATGTAGACTGAAGAAGGCCCTATATGGACTGAAACAGACTCCTCATGTTTGGTACTCAAGACTGGATAAACATTTGCAAAAACAGGGTTTTAAAAGAGGTGGAGTAGACAGCAATCTATACATAAAAGCCCATGAAAATGAACTCCTGATTGTTGTTGTATATGTTGATGACATTATGTTTGGAAGCAACAAAGATGAGCTAGCAAAAGGATTTGCAGAAGAGATGAAATCATAGTTTGAAATGTCCATGATTGGAGAACTCAATTTCTATTTAGGACTTCAAATTCAGCAAAGGAGCACAGGTACATTCATCTCACAAGAAAAATACTTAAAGGAAATGCTGAAAAAGTTCAAAATGGAGGAATGCAAATCTGTGTCAACTCCCATGACTACAGGTTGCAAGCTATGTGTTGATGATGGGTCTGCTGATATAGATCAAAAACTCTACAGATCCATGATTGGAAGTCTATTGTATCTTACTGCATCAAGACCAGACATCATGCTAGCATTAGGACTAGCAGCTAGATATCAAGTAGCACCTAAACAAAACCATCTTCTGGATATAAAAATAATACTCAGATATCTACAAGGAATAGCACAATATTGACTTTGGTATCCTAAAACCAAAAACTTCACCTTAACAGCATACACAGATGCAGATTGGGCCAGCTGTGTTGATGACAGGAAAAGTACAAGTGGAGGTGCTTTCTATCTAGGAGAAAGTCTGGTGGCATGGTTAAGCAAGAAACAAACATCCATCTCTCTGTCTACAGCTGAAGCAGAATATATAGCAGCAACAGCATGTTGTACACAAGTCATATGGATGAAGCAAACTCTTCAAGACATGAAGGTAAGCATTGATGAACCTATTTCAATCAAATGTGATAATACAAGTGCTATAAGTATATCCAAAAATCCTGTACTTCATTCAAAAACTAAACATATTCCAATCAAGTATCATTTCCTCCGAGAACAAGTGGCTCAGAAGATAGTAAAGCTGGAATATGTACCAACAAAAGAACAGATAGTAGATATATTTACCAAACCTCTTGCTAGAGAACCATTTCAATATTTGAGAGATAAACTAGAGGTAGTATCTGCAGATGCTACTCTCTTATATAAAGAGAAAAGCACAACTTCAGGGGGAGAACAAAAACGAAGATATCATTTCAGGGGGAGAACAACCAACCAAGAAAGCATGAATCAGGTCCTAAGGATCGACGGATTAAGGCAAAAGAACGCCAAGTTATTATCCTAGAATTATCTGCATTATTCAAGCATCAAAATTCTATGAAGTATCATTATTCTCAATCTTAAATCTATACAAGTGAAAGAACTGTATCAATTCACAGTGTACATTCAAAATTAATAATCCTCAAAGTGTTCTCTCAACAAGTCTTATACATGGACCAGCGTGGTACACAGTTAACAGAAGAGAGCCTAAACATAACTCATAAAGAGGAAATGCAAAAAGAAACCCTTTGCCATTGATGACAAAGGGGGAGGAAGAGCAGACAAACAGGAAGAGGGAACAACGGGAGAAAGAACAGGCAAATAGAGAAAATGTATTGCCATCAAAGCCAAAGGGGGAGACTATTGGAAATGTTGTCATTGATGGCAAAGGAGATGTCAGGAAATATCCATAAGGAAAAAGAGACAGAGAGGTAGCAGTTGAAGCAGAAGCAATACAGAGGTTTATTCATGAATTAGGGGTGTAATACAGGTTGCAGATGAATTATTGAGAAATTATTGAGCATAGACTTTGATTGAAGACTAAAACCCTGTGATAAAGGCTTAATATGCTTGGGGATGAGTTGGACCATTGCTTAAAATGGCAGAAGAGGACTGGAGAGGGAGAGCCCGAGAGCTGGAGAGAGGCAGAGAACCTCTTCAGCAACAAAATAGGAGGATAATAGCCATCGAACGGAATATCTGGCTTATTACGAAACTATAAGGGTTTGTTTGAGATCTACCACCTGTATATATACACATATCTGTATAGGAAGAATTGTATATGAGTTCTATATGTATTCTTGACCGAATCATCTCAGGAAATGGTCTCAGTGTAACTGTATATCAGTTGGATAAATCGGGATGGAGAATGCGGCCCCTATTTGGTGATACTCTGCGTGAATCTCCTTAAGTTCTCGTAGAGCGGAGTAATATAAATCAAGCTACGAGTACGCTGTGTATTCCTAGCAAAGGAAAGGGTATGATAATGTGTAGATATGTACCTTGTCATTTAGGATAAATTATTGATAATTGTCAAAGCTGTATGTGCCTTGATACCGTATTCGAGGTCGGTTCAAAGCCTTGCCCGGTAATTTGAAATAAGGGTTTTGATCGCCTTCTGAGAATTGACGAGAGGTGAATGAGATTTCATGACAAAGTACACATATAAGAAACATACAACAGAGCCTATAAAAGAGAATAACTCTGCGTTACCATAAATAATATATATATATATATATATATATTGGAGAGGCGGAGATCCTATTCTTGTCGAAAAGAATATATATATAATTGAAATCATAAGGGATCGGAACCCGGAGTCACGAATGCGAGAGAACGTAACTCACATTAACTTTGGTTAAACACTGTGGAACCCGCGAGTGGTTTTGGAGAGTGGATTTCCCCAATTCCGCACTGCCTTTCAACGTTAAGCGGTATTCCTGGAGTGTGGAGCGATTCCATACAGGAATCGACGCGTGTCCCAAGCGGTTTTTATTAAAATGAAATTTTGCGCATTAACAATCGGTGGAAGACGCCCAGCGAAATGAATAATATCCGTTGATCTGGGCAAAGGATATCCAACGGTGGGCGATCACAGGACTTGCACGAGGTTTAAAAAAGGTGCGTGGAAGATAAGTCATGTATGTTGTGTGCATTCGATTGGCGGTTGATGGCATTGTGGGCCCGGCGGAAATATACGTAATGAAGTTGGGTTATTAATTTAGTATAAGGCCAGCAAGGAGGATAAAGAACTTATATGTAACGACGGAACATATTAACCTTTGTAATGGATTAAATACAATATAATTTAAATATTTATCATGAGGGTTATATGATAAGGTCGATCGTATATATGTATATGTTCGGCGCCGGGTTTTTTGCATTGATATATATTAAGGTTGCGAGTAATTAAAGAACGCATTGATATATGTATGTCTTTGAGAGCACATTATTAGAGGAGGCATTAAAATAAACCCTTAGATTTATTGATTATTATCTGAGTACCAACCGAGAAAATAGCCAGCCTTACTTAATTGAAATTTCTAGCGTAGAATAAGTGCAGAGAGAGAGATTGCCCGGGTTGGAATATGATTGAGCATGAAAACTTAAATGCAATTATGGAAAAGGAAAAAGAAGAGGAGAGCATGCAGAGATAAACTGAGATTACAGGTTTGACAGGTATACATTCACAGGTGCACACAATTATAGTGAACCAAGGTATGCAGAACAGGTTCTTAACAGCAGCAGGAAAAGACAAATCCAGTAAAGCCAAAATTCGGAAGAGGAACTGAGTAATATTGAAATATGTAATTAAAAATAAATGATGTAATTATTTATATTGTTTGTGATGCAAAGGCAAGTATCCTAAGGAAAAGACAAAAACCCACTGTAGCATGAAATATTGTACATATTATTATGATTTTAAATTGAGTTGGAAAAAGAAATGAGGAGGCAGAAGACCAAGAGGTATGACCATTCATTTCAAATTCCTAGAGGAATACAAACAGTCTTGTGAGAATTCCTATATAAGATCAATTTGATAAGCTCAATAGTGTGAGAAAGAGAAGACATAGAGAATGCAGAATATAGAAGAATAAAGCAGAGAAGATTAAAAGAAGAAGAGCAGATACAGAACAGAGCTGATATCTAGAGTAAATCAACAAACATTCAGTTTAATAGCTGTCAGTTGTAGCTGACAAAGGTTGAAGCTTCTTGTAGGTTGGTGCCTACAGAAAATTGAAGGGAGTTGGTGCTTCCTTGCAAGTTGTAGCTTGCAGAATTGAGGTTGGAGCCTCCTGTAGGTTGTTGCCTATAGAAAAACAGTGGTGAGAGGGAGTAGGAGCTTGCCTTTGCATCACAACAATAATAAGATATGGTTTTCTCCCGTTATGGGTTTCCACTTATATCTGGTGTCTTTGTGCATGATAGTTATGTATTGAATCTGATATGTATCATCTGCTTAATATCTGCAACTCTCATTTTAAGTCTACTGCTATATTATACTAACACTTGCTGCTTACATTTTAAGATTACTCACACATTAAATTGGATGTGAAATGAAGGTGTAATTAAGTTTAATGAAAAGTTCTAAAAGATCAGGAATGTGTTAAACTGATTCACCCCCCCTCTCAGTTTAACTAAAGGTTCAACAATTGGTATCAGAGCAGGTTCCTTTGTACAAGTCTAACAACTGAAAGGAGATCCTAGGTTCCCAAGATGGCTAGTAAAGAAGGATGCTCAACCAATAAAGCCCCTTTCTTCATTGGTGAAAATTATGCTTTCTGGAAAATCAGAATGAGGACATACATAATGTCTCTAGGAATAGAAGTCTGGGCTGCTGTGGAATTAGGATATGCCCCGAAGGCAACTGACATAGAAAAAGACTCAAAACAAGATTTTTTGGCTAATGCAAAAGCCATGAATGCCATCCTGAATGGATTATGTGAAGCAGAGTTTATTAAAGTAATGCACAAAGACACTGCCAAAAAAATATGGGATACTCTTGAGAACATACATGAGGGAGACCAGAAAGTAAAAACTGCCAAACTTCAAGTATATAGAGCCCATTTTGAAAACTTAAAAATGAATGATGATGAAGACATTGCCAGTTTTTTCCTAAAAGCTGCAGAAATTATTAACAATATGAAAGCTCTTGGAGAAAAAATGCCAGAAAGTATAATTGTGCAAAATATTCTAATATCTCTTCCATCCAGGTTTAATCCAAAGGTGTCTGCAATAGAAGAAACAGCTTATTGGGAGACCTTGACCATGAACCAGCTACTGGGAAATCTAACAGCTTATGAAATGAGGCTCCCACAGAAGAAGCCTAGTACGAGGGAAGCAGCCTTTAAAACAGAAAAGAAGAAAGAAGAAGAGGGAGACATATGCTCTTGCTCAGATGAAGAAGAGGCAAAGTTTGTCAAGAAATTGGATAGAGGCTCAGGTAAATACAAAGGTAAAATCCCCTTCAAATGCTTTAACTATGGAAGAGTGGGACACTATGCTGCTAAGTGTCCTCACAAGAAAGTAAGAAATCAAGCTCAAGAATCAGAGAAAGACACATCAAAGAACTGGCAGAAAGGAAAGAAATTCAGCAGAAAATCCTTTTATGCTCACCAAGACAACAGTGCATCTGAAGACTCAGATGAACCCTCAAGTGAAGAAGGAACCTCAGAATTTATATTGATGGCCATAGAAGATCTTGAGGGACTCCTACTAGAAGATGAAGAAGAAGAAGGGTAAGTAGACCTTGAGGGGGAGCTAAGAAGTGCTCTGGAGGAGATTGACAGACTCAAACTAAAATGCAGAAAACAAAAAGAGATTCTCCTAAAATGTGTGAAAGAAGAACAAAATTCAGAAGTCCTCATGCAGCTGAAGGTAAAGCTTGAAGAAGAAAAGAAGATAGAAGATATGTTACTTCAGCAAATCAAAGATAAAACTCGAGAACAAGAGAAGATGGAAGAAGAAATTATGTGTCTGAGAAAGAAATTAGAAAATGCTCAATAGAAAGTTTCTATATACCCTTCTCAAATGACAAGTTCTGGTAAGTTGAATGAAATCTTAGATGTTCAAAGATCTCGTCTAATAAAAACTGGGATAGGCTATGAAGGAGAATCAAGTAAAGGCAAAGAAAAGGAAAACAAAAATATAATTTTTGTGAAAGCAAAGAAGGCTGTTGAAGCAGCTCAAATAATTCCTACAAAGGAAGAAACATGTAATGAGAAAGAAAGAGACCAGAAGAAACTTCTAATAACAAAAATTGTAACAAATACTAAGACAATAGAGAAAGGATCATATACCCCTGAGTATATCAAATTTGGAAGCCATCAAAGGAGATTCTTGCCTCCTATGAAGAATGCCACCTGTTATGTCTGCCACAAGTTGGGACACATTGCTGCATACTATCATGCAAGGAGGAATGATTCAAACCAGCAATAGATGCAAGCATGGAAGAGACAACCTTACATCAGGTATGCAAGTAATTTCTATGGTTATTGTTTTTATTGTAAGGATTTTGGCCATAGAATTATTGAATGTAGAAAGTATGGACAAAGATTGATGTTCAATACCTCAAGGAGGTTTATGAGTCAAAGCAATTTTTTTCATGCTCACAATTCTGCAAAAACTATAATCAAATGTTGTATATGCAATCGAGTTGGACATATATCTTCCAAGTGTTCTCTAAAAGGATATAATTCATCACCTCACAAAAGATACCAAACAAAAGGGGGCCTCTAGTGGATAAAGAAGGTGAATAAATGTGACTTGGCTTTAACTGCTCAAGATTTGAAGAGTCAATGGTATTTGGACAGTGGCTGCTCAAAACACATGACTGGAGACAAAAGCAAGTTTATAACTTTTGATGAAAAGAAATCTGGCAATGTTACTTTTGGCAATGATAAATCAGGTAAGATCAAGGGAAAAGGCTCAGTTAGCATAGATAATGGAAGAGGAAATGCCCAAGATGTACTATTTGTAGATGGGCTGAAAGCAAATTTACTGAGTGTCAGTCAGATGTGTGACAAAGGCTGTGAAGTTATCTTTAGAGCATAAGATTGTGAAGTCAAATCAAGCACAACAGGAAAGGCTCTGCTCAAAGGTGTCCAAACAGAGAGTAATGTGTAGATAGTGAAAGAGGAGGATGAAGCCTGCCATCTTAGCAAACTTGAGGAGTCATTGTTATGGCATAGGAGACTGGGACATCTCAGCTTTGACCATATCATCAGACTGAGTAAGAAGAAAGCTGTCAGAGATATGCCTGAAATAAAAAGGCCTTCAAATACCATATGCAAATCTTGTCAATTGGGGAAACAGACTCGCACATCCTTTAAATCTAAAGATGAGCTATCAACAAGAAGACCACCCCAGCTTGTGCACATGGATCTGTGTGGACCTGCTAGAACCAAGACACCAAGTGGAGAATCCTACTTCATGCTGATAATAGATTATTTCTCCAGAATGATATGGGTTTCTTTTCTCAAGAACAAATCAGAAGCACTGGAAAAGTTTAAGATATTCAAAGCATTAGTAGAAAATCAAACTGGATGCAAGCTAAAATGTATCAGATCAGATAGAGGAGGAGAATTCACAGACTATGACTTTGCAGACCTATGTAATGAACATGGAATAAAGCAACAATTTACCATTGCAGGGACACCTCAGCAGAATGGAGTAGCAGAGAGACAAAACAGGTCTGTACAAAAAATGGCCAGAGCTATGATGCAAGAGAATAACATTACTCAAACCTTTTGGGCAGAAGCTGTACACACAGCAGTACATATTCTAAACAAAGCCCATTTAAGACCTAATAGTGATAAGACACCTTATGAGCTATGGCAGGGTAAACCTGCATCAATCAAGCACTTTAGAGTCTTTGGCAGCAAGTGCTACATAAAGAACAATGATGAAAATCTGGGGAAATTTGATGCAAGATCAGATGAAGGAATACTCTTAGGATATGCATCCAAGAGTAAAGGATACAGATGCTACAACAAGACTATTCGAAAAATTGTAGAAAGTATTGATGTAAGATTTGATGAAGAACTCCCAAACAAGACAAGAGATATAGACTGCAGCATCCATCTTGAAAATCATGAAGAAGAGGACCAAGATGATGAAGAAATAAGAAAAACATCAGAAAATGTTGAACTGAGCTCAAAAACCTCCTCAAGATACACTTAGAAGAACCATCCAGAAGATCAAATCATAGGAGACAAGAGTGTAGGAGTGCAAACAAGAAGGCAGCTAGCTGAACAGACAGAAGAAGTATACATAGCAATGTTATCACAAATAGAGCCAAAGAAGTTTGAAGAAGCCAGCAAGGACAACTATTGGGTAAAAGAAATGAATGAAGAATTGGACCAAATTGAGAAGAACAATACCTGGGAACTAGTTCCTAGACCAACTAAGAAGAATATCATTGGTTCAAAATGGATATTCAAAAACAAAATGAATGAGCAAGGTCAAGTAATCAGGAATAAAGCTAGGCTGGTCTGCAAAGGATACTCACAAATAGAAGGACTTGATTATGATGAAACATTTTCCCCTGTAGCCAGAATGGAAGCTATCAGAATGTTCCTGGCATTTGCATGCTACCAAGATTTCAAGGTATATCAAATGGATGTAAAATCTTCTTTTCTTAATGGAGATCTAGAAGAAGAAGTATACATGGAACAACCAGAAGGCTTCTCATTGACAGACAAAGAAGACTATGTATGCAGACTGAAGAAGGCTCTATATGGACTGAAACAGGCTCCTCGTGCTTCGTACTCAAGACTAGATAAACATTTTGCAAAAACAGGGTTTTACAAGAGGTGGAGTAGACAGCAATCTATACATAAAAGCCCATGAAAATGAACTCCTAATTGTTGTTGTATATGTTGATGACATTATGTTTGGAAGCAACAGAGATGAGCTAGCAAAAGGATTTGCAGAAGAGATGAAATCAGAGTTTGAAATGTCCATGATTGGAGAGCTCAGTTTCTATTTAGGACTTCAAATTCAGTAAAGGAGCACAGGTACATTCATCTCACAAGAAAAATACTTAAAGGAAATGCTAAAAAATTTCAAAATGGAGGAATGCAAAACTGTGTCAACTCCCATGACCACAGGCTGCAAGCTATGCACTGAGAATGGGTCTGCTGATATAGATCAAAAACTCTACAGATCCATGATTGGAAGTCTATTGTATCTTACTGCATCAAGACCAGACATCATGCTAGCAGTAGGACTAGTGGCTAGATATCAAGCAGCACCTAAACATAACCATCTTCTGGCAGTAAAAATAATACTCAGATATCTACAAGGAACAACACAATATGGACTTTGGTATCCTAAAACCAAAAACTTCACTTTAACAGCATACACAGATGCAGATTGGGCCAGCTGTGTTGATGACAGGAAAAGTACAAGTGGAGGTGCTTTCTATCTAGGAGAAAGTCTGGTGGCATGGTTAAGCAAGAAACAAACATCCATCTCTCTGTCTACAACTGAAGAAGAATATATAGCAGCAGCAGCATGTTGTACACAAGTCATGTGGATGAAGCACACTCTTCAAGACATGAAGGTAAGCATTGATGAACCTATTTCAATCAAATGTGATAATACAAGTGCTATAAGTATATCCAAAAATCCTGTACTTCATTCAAAAACTAAACATCTTCCAATCAAGTATCATTTCCTCCAAGAACAAGTGGCTCAAAAGATAGTAAAGCTGGAATATGTACCAACAAAAGAACAGATAGCAGATATATTTACCAAACCTCTTGCTAGAGAACCATTTCAATATTTGAGAGATAAACTAGGGGTAGTATCTACAGATGCTACTCTCTGATATAAAGAGAAAAGCACAACTTCAGGGGGAGAACAAAAACGAAAATATCATTTCAAGGGGAGAACAACCAACAAAGAAAGCATGAATCAGGTCCTAAGGATCGAAGGATTAAGGCAAAAGAATGCCAAGTTATTATCCTAGAATTATCTGCATTATTCAAGCATAAAAAGTCTATGAAGTATCATTATTCTCAATCTTAACTCTATACAAGTGAAAGAACTGTATCAATTCACAGTGTACATTCAAAATTGATAATCCTCAAAGTGTTCTCTCAACAAGTCTTATACATGGAGCAGCGTGGTACACAGTTAACAGAAGAGAGCCTAAACATAACTCAGAAAGAGGAAACGCAAAAAGCAACCCTTTGCCATTGATGACAAAGGGGGAGGAAGAGCAGACAAACAGGAAGAGCAAACAACAGGAGAAAGAACAGGCAAATAGAAAAAATGTATTGCCATAATACAGAGGTTTATTCATGAATTAGGGGTGTAATACAGGTTGCAGATGAATTATTGAGCAATTATTGAGCATAGACTTTGATTGAAGACTAAAACCCTGTGATAAAGGCTTAATATGCTTGGGGATGAGTTGGAACATTGCTTAAAATGGCAGAAGAGGATTGGAGAGGGAGAGCCCGAGAACTGGAGAGAGGCAGAGAACCTCTTCAGCAACAGAATAGGAGGATAATAGCCATCGAACGAAATATCTGGCTTATTACAAAACTATAAGGGTTTGTTTGAGATCTACCACCTGTATATATGCACATATCTACATAGGAAGAATTGTATATGAGTTCTATATGTATTCTTGATCAAATCATCTGAGGAAATGGTCTCAGTGTAACTGTATATCAGTTGGATAAATCGGGATGGAGAATACTGGTATTTACTGGTGATACTTCTGCGTGAATCTCCCTTAAGTTCTTGTAGAAGCTGGACTGTGTAAATCAAGCTACGAGTCTGCCTGTGTATTCAGAAAGGAAAGGGTATGATAATGTGTAGATATGTACCTTGTCATTTTGGGATAAATTGTCAATGATTGTCCAAACTGTATGTGCCTTGGTCGTATTGAGGTCAGCGCAAGCACTGCCAGTAATTTGAAATAAGGGTTTTGATCGCCTTCTGAGAATTGACGAGAGGTGAATGAGATTTCATGACAAAGTACACATAAGAAACATGCAACAGAGCCTATAAAAGAGCGGAACTCTGTGTTACCATAAAGAATATATATATATATATATATATATATATATATATATATATTGGAGGCGGAACCATAGTCTTATCAAAGAATACATATATAATTGAAATCATAAAGGATCGGAACCTGGAGTCAACGAATGCGAGGGAGACCGTAACTCGCATTAACTTTGGTTAAACACTGTGGAACCCATGAGTGGTTTTTGGAGAGTGTATTTCCCCAATTCCGCACTGCCTTTCAACATTAAGTGGTATTCCTCGAGTGTGGAGCGATTCCATATAGGAATCGATGCGTGTCCCAAGCAGTTTTGATTAAAATGAAATTTCGCGCATTAACAATCGGCGGAAGATGCCCAGCGAAATGAATAAGATCAGTTGATCTGGGAAAAGGCCATCCAACGTTGGGCGATCATAGGACTTGCATGAGGTTTAATAAAGGTGTGTGGACGATAAGTCATGTATGTTGTGTGCATTCGATTGGCGGTTGATGGCATTGTGGGCCCGATGGAAATATACGTAATGAAGTTGGGTTATTAATTTAGTATAAGGCCCGACGGAGTATAAAATAACTTATGTATAACGACGAAGACATATTAACCTGTGTAATGGATTAAATACAATATAATTTAAATATTTATCACCGAGGGTTATATGATAAGGTTGACTGTATATATGTATATGTTCGGCGCCAGGTTATTTGCATTGATATATATTAAGGTTGCGAGTAATTAAAGAACACAGTGATATATGTATGTCTTGGAGAGCACATTATTAGAGGAGGCATTAAAATAAACCCTTAGATTTATTGATTATTATTTGAGTACCAACCGAGAAAATAGCCATCCTTACTTAATTGAAATTTCCAGCGTAGAATAAGTGCAGAGAGAGAGATTGCCCGGTTGGAATATGATTGAGCATGAAAACTTAAATGCGATTATGCAAAAGGAAAAATAAGAGGAGAGCATGTAGAGATAAACTGAGATTACAGGTTTGACAGGTATACATTCATAGGTGCACACAATTACAGTGAACCAAGGTATGCAGAACAGGTTCTTAACAACAGCAAGAAAAGACAAATCCAGTAAAGCCAAAATTCGGAAAAGTAGCGGAGTGAAATTGAAATATGTAATTAAAATGTGAAAGTAAATGTTGTAATTAATTTTTTTATTGTTTGTGATGCAAAGGCAAGTATCCTAATGAAAATACAAAAATTCCACTGTAGCATGAAATATTGTACATATTATTATGATTTTAAATTGAGTTGGACAAAGAAATGAGGAGGCAGAAGACCAAGAGATATGACCATTCATTTCGAATTCCTAGAGGAATACAAACAGTCTTGTGAGAATTCCTATATAAGATCAATTTGATAAGCTCAAAAAAATGTGTGTGAGAGAGAAAGAAGATATAGAGAATGCAGAATATAGAAGAATAAAGCAGAGAAGATTAAGAGAAGAAGAGCAGATATAGAACAGAGCTGATATCTGGAGTAAATCAGCAAACATTCAGCTTAATAGCTGTCAGTTGTAGCTGACAAAGGTTGAAGCCTCCTGTAGGTTGGTGCCTACAGAAAATTGAAGGGAGTTGGTGCTTCCTTGCAAGTTGTAGCTTGTAGAATTGAGGTTGGAGCCTCCTGTAGGTTGGTGCCTACAGAAAAACAGTGGTGAGAGGGAGCACGAGCTTTCCTTTGCATCACAACAATAATAAGATGTGGTTTTCTCCCGTTATGGGTTTCCACTTATATCTGGTGTCTTTGTACATGATAGTTATGTATTGAATCTGATATGTATCATCTGCTTAATACTTGCAACTCTCATATTAAGTCTACTGCTATATTAAACTAATACTTGCTGCTTGCATTCTAAGATTACTTGCACATTAAATTGGATATGAAATGAAGGTGTAAATAGCTTAATGAAAAGTTTTAAAAGATCAGGAATGCATTAAACTGATTCACCGCCCCCCCCCCCCCGCCCGCTCAGTTTAATTAAAGGTTCAAACAAATTGGGAATCGGACTCAATCACCATTTTCTGAAAGAGGTTGTTGGTAGCTACTGCAACAGAATAAATAAGGGGAGGCTAGAGGGCGGGAGGTGTCATGCAAAGTTGTTCCGGTCGGAACTATGTTGCGAGTTATGATCTTTGTGTACAGGTGATCAAACTTTTCTGGAGATGTGTGGGGTTATTATTTTATGAAAGAATTATCAGACTAATTTTGTTTCTAAGTTAAGTTTCGAGCTAGGATGGTGGGTTGGGGCCCAATCCATACCTTTCAGTCTCTTTGTTGTGGTTCTTTGCTTTCCATCATTTTATTAGTTCCGCTTAGAATGTTCATTTTATGCTTCAGGGTTCTTTGTTGAATTTTCTTTCAGTAACTCTTTGTCGTTCCACTTTCTTGTGGTGATAGAATGAAAAAAAAAGTTGTGGATCGGGAACCCCCTTCTGCGTCTGCAATCGTAGAGCTCGAGGGGGAGAAGCTTCCCACATACCCAAAAACTGGTTGTTACTTTTTCAGATTAGAAGTAGAGTCGCATTACCATTTTCAGTCTTCTTGTGCAGAATGTTTTTGCGCATTTGTCGAGTTTCTCGTGCATAGATCAACATAGTTGTTTGCTGGAATTATTGTTAAAAACCCGAGCTCTGTGGTGCTTCTTCGCTTCATATTCCATCGTTGTTACGCCTCCATCCTCTCATACTTACTTCCTCCATTGCCACCCACCATTTATTCCCAAAAACATCTAAACCCTTGACTACCTTTGTTTTTTGTTTGTTTCGTTTGCAATGTAGCGCTGAAAAACCATTAGAACTCCGCTCACCTTTCCTCCTTGAAGCCTCATTATGTAAATCCTTCTAGTTTTTTCCCTCTTCTTTTAACACTTACGGCAGTTGGAATAGATATTTCACATGATCTAGCATATCGCAGTTCATTAATTCCAGTACTACTGAGACTTCTAGCGATAATCACTTTTCCTTTTCCGCAACCTGATTGACTTTACCTTTTCCTGTAACACTTACGCTTTCAGGCGCTTACTTAGATGTGATATTGCCATTGCATCACGGTCGATCTCACG
Organism: Pinus albicaulis; assembly: GCA_034641835.2. Taxonomy (NCBI): domain Eukaryota; kingdom Viridiplantae; phylum Streptophyta; class Pinopsida; order Pinales; family Pinaceae; genus Pinus; species Pinus albicaulis. The sequence continues at coordinate 388,021 of JAXQQM020084611.1, forward strand.
CATTTTTTTGTTTTTTCTTTAACACTTACCGCTCCAACTTTCGATATTGCGATTAATCTTCGGTCCCACCTCCACGTCACCGGTCTGCGTTAGCTTTCCATGAAGACTTACCTCATCATGGCAAGCTCTAGCTCTGGGGCGGCCTTTCACTATCCACTTTACTTTTGCGATATTGCGATTGTGACATCGCATATTTACAACCTTTTCTGCTTTCTGCCATCGCACTTTTTGAGTTAATGCAGCTCCAGGCTATTTTGCTTATGAAAGCTTTAATCCGGTTTAAATCATGCTTTCCATACACCTTTATATTTCATGTGTCAAGCCCTCCGTTAGCCTCTTTAGCCTTTTCTTTCTCAAGTGCAAATCAACACTCTTTTTAATTAGAATTAAGTCATGAATAGCTGAATTGCATGAGTTAAACATGACGGAGATAGACCATAGGACAAGTAAAGTACATTTGCGTAGTTTGGCCAAGTTAAGCGTGGTTTAGAATTGGTTTCCTTGCCATTTATTTTCGGTGAGTTAAATTAGTTTCCTTTCTGTCATTTCTTTTCTACAAATTAAATTAGTTTTTTTCATTCTTGTCAATTTCTTTTCAACAATTTAGTTTAGTTTCGCTACACATCATTTCCTTTAAATAATTTACTTTTAGTTTTATCTGTAGTTTAAGAAATAGCACCCTTTTTGTAAAGCAATTATTGTGTGACAGAGTGCATTTTACGTGTATATAGAAATGTCACCTCCAGAAGATTTATCCACTAACCACAGGGTTGATAAAGTAAAATGAGACGATAAGGAGTTGCAGCCACTTTTGGTGCATGCTGGAGCTCACCACATGTCACGTGGGTGCATATGGTCAGAAGTTTGCATTGGTTTGATTGATGTTGTTTGCATAAAGGTCAGTATTTGCTTATGCAAGGTAGGTCATACTAGTGATATTGGTATATTGTATGCTAATATGTTGTTGAGAGATAGAGCAAAATATAAAAATCATTAAGTGGCATTGTGACTAGTTATGGGAGTGAGAGCAAATCATCATGCAAGTTTTTACATACTTGTACAAGTATGTAGCTCATGGTTCTTGTAGCATTAAGTTACTTATGTATTTGTTGTTTTATTATTATTATGGTTACATAACGATAAATGCTACATTGACCGGTGTAATCAGATGAAGATGCCAATATTTTTGTTGAGATCCTCTTTTGGAAAGTCTGCAGGTAGTCTAATATAATATATCATCTTCGTCAGGTAAACCGAGAACATTTATTTTGAATTTATTCAAAATATATTTTAGAAAATCGACATAGGTTTGACGGATGTGTCACACCCTCATTGAAGAGATCCTCTCATTAGTCCAACGTTAGAGGACATTTTCCTCATCATCCTCACATTTCTATCTCCTCATACGATTGGTTCAATGCCTTGAGAGCTCTTCTCTCTTCACACGTGGAGAATTTGTGTGATGATTTTTACATTTCGGCCTAGGATTTTGTAGTAGCGTTGACAGGTGTTGACTTTGATTAACTTTAGATTAACTGATTTTGAAATACTACGAAATTTTGATTTCCAAATCATTTTTGGCACTATTCCAGGAGCTAGACGTTGGCATTGACTTGTTTGCATTGACCTATACCAACATTTGATAGTTTACATTGTTGATGATAGCGTTGACTTTTGGTTGAATTTTGGGTTGAATGTTTTGGCTATCTTAGAGGTTGTGTAGCTCTGGTTGGCGACCATATTGTGGTTTTCTTTGTTGAGCATCCTGTTGACAAATCGTAATACACCAATACAGTATCTTTGGCTTGTCTTCTGTCAGTCTGTGGTATGTTCTATCGGCATTTTACTTTATTGTTTATGTGGTTACTACTTGATATTGGGATAAAAAGTAAAGTTGCATCAACTCAGAACATCTCCCAAAAATTTACAATTATGTTATATGTTGTTGATGAATATGTTATATGTTAACTTGTATTTATGTGATAATTGTAGTATATGTTGTTGATGATTATATCATTAACTTGTTGTTGTTATATGTTAGTTAACTTGATGATTAGGGTTATAGCATTAATATCTTGATGTGATATGTATCATGCTAAATTGGATTAAGCCTATGCATATGGTTAGGGTTATGACATTCGAGGTATGATTCGACTTATTGACATTGTGTTGTATTAATATAATTAATTGTTCCTATGTGATTGTTGTGTATGAATAGTGTTTATGAGTTTATGATGTTAGCATGTTAGCTAGTTCTTTGTTATGGATATGTGTCTTTGGTTTGATTGATGTGTTGTGAAGTTATATTCCTTTGATAATTAGATTGATTATGTAGACAAACCTCCCTAAGATACATTAAGGTATGAGTTTTTCTTGTCTTGTTGTACTTGGTGTTTTTTTTTCTAATGTTTGATTATGTCATTTATTTGAGGTTTGGTGTTTGATGTCTAGCTATTATTAGTCTAGTTCAGTTTATTACATGGTAGGTTTATAGTTTGTTTTGAATGTTTTTCATTATTAGTATGATATGAGCATGTGTCTATGAATGTTGATGACATTAATATTATTTTAAATCTTTGTTTTCAGATAGTTGCTTAATATGTGATAATATTGTTAAGGACAATTGATATGTACTTATTTGTAAATAGGTAGTAATTGTAGCATCATGTATTATGAATGATATTTGTGGTTGATTGTTGATTATGAAATGGTTTATTCAAAGACTCGATAAAGGTTGATTTGGTCAGTAGAATATGATTATGTGATATTTGGAACATGTGGTTGACATGTGTGAGCAGGTTACAGGGGAAACATCACCGCGTGCTTACAACAAGGTAAAGTAATTTGTTTATTTGGTATGTTTATTTATACACCCATAATTATGTGTTTATGATGATCACCGGGGATTGCATGGAAAAAGAGACTACCATGAAGTCTTTGCAAGAGGCTGAGTTGAATTTCCTTGGGAACCATTGAAGTTTAGGTATTGGTGTTTGTTGCTTTCGGTCCTTTGTGACTTTCTTGCGTTTGATTTGTGATTTTGTTTTTTTCTGATGCAAGAAAGCCTTCACTTTGTTGTGAATGTTGTATTTTATTGGTTTCATGGTCTTCTTCTTGTTTTGTTTCTCGTTCTTTCCTTTTGTTGAGATTTTGGAATTGGTTGGGAAAGAAGAGAGTCGATGGAGCCTCGAAGATTTGTTATTTTAACGGAGTAATGTAAGACTTGGATGAAGCCCAATGCATGTATAAGGGTAGTTGAACGTATGAATATGACAACCGATTGAATTAGTTGGTTATTGAGGTAAATCGTGAGTGGCGAGAAAAGTCTCAAGAAAGTGTCTAAAGGTAAAGTGAATGGATCGGAAGGTGTTATACATGCTTTAACGTGAGAGCTATTGTTGATATTTGTGCACGGATAAAGGGAAGTTGTCTTAACCTAGACTAGATATCTAGCAATTGTGTTGTGATCATGATTATGTTGATGTTAATATATGTGCATACATGTATATGTATCTATGTCGTGTATGACAAGGCCATCATGGATCATGATGTTAATATATATGTATATATGTGCATGTATATTGTTGTACGGCAAGGATCATGATTGTTTTATGCTAGTGATTATATACATATGTATGTATGTATGTATCTATGTCATTGTATGACAAGGGTTTCAGGATCATCCTTGTGGAGTAATGATTGCTTATGCAGAGATGGCATGAAAGAGGGTTCTTGGTCTTGTAGGGAATCAAAGTGAGTAACTTTGAAAATCTATGGAGATTAATTTCATCGGACATGAATTGATATTATATGTGTACATTGCCTATGTGTTTATGTTATGTGGACATGTAATGTTGAGGTACATCTTGCTAGTGAAAGTAGTGTGATCGTGGCATGCTAGGATAAACGTAGATGATGAAATACTAGAAAAGAAAGGTTTCTTTGTGTGGTTAGTGTGTGGTATGGATGTGCGAAGTACTATTTTGTTTTGTATATGTTGTGCATATTGTATATTTAGTCATGTACCTATGGTGATGTGTACATGTAACATATACGTGTTGTATACATATGATGTATGCATGTTATTATATATATGGTGTGGTGTATATTTTTCTGTCAGAGTGCTAGGTATAGATAGTCATGTAAACATTGCATATGTGGTGTTGTGTGCATAGGGTGTTGTGCGCATGTTGGATATGCGGAACATTTATTTAATACTTGTGGTGCTATATAAATATTGTGTATGTAGTGCTATGTACATATGGTGTTGTGTGTGTGTCACATATGGTGTTGGATGCATGATTGTACACAGTGCTGTGATACATATTGTAAATGTGGTGTTGTGTGCTAGTGGTGGTGTGAACATGTTGTTGACGTGGCTATTGTTATGGGTATCATCCATGTAGTGCATGTGGTGTTGTGTAATTTGGTATTGTGTACACGTTGTACGGGTGGTGCAATGTGACATTTGATCATTTATTCCTTTTGATTAATGGGTAGTGTCGTGTACATGTGATGTTGCGCACACGTTGTGCGAGTAGTGTTGTGTACAAATAGTCTTGTGTACTTGTTTTGCATATGGTATTGGTATACATGTGGTGCTGTATGTGCATGGTGTGGTAGTGAGTACGTGACATGTGTATTCGTTGCGTGGTACTGTTTGTATATGTATATGTATTGTGTTGTATAGTATGCAGTGTGAGTGTATGTTTTATTTTTGATATGGGCATATGTATTGTGTGTACATGGGGTGTAGGTGTATGTATGCATTATGTCGATGTGATTAAATGTTGAATGGTGTTGTATGTCATAGGTGGGTGTACATGCACGTTTTGTACATTATTGTATATGTGTCGTAATTGAAGAGAAGCAAGGCATTGGGTGTTTGTATCAGGTGTGGCAATAATTTGGTGTGTGTACAAAGAACAAAGGCAGAAGTAAGGATCGAAGGATAAGTATCAATACTTTATTTCGAGTTCTATTATGCATGTGATTTAGGATTATAGCTTATGATGGTTACATGTGATTTATGATTATCGTTTATGATGGGTACATGTGATTTATGATTTACAGTCTATGATGGTTATGTTTTGAGCTAACTAGATGTGATATGTTTATACATAATGATTTGATCAAACAACTATTTTGACTTGTGTGACGGGGAAGGAAAGCAGGTTATAAGTGTACTTGTGATCGGCTACAATGAGTATGATGTGAATTTATTTCAATTTATTTTACAGATGTGTCGCAGGTTAAGCAGTACATGAAGCACGGAAATTCCTGGTTAGGTGGTTGAAGCGGTGCAAGCATTGGCAGAAATGAAAAAGTGGAACATGCAGCAGTGTGTTGGCGAAGCGCTTTAGGAGTAGGGCCATTGTGGGACATGGTACCCAATAGTGTCATTTATTGTGAACATGCTATGGTGGTATGATGGTTTTGAGTCATGCAGTAGTTGTTTGACCTTTTGATTCGAGGAAGCCTTGATAAGGGATGGTGCTGAGATGGGGTGCCGTGAGAACTTAGAGGTGGTGAACACGAAAAGGTGGCCGAGATTGCAGGAGGCGTGTGGCAGGGAGAGAATCCGATGATGGATTTTATTTTTTTGTCATTAGCATTGCCGGATGGAATCATATGCACATTGAGGCTTTCCCTAGAATAGCGAGCCGATAATTGTTCCTTGAGACGACAATGGCACGGTTGGCATTGGACATTGAATGTATCTTTAACTTTGTGTTGTTGTTTATAGACTGCAGGAAGGAAGTGAATCTTAGTATTATTTTGAGGGTGGAGGTGTGAGCCTGCGGATTCCCCTTGTTGCGGATGCATGCATCATATCCTTTTTATTTATTTGGTTGAGAAAATGTGCATATGTGTATATTATTGTAAATATTGTATCGAGTTACTTTATAAAGCTCCATAGACAATATGGTTATTTGTTGAATTTTGAAACAGTAATTTTAAACGTATAATAGTTTGTTATTCTAAAATACCGTAATGAGTTGTGTTATAAAGCTCTAAACGGTGCCGTGCTTTGTCATATTTTAGAGAGTCGTCATTGTAAGTATTGCAATAGGATATGTTATAAAGCTCCATACAATATGTTTGCTTCTGGCAATTTAGTATGTAGGTGAGTCCATTCCTAAAATTTTCCCCCAATAGGAAGGTTCCATAATAACGAACTTGGTAAAAATCCATGTAAAAAATATACAAGACCACGGTTTATGGAGACGTATTTCAACCTAAATAGTGGACAAAACATCCTAGTGGCGTTCATTTTATTTAATATGGCTAAAGGCAATGACAAAGGATTTGGAAAGACATTAGGCATTAATTGCTTATTTATTTATGAGAAAATAATGGAAAATAGGAGAAAAATGAAGGTGAAAGGTCATGAGTTTGCATGAGAGAAGCAGAGAAAATAATGAGTGAAAAAATTAAAGGCCTCATTAATAAAAAGGCTTATGAGGATTAGTGGGAAAGTCTGGTCAGTTCAGTTTTGGAGCTCTCATTATTCTCTCTCTCTCTCATACTCTGAGCACTTAGAGTATTCTTGGGCGCTCTTCAGAAGAGTGTGGCATATTTGGATATTGTATCAAGAAAGGAAGAGTGGGAAAGTGAAAAATAGCATTGAGATCAACATCACAATAGGTTATGAATGCAGAGTGCCGAGTTTCATGTATGATTTCCTCACTAGTTTTGGCCATGGTGTATGCATGTATGGATTTCCCTAGCCTCGCCATTTTGGATAGCCATGGTATTTGTGAAATTATTCAGATTGATTTTTTTACGGTTGGTTCTCATGATTCCTTTACTTATGGGTGAGTTATTAGTTCCTGGAAGCCTTGGTTGAAAAAATGCTTTAGGCTGATAGACAACGTAGTTGAAGTTGCCTAGTCTTGGAAGCATGGTTGGAAAAACACAGAAAATTTGTAGGTGGGTTTCGTTACTAGTATTGGAAGCCCTGGTTTGAAAAATTGTTGGAAGCCCTATAACGGTTAGGGGTTGAGTTACTAGTCTGAAAGCCATGGTTGGAATAAACATTGAACCCTGGAATAACTTGGATAGAGACCAATCCATTATGGTTATGATGTCCAAATGATGAGGTGGAATCAACGTTGAGGAGTTGGGGAGTGGTTGGCCTCTGAAATACTGGATTGATTATGATTGATGTGTTTGATGAGATCCACATTCCTTGCTTGGAATATGGCACAAGAGTGATTGGCTGAAGTGAGACATGGCTTGACCAATCTGTAATTCAATTGGAACGTGGAAGTCTCATCTACAGTGGTTTTTACATTAAATAATGAAGAGCTCATTCCTTTAGATTTGGTATGCAAATGCATGGTTATTATGTGGATTCTATTGTTGTTGTATCTTAATTGTTATATTTAATTATTATGTTGGTTATAAGCATACATTTATCGGTGATGATGTATGGATCTATCATTTTTCACTCGTAGGGTAATGCACAATGTATCTATAGTCAAATAGGTTGTATTGTAGCTAATTATTTAAAGGACCAATGCTTCTTAGCGATTATCGAGATAGTATGAGACTATGTTTAAATTGTTGTTTACAACTATAGATGCAATGATTATATATGACATGTTTGGCGAAATTTTGTAATGGATAGGAGGTCAGGCCAATTCTTGATGATGGTACTTCCATACTTTTTTTTTAAAATTTATTTATCGGCTCACGTTTCATGATGATCGAGAGGCTCAAATGAGAGTGCTCATAATTTATTGAAGCGAACAAAAATGACCGAAATATCCTTCAGAATCAACGCAACTTGTTTCGTTGAAAACCCAACAGATAGAAGAGTTATGGTACGATGATTATTATTGAGAACATACGAATTTTTAAAAAATTGCGAGCAGTGAGGTGGATGACATGGCGACCTAGTCAACATGCAGGGAATATTCTTCGGTTTACCCGATTGGAATTGTGACACAGTGTCCTGGCCCCGGATTCACCATTGAACTTTTAAGGTGATTTTTTTAAAGAATTTTCTCTCCTATCGTTGAATTGATTTTTTTTTTGTGGGGCCGGCCCAACCGAGGGGACCGCCACGTGTCCCCTACGGTGGACCCCCTCTCCAAGGTCGGAGTTCGAATGATATGGTGGTAAAGTTCGCACTTGGTATATGCAAGGTTCGAATTTTATATATCTGTTGACATATATTGATAGCTTCATAGGTTCATAGGTATATAATTGAGTGTATAATGAATGCACATTTATTACAAACCTTGGGTTATATGGCACGTGCTGTTATTCTGGTAGATTAATTTGCATGTTTAAATTCTGACTTCTGGTTGAAACCTAAGTTTCAAGCATTTAAGCGACGTATAAATTATAACCCAAAGTCTTAGACTTTGGTATCATGTCGATTGTGTATCGCATTTGAATATATATATGTAGGATGGGTGGAGGGTGGTTGAACTCGTGACCTCCCCCTCCCTATTTCAACGGCTTTACAAAGGCGGCCACGGGGCGGGGACATTAAGCCTTCGTGCCCATAATTTATTTAAATATTATGCATATCCGACGACGGGAATGGAGGGGGCGAGCCACTCCTCCCAACGATACTACGGCCTCCACAAGGCACAGACAAAAGTGCTTGAGTGCACAATTAATTCATCTTTATCCGCCTTTAATCCATTGTTTAATTAATTAATACAGTTTCCTAATTAGCGGCGGATTAACTGACGAGGCACCACCAAATTAGTAGGTACACCATATTGTCGGACTTAGCTGAGTCTTGTATAGATTTGGAGAAAGTCTAGGAAAAAATTGAATGAACCATATCTTGAGAAATTTTTTGACCAATTTTGGCTCGGGGAAGGTGTTCTAAGCATATTGGCATGCTATGAACACATTGGAGCAGTTGAGAAGCTTAAAGAAGCAATTCTACAATTTTTTTTTGTTACTTTGAATAATTTTGAAGCCTAAGGCCACCGAGGAAGGAGAAGGCCATGCCTAGATAAGTTAGAAGCCAAATTGATGAATGGATAGTCATTTTGATATTATGACATTATAAACTCATTGGAGTATATTTTAGGAGCATTTGATGCATGTAAACAAGAATTTTTCCACTATTGAGATAATACGACCCAAGCCATGGAAGGCTGGACCAGAAGATGTAGCCTAGGAGGGGTGAAATCCTTCATCAAAACTTCTGTGTTGATGGATCAATTGTGATAGTTTTATATTATTTATGTTGTTGGTGTTCAACATTTAATTTCATACTTTATGCTCTTGAATTCACTCATGAAAACTTAATTAAATTACCTATTTAACACATATAGCTTAATAATGAAACATATATACATCAGGCATAATTTTATTAAATAAATTTATAAATCTAAATGTGTAATTAGCACGGAAAAACTAACATACATATTCCAATCACATGAAGTTTAATGACGTTGACTTTGAAGCTGCGGTCTCAAAAGGTGGAACAAATCTCGGATTTGCGGGCACATATTAACCAATTGAGACTCTGACCACATGCTTCTTCTGTGTTGTGTGCCTATGGATATAGGCTCTAGCCACTACGTTGCCTTGGCATACTATTTCATGGTCAAAAGGGTAAAAAAGTCGATTGTCCCTGGGGTCATGGGTATGGGAGGTTGGGTTACATCTTGGGGATGTTGTTGATGTTGTGTAAGGTGTGTATATTAGCTGGTGGTTCTGCCTTTCTTAAGGTCATCTCGGAGGTTGGAATCTCATGTTAGTAGCCTCTCTTCGCATATTTACCCTGGTTGGCCAACTACTTGGGTAGGTAGGGAGAGAATGTGTTATGTGACCAAGCATGTGAGGGATTTTCCTGGACTGCATCCCCAGTGTCTCCTTGGAAATGAATAAGTCCCTTACCTCCCCCCGTCCTCTGATAAGTGTTGAAATTGATATTCTCTCTCCCGGATAAAGCTCCTGGTCTTGATGAATTTTCACCAAACTTCTATCGATCCTTTTGGTGGGTTATCCAACAATATTTTTTAAGAATGATTGAATCTTCCTTCAAACACTTATTTCTAGGAGGTAGCATCAACTCTTCCTTTCTAGCCCTTATACTCAAAGTCAAGCAGTATCTTTTTCCAGGGATTCGGGTAATACTCTCTGGAACATGTCTTACGGGGTGATCTCGAAAATTTTGGCCCTAAGAGTTAAATGCCTCCTTCTGATATGATCTATTAATCAAGGGAGCTTTATGTCTAGCCATCAGAGTGCAGCAATATTATTCTAATCAGGAAGATATAGAATCTAGTTGGAGAAGAGGAGACTAGGGTATATAATCCAGTTAGACATATCGAATTCTTTTGATAGAGTTCAACATGGTTTCCTTTAAGTTATGAGGTAAATGGAATTTGATGTGAAATTCATAAGATGGATTGCTTTGCATCTCACCTCTCCTTGGATAGCTCCATGATAAATGAGAAGGTTGTGGGATGGCCCCAAAGGCCTCTATGGGGCTGTGTAAAGGGTACCCTGCACTTTCTTTGTATCATAATGGGGGATGCTGCGAGTCCCTGCTTGGAGGTGGGTGTTCCTACTTCTTCGGGTAGTAGATACAAGAGAAAGGAATTAAGCATAAACCATGGATAGTTTGCTAGCGACAATGTCTTTCTTGGGGGGGGCGCTCCCAAATAATTGTGAGATGCTTGAGAATAAACCTAGAAAAATTTCAGCAAGCCTCGGGACGGGCCACAAATGATAAAAATAGTCGAAACTTACACATGGAACATTTTGTCCCAAAAAAGAAAAAAAAAGAAGAGAATCTTGGGCTTCAAAATTGTCAATGAATGGAAAGACTTCAACTACCTAGGAGTACCCATTTGCCTCAAAAGACAGCATCAAATGCGTAAGCAAAAGATCATGACAAAATAAAAAGAAAATAACAAAGTTTGGGTGGAATTTGGTTAAATATTGTTGGGATAACAATATTGGTGAAGTCAATGTTGTCCTCTCTCACCTTTATCCAATTTTTTTGCCCTTTGACCCCAAAATATATTTGCAACAACTCAGAATGTATATCGGGGAAATTCCTATGAGAAGGAGAAAAGAAAGAATGAAATTTCACCGAGTAAATTGGAAAACAATTAGATCTCCCAAGCTACACGGTGGGTTCGGAATCCACGACCGTACTTTGGATAGTATGCCAATGGAAACAAAACTATGGTGGATAATGGAAACAAGCATAGATAAGTGGTGGTTTTCAATTCATAGAGAAAAATATAAACACACCAGCACGGGTTATAGGGAAGTTACTATAGAGGCATCACAAGGCTCTCCATTTGGAAGCATAAGCGTCTCCCCTAATCAAGATCATCTATGTAAAATCCTTGATAGGAGCCTCGGTAAATTTTTGGAAGGATCAAATTCTTGAACGCCACCTCTAGGAAGGTTCCTCTCTTGCAAATGCGATTTTTGTCCCCAAGCGGAGTGGAGTGTTTGTCTCCAGTTCATGTGGGATTCTCTTGGTAATTAGTGGTGGAGATGGATAACATACCCGGCCTAACTTTGTTTCAAGAAAAATGAAAGTGCTTAGAAAAAAATCAGAGGTGGCGCTCCAATGGCCTCTATTAACAAAGGATGCTTGGGAATTGGAAGAAATTTTCTTCATAGTCGAGAGAGGATATGAGAAAAATTTGTTTAATGATCCATTCCCAAAATCCTCTATACGGAAAAATATAGACTCAGTATTTGTTCCTAAATTTAATTTTTCAATTCTGTTTGTTGGCTCAAAATTGTGGATATTTATATGAAAATATTTAAGCGGAGATGCACATCGGAACCTATAGGTGTCCTTTATTTGAAGCCTTAGAAGAAAGTATCACCCATATATTCTACTACCACTTCTCTAAGTTGGTTTGGTTGGTGGCTCTTGGTCCTCTCTTTAGAGAACAGATGGCCCTCGACCTCTTGATGTTTTTGACTCTAGCCGAAGTTCTGGGATCCTTTCGGAGCCAAAGTTTCATAAAATCCTTTGGACAGCCTTTGTAATCATATGTTGGCATACTTGGTTGTCTATAAATAAAGAAATTTTTCAAAATGAAATGCCCATCACCTCAAAATATTTGCTTTGAAATCCCTATTCTTATTTTCTTCAAATTTTGCCAAACCCACCTTGGATCACTCTTTGGACCCTCATGAAACATCTGACTGCATTACAATGAGCCTTTCCGGCCTTCTCCCCAAAAAATGATCGGAGATCTAAGCTGGTTGAAATACCTTTTGTCTCATGGGGATTTGGTAGGTGGATCAGCAGAATGGGTGGAACATTAAAATTCGATGGAACGTAAAAAATAAATCCTGAGGTGGAGGCGGGGGGAGGGTTTCTCTGACACAGTGGAAAAAATAGTAGGTGCAGTGTGCGTAGAGGGATTAGGCATGAAAACGAACAACTAAGCAAAAAAGGCATAGCATCCTCTTTGGCCTCATTCATTGCACAACCTGGAGGATCAGGGTTATGAAAATTGAGACTCCTCATGACCATAAAACATGCTGATTCAATAATAGTGCAACTCGGAGACAATAAGTAGGTCACGCTTCATGGAAAGAATCAAGGTCTCTTCGGGCATTTCGAAAAAGTGCACTTCACCACATTCCAAAGTGGATGGGAGGGAAGGCCCGGACATCCAAACAATTCAAGCATGGTCAGAGAGAATGAGGAGCTTGGTAAATGGAAATGAAGGAAAATACCCCATTCCTAGTCATGATGTAGAAATTAATGGGCTTATGGAAAAGGTCTCTCTCTTGAAAGACATAAGCACTATAAAAGGATCATAGGCTGAAAATGGAATTTTTGAACTTAGGCATTGGATCATGGCCATTTCTTTGGCCTCCCTACCTTCTTCCCTTCCCCTTGGACAGATTCTCTCCCTCTCTCCCATGCACCATATTATCTCCCCTTTCCCAGTAACCTTACCTCATCCCTCAAGCTCAAGGTTGTTTCAGCTACACAACAATCATGAGTAGAGATGGGATATTAGGCGCAGAATTTGTCCATCGGCTTTACGTTCATATAAATTGAGGATTTGTAGAAAATTTTAAATTGTGAGAGGTTGAAGGTATGCACTATAGAATAGTAGAGTTATTACTATGTGAGGGTTTACGGGGTGTTGTATTTGTTGTTCGGCAGGGGTGGAGTATTATGGCTGCATGTGTGTTCTTAGATCTGTTGCTGTCATTCGAAGTGGTAATTTATGTTGCTGACAGTATCTGAGAAATTGGGGAAAGATTTAGTGTGGAAAAAGTTCAGGAAAGGAGGTTGTTTCAACCTTGATTCTGCTCTCTGACAACGTGCTACAGTGTGATTTGGTTCAGGCATAAATTCTTGGGAGTGGATAGAACTGCTAGGATTGGTGGACGACTAAGTTAAGGAGAAAGGGGGTGAGATTGGAGAGGTACACAGACAGAACACGAGGTGAGGGCAAAATGCGGTTGGCATAGAAGTGTTAGCATGGATAAATGAACAATGGAACCCGGGAATTGAGGGTTTTCATCGCGTAAAGCGCTGCAGGAGAGTGGCGAACGGAAGCTGAATGGATTCCTCCCTTGTTGTTCACACCCCCGCTTGTGCACACCATGTGAGAAGACATTTAGGATAAGGGGAGTATTTTTCATTTTTATGAGAAAGCATGTGCATGGGAAGCGAAAGAAATCTGAAGAATTTCAGAAAATCTCAAGTGGAGGTTAATTTATACTCTCTGATGATATGGATTTATAGTTCATCTTATAGAGAAAAATTCCATCTCTTTGAAGAGGAGTCGGTGAGATAGGCCTTGTCAGATTGACCCAAGTGGTTGTGGCTAATTAGTTTTCCTGTGTAGCTATAAATGTATTTTATTGTAAAATATTAAAATATTTTAAAGTCTCTGTATAATATCAATAATAGCATTCTTCATTTTTAATTTTTAATTAAATAAAGTTATTGTTGGTCAGTTTGGCTGTGAGAGGAAACCATGCCCATTTTTGGCATCACTCCAAAATGTAATCTTTAGGTTTCTTGTTGACCTAGTTCATGATTATTTATATGTATTACTCTTATTAAAAAAAAATAGCGGTTATAAATCAAAAGAAGTAAGTGGATGGAGAAGATTTTGAGACTTTTGAGGGGATTATAAATAGATGAACATGACACTATAGCTTGATATTTACCGCCATTCCGAGCCTAGATTGGTGGTGTCACTCATGGATATTTGGTGGTTCCTTCTTATGCTGTCTGCAAGTTGCATTATGTGGTGTCTTAGGATCCCGGTAACTCGGTCCACTACAATTTATATTGGTTATTGTTTTAACCATTGGTATTTGTCTTCTTATGGTGCAAAGTCTAAAACATCGTTTACCCTCTTTTTACAAAATTCCCCATGTTCTCCTTTTGGATCATTAGGTACACTTCTTCGTGAGCCTCTGTGATCTCGGTGACTCTTAGAATCCCGAGGTGGGAAGATTATTCAAATCTTGTGTTCCCATCTTGTGATTTTTGGATCTCGAGTCCTATGGTGGTTGTGTCTCATTTTTTTGTTGGAATCCTTTGGCCAAGGAGAAGTGAAATCTAATATCTTGTGAAAAATCACTGTGTGGAATTAGCGTGGGTGATCTGTCAAATCTATGGGATGGAGCACTTGGAAAGTAAGCCTACGAGGGTTCCTTATGAATATATCCACTTCATTGTTATTGGGAGCTTCATTTTTAAAAATCACCTTAAGGCCATTATCTGGAAATTTCTGTCTGTCTTTCCAGCTATGAAGTTGGGGCCGTGTGATCAATTTGCAGGTCCTTGTGCCTTCTTTGCGCTTTATTGTTACGCGATGATGCAGACTCTTTGGGGCCTTGCCTTGGGAGTGGTTGTATTAGTCTAGTCTCAAAAATTTTGGAGTGTCCACTATGGTTTTGGTTTGGTGAGCTACTCTTTAAGTTAGATCAATTTTTTACTTTTATCAATTTATATATTTGTTGCGTGTTTATTTGAATTTATTTGTATCAAACTACCCTTTTGATAAATGCTAATATTATCTTGGTGGTGACCTAAATTTCTCTTTGGGAGATGCAAAGTCTTGGGTTCTCAAATAAATATTAATTTTCAGTTAGGTTTCTTTATCATTAAATTCTACATGTCACTGATTGATCTTCCTCTATGGTAAAGCCTACAGAACAATAAAAGAGTGGGGGAGGATGCGTTTCAGAGAGCTTGATCACTTTTGGTGGTTGAATCTACTCATGAATTCTTCCTCTTATCAAACGGTTAGTATAGAGTGTGCCTAGATCATTGCCATATTTTTGGAGATCAAGGGAGTGTTTCATGGCTTTGCCACCTTTTAAAATGAATACACATTGAGTTAAAATATAAGGCATTTATAGTAATGGTTAAAACAATTGAGTGCTTATGATGACCAATTGGGTGTTTCTCTGCTGTGAAGTGCATAGCTTAACTGATTAATTTATGGTAAGAATGATGGATTTCTATCATAGGGAGGAAGGATAAATCTCATTAGGAAGTTGAACAATGAATTGAGGCATATCTAAGTTGAGATGAAGACACTGATCTGGGAGTCGTTGGAGGTTTACCATAAACATGGCTGGAAGGAAAAATCTCTTGGTGAAGAAAAGTCTTGAGCTCAAAGGTTGAGCCATTTGGCTGAACAACGGTGATGAAAGAAAAAAAATTATTGCATGCTTATGCTAAAGGTAAGTTACATAAAACTGTCACAGGGGATGAAGGATGAGGGAAGGGGAGTCCTTGTAAAATTTGATGGGATTTTGATATGGGGTAAATCACTTCAAGGGTACTTCTCGGGAGCCCATGGGGCTAATGATCTGAGATTATTAGGAGTGGCTCAATTATTTTTAGCTTTATGGGTGATGATGAGAACCAAGAGCTACTATGGGATGTTATGAATGTGGAGCTTAAAGTGGCCCTAATCGGCACCAGATAAAATCCTAGTCTTGGGATAATTTGGGTTGTAGAATTTTTCTCTTCATTATATGAGTTTATTGGGCCAAAATCGCTTTGGTTGTGAATGAGTTGCGTCAATATGGATGTATCCTCCTTGCCTTTAACTCAACATTAATTTCCATGTTCCAAAAGGTTGAAAAATCGACCTCCTTTGAATATTTACACCCTATGTCCTTATGTAATTATGTTTATGATCATCTCAAAGGTCATTTTCGAGAGGGATTATTTTATTCTCTCCTAAGGTTATATCAGAACAATTTGGGTTTTTGGCTAGTCGTTAAATACATGAGGCCATTAGGGTTGACGAGGAGAGTTTACAATATAAAGATGTTAAGTTGAAGGAAGTTGTTTTCCAAGATTGATTATACAAGGGGCCTATAGGTCAAATTCCATTGGTCCTTCTTACGACTTCTTCTCACTCATGTGGGCTTTGATATACAATTCATCAATTAGATCATGGGATCATGAAATTTCTTTCCCTTTTTTGTTCGTCGATAGCTCTACCTCATTTTTCTTCCAAGCATCATGTTCTTCGTCACGGTGCCCTGCAATACCACTTTATTGTGTGTATTGTTCTTTAGAAAGGGCTCGGGCTTGTGATCGGATGCAACTTGTAGAAGGGTTTTCAAGGTGTGATGGTTACTTGATTCATCATCTTTTGTTTACATTTTTTTGATGACATACTTATTTTCTACGATGGATTGGTTTGTGATCTAATTAAATTAGTTGAGATTAGGAGTCTATTTGGGTGCCTGGCGGATAGTGATCAATGAATAGAAGTCATCCATTGTTGTCTAAAATTTGAGTGATCCAGTGGGTGTGTATTCATGCTTTTTCCATATGAAATCTTGGAGGTTGACGCCGAATTCAAGTATATGGGCTTCCTCTTAAAGCAGTTGCTATGAAAAAATTATTAACATTATTTATTGGATAAGATGGAAAAATTCTCCTTTGTTTGAGCTTTTAGTGGTTATCTCGGGGCGAGGCAGTGTGGTTTGGGTCCTTAGTATTGGAAGCAATTTTGGTATATTATGTAACATCCCTAGTTAAAATATCACGTAAAGAAACTAAATATAAGACCAGTCATGGGACACATATTCAAGGTGAATGTTAGGAAAAACAGCTCCTGAGTATTGCTCATTTAAGTTATTATGGCTAAAGGAAATTGCCAAAGCAGTGGAAAATTCTTTGGAAAGGCATGAGGCATTATTGACCTTTTATTTATGAAAAAGAAAATAGAGGAGAAAAGGAAGGTGAAAGGTCAAGTTGGATGTGAGGAAGAAAATGAATGAAAAATAATGGAAAATGAAGAAATTAGAGGCCTTAGATAAAAATGTTTATGAGGATCGAGTTCATGTTTTGTGGTTAGTTTTGGAGGAAACTCTCTCTATTCTCTCTAGCACACTCTTGGACATTTAGAGTTTCTTGGAAGTCCTTCAGCATTGCATCCAAGAAAGGCCAAAGACAAAGAGAAGCAAGGATCAAGCAAAGGGAAGAGAAGGATCTGACCTTTCACAGTGATTATTTATAGGTATCAATTTTCATGTGTAGCCATTTCCTTACTATGTTTAGCATGCATGGTTATGCATGTGCGTTCTTCAGTTTCTCTTTGTTGTCAGGCATAGGATTTTCCAGGTGTGTGATGTATTTGACTAGCCTTGCCATTTCCGGATATCCATGGTGTGATGGGGTTCTCATGTTTTGGTTAAGTTGGATTCATCGGATGGATTTAGCAGAGTGAGGTAGATATTTGAATGAAAGAACACATGGCCTAGTGATCTTTGAATTGGATTGTGGATTGCGGTAAAGCCAACGGCCTAGTAACCCTTGAATCGATCTGTTGGTTGTAGTAAAGCCAAGTATTGACGGGCCTAGATCCTCAACGGTGAATTGTGGGATATACGGTAAATTCTAGAGGTGGGTGTTGTTGGAAAAGGTACCCCTCGAAGAACAAACTTGGGAAAAGACTACGCAGATTGAGGAGCGGAGAGCGAAACCGAAGTTATATTTAGAGTCTTAGGGGCTTTGGGGTTGGTGGCGGCCCTTATTTTGCGTGTATAGAATGTTTGTGAACGTTGAACTTCGCCTATGGTTTTTGGACCATGGTATTGTAAATGAAAAAGAGCTCTATAAGGTCTAGGATAGAAGTCATAAGGCAATTTTTTTATGAAATTGATAGATGCATTTGGATGTAAGTTTGTTTGAGTCGAGTATGTGGTTTTGGGTTAGAGGAAAGGCTCAAGTGAGTGCGTGGAAAGCCTTAGGAATTCTGAGTTGAGGTGCTCGGACCCACGTAGGTAAGTGTGTAGGGGTGGAATTAATTGTATGGAAAGATATGAGCATTAATGAAGTAATTTTGAAGAGAGATACGATGTTTTGAGTTGATGTGTTTGCTTTAATTTCATTTTTTGGTATACGTGATAAGTAAGGGTTTGGATCTATAATTTCATAGTGAAGTTTTTTATGGTTGTTTACATTTTTTTTTATGCTTGAATAAGTAAGATCTTGTACAGTCTACTTAGTGAGTTCAATAGATGTGTTGAACAACAATTGTATAGTTGATAGATTTGTTCTGCAAATGTCTGGAAAGTATGAAAGGAAGTTAAACCTAAGCCACATTCATGAAAAACCTCGGGATGCAGAAACCTAATTTCTAGCATCCCCATATATTACTCGGGTGAGACTTCGGCACCGCACCAAAGTTCGTTGCCGAAAGGGCCAATAATAGTGGGTTTTGTTGGTTCGACGCAACCATATTTGAATATGGGTCTAGGACCCATCAGGCAAAAATGGTTTGAATTTATTGGAATTTGGGATTTTACTAAGGAATAGCTAGATGTGGCATCATCTAAGAAGGAATTCAAAGCTGGGTAGATACGAAACGCAAGTTTTTTGTGCAAGAAAAAAATGATAAAATATCTATAAATATTGGTTACAAAAATATATTTTTACGATTTGTACGAGATATTTTTTTATTGTTGTTTTATAGTAGGTTATTACGAGTGATTATCAAGACTATTGATCGATTTATGCGGGAATGCAATCGAATACACATATATTTATAAATACAAAAATACAATGAAATAACACTTCATTTCATTAATATCGTATTTAAAATTTATGAATGACGGAATGGAAATAAAGTAACTAGGGCCATTTGGTAGCTTATCTATGAGAAGAGATGTAACGGGTGGATACGGGACCATTAATACATGTTACAATATCGAGGAGTTATTTATTTAAGAAACAATAGAAAAACCCTAAACATCTAACCTAATTCTAGGAGATGACGCCAAAACTATCGTACCCGTTTGGGTAAATTGGCATAGAAACACCGGGGATGTAACTTTGGATTACAATCTCTTGTTTGACATGCTCAATACATCGTTAGAAATATATGTCTGAGGAATAAACCCAAATGAGATTTCTCTCGGTTTTCCCAAAGAACGTCGTTTAGGGCATCAAAATGGCTCAGAAGTTTAGGACTCGAAAAAGCATTGCTAAGCATAGTAAACTATACTATAATTAAGAAGCTGAGAAAAATTAGAACGTGGTGGGGCCCCAAGTGGAATGAGGTGGTGGCCACCAATATCCACGGATGAGTGCTCCCCCTTAGGAAGCAATGGTCCCCATTGCGTTGAGTTCCTCCATGAGATGAGGGAAACCTGTTTGAACTTGGTCCTTGGTGAACCACTTGCCTTGGTGCGAGGAGTTGGCCGGCTTTGACAACCGTCTGAGTTGGATCTTCGTTGGTGAGTGTTCTTG
Source organism: Pinus albicaulis (assembly GCA_034641835.2). NCBI lineage: Eukaryota > Viridiplantae > Streptophyta > Pinopsida > Pinales > Pinaceae > Pinus > Pinus albicaulis. The sequence continues at coordinate 407,744 of JAXQQM020084611.1, forward strand.
ATTTGCATGTCCACGATACAATCTGTGGTGGCATGTTCCATGCTGATGCGGGGTGCTAACTCTATTTAGCGTGAGTTGTTATGCAATGTTGTGGAGGTGTCCAATAGAGGTGGAAGTAGAGGCCGAAGGCGATCCACATTGAATAATGGGTGCAAACCAAGGAATGGTGGAATGCGAGCTCAGAAGACATTATTCCATACATCATGACGGTGATGGTGTACAACCCATATCGGAGCATGAAAAGCTTGCGGGTGGGGTCCGGTGAGGCACTCCTTACGCAAATGTAGCCACATTTTGTATTAGCCCCACAGATTTTGTGTGGCACTAGATGTTGATCATGTAGTTGCTTGGCACTTAGCATTGGGCATATATGTCTAATATGTCATGAACCTGGTGGATGGAGGCTGAATGTGATCAATCAGGGTGTTCACCTTGTCTGACTGCAAACTTGACATATTTATGAATTGGCTCTAGTAGCCACGAATGGCATGGCTATGTCAATGGGGCATAGTGTTTTGGGTTGATACTGAAAGGGGTTGTGGTGGGTTGAGATGTGGAGAGTTCGATTATATTTGTGATGTACATAGGGAAGGATCTCATCCCATGTCGTGGATACTTTCGTTGTGCCAGAATGGCCACAATCATCCTATTGACGACCTACGTACGACCATCAATTTAGAGGATGGAAAGTTGTGGACTTGGTGAGCTTGGTGTCCAACATTGACTAGATGTTGGACCAAAATGTCTTGAGGAACTTTGCTACCCCGATCGAGATGATAGGCTTGTGGGATCCCAAAGTGGACCCACAGCATTCAAAGAAGAGTTTAGTGGTGGCTTCTATTGTGATATTCTTTGTAAGTGACATAATGGCCATCTTCGAGAATTTGTCGACGGTAAGCTCTACCGATCAGTTTCCATGCTTAGTGAAGGAGGTATGACATGTAATCTATGAAGTTGGATTCCCAAGGTTGACTAGGGGGTAGGTAGTGGAGTATAGAAGCTTTGCTTCTTGATGTTTAGTTTGATAGCGCAAGCGATCTGAATCTGATGTACCAACATCTGTTGAAGGTTCATCAATAGAAATACTTCTCTGGTACTATGTTGTTTTCTTGACCCAGTGACAACTCGGCCCTTGATGTGCTTCTGAAATCAATATTTGGCACCTCCTTGAACATCGAGTGTCCCGAGGTGACATAACGGTGCATCATAGGTGAAAAATTTGGAACTTTTATACCACTAAGTGTCTCTTGTATGTGTGGCGGAGCTCGGATGCTCTTATAGAGAAGCGACCAATCGGAGAAGTCTCGTGGCCACAAGAGTTGAGAATAGTAGTTAGTGCTGTGATGGATGGTTGGTGAGGAAGTTTGAAACATTATTGGTGCTTCCCGGATTATACTTGATGTTCGATGAAATTGTTGTAGATATGTGGACCATTTCTAATAGCGATGATTTGTTTCTTGCATCTGTGTGGTAGCAGAATTCGACAGGTGATCTATGTGGATGATGATTTCCTTCCCCAAAATGTAGTCTTGCCATTGGCGACACCTACACGATGGAATAAATTTCTTTGTCCATAAGTGGGATACTTGCGGTATGTCGAGACGGTGTCTCAACGTGATATGCCACTAGATGCCCACATTTAGTAAGAAGCTGCCCCCATAGCATAGTCATAGGAATTTATCCTCGATCTAAAATGCGTTGTTGAAATCCAGTATTATGGGAGGCAGTAAGGAAGAAGCAGTGATGTTTCAGTCTAAGATACCTTCTGTGCATTTGAATTAAATAGAAAATATGGTGCCTCTTTGCTCCTCCCTTGACAATCAGGGGAGAAAGATATATGAATGATGCTGCTGGGTATAAATGAAATTCATGATTGAAATAAAGCTGTGTTCAGTGGAGTTAGAGACAGCGAATCCCAAATCCATGAATCTTGGACAGATCACACATACACCCGTTAATAATAATGTAATATACCCAGATGTTGAACAGTCCTTATTAGTACATATAAATTGTTTTAACTTACAGTACACTGGTCTTTGGAGAATTTCAACAGATATGGTGAGTGCTCTTTCCAGTCTGGCCTGAATCAAAGGTATTAATCAAGTACTACTACAATGGGGTACAGTGAGCCAAACACACAATGTGTCATCAATGGACTCCAATGAAGTTCTGGAGCAACACATCCTTGAAAGGCATGACCAACCATTCGAAAGGCCCTCCTTAGATTTGGGCGATCTTCCACACATTGGAGGGTTTGATTGGTACCTTGTGATACCCTTGGGTTAGATCCATAAGGTCATTAATTCATGGGATGGGTACAGCCTGGAAAGAATGATCTTGTTGCTTTAAGATAGTCAGTACAAGTCTCCAAGTCCCAACCTTGTCCTACTTTCTGTTGTGATTGAGCTCCCACGGGGTGGTGAACTTAGCCTAGGATGTGACCTTTACGCGGCGACTCCCAGATATTCCTCTTGATTTCATCCTTCTCGAAAAAAATAGCGGCGATCAGATCGGTCATGTAGGCGGTGCCTTGTTAAGTCTTAACTTTACCCATTTTTAACACCTATCCTAAACCCTTGCCTCCCTATTTTGAACCTTTTCGCTCTTTAATTATGCAAGATGCGGGACAAGCAACCACCCCTATGCAAAACGTACAAAGAGTTAAATCCGAGCTAAGAAAGGTGGATCCCTGTGTAAGGGTGCCTTTCAAAGAACAGCTTCCAACGAAAGTCCTTATGCGATACACGTAACGCAACCGCGAGATGGGGAAGGTTGAGCTCTTTAAAGGCATGTCTGAAGCTATTGCAAAATCACAGTACAACAGAGTAATCTCCCAAACACCACTAAATACTGCCTTGATTCAGGACCAATCGATCCACAAATAAGGATGTACACAAACCACCAAATATAAGAAGCGCATCGGAAGAGATGAAATTGAGCACGTGGGTGGCGACTACGAGATGAGTCGGTTATCTTATATACGGGGTCAGATATCCATCATTACAAAAACGGAGACATGGCAACGAATGGGAGAGCCTAAGTCTAGATGGTCCACCATCTAGGCACGAATTAGCCAATCAACAAAAAATCATCCCTCTGAGAAGATTGCAAAAGTCATGGTTGAAATCGCGAGGAGTAGGGTCCTGGCGACTTTGAGAAGTCATGAAAGCTGTGGAAAGATGCGGATCCTAACTCGCGCTCCTTAGCATTTGATGCAGGAAATTGACATGGGGGGTATCATTAATCTCAAAAGCAGCACTTTTGGTGTTTTGAAAAAGTATGCATGTCATAGTACCACTAGATCTAGCGAGAAGGTGCGCGGTATCTGAAACCATTGCTATGAAGGAAAGGTGAATCACCTTTATAAATTAACGTAGGATGAAGATCGGGTTAACCCCACGAGCCGGAAAGAGATACTCTGCTAAGGAAAAGGACGGGTGAATTTTTTCTAACTCGGTGAGGTAGGAAAATTGACGGAACGTTACATGAATTTTTGAGCGTACGATGTCTTGAGACCGTGAAGATGTTGACACATCTGCTTTCATGGAAAGGAACTGCCTTGCCGAAGGATGCGATGATAGTCGGGCGAAGGTTGACCTAAGTTCCCACGGAATGCAGTAAGGGGGCACTATCACTAACATTGCGGAGCACCTATGCAAGGATCGATATTCTTCACTTAGGAGAAGTATTGGAGAAGGGTGATATTGTGCATAGGGACCCCAATTGCCGGATGGACTCCGAGGTCGGTGACCTACGTGGACACTTGCGACATACAACACTCAAGGGTGCGATCGAGCCTTGCACGGTCGGAGAAACGCGAGGTGCCGCTGCCACCAGGCATGCGTCGGATTACGGACACACTTACTGACCCACACGTAATTTGAAGAATTTTCAAACACCTCAAACAATAATCGCTGCCGGGACGCGTGGCCGCAACCCTTTGGTGCAAGGACGTTCTAACAAAGGCGACGCATGGCTCGACAGATGATGGCCAAATTGCACGGACACACCTCGAGTCGACCTTCATTCGGGGTACGTGACAACATACGAATTGTCATCGTGGTCTAACATTAAGTGAAGCGACCTTAGGCATGTAAGATGAGCTAATCGGCACATCCCGATTTAATAAAAAAGGGATCTTACAAGTACACACAATTAGCGACGGATCATCAGCCTGACAGTATGGTAGATTGATCTAGAGTCGATGGTCGGTCTCAGAATGGACTGCTCTGCCATTAAATAGCTACGGAGCGGTGTGCGGATGGATGGATAATTACACACCGGGCTATTTATTCACCCTACAACATTATCCTGCTGCGTCTTGCTGGTTTTGCGCTCCCGCCTTGTTCTCTGTGTTTCCCACTTTTTCGTGTTTCTAGGATGGTCCCAACCCGAGAGGCACGGGAATGCGAGTGTAGTCACGGTGAATGCTAGCTCCCGACGGAAGGGATTATGCCAACGAGCCACCGAGCGGGAACGCCGCGATGCGGACATGCGCGAGCATAACGTTCGAGATCGTAGTGACAATGTGTATTACATCCCTCGAATTTCCCTTGTCGTGCTCTTGATCCAACTACGGGGGACATCAAAATGACTTAGCACAGCTTCTCTCACCACGAGCTGAAATGAACACACGAGTGTTCGCGAGGTTTTCCATCGTGGGGCGGGCGAGGCAATGGTAGTATAACGTGCACCTCGGGAAGTACGGGACGGTGGATTGCGGTGGTCACGGAGGCAACGCGGATTGTTGAAGAGCTTGGTGATGCGGGGCAGCCACGGTGGTGGCTCAGCCACAGTTATGGACGGTGGTGCAACACCGGCTCACGGCCCGATATCAGTGGTCGGCGGGCGGCTTCACTGCCGGACCAAGTCGAGCCTCCTCACCCTCCACCATCTCCTCGAGTGTTTAGCCATCTTGGACGGGGTTGAGAACCTTCGCCACAACAAGCATGTCGTCGAAAATGGACGAAACCATGGAACGTGTTGCCCGCCGGCTCGCCGAAGACGCGAGTACGCCATTGTGCGCTCCACGGCTATTGGAACGGATCATCGCGGCTCTGGGTGTGCCTCCTGGCAATAGTCGACATTGAGAAATGGCTGACGGCCCGAGTAAGGAAGTGCTTCCACCGCTCGTTCACACTCTGGCCTGTAGCACGCAAATTGAGAAGCCGCCTGTAGGTGACTCGGGATGAGTCACAAGATTGTGTTGGGACTACGGAATGGGGTCTCTAAAGGTTGTAGGCTGGTCCATTTTGATTATTTTTTGTGTTATATTTATTCTAGCGCGGGGGTTTTTGGGTGGGTCGAAAGCCCAAGGCATTGTAATGGTTCAAAAGGGTAAACTAGGGGTCCGAAAACCATGGGTTGCAGACCATAGGAAAGTGAGGGCTAGATTGTTGTAAATGTAGATGCATTTTGTATTGTAAGGATAGGAAATGATGAGATATTGATGCGATCTGTTGTTTAAGCTATCTTTTGGGTTTTTGAAGACAGTTGTTGGGCGGCATGCGCGGAGATCCTAGTCCAGCTATGTGCGGTCCCTAGCTGGCTTGTGCACGGTTGGGAAGAGAGTGGGATTATATGAGAAGAATTGATGAAGGAATGAATGCGAATATTGTTAGAAGCTGAATACGCAGATACTTGTTATATGAATTACGCGGTAATTGTTGTATTGTGCGTTTCTCATCCTTAGTACCGAAGATCGTATCTTTGTTCTTGGATCTAGATAAATTATATTCTGTTTATGTCTTGCTGTGTTGATGATATAACAAGTGTATAACTATATCTAGTGCACGTGGATGCGAATAGAAAGGAGACTTAATTAGCTTTGCGTAGAATAAGGTAAATAGAAGTTACGGGATATAGCTACTGCTTTGCTTGCTTTACCCATCCTTTCTTACGGTGAGGAAACCTGGTTCCAACACCCACCCATACTACTTCGGGTGATAATTTGACCTGCGGCAGTCACTTTGCCCAAAAGGAGCCGGTAGTATAAGGGTTTGTTGGAAAACCTTGCTTCAGAGACACAATTTCGGAAGGGACCCCTCAAGCCAGCAGGTTGACAATTCATGATTAACAAATTATAAGCATATAATTTGACTCAATATTTTACAGCGTCGTTTCTGAGGAGGTGCTAAGGGATACTGAAAGTGTTTTGTTTGATTTGTTGATTTTTTTTTTCGGGACTGAGTCAAGAGTCACAAGACGAAGAGGCAAAGCCCACGCACCCACGAGAGGTCGAGACACTACTTCAGCATCTTTGATTGTTCATTCAATTTTTAATTTTGTTTGAATACTAGATGGACAGGCTTCAGTTGCCTATATTTTGTGGTGGTGTGAGCACCACTTCTGTTTACTAATACAGCAGCCAAGAGGAAGTCTGAAAGAAACGAAATGAGTAAAGGAAGAAAAATGCAGACAAGAGGTCGCTGATCCGAGCAAGGTTAAACACTTCCATAGCAAAAACCTCCGTTGGAAGATACTGCCCATCTAGAATCTCCCCTTTCAGGAAGACAACATCTCTTCTAAAATTAGTTAGCCCAAGAAGGTTCCTTGTGAACCTTATGCAAAGAACATAATTCCTTGACGTGACTACGAGGAATATACAGTCTTCAAGGTCCCACTCTTTCTTGCGTGATATAATACAAAGAAGAATGTTTGGTATTAGTAGGTTGAGGATACCTTCCTATTCAAATTTGATGTGTTGTGTCGGAGCTATGACTATTCTTCCAATTCTGGAAAGGCGGTTGTTCTGCCACATTGAAGGATGGCGTCTCGGGTGGTTTTATGGGGTTGGGGTCAAACTCCATTACAACTTGGGGTCGAAATGAAGAAGGTATTCTGAAAAAAGTACACCAGACTCTTTATACAGATCAAAGACCTCGGAAGATTTTTGGATGACAGGAAGGAGGAGAGGCCTTGAATATTTGGTGAAAGATTCCAATACAATTTGCGGATATCTAATGAATTAATTGGATAGAGACCAAAGACATTTTAGTGAGAACGTCGATTTGTGATCTCTGGAGGTCTTAAATCTAATGGGAAGCAATTGATGTATGAGAGCGAGTTAGGATGATGTGTAGGCTTTGTAAAAGATATTCAGAGTAAAACTATGTGGAGGGAGGACCGAGAGATCCTTCTTCTTGTCAAATCAATTGCATTGGATTAACCATAAGATGAGAGCTAGACAATTTATTTGAAAATTTTAAATACGATATTCTTAGCACTTTATATTCACGATTGGATCTTTGCAGGCTGAAAACTATGAAACATGATGGTAGGAGAAAGCACTTGGTGGTTACTGAAATGGAAGAAACATGCTATAAGGGAATGCCACTATTAATTGTTGAGTATATCGAATTTGTGAGGTGAGGTTCCACCTGATGCTGGCATCCTTCTCACCGCGGGGTAGGCATCATACATAGCGGATCCGAGGGCAGTCAATGCAATTTGTACAATGGCACACACTCGAGAGACAACGACCCGTCTGCGGGTATGTGCGGTAAAATTTCAATTTCCTTGTATAAATAATCTTGGAGTGTTTCCAATGACATAGCTGCCAGCTCCCTCAACAAACCTTGGCAGGAAATTCTTCTTATCCTACTACAAAAATTTATCCAAATCAAAATTTTTATTCACAACTACAAAACAAATGGTAAATACATGTATGGTCAGGCGCACCCAAATCAACCTCATCCCATACAAATTCTTGCTCTCCAACCGGTCTTCATCCCAATAGCAAAAACTATCAATCCTCTCACAACATTGGATTGGTCCCACACTTATCCACCTTTCCTACCTCATGTGCACCTCAACCAATGCAAGAAGTTTTGACCTTGTGTTCTGGGAATTTCCTACATTGTTTAGGGAAATGTAAAACCTTATGGGTTGCGGGGAACTGCACAATAGGCTGAGGAGATAACCCTTAGGTCGGGAAAAGTGGTGACTCCTTTGAAAAGAATTAGAGGAGATTGTAGGAGAAGATACCTTAGAATCACCTAAGGAAACCACAGAACAGAGCCATTTTTGTGCTCAACCTGAGTCTCCTAAATTGAGTTCATTAATTATTACTCCAACAGAGTTGATAAGCCCACAGCACGATGGTGCCTTCTATGTATTTTAGGTATTTGTTTCTCCTCAGGTTATTATTCTCTAATATTTTATGATGTTTTGGTTTTTTATGGTTTTATTTTCCACAAGGAAAAGACAAATATTTGGTGAAAAGAAACTCCCAGTTAAAAGCTTGGTGAAGCCTAAGTGGATGGCAAATGACAAATGAAAATACGAAAGCAGACAAAGCCTAAACTATATTTCGAAGAAAATGCCAAAGCTTGATAATGACTTCAAGGAAATAAATCACAACATGAGCTTAAACTTGTCCAATTAATTTCATTAAAGATGTTTTGGAAAGAGCTTGAGAAAGGGGCAAGTTACGTGTAAATAAGTTCTCCTAACTAAATGATAAACAATCATACAATGTTACAACATCTCATCTACTTGATTAAAGGTCTATTGGAATATATTTGGAAAAAGAAAATTTGTAGCACCATAAGATTTCTATTCTAAATAGCTTCTAATTCTGTTATAACTCAATCTAGCACCACTAGGCCTTATATAAATTTAACAGCTTTCTCTTTTCCTGAATAGTCTTTGAGAAAAGGCTTGTTTGTGAAATGGTAAAGTTAAAATACTGCGACGCTGGTAATTTTAACTTACGTCAGATAATTATGTATTAATATGAGTTTGGAACAAAATAAGTTTTGTAAATAATGAAGACCATAGGTATTTAAATTTAACAAACTAATATAATTTAAAAATGCAATGGATGACAACTAAGCTGAGTGCTAATACGGTGAGCTAAGACTAAACTGGTGCCACTAGTCTATTTGAAGTACGATGAACAATGTTAAAGTGAAAAGCCATTATCAAGCCCGGAAATGAAATATGAAATTTAGACAAAATGCATTCTGCATGGGAGTGCTATAACTAAATTATTACAACTAACCTAGGGAATTCTATTATCTCGTTAGAGTATGAATGATATTTTGGAAAGAGTTTGTGAGAACAAGTATGTTGTATTATTCAATGCAATTGAACATAAACACAAGTAAATATTAATAAAATCTGAACACCACGACTACTTCTTACTCATTTTTATGATATTTTGGAAGATCTTGTGAGAGTAAGGCCCAGGTTTGTGACACTTAGTGTAAACGAAGCAACTAAAACCTACAATACTGCTGATTCATACCTTATTCATCATAATGATATTTTGGAAACTTATTAGAAGTAAGTCCATTGTGATATTCTTGTCACAATTAAAACCTACAATACCTGACTATGCCTTAGTCATCATAATGATATTTTGGAAGAGCTTATTAGAGTAAGTCTAAGTTGTGGTAATTAGCGCAAGTATGAACATAAACCAGAAACTTGCCTAAACTGATAAAAACGAGACTAAAATACTTATCTATTGTATAAACGAAGTGCTCGGAAATGGGGTCCTTTGCCACCGAGTAACGAAATTTAGTTCAAGATCGACTCAACGCGTTCAAGGAAATGCGCTTATTTCATTAAAGAGAATCAATTCAAAACGAGTATTCTCGAACTTCAAAAATCTAGCAACCAACCACAAAATCTAGCAAAATCTAACCTTGTCTCTCGGTTTCAAAGCCTACGCCTGTAAATTTACATAACGAGAACTTGAGATAATACGGGGATTACTGTCTTTCCATGTAAAATAGAACTCAGAGACTCTAAGGTGGCATCATAATATGACTAGGGACATACGGACTATCCTTGTCCCTATTAGGAGTCTATCTCCTAGTTTGAGTTCCCACGTGCATAACCACGTACGAGTGCATTCCGTCTTCCTTGGAGAGCAACAAATGCGAGGCATGATGCGGAATACGAACATATGTGGTTTCTGCGAGAGGACACACGGAACCTGCATAAACATAGAACGGCTACGAATTGACATGCTTCAGAATGTACGTGCATGGCGCGTCCCCTAGTTCAAAAAACACTACAATGAAAAAATCATAAAATATAGCAAGTTGGTCATATTAACCAATTCTTAAACAGATTTCGCTAATTTCATTAGTCATTTGAGCACGGGATTAATAATGGACAAAAGAAATGGTGGAATGTGGTGGAAGAAACATTCTTGGAGCTGCTTATGTACCTTGCTGGGTGCCATGTCCTCATGCAACTATTCCATGAACTCGAGAGACCTCTGCCCGAACATCCAACCCTCTTCTTGTGCCTAGTAGTTAAAGGCATGCAGGCTTCCGATGACTAACTTGAACCTTAAATTGGTAAGTGCCCTGATTAACTTTTGTTTCTCTTTTTCAGCTTTTCGTGGCCTTTTTCCACTTTGTCATTTTCATGAGAGCAGTTGAGTTCTGTACTGGTTTTAGTTTAACCTCCTCGAGAATATCATTCTCGATGCGATATGTCTATTAAGTACTTCTAGTTCGTACTTATCTCTTCTTATACCACTCTCTTTGGATTGTGGAGGACTGGGGAGTTACCATCTACTCTGCTGAAGCTTTTTCTCTCCAATGTTTCAACATAGTTGTAAATTTCTTGTTGTGCGGGATCAATTTGTACGGAACTTCTTTATAAATCCTCCCTCGGTGGCGTTTCTTCGTCTTCTGTTTATGACTCCGGTTGTTTCGGTATACATTTTTCTTTAGTATTACCCTCGATCTGTGTTCCTCCTCGGTTGAGATGGCCTTCTCCTTTTTCTCTGGAGAAAATTTTCTTATGATCCTCTCTTTCTTAGGCCCCTTTAATACGAACTAATTTTTCATAGATCATTTCTTCCTTTGCTTTCTTGTATTGTTTGAGTTTCGAGTTTTGGAGGATCTCCATCTTCGTTGCTTCTTTTTGTAGGTTCTGTTAGGAATTGGAGGTTCCTTTGGTTCCTCAAAGTGATTTCCTCACAAAGTTATCCCAAGTGTCTCCCACTTTTGCTAAATGATGTTCAATTAAAATCTTGACTTAAACCATGGTAGTATAATATAATGTAAATTGAATTCTCTTTTGAACACTTGAAGCCATTTTCTTTAAACTTTGAAGCTTGAAAATAGGGCAAATTAAGTTCTTCTTCTAGGAAATGCATTATCAGCTTTAATATGGTAAACATAGAAAGTACCATATCTACCTTCACAAGTGATGAATTTTTGCGGGATAAGCAACCGCATTCACTCCATTTGTTCTTTAATGCGGAACGGATACCCTTTTCCGCTTGATGACATCCATACACAGTGACTTGAGTATACGCTTCAGCCTTCGTTATGAAATTCTGCGATTTCTTAAACCACCTTTCTCCTTGTCTAGGCAATCTTGTTGCTCTGCAATAAACTTAAGCGACGGTCGTTGTATACGCAACTTCAACCTCGGCCATTAAAAATCTTCAAGGTTTTAGTAACCTCTTTATGGAAGCTACCTTTGAATTTTCAAGGGTGCAACCATCTTGCTTATTGTAAGATTTCTCAGTTTTGGGATAGCCTTCCAAGTATTTAGTCCTTGGCCCAGTTGTTCTCACGATGGTGCATTTCTTGATCTTCAATTCACCGACGCTTTATGTGATGAGAATGTTCGTTAACAAGTTGTTTTTGCTCCCCAAATGTTTCCTCACCGTTCACGGTGACAATGGTTGTTACGGGAATACCTACATTTTTACGAATGAAATGGTTAAGAGTTGGCTGCGGGAAAGAGTGATATGAGATGGGTTGGAATGAATTAATGAAGGTAGAGGTGAAGAAAACGAACCAATGAGTGAAAAGACCGCGGAGATATTTTGTAACGGAGTCCAAAAATCATCATTAAATGTAGTGACGTGACTAATCCAAATAATCACTTCAACACTTTAACCTGATTTAGATTTTGAAATGATGATTGGATATGGGTTTGAAATGGTGGAACGGAAGGTTTTATCGAGGTTTTTGTGGAAGGTTTTGTTGGGCAAGATCAATAAAATTAATTAAAACACTTTTGAATAATATACAAATAAACTACGCTAATTTTTTTCATGATATGTCATTATAATCACTTCATACCTTTGCACATTTTGCTTTGATTTTCTTGTGATCTTCATATGCTTTGCTCTGTGAAAATCATTACTTTTTGAGTCTTCACCTTCTTGGTTGCTTGTTCATAGATATACGGGATCATTTTGTTGCAAATCAAATGATTACTAACAGTGCTTTCGGGGCTCTACGAGTGAGAATCATACTGCACAAATTTTGAGAGATTTTTGAATGACTGCCCGAATGTCCAATAAGGTACGAGATGTACCTTGAGGACAGAAATATGGTTTGAAGAGCTGAATGATGAAGGATTTGGTAATGAAATGAATAATGAAATGGTAGGATGGAGTATGAATGAAATGAATAATGGGAGTAAATGGATCACAACTTATGGAATGGAGTGAAAAGTGCCACTGCAATTTTACTGCTTGTGTATTATTCAATTACGGAAAGGATAAAACTAAGTGGAAATGGAAATGAAGTGGACCATGAAGTGAAATGGATGAAGTGTGGATGAATGAATGGAATAGAATATGATATGAATGAAAGAATGAATAATTGAGAAATGCTAAGATAGAAATGAAAGTGATAGATGGATCATAAATGAAATGGTCTGCACTTATGAAGTTCATAGCAAACTATACCAAAAAAAACAAAATGGAAAAATTAGAGTGGAAAGATTCAATTTTAATATCTTTTCCTATATTTCTGATTAGTGATTGGTTTTTATTATTATACTTTATTTTTATTTTATTTATTTATTTTATTTTATTTTTATTCTTTTTCAATATGTACATTAGAAAATTTAATTAAGTTGATGAAGAAGAAAGATTCTTCTTCATTAAATTCACATCAACATTTTCCTAGAGACTTCTTGACAAATTCTTCTGTGAGTGGTTTGTGATCAAACTACAATCTGACCATTCAGAAAAGCTAACCTCTTCTTCATCTATTGTCTGATTTTTGTGCTCCATTGCTCAAAAATTATCACAATTTCATATGACTTAAACCAATAATATGTTTAATTTACCTTGAAAGTATTTGAACTTTGAATCAAACAAGAGGAGCTCGGTCACCTTCTTTGAACTTGCCATGATAATGACCATGTCATGCCATCTAACCTCTCTTACTTTGGACTATACTAGTTTCCCAGAACTACATCTTGTTTGATCTCTCCAATTCATTAATCTGTCCAATCCTTCTTTTTGTGCCTACGATAGATCAAGTCCTAGCTGAGCGCATTTGAAAGTTTGAATGTCTGGACTCTGGGAAAGCAAAAACTTGCTTTCCATAAACAAGTTCATAAGGAGTATGATTTGTTGCTTAGCTACTCCATGTAGTTCTATAATCCCAAAGAAACTTGGAAGCCTATCTACCCAATCTTTTCTATGTAAATGGACAGGTCTTGGTTAGGATCATAACCTTGTAGTAGATTCCATGATAGCTGCGTGGATGATAGGGAGTAGATTTTTACATGTCTTGATTTTGTACCTCTGTCATTGTTCCTGGCCTTAGTGTGATTAGACTTAATTAACCATTTTCCCTTGGGACACCAGCAGGCTAAAATATCCTAAAAGAAAAGTTAACTAGGATTATTTCATTAGAAAAAGTAATGGCTTGGCCTCTACCCATTTGGTAACATAATGGTGCAACTAATATATCTTTTGTGTTGATGGAGGACTATGGGTCCTACAAAATCAGGGCTCCCATTTAAAAGGTTCAATATGTACTGAAGAACGATGGCATCTCACATGAAGGAGAAAGGTTTCCCCTACCTTTCTTCGTATATTTTTGACACTCTTTGTTGTTGAAAAGGTGGCCAATAATATCCTAAGTGAAGGATCTGCCAGGGCATGTCTTATCGACAAAGTGTTCGCCACAAGGTTCATCATGACATGCTTTGAGAATCTCGGGCATCTCATCTTTCCGAGGGCTCCCATCTTGATGATAAAATCCAGACCTGTCTGCCCAGCTATTAACATTGCAGATATTTTGCCTTGTCATGATTTTATTTTCTCTCTTGCATTAGTATTGAAGGAGAATTTCCTGAAACTAAATAATTAGCAATATTGTAATAAAGGTGAGTAGGTAAAAAATATCATTATAGCATGTGGGAAATTGAGTCACTAAAAAATGATTATGTATCTTTGATGTTTTGGAGTCTAGAATGGGAAGTCAACTCTTTGTGTTTTGTTTTCAAGACTCTTCTGAATGGTAATATTGAATTGACAAAAGCAATGACCATCTTATGAATCCTTGATAGTAATTAAGTTAGTTCATTAAATATCTAATTAGAGATAGTCACATGAAAAAAGTTTTACTTAACTTTGTTATATAGTGTACGTTTATTTGGCACTAGACAACAACTAAAACTCTTTTGAATTCATTTATAATTCCTTTCTAGGGAGTCAAATTTTCTTTGGTATAGTAGATAGCATAAGGAATCATGTCTTTGATAATACACTCTGGAGGTTATATGAGGCATCTGTTGAAATATGAAAAGTGCTTCAGTTAAGGTTATTAAAATAGGTGCTTAATTTTGTTTTAGAGTCTGAAAGTAACTGTGACGAGTTCCAAGTGGAATTCACGGTATTTGGTAAGTAATTTGAAGGTGGAGATGCTATCTTGGTGAGGTTTCACCAAACCTCCGATAATATTACTGTGTTAAATCCAAGAAAACTCCTGTATCTTTTGAAAACTTGAATGAATGAAGTTCGAATGACTTCAACTTTGACTCCTTGACTCTAGTCATCCTAAATGAATTGTCTAAAACCAGTTCCTTGATGTATCTTCATGCTTTCTTGTTATTTTAGTTGCTTTACATCTTTTTTAAGAGACTTTCAAATTTTCTCAAAAACTATTAAATGCTGTTTCTATAGAAGCTGGCAAATCATCACCCATATACCTCTACACAATCATGTGACATTAGATACGAAAAAATTCCTAAATACGCCTTTGAAATGTTACGGGTGCATTGCATAATCCAAATGGAAATACTCGGTAAGCATGGGTGCAGGCCAGGTAAATGTGCTTTGTCTTGGGTCCTCAAAATTTTACTTAGTTTAGTTCTAACCACTAAACCATCTAGGAAATGAGAAGTACTTTTTGCCGGCTAATGTATCTACGCAATCCATGAAAGGTAGAAATATAGTCTTTAAGAAGCCAGCTTTGTTTAATTCTGGTGGTCATGTACCCTCCATTTACCATTTTGTTCCAGCACAATTACCAAAGAACCCATTCTCTAAGAATAGGATAGATTAAATTCAACATTCAACACTTTCTGCAATTCTTCTTTAACAATCTCTACTGATTTGGATTCATCCTTCTTTGAGGGTTGTGGATTGATTCTAGTTTTCCTCTATGTAGATGTGATGAGTGCAAGTCTGGGTCTTATCCCTTTCTACTGTGGTGTACTCCCTTTTTATATGCAGAAGATATCTACGTAAGATCTTGACTAGCTCTTCTTGTTGGGGATTTTCTAGGTTCTTGTTGTGTTCCAGTTTTTGGAAATATCTCAATTGTGGTAGCAAATTTATATAGAATAAAGAGACCATTAAATGTGACCAGCTCAATGTTGGATTCTGTTTGAAAATTTCATTTCTGTTTCATTCCGAAGAGGTTAGAAGACTTTCTAAAGTATTCAGAATTTGACTATCTTCACTAATTTAGTGTGAAGAAAGGTTTATAAGTCTTCTTCATCCTCTATGTTCAATTATCATACCTGCGTCTATCAGTACTATTGTTTAAGGAGGATACAAAGTGAATTTCTTGGATTGAAACTACCATCGAGAGATGTACATATCACCGGATCTACAACTAATGAAAGCATCAGCTGTAGCTAACCAAGGTCTTCCTAATGACGAGGGATGTCCTCCTACAGTTATTCTTCTGGAGTTAGGATCATAAATCCTAGGGTACTCCCAAAGTCTAGGGACAACTGGAATATCTTCTATTACTATGGTTGATCACAGTCTTAATCACGCTATTATTAATAATGTGGGTGTAAAGAAGATTAGGAAGTTTCGATTTTATCCATGATTTGTCTATCAACTGATATTGATTGTTGCTCTAATCAATGGTGTTTGGATCTCAATTCCATTGATGTGATTTTGACATTGATTCTGGATCTAGAATGCTTTGGACAGCATTCTTTTCTCATAATATACTATTTTACCGAGTTAGATTTTCTTTGTCTCTCTTATTCTTTTTCTTGTTTTCTTCTTTCTTGACTCCTTTATTGTCTTTGCTAAAATTGGGATTTCCTTGATGGCTTGTAATAATGGAATCTTAATGCAAACATTTCTTAGCTCATCTAGAAATCTCAATTAGGCACCATAATTTGTTTTTCTACACCTCTATCAATTTGTAATATTGCTGGAAAGGGAGGTGTGAGGTGGATGTTGATAATTTGCTCTAATACGGAGTTGAAATGATTGATTCTTGCAATTTTGATTTTTCAAATTTTGAGTTCTGAAAAAGTGTGTCTTCTTCAAGACCTTTTATTTTCTCGTAGAGAGTCTTCCTCATATTTGTCTTGTTCTTGTATGATCACAGAAGGTTTCCTCCTTTCAAGTATTATTCCAAACCTAAGTTGAACATCACTAAGGTCTATAGGAGTAATTAAATAAGTTAGAAACTATTGGCCTTCTATCATGTATGTATTCTGAGGATTTTTATTGTTGGGGTTTGGTGTACTTTAGTTGGCTTGTTGTTGGTTGATTTTGAGAAATGGTAATGGAAGTGGTTAATTTTGATATTGTGGATCTGCAGAGATTTTTGAGTTTTTGTTGAGGAAAATGTGGATATGGTGGATGGATGGTGGAATCTTGATAGTGCGAGTATGCTGTAGTTGCTATGCCCCATGTGCCCAAGCTTAGGTTGATTTGAAATTGGGGCCAAGGACAACATACAAAATTAATTTAGTTGAAGTTATTCTCCCATTTGATGTATGAAGTCTGTTTGAGGTCTGCCAAATACCAAGACAAATTAATTCTGTGGAACTTGTAGGAATTTCCTCTTGAAAGACAGCTTTAGGACCAAGAAGTGAAGGACAACTCTTGGTCTCATGTTTTTCTGCACAAATGACATAGGTCTCTACAAATTTTGCATCCAAAGGACACTCTCTCAAGGCATGCTTCTTTCTACATCTGGGACAAAAGATTGCTAAAGCATCAAATTCAGCTTTTTGCTTGTTTTGTAACTTAAGATTATTTGACTGCTAAGACTCCCTAAGACCATGTTGAATTCACTGCAAGCATACCTTTCTCTAGCCTACTTATGGAACTCAGTTTACTAGATTATAGTGAGTCTCTTGGTCCTTTCACAGTTTTAGATTTCCCTCTTGAAAGGTTGATACATAACTCAGATATGTCAGGTAATGTGAGCTGAGATATATCCCCTTTTCCCATCATGTTAAGGATATCCAACCATTCATCCCTAATTGTTTTCAACAAGAGCGCTTTTAAGGTGTCTTGATCTAAGTTTTCCATTTTTTCTCTTTTGATGTTGTAATGAAATCTCTCCAACAAATCTTCCAAGTTTTCATCCTCTTTTTGTATCATCTTGAACACTTCCTCCTTATGACTAACTGGCATACAATAATCCAAATACCTCTCTAAAAATGCTTGTTTCATATCTTTCCATGTCTTGATAGAACTATTGATCAAACTCATAAACCACTTCAATGCTGCTCCTTTCAATGTTGAAGGAAATAGTTTAAGTTTTTGAGCATCTTGTAATTAGTCATAAGTTCTACATAGGACTTCAAATTCAAATAGGAAGGTTTCAGGATCTTAGTTTTGATCATAGAGAGTTTGGAAGGACAGAGGTGAAATATTTTCATAGTTGTATTAGTTTATTATTAATATAGAGCCAGATCTTCCCCTCTCTCTTCTACCTCTTCCTCTACCTCCTTCTCCTTCTACACCTCTACCTCCTTCTCCTCTACCTCTACATCTACCCCATCCAAATAATGTGTGTTCTCCTTTAAAGACTCCTCCTTCCCCTTCTTCTGCCATAGTTGATTCTTCTGTGGAAGTGGAAAAGTTTGTGTCTCTAGCAGGGGTCCTTGAATATTCTTCTAAGACATGTTTAGTGGATGAAATGGAAGGTATTTCTAATGGAATATCTGATCTTAAGTCCTTTGGGAGTCTAGGATTAGTAAGAGTTCAGATGAGGTGGAGTTGGAGGTGTATTCAGCTCCCTAGATATTGATGAAGAGGTGGTATTACTGATCAAGCGCCATTACTTCTTATGAATCTACCCCTTGAGTCTCTCTCTCTACGCATATCGTTGTTTTTTGGGAGTTAAGAAACAAGGCTACCTAGTTACACTTCCCCGGCAACGGCGCCAAAATGTTTGCGCTCAACCTAGTCTCCTAAATTGAGTTCATTAATTGTCAACCAGGGTTGGTAAACTGCTGAAGTGTGGTGCACTATATGTGCCTAAGTATTTGTTTCTCACTACGTTGTGTCTAGTGTTTTATGATGTTTTTGGTTTTTTTTTTATGGTTTTATGTTCACAAGGGAAAGAACTAAATGCTGGTGAAAATAAGCTACTGGTTAAAAACAAAGTGAAGCCTAAATTATGGATGGCAAATGACAAATGCAAATACTAAAACAGAACAAAGCCTAACTATGGCTAGCAAAAAACAAATACAAAGCTTGATAATGACTTCAAGGAAATAAATTACAACATGATCTTAAACTTGTCTACTTCATTCATTAACGATGTTTTGGAAGAGCTTGAGAAATGGGTAAGTTAAGTGTAAATGAAGTTCTCCTAAATAAACAATCGAACAATCAACTTACAATGTTACGACATCTCATCCATGTTTAAAGATCTATTGGAATATATTTGGAAAAGAAAATTTGTAGCATCATAATATTTCTATTCTAAAATAGCTTCTAATTTTGTTCTACAACTCAATTTAACACCACTAGGCCTCACTCAAAAGTTATAGATTTCCTTTTTAGAATGGTCTTTTGAGCAAAGGCTTGTTTGTGAAATGGTAAAGAGGTTGCAAAATACTCACGGCCTTAAGGGCGATACTAACCTGTCAGATAATTATGTATTGTATATGATTTGGAACAAAAGGTTTTGTAAATAATGAAAGACGTGGTATTTAAATTTAACAACTAATATAATTTAAGGAAAATGTAATGGAGTGACAACTAAAATGGAGTGCTAATCGGTGAGCTAAGACTAACTGGTGCCACTAGTCTATTTATGGCAGGTGGTGTGTTCATGAAAACATTATCAACTTGAAAACAGAAAGGACGAGGAAATTTGAACCAAATGCATTCTACCTCCGGAGTGCTATAACTAAATTAACATGCAACTAACCTAAGGAATTCTACAGCCCATCTCGTTCAGTATGAATGATATTTTGGAAGAGTTTGTGAGAACAAGTATGGCTGTATTATTCAATGCAATTGAACATAAACACAAGACTGAAAGAAATACAACTAAAATATAAGACACCACAACTACTTCTTACTCATTGTTATGATATTTTGGAAGAGCTTGTGAGAGTAAGACCAGCTGTGACACTTAGTGTAAACAAGCAACTAAAACCTACAATACCACAGTTATGCCTTATTCATCATAATGATATTTTGGAATAGCTTATTAGAGTAAGTCCAACTGTGATAATTAACGAAAGAAAATGCAATTAAAACCTACAATACCACAACTATGCCTTAGTCATCATAATGATATTTTGGAAGAGCTTATTAGAGTAAGTCTAGCTGTGATAATTAATGTAAACAAGTATGAACATAAACTTCAGAAACTTGCCTAAAATAGAAATAAAAATGAGACTAAAATACTTATCTACTGTATAAACAAGGCTGCTCAGGAGGCAGGGGTCCTCTGCCACCAAAGTAGCACGAAATCTAGTTCAAGATCGACTCAACGCGTTCAAGGAAATGCTGCTTCTTTCATTAAAGAGGAATCACTTCAAAACAGAGTATTCTCGGACTTCAAAAATCTAGCAGCCAACCACAAAATCTAACCAAAATCTAACCTTGTCTCTCGGTTTCCCGAGCTACATTTATAGCAAATTTACATAACAGAACTTGAGATAATACAGGGATTACTGTCTTTCCATATTAAAATTGAACTAGAACTCTAAAGGTGGCATCGTAATATGACTAAGGACATCTGGACTGTCCTTGTCCTATTAGGAGTCTATCTCCTAGTTTGATTTCCCACGTGCATAACCACGTACATAATTCCATTCAATCTTCGTGGAGAGCAAAAAATGCTGAGGGCATGATCTGGAATATGACCATATGTGATTTTCTCTGAGAGGACACCTGGAACCTGCTTAAACATGAAGACAGCTGCAGAATTGGCAACTAGCTACAGAATGTCTGCATTCTGTAGCTAGTCCTAGTTCAAAAAGCACTACAATGAAAAAATCATAAAAAAATCATAAAAACATAGCAAGTTAGTCATAGTATTCATTATTAAAGCAATTTTAACTAATTTCATTGATCATTTGAGCCTGGGATTAATAATGGATAAAAGAAATGGAGTGGAATGTGGTGGAAGAAAGAACATTCTTGGAGCTCAACAAACTTCGCCTCAAGGCCACAAGAACCTTCCTCATCTCATATAATCCAACCTCCTTTTCCAGAGAGGTTGGAAATGGAAATTAAAACAAAACAACCCAAATTTGATCTTGTGTATGAACTGAGAATATGTGCATCAAGATCCCATTACTGCAAGCAATAAAAGACATC
This sequence comes from Pinus albicaulis, assembly GCA_034641835.2. Classification (NCBI taxonomy): domain Eukaryota; kingdom Viridiplantae; phylum Streptophyta; class Pinopsida; order Pinales; family Pinaceae; genus Pinus; species Pinus albicaulis. The sequence goes on from JAXQQM020084611.1 coordinate 428,526, forward strand.
CCAATATATGACAAAAAAGTGAGGGAACTATGTACCAAGAAACCAGGGAGACAAAATAAAGAATCCTCAACAATTCAAGTAGGTGGAAAGCTTTATGGTTTAATGTCTACTGGATTTGTTATTGAAAAATATGTGGATCTTGGAATCCCTATGGTGACCACCTTCATCAATGGATACCCCATAAAGAACACTTTGATTTATTTAGGCGCAACCATCAATGTGATGACCATGTATAATATTCCAAATGGGGAAATGTAGGCTTAGTAGGGAATATGTTAAGATATTCCACTATGGAATCATAGCAATATGGAATTACACCAATAGATATAAACCAAAGATAGACTGGTAGGACATTTACTGGATGCATCACCTTCACAAGGAAGGGTGAAATCCAGAGGCTTCCTGGTCCGTTCCAAACTCTGTCTATAGAAGATTGTTGAAACACAGAAAGTGTGGGAATGAAACACTCCTCTTAGATTTTTCTGCTCTTAGGAACCTTAGATCTTTAGATCTAAGCAATGGATCCAAAAGAGGAGCAAAAACCAAACAAGGAAGAAGCGGGAAATTCCACTCTCAGGAAAATCTGCAATAGGCTCAAGGAGGACACTGTATAAGCAAGCCAGTGTAAAAAATAACGTAGAACAGGGCTAGGTTCCCTTAGTTTAGGCTGTGTGGGACCTCCATTTAGATTTTTAGCAAAATAAAAGAGTTTAGAGGGCTTAAACTGATCTCCCACAATCAACACTAGCTGAAAATCAGCTAAAGGAGAGAGCTGGGTTAATAGAGAAACCCTCCTTCAGGAATTGTGCAGTTTCTGCTAGAAGGCACTGGAAATCAGCCATTAAATTCATGTTATAGTACGGTAGCAAGAATTCAGATCCATAATGAAGTTTCTTTGTAGAAGCATTGAATTTACATGAAGCAAGAGCAAGAATCCTTCAGAAATTGTAGCAATAACACATGGAAAAGCTGCAGAAAGACTTGACAACGTTTTATATGAGGAGCTTCAGCTACTGTAGGTTAAAAATAAGATCCACAAATGATAAATAGCTGAAACATAAGATCCATACCAGATCTAGAAACTACTCAGCCTTCTTAACAAGATCCCCTTGGGGATTTATCAAAATATTGCATAAATAAGTGTAGATCTAGCTTTTAAGACATTGAACTGCAGAAGAATTCAGAGATTTCTGAAGATGGCTTTCATTACATTAAATATCAGATCTGAACATGATTATATCAGCAAGCTACTTTACAAATCTTCAAAGTGAGAGGCAAGCCTCGATCACCAGAAAGCTGGTACTATGAAAGATCTAGACAATAGAGAAGCGATACATGAGAAATAACACAGTTCATGGAAAGTACTGTGCAGTAGCTGGAATGATATGATACAACAGATAAAAATTACAGACCTAAAATCAAAATGAGAGTGAGATCCTCTTTCGGGTGGTCACAAGACACCCTCCCTGAGAGAAAACTCCTCTAAACAACTAGATCTTGCAGATCTAGTTCCCCCACTTGCTGCAACTCACAAGCAGCTGCAAAACCCTCAACAGGACCAGCGCTGCTATAGAGATGAAGCTTGGCCATAATTCTGGATAATGGAGAGATGCATCACAATCCCCTCCAAAGAGCTACTTCATGGGAGGAGAGAGGATTCCTAAATAGGAAATCCTCTTCCCTTAGGCTAAAAAACCAAGAGACTTGAGTTGCTGCAACAACTTCTCAAAATTATTCAACAACCTTTACTTGCTGCCTCTCCTTCTATTTATAACATGAGGGTTTTCCAAAACCCTAAACCATCTTCTTCAACTTATCCTCTTTCACACATGTGATCCTCTTCTAGAAGTACGTTGTACTTGATGGATAAGCTTCCCTCCAAACTGCGTTGTAGGCGAGGTCAAGTTGACCCATTCAAATGAATTTCCCCTTTTCACACTTAGGGGTGTTTAATATAATAGCCCAGATTTGTCCCCTTTCATATTGGGCATGTATTTATTCTTAAATTAAGGGTTTAATAAACCTCCTTCACATACTTTTATTCATGAATAAAGAAAACTGATAATAAAATGCAATATTCCCATAGGTTGCAAAAATTGGGAATATTATAGTCTCCCCCGGAAAAATGTTTCTTGCCCTCAAGCAACTATTATTGTAGATGCAAACCATCTATTCCCTCCAAATGGCATCCACATAAGGAAGGCTTCCTCCATTTTCTGCACTAGGTTATGTATGTTTGGCTCCAAGTTATCTTTCACAAATGCATGAGATGACTTCCAACTGTAAGGTTAGATGTCCTCCGCTTGTCATGAAGTACAAGATGACAAGTACATGATGTCCAACACCATCACAAACACACGAGAGACATAAAGTAAGGTGGCTCCTCCCATAAAGGAAAAGCTTCATCATGTAGAACATTCCTACATCCCATGTTTGTGGACTTGAATAGACATTGTTGTGCTTCCATTCTTAGCCCTGTTGGCCTTGTTGGATCCAAACCCCATCTTTCCAGCGTTATGAAAAGAAGAAAGAAAGGATTAATATGGGTAAACAAAAGATGTCAAGCCATATTCTCCCAAAATCAACCAGCTGAGGAAGGCCCTTTGCTTCCATCCTCCATCTCCTTCATGTAAGATGGACAAGCCATGCTTCCTTCCCAAAAGATGATGTGCATGCCTTTCTTTGCTACAATTTATCTTTGACACATAAGGCATGAATCGGAAAATTTTGAGCCATGGGGTGGTCACCATACTCATTCAAGCATCAAAGCAACAAGTGATCTTGCTGCCCTCTTTCCTCCTCAAGTGCATCATGAAACCAAACCATGCTAATGGACATATGATGTGTCACATCAGGCCAATACAAAGCACCATCATCAATGCACATCTTGAGATAGTCATGCCAAATTTTTCACCATGCAAAACACATAGACATAGGAGATGTCATGTGATGGCCATACCTCCTCAAGTGAAACAAAATTGTACATGCCTTCTTTTGCTGCAAAATAACAATGAAGTCCAAGGCATGATTCAGAAAATAATGAGCTATTGGGTAGCAACCATACTCACCCAAAAGCATCCATAGCAACAAGGACTTTGCAGCCTTCTTGCCTCATCAACATGTGGATCTTGGAGCAACAACATAATGACGAGCATGTAAAATGCCTCATAAACATAGTACAACAAGCCCCTCATACCACATCATGTGGGAGTCATTCCTCCTCCCAAGCCAGAGTTCATGCATGAAATATACCTCCAACAGAAATGCATGTGGATATATGATACATACTTCAAGCATAGGTGAGTACATGGATATAAGATTTAACTTGTGATGTCAAACCCTCTCTCTAACCATCACATCATCCATGCTTCCTCTTCATATGATCTACTAATGATGAACCAAGCATGAGATATGAGAATGAGAATCTTTGGGTAGAGAACATGCTCACCCCAAGGCAACCAACGCTGCCATGCCTCCCTATACATTTCGTAGCTGCTTTTCAAGGCATAGATAAGAAAAATAGGTACCTTTTGAGAGTGATAGGAGTCTCCCAAAGGAAAATAGCGTAACCAAGATTACTGGTCCATGTATGTCTACAAGTGATCATGTGACCCCTTTCTCACCATCCTCATCCACTCACTCAAATATGGAAGTTGAGTGATGTGTTGTAAAATCATGGCATTCTCCATTTGCAGAATACCATCTCCTTGAACCCACTGAAGAACTTTGCATCCCATGAAATACTGAAATGAATCTTTGTTGAGATATTTTAGTGAGACCTTCCTCTGATGTATGATCCTCCAAAACCAGTGAAGCTTTAGATCTACAACAATACCTTCAACAAGCTCCAAGAATGATGAAGCCACTTTGTCACAGCCACTATGTGACAGCACTGTGATATACCTTTGCTTCAAATAAGCACCTTGATCTAACCCTTGGCTATGCATGGATCTTGAAATATTATGTACTAAAATCTCACGCATACCTTGGATCAACTGATATGTGGGAACCTCTTGACAGAACACAAGAGTTCCTCCATCCGGATCAATGATGTCTCCAACTGCTAGCAAGGATGATGTCCTCCTTCCTTCAAGTATACCAGCGCTGGAATCTTTCTTCTCCTCCTCATGCATCTCCTGATTTATGCATGGGACCCCATATGATAAGAACTCAAGACTACCTTGCAAAGATGCAAGTGCCTCTTCTCTAGAAGAAAGCTCCTTAGCAGCAAATAGTGAAAATGGAGATCTCTTGCCCATAGTGACAAGATTGAAATTCTCCTTTTTTTCCTTGGGAGATGTCTCTTCGTAGCTCTTCTTTTTCCTCTTCTCTTCAAACCCCTTGAGATTTTCTTCAATACTCTTTAATGCTTGAAAAAGAAGCAATGAGATCTCTTCTTCAGTCATTCTCTCTGCCTTGTGATAACAGGAAGTGTATAGTTCTTCTTCTTCATCTTGAACCCCTTTAGGAGTCTCTTTGCATCTCTTTCCTTCATTGCTATACCCCTCACCTTCTCCAAAGAAAGTGGGCATAGTGGATCTATGGGGAGATCTAGGATCCTCTAGTCTTCTGCTTTGCTGATAGGAAGTGCTAGGGCTTCCTTCTTCTTCTTTAAATCTCATGCAACTCTTACTGCAACTTGCTTCTTCTCGAAACCCTCTAGGAGTCTAGGTGCTTCTTCTTTCTCTCTTCTGATTTACCTCTTGGGAGAGGCCGTTATTAGATTTGAAAAATGATGAGAATAATCTCATTTGCTCCATCCAGTTGTTCTCTGCTTCTGCTCTTGAATTCACTGGTAGCTTGATCTCACAGGCTGTGCCAGAGATCATGCTCTGATACCACTATAATATTCCAAATGGGGAAATGTAGGCTCAGTAGGGAATATCTTAAGATATTCCACTATGGAATCACAAAAATATGGAATTACACCAATAGATCTAACCCAGAGATAGACTGGTAGGGAATTTACCGGATGCATCGCCTTCACAAGGAAGGGTGAAATCCAGAGGCTTCCTAGCCTGTTCCAGACTCTGTCTATAGAAGATTGGTGAAACACAGAAAGTGTGGGAATGAAACACTCCTCTTAGATTTTTATTCTCTTAGGAACCTTAGATCTTCAGATCTAAGAAATGGATCCAAAAGAGGAGCAAAAACCAAACAAGGAAGAAGCGGGAAATTCCACTCTCAGGAAAATCTGAAATAGGCTCAAGGAGGACGCTGTATAAGCAAGCCAAAGTAAAAAATAACATAGAATCGGGCTAGGTTCCCTTATTTTAGGCTGTTTGGGACCTCCATGTAGAGTTTCAGCAAAAAAAAAAGAGTTTAGAGGGCTTAAACAGATCTCCCACAATCAACACTAGTTGAAAATCAACTAAAGGAGAGAGTTGGGTTAACAGAGAAACCCTCCTTCAGGAATTGCGCAGTTTCTACTGGAAGGCATTGGAAATCAACCATTAAATTCAAGTTATAGTATTGCAGCAAGAAATCAGATCCATAATGAAGTTTATTTGTAGAAGCATTGAATTTACATGAAGCAAGAGCAAGAATCCTTCAGAAATTGTAGCAATAACACATGGAAAAGCTGCAGAAAGACTTGACAGCGTTTTATATGAGGAGATTCAGCTGCTGTAGGTTAAAACTTAGATCTATAATTGATAAATAGCTGAAACATCAGATCCATACCAGATCTGGAAACTACTCAACCTTCTTAACAAGATCCCCTTGGGGATTTATCAAAATATTGCATAAATAAGTGTAGATCTAGCTTTCAAGACACTGAACTGCAGAAAAATTCAGAGATTTCTGAAGATGGATTTCATTACATTAAATATCAGATATGAACATGATTATATCAGCAAGCTACTTTACAAATCTTCAAAGTGAGAGGCAAGCCTCGATCACCAGAAAGCTGGTACAATGAAAGATCTAGACAATAGAGAAGCAGTACATGAGAAATAATGCAGTTCATGGAAAGGACTGCGTAGTAGCTGGAATGAGATGATACAACATATAAAAATTACAGTTCTGAAATCAAAATGAGAGTGAGATCCTCTTTCGGGTGGTCACAAGACACCCTCCCTAAGAGAAATCTCCTCTAAACAACTAGATCTTGCAGATCTAGTTCCCCCACTTGCTGCAACTCACAAGCAGCTGCAAAAACCTCAACAGGACCAGCGCTGCTATAGAGATGAAGCTTGGCCATAATGCCAGATAGTGGAGAGATGCATCACAATCCCCTCCAAAGACCTACTCCATGGGAGGAGAGAGGATTCCTAAACAGGAAATCCTCTTCCCTTAGGCTAAACAACCAAGAGACTTGAGTTGCTGCAGCAACTTCTCAAAATTCTTCAACAAACTTTACTTGCTACCTCTCCTTCTATTTATAACGTGAGGGCTTGCCAAAACCCTAAAACATATTCTTCAACTTATCCTCTTTCATACATCTGATCCTCTTTTAGAAGTACGTTGTGCTTGATGGATAAGCTTCCCTCCAAACTGCACTGTAGGTGGGGCCAAGTTGACCCATTCAAATGAATTTCCCCTTTTCACACTTAGGGGTGTTTAATATAATAGCCCAAATTTGTCCCCTTTCATATTGGCCATGTATTTATTCTTAACTTAGGAGTTTAATAAACCTCCTTCACATACTTTTATTCATGAATAAAGAAAACTGATAATAAAATTCAACATTCCCATAGGTTGCAAAAATTGGGAATATTACACTATGGAAACTTTATCTCATATGGGATCCTTTGACTTATTACCCACTACTACCATGTTAGAATTAGTAGATAGGTCTAAGGTAAAGCCAGAGGGGGTTTTAGAAGACATTTTCATCTCAGTAGATTCTTGGGAGTACCCTGCAGATTTTTATGTTCTTCAACCTAAGAATAACTTGGGAGGGCACCCATTGATCTTGGGGAGACCATGGCTAGCCACAGGTGATGCCTACATAGGGTGTAGATATGGAAACATGAGTATCACTCATGGGGCTGAAACAAAACATATAAACTTGTATCCCCCCTTTAAACCCCTCTTGAGATTAGAAAACACACATTGGGTTGAAGAAGAAGAAGAACATGATTTGGAAGGTACCCAACCAGTTTTAACAATAGCCCAAGCCATGAGTCTTAAGGAAAATTCTGGGGAAAATCTGATAAATTTTTGTATTTCTAATCCTGATTTTCTGCAACATTTAGAAGGACAGTCTAGTCATAATTTAGATATCATTACTGATCTGCAGGATTTTTATGAACATAGTTCAGCTTCTAAATTACATTCAACCCTCTTATCTGCATTTCCTACATATTTAATGTCTGAATGGGGGAGTAAGGTAGTGGAAAATTTTCTTGAAAAATCTTTAAACATTAATTCTGCCTTAACTCATGAACACGAAAAGTAATTAATTCAAATATTGAAAAATTTTCAGATACATTTGCATGGGAATATATTGATATGAGAGGCATTCACCCAAACACATGCATTCATCACATTTATATAGAAGAAAATGCTAGGCCTGTGAGACAACCACAAAGGAGGATGAACCCTACTTTAAGGGAAATTGTAAAAGACGAATTATAAAAATTGTTAAATGTACGATTCATCTATCCTATCTCAGATAGCCAGTGGGTATCCCCACTAGTCATTATCCCTAAGAAAAATGCTAAATGGCGAGTGTGTGTAGATTACAGGGAACTAAACAAAGCTACATTAAAAGTCCATTTCCCTTTACCGTTTATAGACCAAGTACTGGATACTCTAGCAGGGAAAAAGTACTTTTCCTTCCTAGATGGATTCAGCGAATACAATCAGATTAAGATAGCCCCTGAGGATCATCAGGAAAAGAAAACGTTTACATGTCCTTGGGATACCTATGCATACAAAGTGTTACCATTTGTTCTATGCAACACACCAACCACATTTCAATGGGTGATCCTTGGTATTTTCTCTGATCTTTTGCATGATTGCGTAGAAGTTTATATGGATGATTTTACAGTTATGGGTGATACTTTTGAAGAAGGTTTACATAATATTGAAAAAGTTTTGCAGAGATGTAGAGAAAATGTTCTTTCGTTAAGTAATGAAAAATGTTTTATGATTATGACTGATTATTTTAGGAGGTTCCCATAAGAGGTGGAAACCATAAACCAAAGGAGGAAGTCTGTGGTTTATCAGTTTAACCACTCCCAATGACTCATCCTCGAAGTTGTTGGAATGGAGACTCTGCCTCTATTTTTAAAAAACATTCCATAAACAGCTCGGCACGGGTGGCTAACTGAGACAGAGCGCAAACTCTCACGGGGACTAGTGTTAATCTTCCTCTTCGGTGCGAGGGTATAACTGACTACTCGCGCCAAGGCAAAAACTAGGGTTTTTGAATCTTTGCTCAGGGAATTGTCAACAGAAGGAATATTACTCTCTTGTAAAGGGATACAATGAAGGTCTTTTCAAGGCATGACACTGCTTATTGATCACAGAAATGACCCTCCAATGGGTGAGATGGGGATTGCATGGACAGTGACAAAATGTTGTGTAACATATGCCCCCTAAAGCATGAGGTTCGAGGGAGAGGGAGGGGAAAAATGATTTATGAGAACGCGTTCGAAATAAACACCGCTGTCTGAAAACCTACAATTACAAATACAAATGATATCCCTGATACATGAATATGTGGTATGGGCTTAGCCATCCATAATAGAGTATATAAAAAAACTGAGATCCGAGGTACGGACGCAGCCATCCAACAGTAAGGATCAACAAATAGACTCAGGTATGGTCACAACCATCCAATCAAAAGAGTCACGATAATCCACAAGAACCCGCAGCCTGGATTTTATCAGACAAAACCCAGGGTATTGCACTCCATATTGACCCGAACAAGTACAAATTCAAGCATGCGAATATATGAGCTGAAGTCGAACATGCAAGAAAATCACTTGACACAACATTAATGAAAGCTATTAATAGGCACAAGAGAAAACCACCAATAATGACAATGGTTCTGTAGGTACAAATCCCACAATCCACGCAATGTAACAATGACTAGCTGAACATCCGCAGAATCATCTATCGAAGGCCAATGATGTGGACCTTGCGTTGAATGCGAATAACCTACCATCGAGGCATGCAAAGCCCAAGGTACCAAAGGGAGTCTCTAGATTAGATTCCCGGATAATGAATTGAAGTAGACAGAAGTGACCTCAAGTCGAAGGAGGGCCATAATTTTTCCCACATCATCGACATCAGATAAAAGGAACATGATGATAATGAACAGACTAATAGAGACCGTAGGGAGTTTGAAAACGGCAGAGGAAAATTCTCTTTGAACATATCATTGAGTCGACACGAGTATATGTGACCTTCAATCAAAGGATTTGAGGTCATGATGACATGGAAAAGGGCAAATGAGAGGTCAAAAGAGATTACCCAAACCCATGGAGGCAAAAGTGACGAAATGAGATGTCCCCAACCCGACACAAATGAAGACAAGTGCCATGTTCAAGAGCGACATACTGCCAACATAACTAAAACTTGGTTCCATTTTCCCCCACCATTTTTGGTGAGTACCCCAATTATTTTTAAAAAAATCTTGAAGGGGATAACATATGCTTATGCTGTAAGTTTGTCCTTCAGACAAATCCAACCTAGTAGATTTTACGAGCACTAGGAAGGAGGAACTCGAGTAACGTCATGGTGACGAAGTCCGATGTCATCAGGGTTTAATGAGTCTGAAAAAGGGATATCTCGACATATTTTCATGTTCAGAGAGTTTGAAAAGAAGGCAGAAAAGAAAACTCCATCATGGCCCTTTTCTTGAATAGTCCCTCAGATCCGAAAATGTAGAAAACAATATCTGAAAGAACCTCTTAGTTGCGATAGGCTAAGGTATTCCTTTTTCGTAAATAATCTGTCCCAGCCCAAAAAAGGGGTAAACGTATACTGGGTAGATATCGCTTCGAAGTCATTTAACGAGTTTGAAATGACAAGAGTCTCGAAAATCTTTTCAATTTTAGAGAGTCAGAAAAGAGCTGAAAGATGACTCCAGTAGTGACTTTTTCGTGTTTTTATCGAGTCTGAAAAAGTATAAAATTTAACTCGTTACTTCACCACTATGTCCTGAAAACCTGTTGTTGCACAAGAGACACGTGTAAAACCCATTTCTCAAAAATAATATAATAAAATAATCGAAAAACATGTCTTAAAACCTATTTAGGGTTGTGAAAAGTTATAAAATGCCCAAAATGGTAAAAATAATTACCTTTCACTTTTTACCTCTTGTGGAGCAATAGTTACCCATTTTACAATGTGATTTTGTGGCGACGATAGCGAACAATCTAGCAGACCAATCTCAAATCCGTCAGTTCCAGGTAAGAGCCGAGATCTCTCCCTTCATTTTAAGTCATATTTTACTACATGTAACTCCCAATTTCGATTTCTGGGGGAGGAAATGTGAATATTAGGGCACGGCGGTTGGTGTGGGTTTCAGGCACGGAGTCGCGCTAACTGCCCAATTTTTAAACTAGGGCATGCCCATTGGCATGACTGTTTGGGAAACAGTTGCGCCAATGGTGCAGACCATTCTTATGCAAAAATGCAAGTTAAATACCCAATTGTTTACAAATCCAAGCTCTAAAAATGGCTAATAATATTCATATGAATGTGTTTGCAGGTAGAAAGCGGCAAAATGGTGATCGTATGGAAAGAACGGGAACACAATGAAGAGGACGAGATTGCGATGGGAAATGAGAGATGCATGGAAGCTCTCAGAGATTGTGGACTGAAGAAGTTCTTCTTGACGCCATGTCTCCATGCTCAACCAGACTTGTTACAGTATTTGATCAGCATATGGGATGAGAACCAGGAAAAGTTCATCCTTCGAGATCAGGAACTTGAGATTGATGTTGTTGAGCCTCAAAATTGTTCTTTCTTTCATTCTATTTTAGCTCACTTTCCTTTTTCCATTGCTATCCTAGACCCAATTGATCAATGAATATAGTTAAAATTACTTCTAGAATGATTTACATGACTGACTTGCTAAGTTTTGTGATTTTTTCCATTGTAAAGCATTTTGACCAGAACTAGCTGCAGAATGCAGACATTCCGTAGCTAACCGGCGATTCTACAGTTGTCTTCACGTTTGAGTATGTTCCAGGTGGCCTCTCAAGAAAAACCGCATATGGGCATAATCCACGTCATGTCTACATGGTTCGTTGCTCATCATGGAGGAAGAAACGAATTCTGGGTATGGTTTTGGAACGTGGGAACACATTTAGGAAGGAAGACTTCTATTAGGACTATCTCAGTCCAGATGTCTTTTCCTTTTCACACAGCCACTTAGAGAGTCCTAATGTGATTCCGATAAGGAAAGACAGTGTTCCTGAATTGTTGCAAATCTTGTTATTTACATTTGTTATATAAACACTTGGGAAACCGAGAGCTATGTTAGAGATTTGGATGCTAGATTTTATGTTAGATTTTGCTTAGATTCTGTGCTACATTTCTGAAGACGCAGAGTGCTATGTTCAAGTTCTTTCATCTTTAATGAAGCAGACAGTGTTGTTTTGAAAGCGTTGATTTAATTTGGAGTTGAATTCCGTCAGGTGGTAGAGGGCCCCTGCCTCTTGCACGGATTTATTTGCGTAAATTAGATAAGTATTCTAGCTGCCTTTACGATTTTGAAGTTGAATTAGTAGTTGTTTTAATTAGCTATTGTAGTTGTACTCATTCTAACTCTTCCACAAGAAGAAGCTCTTCCAAAAGATTATAATGATGAATGGGAAATAGCTATAGTATTGTAGGATTTGAAGTTGAATTCATAGTTGTTTTTAATTAGCTACTGTAGTTATACTCATTTTAACTCTTCCACAAGAAGAAGCTCTTCCAAAAGATTATAATGATGAATGGGAAATGGCTATAGTATTGTAGGATTTAGTTGTAATTTTTGTTGTTCACTATCACAGTTACACTTGTTCTAATCACTCTTCCACAAGAAGAAACTATTCCAATAAATTCTTAAGGAGTCCAAGACATGACCGTGATAATGAATGATTTAGTTGTGTGTTTGCACTAAGTACCATCTCTGTTCTTGCTCTTTAAACGCTTGTCCAAAATATCATAATGATGAGTGGGATATGGATATGATATCTTAGTTTTTCATTGCTTTCAGTCCTTTATGTTTTCATTTGCACTCAATTACACAGTCAGAATTGTTCTAACTCTTCCAAAAGAAGGAACTCTTCCAAAATATCAACAATGATGGACAAACAGACTGTATAATTTCATAGAATAATGCATGATAGTATAGTTAGGATACTCTGGAGTTTCATTGCACTTAATTCATGTTCAATTGTTCTGTTTTGGGTTTGATAATGCCTTGTAGTTTAACAATGTTTTAGGCTAGTGACATTTTAGGTTTGGTTGTAGCTCAATTCATTGCATTTGCACTCCATATTCAGTTGTCAGTCACTGCATACTAGATTACTTCAGTTGTTAAACTTAACAAAACAGCCTTCATTATTCACAAATCTCTTCTTGTTCTAAAATCCATAATTAACCCATCACTACATGAACAGAAGACCACATCATTTTAAGGCCTGAAGTACCTCTGCAATTTCCTCATCATTTCATAAACAAAGCTCTCCCTCAAAAGACTACTTTGAAAAGAAATCAATAACTCTTGAGTAAGGTTTTGTGACATTCAATTAAATTGCATAATAGAGTTAGAAAACTAGTCCTAGAATAGAAGATCTTATGATGATATCAATGTTTTATTCCAAACATACTTCAACAAATCTCTAACCAAGGATAAAATGCTGCATCATTATAAGTTAGTTGTTTAAATTGTTTAGTTAGGAAGATTTGCATGTTTAGTTGATCATTTCTCAAGTTGAGTTTATGTTTTTAATCATTTCCTTAGAAGTCATTATCAAGCTCTGTTTTTTCTTAGTCATAGTTTAGATTTGATTTTACTTCAGTGTTTGCAATTGCATTTGTCATTTATCATCAACCAATTAGGCTTCATTCTGTCTTTAATCACCAGCTCCTTTCCATTAGCTTTCTAGTCATCTTTCTTGTGAACATAAAACCACCAAAAGACCAAAAACATCATAAATCATCACAAAAGACCAAAAACATCACAAAACACTACACACAACGCATTAAGAAACAAACACCTAGGTACATACAGTACACTTCACTTCAGCAGTTTACCAACGCTGGTTGACAATTAAATGAGCTCGATTTAGGAGACTAGATTGAGACCAAACAGTTGTTTTTGACGTCTACTTTATCACAGGATTGTCACGGAGGGGAGCAGCACCGATCCTAACCAGCACCCGGCCTTGCATGGAGAGCATGTCCATGGTGATTGACAGGGTATGTCCAGGGGCACGGAAGGGATCAGGAAGTGGGAAAGTCGATATCCAGACTATCCCAGACTTGGCACTAAAAGTAGTGCTACATACCATCACACGAGCTGCGGGATCGCAAGCACCGCACGAAGCAACAAAGACACAGTTGCTTCTCGCTGTAGACTGCTTGACACCGACCATCTACAACTGGGCAGAGGTCGTGACAATAAACATGAAACGCTAGCTAACAAAATGCAAGAAGACTAAATTGAAGCAATTCGGCTATGGGTCTATCCTGGTATCGTTCTTCCTGGAACGACTACCAATTTTTCAGCGTCAGGAGGTCATAGTTCCAACACCACCATCGAGAGAACCATGGATGGCCTGATGGGCGGCTCTGATGCCAAGGGCAAGGGGCGGTCAATAGATGTCTTGGAGACTGGAGTTCTTTGATTGGCTCTGCCAATAGTTGATTGTCGTGGAGGACTGGCCCTATTCTGGTACAGATTTTATTAGTGATCCGGACCTCCCACTCCCGGAGTGAGAGGATTGGGATGAAGATTTGGGTAAGACTCATTTTTAAATTTTTCATGAGTGTTATGATTTTTTTTTAAACTATGTATGTTCAGACATTAAATCCATGTATTTGCAGATGTTGGCCCAGAGAGACCCGCGGGCATGTCTCCGATAGTGAGGCGAATCTCTCGTGATTTCGACCCTCATGGCGAGGGAGGCGAGGAAGAGGAGATCGTGCACAATCTAGAGGGCATCACATGTGGAGTCCCAGACTATGCACGATTTGACGATGTTCCTCGTGCCTACCAGAGACATACCGTATGGGTGCCAAGCTGCATTCACCGCTTGCTGAGATGACGCATATGGGAAGTGACATGCTACCATGAGCATCACGCCGATTAGACACCGAGGTTTTATATCTGCATATTTTGAGAGACATGGTGTCTCGGGATGTAACTGAACCACACATATTTTTGAATGTGATGCACACGGTAAACACGTGATATATATATATCTATTTTCCTACATGGATCTTTTTCATATGATGATGATTTTACAAATTACGCAAATATCTATCTAATACAATGTTAGCCACTGTATCAGTTAATACATTCACGCGTCTAGGAATATGTTGATATGTGATAAAATCAAAATGTCTTTCCAACAAACAAATACGTAAATACAATCTCAAAATGTATAGGTTTGTGATTGAATAATGACCATTGAGTTGTAGAACAACAAGTTGTGAATCTAGATTTACAAGCAATGCACGTATGCCGAGATTGATTGCCTCGGTTAATAGTTCAAGGACAACACTATATTCAACGACGTTGTTTGTAGTCCATCCTAGACAAATACCTTGTAGTTATATCAACTCAGTAGCAGGATCATAGATTACCCAGGCTGCTGAAGACAAATTCCTGGTACTGCGGGAAGCACCATTCGCGAAACCGACATAAGGGGTAATAGAAATTTGCACAAATAAGAAAGAACCAATAAGCAGGAAAATGATCGCAAAGCACACCAAATAAAAACATGTACAAAAATGAAAAAACCACCTATGTACACAAATCATGCATGAATGACTCATGCATAATATTTTTCGAGATACAACCCATTTCTTGGTTGTTCTAGAGGATGACCTTCGTAATCAATGAGCTCATAGGCCCCATTATGCAACACATGTTTAATAATGTAAGGCCCATGCCACATGGGTTGAAATTTTCCTACCCCCATCTTATCATGAGCTTGGTCATACAGGAGGACGAGATCTCCTTCAATGAAAGAATGAGGGGAAACTGATTGGTCAAAATGAGCTTTGACCTGCTTTTTCTGTGCTTCAATAACCAGAGCAGCAAAGCGGCGGGTTTCATCCAACCTTTCTAAATAAAGGAGATGCTCTTCTTCAGGTGAAGTGTTCGTTAGTAATTCAACGACTAACTTGAGCGAAGGTATTTCACACTCAATCGGAAGAGTAGCTTCCAGACCATAAACCAACTGAAAATGGGTGAATCCAGTCGCATCCTTAACTGAGGTTCAGTATGCCAAAAACGTTGAAAATAACATGAGATTCCAGTTCCATTTTTGCATCCCAATCGTACATTGAAGCATGGTGACAAGAAATTTATTCATGGCTTCAACCTAGCCATTGGCTTGAGGGTAGTACGACATTCAGCTATTGTGATGCAGACCCAACTTGGAAGTCCACTCCGCCACCATATGATGTTGAAAATGGGAACCATGATCGGTAATGATGGCTTGAGGGACACCAAACCTAGAAATTATGTGATTGAATATGAACTGAGTTTCTATCTTACTGTCAGCCGTAAGTGTAGGCATTTCTTCTGCCCATTTGGTGAAGTAGTCCCACATTTACGATAATATAACATCACCCCAGTAGGAGTGAGAGTTACATGTCATAAAATCAATGCCCCACTTTGCAAAGGGATCAAAGGTAATGACGGGATGAAAGAGGTACGGCCGGCGCACGCATATTGCATTGATAAATACGCAATCATGACACTTAACGTTGTTAGTCATCAACATTTTTTTCACTGTTGATGATGACTAGTTTTTAAAGCCAAGTTTCTCGAAGGTGATCTCCAATTTGTCAAATTTGTCGGCTAGAAACACCCCCAAACATTTTTTCCTCTACCTTATCAACCTATGATGAGAAAAACCTAGTTGTCAAGCCCTTCTAGTTTCAGTCATGTAATCTTGTCCATCAGCTGTCATGAGCTAAAAGTCATCTGCTGTCATTCACCCTTATCCCCAGCTCATTCATTAACCAACTATTGATAAAAGTCAGCCACCCTACCTCTAGTCATATGTCATCTTGAGATCTGGTCATACTAAAGAGAATACTCCAAATCTGTCAAAATATCCCCTAAGTTAGGTAGTGGCACTTTAGGAAATCCTCTCTTGGAAAAAGCATCCTGAGCCAAAATCTTTTGTTCGATACCAACCAATCCTGAACTAGCGCTTAATCTGAAAAGCTTGATACATCCATAGGTCACGCCACTAAAAGGTCTTGATGTCTCAGCAGTGCATGTGCCAAAAGCCAAACTGATATTGGGTGGATTTACAGTGTTTCAGTGTCTATTTCAAAAAGTAGAAATGTACCAGTTTTCCAGAAGACATTATTAAACTAAACATGAGAAGACAACTGCTTCTCATGTGGTCTCGAACCTGGGATAAGAATGCTAGTCAAAGAGGTAATTCAATAAACTTCTGCAAACATAGTAAAAAAGAATACATATCTCAGAGTATGCCCCTCATAGCATATTGTCAAATTTTCACCTTATTACTTAGTGTGATATACCAAGCAGAGATAGACATTACAAGGAAAGTTGACACAGTTTGAGAAAGGGATGAAATGTCACTTGTTGTTAACCTCCTCCAAGCATGAGCAGATGGTTGGGTAATTGTGTTAACCTCCTCCAAACATGAGCAGATGGTTAGGTCATTTGTTGTAAACCTCCTTCATTTAAAATCAAATGGTTTGGAAATATGATAAAGGCCTCCTTCATTTAACAAGCAGAGGGTCAGCAACAGAGGTATAATCTCATTCAAAGAGCACAAGGATAACAATGCTTCAAATGGCTTGAAAAATTGTTACACCATTTTCTCCAATGAATGAAACCACTGATATAGTAGTGGTGTTTCAAGGAATGCTTACATGGTTTCACTGTTTGAAAGACAGAGTGGAAATCAGTAGAAAACAATTCAAGGTTTATGAGTTGAGGGCTGGTATTAAACATAGGCCAAGCAGTGATATTATGGTATTCAAAGAAGCTTTGTTTTTCTTCTATCAAAGGTCTCCTTCAAAGGGTAATCTGAGGCTAGAATGCCCAAACTTAGAACAACCTTATCAAAATGAAAAAGAAGATAGTCTAAGCCTTGCTTCTGAAAGATAATTTTGCAAATGAATACACAGAGACATTATGTGTGAGGAAAAGGTATGACAAATGTTTTAAATTCAGAGACAACACTCAAAGAAACAAGGCATATCACTGTCACAGACAAAGACCTCTTTATGTACATATGAACAAACCCTGTTGTTGTATGTGATTGCATTAAGGGTCTCTAAAGGCCTCTTTCCTTGATCAACAAATATAAGTCAAGCCTCAGTGAATGAAACTAAGGTTTTACCCACAGTCAAAGAGAAATATCAATATAAGGATGCATCAGCAGTCTTTGATATTGCTCCGGAGCAATGTTCCTTTTTGAAGGATAGAAATGGACAAACAGTGACAGAGTTATTTCCTAAATGAAAAGGTAGTGAAAGGGGTTTTGTGTCTTACGGAGGCCTTTTTACTTGAACAAAAGCCATGACTATGGTGTCTTCAAAAATAGGCTGACCATGACACTTTTGTTATACAACTTTATCAAATATGGGTCTTTATGATGTTTTAAAGGTAATGGAATAACAAAGACAGAGAATTATGTTTTTACATGACATAAACTTTTTCAAAAACATCTAAACCCTCCAAAACGTGATATCATGGCATTTGAAGTGTTTCTGTCAAATATTAAGGCAGGAGTGACCATTTAAAAGGTCCAAGAGCATTTCTCAAAACACGAAGCAAATGCTACCCTAGTTGTTTCACTGGAGAAACTTGTTTTTCGGGAAAATTTCAAAGTTTTCAGGGCTCCAAGCCTATGCGGCGCACCTGTAAGTGTGCATGGCATGCCTGTGAGTTCCTGAACACAATTTTTACACCATTGTGTGGTGCGCCTATAGTGGCACACAGCGCGCCTGTGCGTCTTCGTTCACTAGTGCCCAAACAAGACCCGACTACCTCCATTGCGCGGTGCTCTCTTCTACAAACGTGCCGCTCACCCAAAAGCCCTCAAAAAACACCTTTGAAAGCTGAATCAAGGATCAACAAAGCCCTTAAACTTTCTTCAAGGTATTTTTCTCACTCCATGATAAATTTTGAGGTTAAAAGGTGGTGTATGCTTGCTATGTTTTCAAGAGAGAAACAGTGATAAAGAGGGTGGGGTTTTTGGTCAAAATCAAAGTTGTTTATTGCCATGGGTGTCAAAGATCAATACAGTAATAGAGGAAAGTTTTTCAATCGGTCTTAAAAGGCCCTGATTGCCTTTCAAAGATAGTGATAACAAAGGAGCAGGTTTTGAAGGGAAAGGGTGTTTGTGCCATAACAAAGGGAGTTTCCACTTCAAACAAAAACCACCAAGATATCTTGTTTAAACCTTTTACTAAAAAAAAATGGTTAAGGGAGATAGGTTATTTTTCAAATTGAAAAGGGTCTCTTTGGTCATCGCTAGTAGAGGATAAAATAGTGAATAAAGAAGAGGTTTGTTAGACCAAATTTGAAAGCTCTTCTAGTGTTATTAAAAAGCTAAAACTAGCCCACAGCTACTAGACAGGTAAACAAAGGTGTAGAGATCACAAAATTTTTTTAAGTGATCACGTAGACAGTGGTTAGAAGATGAAGGTTTGATCAATATAAAGTGTCCCTTTTTGTGTTGTGAAATAGTGAACTTTGTGCAGCCCCCAGGGTTCCAAAAACATAGTATGTTGTGAAGGTCTTTTAAGTCAGTTGAAAGATGTTTTGTCTACCTTTTAAAGGGCAGTAAACATCAAAGGAGCATTGCTTGAGGGTAGGATCTTTTGTGCCAAACAAAAGAGTTCTTTCTTCAACAAGAAACCACAAACACATATTTTCAAGACCTTTGGCCAAGCATAGTGATCAAGGTGTTTTTGTTTTTCATTTGACAAGTACTTGTTTGTTGGCATCAAAGAGGTACAGTGACTTGCAAAGAGGAGAAGGTGTAGTATTGGGAAACCATTTCAAAGACCATTTGGAATAGACTCTTTTAGTCAACCAGCAAAGAGTATCCAAAACAAAATGCCTCCCAGGCAAGACAGTAGAAGTGGCCCTCACAAGAGTTTTGAACCTGTTTCAACTGAAGAGGTAAATGCTCATCCATCAGTCCTGTTTAACTTTCATGAAGTTGGATGTCTAGAGTTTTGTCAAAGGGTTCAAGAGGTGAAAAGCTATCTCCCCTTGACACATCTATGTACTTTGAGATTGCAAGGGAAACACTTTCAGCTGGCAGGCTTGGATTTCAAGTTTTCTCCTGGATCCATTTCCAAAGCTAACAAAATCCCTTATGTCGGGGAAAAATGGTTTAAACAGAGATACCTAGACTTAGAACAGTACAAACCCTTTTTGAAGCTAGAGCATCTGGATACATGTCCATCCATCTTTCCTTTTTCATATCTGTTAACTAATTATGCTCCCCTCATGAAGATAATCATGAAATATTTCACATGCGAGGGAAGGTTTTTACCGGGTCTATGCTTACCATGTCCGGTTGCTCATGCACTTCATAAGAGCCCAATTGTTAAACCTTCCCTTTTTCCTGCATATAAGTATTGAAAAGATGGCCTCCATTATTCAAAAAATACCTACTCCTCGGCAGTCAGCTTGCCTTTTCCATCATTCCCTCATCAATATTTTCATTCTTCATCAACTTGAGAAGAAGGGAATCTCTTAGGACACTTTCATTGCACATCCTGATTTTGCCACTATTCCTTCATCCCAAGCATCTCCTTCACCTTCCACTCAACATCTTTCTCCTTCTCCTAGTAAGCCCATTCCAAAAAAACTCAAATTTCCCAAGATTGAACAAGAAGAAGAGCATGATGAAGAAGAGTAGCAGCATGATGAAAAAGAGCATGATGAGAAAGGCAGAAAAGTGAAGAAGAACACAGTGAGGAAAGGCAGCAAAGTGAAGAAAAACACAGTGATGATATGCAGCCCAGTGATGAAGAAAATCGCCATGAAAAAGAGCAAAACAGTGAGGAGGGAAATGATGAGGAAATTGAACAGTTTGACCAGGATATTGGTAGCCCTCACAGCAGCAAAAATGATGAAGATGAAGCCCAAAAAATTGAGGAGACAGAGCCTAAAATTCGTAAAGAAAGCAAGGACAAGAGTAAAGAGGGCAGCCCTCAAAAATACATGCAAGGTGACAATCAAAACATTCATGAAGAAACTCAAAACAGTGGCAAGGATGATGAGGGAAGTAGCAAGGGCAAAGAGAAAATAGAGCATGTGCTAGCTGCCTCTCCTAGGCAAGGGACCATGCTTTCTTCTCCAAAAGTGAAAAAGCCCCAGACATCAAGGAAAAGAGTGCCTCAAACTATAACTCCAAATGTTACTAGGGCCCTCCGAAGCAAGGGGAAGTTGCCCAAGCAACCCATTGTCGAATTAACCAAGAGGAGGAAGACCAAGAAGGCCACCCAAAGGAAAGAAAAGGAGAAAGAAGAAAGAAGCCATGAGAAGGAGAGGGACTTTGACATAATTCAGATCTAAAGTGATGATAGTGACAATGAGGCCTGAATCCTAGAGTCTCTCTTGATAAATAGAGAAGAACAAATTCATGATTTGAGGGCAGATCTAGGGAGGTCTAGAAACCTCATTCACTTTTTGCAAACACAAAATAAACATATGAGTGTCCACATGGCGGTATATGAGACACGGGCCATCAAATATCAAAAAGAGGCCTCCAAGGCGCAAATTAAGTTGGAAGAACTCATGGGCAAGTTCAATGATAGCGAAGATGAAGATCAACCAAGAAGAAAGAGGCCAAGGACCATGGGACTCGGAAGAGCCTTAGAGAAACAAAAGGAGGAAGAAGCTGCCCTTTTCCAATCTTTTCCTCTCACTACTTTGTTCACCGAAGAGATAGAAAACAATAGAGAAGCATCGCTTGAGAGGGTGAATGATCACTTGGAGAAGAAGTTATAAAAGGCCAATAGAGATTCGGACCTTCAAAGGAGGATGGCTGGGCACTATAAGAAGCTTAATCAGTTCTCCCACGGAAATTGAAGGCCACACAGGAAAAGCTCAAAGAGGCACCCGGCACAGAGGTATAAAAGGTATCTTTTTAACACCTATTTATCCTACATTAATTATCAATCCGTGAACGACTTTTTATTTCAAGAGTGTACATAGTCTGAGGCGGCAATTTATCCAAGAGCAATGCTGTGTGAGATGTAGTACAGTATTCTAAATACAAAAGTAAACAAATTATTGGAAGAGAAATATAATTACAATAACATAAATTCAAATGCTCTGAAACTTAACTATTCACTCAGCAAACATCAATCGATGATACAGTAGCAATAACTCATTCCTCTAGAAATTGATGCAATTAAAATCAAACTGGAACAAGACAATCAATCTGGGAACTTGGAAGAAATAACTAGTGTTCTCTACAGTTGACAGTCCTGCTTTAAAGCAATTAAGGAGAAATAGCAATTGAACTAAAGCTGCTATTGAAAGTAAACTAGGAAAAACTATTTAAAAACAGCTCTGCAATGCAGCAAACTAAGGTAATCTAAAATGAATAACATTAAATGAATGCAGGACCATTGATTTGCATGAGTAGGTGTTTGTGAAGTGGAAGGAAAGCTTCTATTTGGATGAAGGCACAGAAGTCTGCAAATACATCATGTGAGATGAAGGTCTCCCAAGATATACCTTGTTTCTCTAAACTGGTATAAGAAAATCATCTTGATGAGGTAGTAGAAAAGACTAGGCATTTAGTCATAAGCACTTTCTATCACCAGCGGCGAAGACCATTTATAAATGCTCGAAAAAGACTAATAGTGGATTCATATTTTGGCTTTGGTAAAATGCATCAATAAATAAATATGATATGAATAAGGCTTGAGTACACGCCCTGCATATGAAAAATAGATAATCTACTTCATTTAACATCTTTTACCTCTAGCAATAGAAAAAAGGAAAACTAGCCTTAGGTTATGCGTGGTGGAGTTTAAATAAGGCCCTTAATAACCCAAATCCAATTTCTTTGTTTGAGCCAAAGCTCACCAACATTTTGGTATACCGGTTGCCTTGGAAATGATTTCGGATAAAGAAGCTAAAAATTGGACCCCTACTAGATTAACTTGGTGGTTTTGTAGGTTTTTTTTGATTTTCATAGCAACCTGGTGTCCAGGATTGTTGACTTGTTTGGCCTTCTCTGCAAAAATGGCTGTATCCTACATCCTGAGTATGAGGATCCATGCAGAGGCTCATTGGAGTGGTGTCTAGAGGCTCAAACCTTTTATCTCACCTTTGTAGATGTTTTGGCTTTGTGCAATGGGAGTATGACTCTCATCACCAGCGGTGTGACTATCTCTCTCCTTGACAGTGTCAGTCAGCATGCAGGAACATGAGTTTTTACTGGGTGTTGGGTAAATATGTTGTTAGGTAAACTTTGAGAGCTAAGGTGGAGACAACTGGCATGGTGGTAGGGGTCGGCTTATAGTCACTAGTCTCATCTTTGTATAACCAACTCCCCACTAAACCCCTACGTTCAAGAACCACAACGACAATTTGTTTGCACGATGGGTTTTAGTCCGTTCTAATGCGGTGACTGCGTGGCATGCTGGAGAGGAAAAAGGGTCACCAACGCATACTAACGGGAAGAGTTTGCGAGCCAAAAACACAGTTTAGTATTTGAAATTTTGAAATTTTGGGCGCGGCGCCTTCTGCGTGCCGTATTTGGGCAAAACGAGCGATCTCTCGGGCGCCGGTGGTCGTTCCTGCTTGTGTGCGGTGCCAACCCAAGCGCACAACGCCAACTGCGAGCACGTAGCATAGTGTAATATTACCTTGCTTGCCTGCTTCTAATAAGACGCTTGCCCCAACGGAGCTAGGGGCGTATAGTGGGTACTCGGTGCAGTGCACCGCTAATTTCAGCATTTGCACGAAAAACCAAACTAATTTCTTCTCAACGGCTTCTTCTCCTTGAAAATGAGGAAAACAGACTGCATAGGAGAAAGTTCAAATTAACTACTATACTTTATTTTAAAAGTAAGTGCATGTCTGTTTCCTTTTGTAAGTTGGGGTCTCTGTCTTTTCGATTGTGCAATTTTGACTAATGTTTGTTTGTGGAACACCCTTTAAATTTTTGGAAACATGTTTATTTCTGCCTTTGTCTTTGTGCGATATTTTAGCATCGGTACTGTTGGGGCTATCGTTGGGGATGTAAAATCGAGGTACATTTTCCTTTTGACATCTTGACATGCTCCATAACTAACTTTACTTCCAAAACTCATTTCACCCTTTAGCAAAATGGTCTTCTTTAACCTAATACCCTTTGTCTTTCTTCCTATGTAGTGCGGAGTGAAGCAATGCTATTTTGGTAAAAAACTTAAGGAGGAGGCTTAACGTCCCCTTGAAATCTCTAATATGGTTCTTTGCTTGTCATCGATGTTTTGTTAATCCACCAAAACAAACCACGATCAATCTTTACCTATAGGCACATTTGTTTTTGTCTTGTTTGGAGTCTGCCTCTTGGTGATAATTATACCCTATTACCTTGCCTCCTCTTATTCTTGGTGATCACCTTGGCTACTCTTTAAAAAATGTGAACGAGGGAAAATTTGTCCCTTGCGGTGTTTGTGCTCTAAACCAAGGAGGCCCCTTTGAGTGAAACCTCTTTATGCGGGATGGCATAACTTGTTGGGCACCAAATCCATCCTATGACTCGGTGAAACCTTTGGTGACCTAATGGGGACCCTTGGACTTGGATTTTTGGATAGGGATTTTAGACTTAGGGATCACCAAGTATAATATAGGACACGTGATAAGCTTAGTATGTTTTGAAGACCTAGGATCTAGCATACTTGATTATACGAAGTGCAGCAGAATGATACGTGTCTAAGAATATTATGGAAGATTCGACGAATTATTTGATTGGTAGGTTTGAATAGTAGTAGGGAATCTTGTAGATAAGCAAAACGAAGGATGTGGGCCAGGAGGCAAGACTTGTTCATTAGGTGACATTTGGGGTTAAAATAAAAATGGCTTGAACCCCAAGATGGGTCTTCCGGGAGTGGTGGGCTAGTGATGACTAGATAGGAAGATGAAAATAGGAAAAATTATCCTAAGGATAATGAAGGCCGTGAATTTCTAGAACTCACAATGTTCATGAGGAAATTTGTTTCTAGAAATATAAAGACGATACTTAGTCATCTGCCCCAGATGAAAATTATGGATATTGCGGTAGCTCCCGCCGGGGAGGCGGCTCCTTTTCGGGAGGTGTCGAGAAATTTCAGATCTCTTGGTTTGTATGAGGCTAGTGCCCCTCATCCATTGAGCGGATTATTCCCCCTCTTTCACTAGCTGATGCTTGCTTGAAGGCTTGTGATCTTGATAATCTGAAAAACATGATTAACATCAACCATCTCTCTACTACCCAACCCTACCCTAAAAAAATTTCTTCCTTGTTTGTTGAGCTGGCAAACCCTTGACATTTTTATTTTTTTGAAAACATAAATCAAACTATATAATTGCCCTTATTTCTTCCAAGAGTTCAGATTAGATAATGAACTCTCTTATTCTCCTACCTAGTCTAATCATTTGTCAAGATTAAGTTGTTTGACAAACTTCATTCTCTAAACTATAAACATGAAATTGAAAGCACCCAGTTTAGAAAATGGGATTGAGCATTAGATTTACACGGAGTTATAACATAAGAACAAACTAAACACAAACATTATTTTTTTAAAAGTAAAAATAGAAAATTAAGTTTGATACATCATTTTTGCCACTCCTCATCTTCCTCTTTGTAGTTTCTATTTGAGCATGTGGAACTAGTATCTTTTCATTCCTAATCTATCCTTTTTTACAAGTCAAGTTTGAATGATTTAACAAGCTCTCTTTCACTAACTTATTAGCAAATAAATTCTAGAAACATGTTATCATGATTAAGGCTAGATGAATGAACAAGACTTGTTTCAAATAAATGGTAGCATTTATACTTTGCCCCAAGCCATGTCATTTTTTTGGTATGGGAGTTCTACCTATCTTTCAATTCCTACCCTCTTCCTTTTCTGTTTATTATTTTTTAGGTTTTTCTTCCTGTCTATTTCTTGAGCAATGACTTATTTTAAAGAATGAGAAGATTTTAAGCTAGGTTCTGAAAAGTATGTTTAAACATCCTCCATTTCTGCGAGGACCTCCGACATTTCAATTTGCACCAGTTCAACTTCAAAAAACCTTGTTTGCTCTTTGAATCCTTGATATGAATTTTCCATGATTTTCAAACTCACCTTAACTTATTTTATACTCTACTTCTTGAATCCATTTTAGAACCATGTCTCTAATCGGAAATCATTTTCTTTGATTCTTCTATCAAATATTTTCACGATATTGTCTTGGATAGCTTGTGTCCTTTGTAAACTTCTTCCCACTTAAAACATTTTGCAATGAATGGTTCAGTCTCTGTGGATCATCATTTCTTAGTTGACTTCTTGAAGAAGCTTCTGCAGAATAAAGATGTGGGAAAAACTACATCCATGCCATACTGTAGTTACATAGGAGACATACCCATGAATTCCCTTTGGTGGTTAGAATCAACCCATAATTCATGCACTAATTTTCTATACCACCTTTTTTATTTTTTCTAAAGATTCTTAATGATGTTTACCAAGCTCTTACATTGAGGACCATTAGTCCCTTTACATGCTGGATAATAAACGTTGATGACAGAGGTGATAAAATATTTATAGAAAAAGTCCATTTTCTTAGATGTAAAGGCAACGGCGTTGTTGGTGATGATATTCTTAGGACAAACAACTGGATAGGATGTTGAGACTTAGGGAATTTGATGATCGTGAGTCGGTGGCATTTCTAGAAGGGATGGCTTCTATCCACTTGGTGAAATATTGGTGGCAACGGATCTCCCTTCCTGTTGGGTAGATGGTAGGATGGATCTCTCTATGAAGTCCAATTGCCTCTTGAAAAGGGGCTTCCTTTAGACGATGGGTCTGCAGGGGTAAAGGTAATTTATTTTTCCATGAGATTTGGCATTTATGGCAGTTATTAGTTGTGAGTATAGAAGTAAGATTGCCAGGCCATGTGGCGACTACAGGATCTTGTTGGTTGTGTTCTTCCAATAGAGATGACCCCCACATTCTCCCTCATGTAATTCATGCATGATTTTCTGCATCATCTTCAAGCAAACATTTAAGCAACAAAATCAGCAACTCTTTTAGTATATTATACATCTAAAATGGCAATTTAATGACTTTGTTTTAAAATCTTGCTGGTTTTTTTTTATTTAAGAGAGAACCTTGAGATAAGAAACATAAATAATATCCATATGAGGTGAATTTAGAAACATTTCTTGATATACATAGTGTTTGCTACTTTATTGGAGTTTATTTGCTGTACCAACCCATATTTAATGTTTAGAGCTTGGAAATTTGAGTCGGCCATAAGTTTGCAAGTCCTTGTCCTTTAATCAATTTAGTGGGTCTGATTTCCAAATCATATTCTAAAATGGTAGAAATCCATACATGCCACACACCAAGTTTGATTTAAGTATATATTTTGACAACTATATTTGGGACAAAGGCTATGATATGAGTACACAAAATATAACTCTCAAATCCTTGAGAAGCTTTGGTCAGGCAAGGCTTGTTTCTCCATAATATTTATACTACAGAACTCCATAGAGGCATTGAAGAAAGCTATGGAAATATCTTTTAAATATTTTTACAGCTTAATACCACCTTGGAGAGTCTTCAAAGGCAAGAGAAAATGTAAAGTCATTGGTGAAATTGAGGCTATTCAGAACTAAAGTGTTTGTGCAGTGCTTGTTGAAACAAATATTCTTTGCTTCCATATTCCCACTTCACTCTACTTCTACTTTTTCAACATATTAGTGATATTTCTTAAAAAAGGGCTCAACTTGGATTAGGATGAATGTTCTTAGGAAGTTAATACTACAATAGAAAATTGACTCACCTAATGTTCAGGGTATTTTGGTTGTAAGATACCTTCTATTCTTTTGAGTTCTATCTTGTTCATTCCTAGAGATGTCCTGACCTAAAGTTTTCCTTCTGAAGGCCAAACAAAGTTTTCTTAATATTTAGGAACATGCCATACTTACATTTTTTCCAGAACTTTCTCCATTGTTCAATTATCCCTCATCGAGTCTTAGAGTAGGCAGTGATGTCATCAAGGTATATGACTATATGAATTAACCTATGTCTTCTGAAAAATCTATGTCCATTGCCCTTTGGAAAGTAGCCCTTGCATTCATTAAACCAAATGGAATTTTAAAATACATGAATATACCCCAAGGTGTAGTGAAAATGGTGCAAAGGTTTATTATGAAAGAATGAGACTTGGTTATAACTTTTGAGAAGCCATCTAGTAATGCAATTCTCTGGCCAGGCCAACTACTTTTTGAGTATGTGATCCATTTTAGGCAAGGGAGTAATTGTCTTTCAGGAGGCTTTGTTCCAGATTATGAAGTCAGCAAAGCCTAATTTCCCAAGATCTTCTTCTCATGACACAAGGTGGACAC
The DNA here is from genome assembly GCA_034641835.2 of Pinus albicaulis. Classification (NCBI taxonomy): domain Eukaryota; kingdom Viridiplantae; phylum Streptophyta; class Pinopsida; order Pinales; family Pinaceae; genus Pinus; species Pinus albicaulis. Next base: position 456,257 of record JAXQQM020084611.1, read on the forward strand.
CCATTACGAATATGAGTTGTGATTTGATCTCGGCCTTATTTTATATTTTTAGCATTTATTTCTCAGCATAAAGGGTAACAAGAGAGGTTTATTCTTCTCAACTTTTGTTTAAATGGTTTACGATTTTCTTTGAGAGGAATTTTTATGTTGGATGATTTTGGTGTCATAGGATTTCAAGTCTTCATACCCCCGAAAAACACATCTTTAAATTCTCTAAAAGCTCAATGTATTTACCACCGTTTCGTGTGAATGGAAGTTGGGCCGACTTGGGTATTTTTGGGCTCTTTCATCCCTCCAATGTTTACTCTTCTACATTTTTGGGTGGATTCTCTTGGTTTTTAACGCTACATCATTAATCAAATAACTCTCTAGTGGTGTAAGGCCTATTAGCGAGGGTGTCATCTTTGTCTTGCAGAATTTCAAATTCTCTTTGATGCGGTTATCAAATAATTCCTCTGACTGGGTGCAGAGGTGAGTTTATATCATCATCAAATTGCGGCTGTTTTTGGGAGTTTCTTTTCGAGCGAAGTATTTCTTTCAAATCTCAAACTACGGTATTTTTGCCTTGCAAATCATTTGAATTGAAAATCATCTTTATTCATCATTTTCAAATACTTTCTGTCTGGTTAGGTTGTATCAATTTGTATAATTCTTTATTTGTTAGAGGCATTAAATTCTCTTAACAGGGTAAAAGAAATTGGCGGCAAAATAAGCTCTGTGCAAGGCGTTTTAGGCCCTGGGGTGAAAGTGACTCTTTTGCTTCTCAAGGGTTTTGAGAAGATTAGGGGAAATAATTTCTATGTTCTGCTAAGGATTGTAACAAAATATTACCATAATTTTATTTATGATCTGAGGTTCTGAATCCTATGAACCAATATTTTCCCATGTACAGGAGGTCTTTGGTGGTGCCAATACAACAAAGGAAGTCTCATATTCTACAACATTATTGAGTACATTGGAAATATAGCTATAGAATGGCCTTTATTTGTTTGAAGGACCAAACCCTACTCTGAACAACATACCACAAAGACAAAAATAAATCTTGCCTTTAAGGTGTGTTTTAATGATTTTGTCTAATGTTTGCCTTTTTTGAGTTCCGGTTGGGGTGTATCATTTCTGGCAGTAGGAGAACAGCTTGGGTTGTTGAGGGCTTGGTCTTCTGTCATCCTTTTTCATCTATGTGTTGCCTTTCATTGTCTGGGATGGAAGAATAAGTCCCAGTGAATGGGCGATATTGCATTGTTGTTGACTATCATATTTCTCACCATGTATTTCATGTGGGATTCCGGTATAATCTCTTGATTCAAATAACAGGATGGTAGCATAAGTCATTTCCATTTGAGCTTCCTGGATTTTGGCCCCCATATGATCTAGATAAAAGCATGGCATATTTGGGGGGATATCGTACAGAAACTATATCCATGACTAGAGCTTTCAGCGGATTTATGCAGTTAACACACAGATCCTTGATTAGGCCTAGGCAAGCCTCTTTGAATCAAAGATGAAATATTTTCTGGGTTTGTGATCTCTATTTAATCCCTCATCCACAACCCTTTGGCATGGGTTGTGTGAGGCACGAGAGTCTAACATAGCATTATGCGGGAATTTTGTCATGTATGTTCGGACTTACATGTAAGTAGGGACAACTCCTTCTTGATATTTTCCCTCTACTTCGGGGACCAAACAAAAATTCTGTTTTATATTCAGATTGATTTAAAGTATAGATATATCACTCCTATATTCACTTTTTTGAAAATCTGGGATCTATATATACCCTCTCTTGATTTTGACTGGTGAAGGTATGGTTATCTGATCAAGTATCCCTCAAAACGGAAAGGTGTGAGTGTCTTTATTGCATTTTACATTAGTTTCTTATTATGAACTTTTCTACATTTTAATTTGTTGATTAGGTTAATAAGTTTTGGAAAGAAGGATTTTTTTCAGGGCCATAGTTGATATAGGCGGCTTAGCAGTCTGTGTTAGGTTGAATATTCTTTGGTTTGTTTATTTCGGGTTTTTTAACTTCTTGTTATTTTTTGTTTCTGTGGTCTTTTTAGGGATAGGTTGAGAGGTTTTTCTAACGACGTCATTTGGTGATTGGTTTAAAAATATCTTGACTCTTTTTTGCTCCTAGGTCCTTTTCTATGGACTTCATTACTGACATTCTCAAATCCTAATCTATGTGGTGTTGAATCTTCATGTATAGTTTCTCATGTAGTTTGAGGAAAACACCCTTTGTTATTCTTCGGTAAAGAATTTTTATCCTCATCATACGAACCTATGACACATTTACATAGTCTTCTTCCACTTTGCTGGGCTCTCTTCCTTCTTCATCTGCCATTTAATAACACGAAGGTTTGATTTGTTGGTCACTCTCTCTTTATTAAGGGCAGGGAGGGTCTCTTGAAATTTGATTTCTATTCTCTTTATTTTTGAAGATTGGCTTGTAGTTTTGTTTTCCTAGGAGGTGTTCTCTGTTTTCCGTGGAATTTTCCATGTCTCTCCATTATTCTATGCTGCAAATTCAAGTTTCTAGCGTCTTTCTTGGGAAGAAGGTGTGATGCATTGTGTCATCTATAAGTCACCTTTTTGATCTTTTAGCCTTTCACCACAGTCCGTTGACTCTATACTCACGGCCTCCTTTGCATGTCTTCACGAGTTAAGTAATCTCTCTCCCTTAGTTGATAGGCCATATCGGCATCGAAGCCTTCGGGATATTTCACCAAGGCCAAGCCTCGTGGAGGTTTTATGGTGGGAGAGCATTGTAAACACTAGCCAAACCTAGTGGAGTATTCATGAACACTTTCCCACTCACATATTTCTCTTAAGATTTTTATACCTGAAGCCAAGAGAAATTTCTGGAGAGTTCATGATTTCATTTGTACAAAGGTTTACAGTATGAGTAGGAATCATGAATGCTATGGAAGGTAAATCTTCTGTCCTTTGGGTTCCCCCTGAGCTCGAGCAAAAATCTCTTCTTTAACGGTTTCTTCTTCTATCTCCCATATAGTCAAAATATCATTCTTCTATCTACATGTTTTTGAAGCGCGGTGATCGATTCGATCCCTGTGTTGAGATTTTGTTACCACACAGTAATCATTGTAAAAATGTACGTGTGGTTATTCATGCAGAAACCAATGAACTGGAAACATACGTTTGGAGAAAGAAACGAGAAGCTGGTGCCGGGGGAGGGGGTGGGGGGGTGGAGGAGGAGGGATGGGTGGGTGGTTTACACACGGTGGCCTCGGTGGTGTGAATGAGTATGGGTAGGAAGGTGGGTGCAGTATATTTACGCGAGACAAAGGGAACGAGAGAGACGGGCGGAAAGCGAGTGGAAGGAGAAAGCTTCTCTGTCGACTCTTGCAAATCTACGGGGCTCCGTGACTTGGTGGCCCTGCTGACAGCGATTATAAATAGGTTCTTGGTATGATGCAAATCAACTAAGGATCTTTGGCCATAGGTTCCGTTGACTTACTCTCGGATGGTCCTAACGGTGGGGGAGTTTCCGGCTGGGATTTTCCACAAAATCTTTCACGGGTTATCGACTACGGTAGGAGGATTTAGGTGCGGGTGTGATACGGTATAGATCTACGTGAAACGGATCTCTTTATTCACCTGAGTACAACTAGGCCTTAAAAAATGTTTTGGATTGGTTTTGACACAATCACAAAACATTCCTGGACAGTGGATGAGGAAGACTCTTTGATGAGCAAGATTATTGGGTGATTTTTTGAAATTTTGAAGATATGTGTGGATACACCAAAATTCTTGTGTCAATCTAGGAAGTATTTTTGGGTTTTAGTTTCTTTATGCGGCCTTAAGGTTAATGAGTATCTCCTAGCTAAGTCATCATCTTCTTCCAGGATGGTAAAAAGTAGTTTCTACTCTGGCTATGGGTTGGTTTTAAAGTCAAACTAGGGATGATTCCTTGGAGTCCTGGGGTTTTGTGAGGCTACAGACTTCCGTTTGTATTGCTTATTATGTTAGCTCAAGCATTTGAGAGATTGATTGAGATACAAAGGTACGGGTTAACATCTGACAGGCACCTTTGAATCCTAGTTCTTCTTGGTTGGAGAAGATCTCTCTATTGTTAGAATGCGACTTGTTTCTTGATTAGGGTTGATTTTAGGCTAGATGTTAAGTGCAAGGTATTTTGATTTTTTTTTTGGTTGGGTATGATGCTCGGATAGGTTTTAGATAGAAAACAAGGAAGATTGTTAAGTCATTGGGCAATGGAGTCAAACAAGGTCATGAATGAGTTCATCGATAGTCTCAGCATTGCAGAAATTTCCATGGTTGGTGGATCCTAGGTTGTGCAGGAATCACAGATGGAAATGGCAGAATTATGCAAAGCTAATAAAGGCAGAAACAAAATCTTTACTACTTACTTGCAAATTCAGAATTAGAAAATTTATGAGCTACATAGAGAGTCAAAGTCTTAAGAAAACCTAGTATTTGATTTAGGCTGAAAAGTGATAATCTTAAAGACAACATTAGTCCAACACAGAAAGGCAAAAATTCCTTCAGCTCTGCAGGTTTTTATATGTCAGAGCGAGAAAAAAATTTAGATTTTCTTTAGTAACTATAACCATGAAGAAGAAAAACCTTAGCATCAAATGACATTATGAAAGTTCTTAGAACAATTCTTGTAGCTAGTAAAGCAAAACATGGCATTCAGAACCTTACTTCTTTGGCAACTATAAGGCAAAACTACACACCCCAAAGAATGAATTTTAGAGCAGAAGTACTTCATAGGTAACAATATGCGAGGCTAACCATAAATCATAATTGATACTAAATGATCTAAATCATTCAGAAAATAGACAAGCCAAAAAACTTAGAGAAGCGAAGTGAATTCTCTAACATATCTTAAGAAGAAAACATTTAGACGGTGAAGGAAACAGCAGATAAGGGTGCCATCAACAAGCCTATCTTAGTCAATTTTTTGTCTTACAGGAAATAAAATGGATGGAAAACATATGAGAAACTTAGAAAACATTAACAAGAAGAAAACTTCACCATCGACGAACTTTATGGATCTGTAAACGATCCTTCTGCATCAGCAAAGTAAATCGGATCATGCATAAGCTCAAGACATCAATTTCTCATCAAAGGCTTCAGGACTATGTATTACTTTAGCATAAGTAATCAACATCCAAAAAATATACAAGAGCATCATGCTCTATTTATGGAGAAAATGAGGAGGTGGAAGCCTGGAAGACTTCAGAAACCTAATTCAGCCATAAATTTCATAAATGTGCTTAATGACCATACGAGGCCCAAGACACATAAGAGATAAGAAAATAAATGAAACACACCAAAACATAACTCCCCGATAAAATCGGGAGTGTTTTGTCCTCCATATTAGCAAAAATTGGGGTTTGTTGCGAGGTGAGTTTTGGACCCCTTCTGACATCGGATTCGGGCTCATGATGGCTCGTTGGAAAGCTTGAAGAGTCTAATTTAAAGAAATACTTTAGTTTTTCTGAATGGATTCCATTTACCTTCTCAAAATCCAGGCTCTCCGGCTGCTCAGCAGGGTGGCCCCTAAAAAAGGCGAAGGTCATTTTGGTGTTTTTTAGGCCTTTTGGAGGGCAAAAGTAGCCCAAATGAGCTGAAATTTTTGGGAAGACTGCTGGAAACATGAAAAACCCAAAAATTTAAACTTTAGCTGCTGAGGATGCCCGAAAAATAGCATAGAGCCTAGGAATGCTTTGCGTTCTAGGGGCCCGAAAATTTGGAAAAAACAAAGTTTCGGTTACTGTTAAATTTGTTCAGGTAGACCCTCAAGTTTTTAACGACCTCTGCAAGAAGCATGTGGGAATCTGGCTGTCATGAATTTTTGGGCCTTTGTCTCTTCTAGCTCTAGGAGGCCTCGTTAGCATTAATCATGTCTTCTTATGATGTTTGACCATTTCTAAAATGAGGCCCTCTTCACCTCTTTAAATTTTTGTGCTCTCTTTTATAATAGTAGATGACCCTTTGTGCCCTTCCAAAATCCTTTTCCCATTCTTGAAGCTGGGCATCTTTTCTAGGAGGGCTTGATTTTGTATTCATCCCTTAGTCCTCATTTTATCTTGTCTATATAAAAAAGAGGGCCTTGAGAAGCCTTTTAATCTTTTCTCCTCATTTGGTGCCTTTGAAATAACCTCTTCATTTTTATTTGCCTTTGTCAGATGCACAGTATTTTGAGGAGGTGGTGGCTACACACGCCTGAGGCAGCAAACACACTCTTTCCTCACGATGAGGTGCAGAGAGGAAAATGTGAATCTCAAAGGCAATGTGGCCTCATTTCTTAGCCCTCTGCTCTGATTTTCTGTGTCTTCTCCCTTCTGATTGATTTTGTCAGATAGTGTGACTATTTCTTGGGTTATGTGACCTTAGACTGTACCTTCTCATCTTGTTTATTTCTCTTTATTACTTCTTTCTCTTCCTCATCATTCTTTATCTTATCTTATCATCATGTTCACCGTTTTCATCTTTGTGGCTACTATCATTTGTTTCATCTTTGTTTCTTCTTCATCATCTTGCTGCCCTTGACCCATTCTTCCCTTTCTTCTTGGCCACTTTCCTCTTCCTCATTTTCTTCTTCCTCTGCATCCTTATTTCCAGCACTGATGCTTTCCCTCATGATCATGGTTGCTTACTTCATCATTTTCTTCATTTTCATCATCTTCTTATTCATCATCAACTTCTTCTTCACTTGTCCTCTCCTTGTTCATTATTCTCTGCTCTCATCACTTCTTCCTCATTGTTTACCTCCTACTTACTTCACTAGACTCTGTAGCCCCTTCTTGGTATTCACTAGGCGAGGTAATAGTCAAGTATTTGTGGAGGAAATACATAGGAAGTAGTCATCATGCTTGGGGGTGATGATTTGTGAAGTGGAAGGCAAGCTTCTGTGAATGAAGGCGAGGGTATACGAGCACATCATGTGAGATGAAAGATCTCGAGATATACCTTATTTCTCTACAAATTTGGTATAAGACAATAATCTTGATCAGTGATAAAATTTGTGACATTTAATTTGATGCAGCATATCTTGTTGTAAGTATTTATCAAATACTCGAGTAATAAGGTAGTTCATCATTTTGGCTTTGGTAAAATCATCAGCAATCGATATGATATGAATAAATTTGGAAGTACCTTTATACGCTGTGAAAAAGCGATAATCGACCTCATTAATGTTGCATACCTCTCTAGAAAATAATAAAAAGGAAAAATAGCCTTTGAGTTTGTTGATAGGTGGGTTTCAAATGGGTCCATAATAACCCAAATCCAATTTCTTTTGTTTGACCAAAACTCACCAACATCGGTATCTACCGGGCACTTGAGTATTTAGATGAAATCTCAATTTCAGTTACTACTTTGAAGGTCTTGTTTGGTTTTTGTAGAATACAAGAAAACAACCTGGTTAAGTCTGGATGGTATTTAAACTTGTAACCTTCTCACAAAATGGCCGCATCTAAATACCCAGTATGAAGGATCATAAGAGGAAGCCATTGGTGGTATCTAGGAGGCTCAAACCTTTTAGCTTTTCCTCCATGATGTTTTGGCTGTGGGAGTATGACTCTACCTCATCTGCTTGGTGTGACTATCTCTTTGACATGATGGGCAGATCAAAACGGCGAAGGAACCTTGAGTTTTTCTTTAGGGTATTTGGAGTAAAATAAGTGGTGTGGGTCAAACTTTTTGCAAAGGAAATCTAAGGTGAAACCGATTCCAGCTTGCTTGGTGAGTAGAGATTAGGTCTTACAAATTAACAATTCTCCTCTTTGTATAAAATCCAATTAACTACTATAAAACCTGGATTGAGACATGGTATACTGCTGAGTAAGGGTTGGTCCATTCTAATCTTGGATGACCTCTTTGATAAAAATACTGGGGAGAAGGAAAAAGGTTAACCAACCTTTATTAACTTCTGCGGCTTTGCAAAGGCCAAAAAACCTGATTTTGAAAGTCTTTGGCAAAAAATTTTGAAGTCTTGCCAGTAACGACTGGCTTGCCTGCATAGCACGTAACGCGAGCCGGGCCGAGTTGGTTGTAGGTGCAGCACGGCCGACCGACAGTCTCCGGCCACGGTGAACAGTTCTTGGCCTCGTTGCTTCAGCAGATGTGTGCAACTGCGAGCGCGTAGCGCGGTGTAATATTACCTTGCTGTCTCACCTCTATGCGTAGTGCCGGAGGCTAGGGGCATAGCGTCGTGCTCGGCGTGCGGCGCTGCTAATTTCCATTGTTTTCCCAAAAAACCAAACTAATTTCTTCTCAATGACTTCTTTATGCATGAAAATGGGCAAATGATGCATGGGGTGGGTTCAAATTTTCTTTTATACTTGATTTGAAAAGTAAATTAAAAGACCAAACCCACTTTTTGTAAAGTTGGGGTCTCTATCTTTCGGTGTGAAATTTTGACTAATGTTTCTTGTCGGCACACCCTTTAAATTTTTGGAAAACATGTTTATTTGCGTTTGCCAATATTTTAGAACAATATTTTTGGCATGGGGACCCTTTGTTGGGAGCCTATTAGTTGAGATGAAATCAGAGTCACATTTTCCTTTAGAGGCTGTCTTATTGTGCTTTCTCTGGCATGAGATACCTTTAAAGCTGTTTTTCCACCTTTGGAAAAATGGTCTTCCCTAACGATACCTTTGTCTTTCTTCTCTTAGTGCGAGTAGGCTTGATGCTATTTTGGAAAAAACAGCCAGGAGGCTTACGTCTTAAAAATCTTTGAGATGGTTCTTTGCTAATATTGATGTTTTGTTCATCCACCAACAACCTTTAATCCTCTCTTTACCTATAGGCATATTGTTTTTTCTTGTTTGAAGTGCCTCTTTCTAGTGATAATGATGCCCCCAATGCCTTGCCTCCTCTTGTTGCCTAAATGGTCACCCCACGCAATACTCTTTAAAAATGTGACAGAAGCATTTGTCCCACCAGTGTTTGTGTCTAAACCAAGGCTTCTTTGAGGTACAACCTCTTTCACATGGGGAAGCATAACTTGTTGACATAAATCCATCTATGACTGTTCCAAGTATGGTGACCTATTGAGACCCTTGGACTTAAGATTTTGGGTAAGGGATTCCCAGACTTAGGATCACCAAAGGTATAAGATAGGACTGTGATAAACAATATGTTTGAAGACTAGGATCTAGCATACTTGATTTATCTGAAGGATGCATAGTTAAATAGTGTCTAAGAATATTATGGAAGAGTCAACAGAATTATTTAGAGTTAGTGAGTTGAATAGTAGTGAGAATGTTATGAATAAAAGCAACAGAGATTTGGGCCAAAGGAAAGAACATGGTGAAAAAATAGGTACATGGTTAAATTCAAAATAAATGGCCAGGCAGGATGAATATTTAGAGAGTGGTAGGCTGGTGGTACAGCTGACAGGAAAGATGAAAATAGGAAAAATTATCTACAGAATAATGAAGACGTGATATTCTATAACTCACAATATTGTGTTTTGTTTCTAAATCTAGAACCTATACTAGATCCATGTTGAAATATGAAAAATATAGATGACTAACAGTTAAGTCTATTTGAAGACAATGATTGATAAGTTATATTTAAGGTTATTTATTCCAAAATTGTGGGTTATAAACTATATTCTAAGTCTTTAGAACTGCAGCTCAATAATTGAACTAAGATGTGTGATTTATCGAGACTTTTAATCCATGCATTTCCAAAATTCTACTAGCATGTGAAAAAACCCCAATGATATTGTTTGACATACCTTTACGAGCAATATGTAATTATCTCTAGTTTATATTTACATCAGACCTTTAATATTTTTAGAAAATAGAATCTTCAGATATGATAAAATGCACAATTTTTTTTATATACTATACAACCTTGCACTTTTGGTGTTAAATTATTAAAAAAAGATACTAAACTTATTTAGCTAGAAATTTCATTTAGGTTTCTTCTAAAAACCATATGGACTTCTTATTTAATTGTACATATAAATTCTTCATATGATTTACTCTGTATTTAGTCCTTTATATTTAAAGATAACGTGGTCTTAATAATATTATATTCTTGTTGTTTGTTATGATAATATTTTTATGCATATAGTAGCTTGTTCGTCTCTCATTTGTTTATGTATTGAGAAGGAAAGAAAATACTAGCTCTCATACCATTCTTTTGATATCTTGTTTGCAGATATATTTTGTATGAATTGTCCACGAAGAATTATTTGAAATAAATGTTGTAAACAAATTCATATTTATATGTTATAGTACCCCTCAGAATTTGATACTAGCAAGATAGGAGTTGTTCAAAACTAGTCATTTTATTCGGGAATAAATAAGTGGAACTGTCTTAGGATTATAACAGGAAGAATAGTATATAGATACCACATAATCATAATACTTACAAGGAGTTTACATACGGTGGCATTAACAATTACCATGTGTTGATATATATATTGTACATGTATATTTTAGGAAGGTAATACAATTGAACCACGGGATTATAATTCTCTGTATACGTTTATAACCTTCTTATCAATACTTATTATAAAGACTCCCTCCTTCTTCTGTTAGGATTTAGGTTATTATCATTTTCATAATAGGTTGCTTTGAGAAACTATCACATTACGCCTTCTAGTTTATTATTAGAATATATATTACTATCTCAATGTCTCTGTTGTGTGCAAGCCTCATAAAATATGTGAGCTAAAATAATGTATATATAACCAAAAAAAGATACAGAAACAAAAAAATCTAAAAATTATTGAATTATATTGTGGACAAAAGACCATTGTAGTATATAGAGTCTGTGATATGAAGTCAGACCTCATGAACCAATGAGAATAAAAATTATGTATCCATGCCATTGTAACAACGGAGTTAACGAACACCAAAAATGCGGACCTTTGTAAAAAAAATATATGAAACACAAAACATATACATTGAACAATGTTACATAAATATGAACCTTGCATGTATTTAACCAAAACTAAACAAAAGAGAATACACGTGATATGCTAGTGTGCGGATATCATAGTTGGTAAGATATGGTAATTGATTATTTATTTTAAAACCATGAATATCATGACTTCAAGAAACAAAATTGTGAGCCATTAAGCAAAAACTGCGAGCATCCCTTGTGTATAAAAAATGTGCCTTTATTATACGCATAATGACTGAACCACCATATCGAGTTTGTTAGATAATTTTAGCCATGGTATGACTTCATGTGAGGCCACAGGCAAATTGGCCACATTGACTTATGGAATAGCCACAATCCAAATGTTGCATATGCCGAGCGTATAAAGAAAATGACAGGCCACTCTCGCAAGATATGAGTGAGCCGTGAAAACCATTCGCAAAAGGTTGCATGCAAAGCCATGTCACCAGAAAGAGTTGCCACCAGAAAACGAAACGCAGAGAAAGAAAATATAACGAAGATAATGATGCAGTCTTCATCATTGCCATCAAATTCTAATCCGGTTGGTGATACCATTGTAATATTACCAACGACGAACATGAATAAATGAAAGAACACAAATATGCTTATGATGCCAATGGCTGACCTGATTGTGAGCGAATTTGACACTGTGATTAATCCCAGGCTTCACAAACATGTATATAGTGAGCCGTAGGTGTTATTTACCGTCATGTGAGTCGCTGCGTAGATGTTAAATCAAAATCATACCATAGAAACATAACGACAAAAGCGTTAAAGGCTCATGCTATGATCTTTTGGTGCAAAGGTGAACGCCGAATGTTGAACATGATGAATAACACAACGATAGTGATTTCTTCAATGATATTTCTTCCGGTATGCCGACAAAATGTGATCTTCAAATCTCCTTCTTCGACCATACCTCTATGCCATGTTGAGAAATCAACATGAAGATAACAATGATGAATTTATATTACTTGATAATTGCCATGAAATTGCTGGATTATTTATTATTGCTTTACCTTTCTTTGGATATTGACAAATTGTAAAATGAAAAGTATGAGAATCATGAAACGAAGACAAAATTCTTGACTCCGACGGAAAAAACCCCATGAGGGAGAAACTGATAAAAAATACTCTTCTTATGGAATTATTAGGATCCGTGAGAAATATGGACCAAATCGCCCTCCGAAAATGAAGTTAGGCTCTATGAATTATATGTCATCTTTATGGGCATAACATTCTCTTTCCAGATAAATTTAGGTCACTTATTTGTATAATCTCTACAATAGAAAATTTTCATTATCCTGAGATCCTGAAGCTTCTAGCATTATTTTAGATAATCTCTCATAGAAAATTTTCATTAGCATCTTAGGATCTAAAACTTTGTTTCTTGGAAGATGTATGAACTCAAGAACTAAAAAAATAACAAAGAACACGGCCATCAAAACTTCTGTGTTTTCCTCAATTCTCATTCTGAAAAAATCAAATTCTTACCATTGAGTGTATATTCCATACAACATACTTTATACTCATTGATTCAATCCAATCAGCAATGCTAAACTACATGCTAAATCCTTCTACAAATCAATTTAACGAAATAACGATGCTAATCACAACAAATGAAAGAAGCAAATCTGACCCCCACTTATGAATATTTTCCACGGTAAATCTTGTTTGCTCAAAACCTGTCTTCTGTTATGTTCTTTTATGGATATGAAACAATTTCTGACTCTTCTCGCAAAGTCTCATGCACTCTCTGGCCAGCTCACAAGGCAGGACAAAATGAGCTAATAACAGCAATTTCCTGCCTCTGGTGTGCCTTCTTTCTTGTAATTGTGTGGAATGCCATTCCTATTCTTGGGGTACAGGCCTTCAAAATACGCAGGATGTGGAAATCTGTCTGGATATGCAGCTGCCGCAGGCAACCTGCTAATAGCCAATGATGATTAATCCTTTAACCTTTGTCTCGAGCTGGGTCTCCCTGGAGGCAAGCATACGCCAGCAGTTATTCGTAATAATCCTTGAGTTACATGGCCAGATCTGCGCTGAGAATTAATCTGATTTAAATTCTTGATCCTGCTGGTAAACAAACCAACAACTGATTAGTGAATTTAACCCAGTAATTTGATTAACTGATTTCTCATGCGTTGGCTTCAATAAGCTGTTGCGGGTAGAACTCTGTAACCAATAAATCTTTTCTGCGTACTCTGCAACGCCAAACTTAACTAAAATTTCATGATAGCCCGGGGTTGTCAAACTGATTTCGCTAAATAAAGTGATTATTGAGATAAGATTACATTATTGTCCAATTTGCCATTCTGGAAAATTATTCAGACACATATTTGTTCACGTTTTCGCCTCCTCTAAACGAAGGGATTATCTGCCACCACGCGATCATATCTGTGTTTGGTTTTATGGCGAGCACATTTTGTAAAATGTACGCATCTTAAAATATTTCAACGAGAATATATTGACCATATAGTAACGCATGAACACAATCTGCGAGATGGTAGTGCAAATGTCTGTAATGGCAGGCCTATCGTAATGCCAGGATTAATGAGGGTTTAATGACAGTTCACAATGTATGCGGTTGGGATCCCTTGAGAACAAACAAGCCAACCCGGATCTTTCTCATCTGAATGGCCTCACATGCAACCTAATTTGTTCATGTACTACCGCCGCAAAAGCTGACTACGGTGCACTATACGAATGTTGCTTTGTTGTGCTAAAAGCGATCTGTGTTGAATATCCTCATTATGCTCTTTAAGCGGTTGTTTTCTGCCAATATACATCCATGAAGCCTGAAAGCTTCACTCTCTTAATAAGTGCTTGCCATAATCCACCGCCCGTGGTTGAATATATAAGTGTATGCTTCCCACTTCAAAAGAGCATTGACTTAACCATAGCTTGACTCAGGTTGGTTATTATTATTATCATCACGGTGCAGTGTTACTAAGTACGTGTTGAACCACTAACACTGTGAAGTAAGCAGCATACTACTTCTCTGGTAGCATCCTCTTCATATTTCGCTGGAAAGGTATCCATGAGTTTAACTCATATGGCAAAACTTTACCTGAAGTCTCTTTGGCATGCTTGCGTAGAAGCAATGGCTCACCATCATAACGCCTTGTTTAAAATAAACCATTGAAGAATTAACTCCTTGTTGAAACTCCTGCAGGTCCTCCTGCAAAGGGTACAATGAATTTTCGTCACGCAGTAAATTAGATAGTCAACATAAATGCGATAATCAAGGCTTACCATCAGCACTTGTCTGATGCAGTTTCACCGCTTCACTTTTGGTGAAGCCGCGGTGAAAACTCGCTGTGTCCGTCATGTAAACGCGGGTGATTGCTTCAACCATATCGCGTGTTATTTTAATTGACGCATATTACCGCTCGCCAACTCAAAATGTCAAAGCCTTTTAGTTCTCGCCATGCCTTTATCGCGGCTCATTGAGAAACGGTTTCATATCTGGATACTGTCTACCACCCTTTGGTTGAAGTACCCGAGATGAAATATAATCAATGAGTATCGCCTGCAAACAATTGCAAAAAATCTCTTTCGTGGTCGTCCCCTCAGCACCGAAAGTCTGGGCTGCGTCTAACCTTTGCTTTGCTCCCGTACGCCTTCATTACGCCTGAATCGCTGGGTCCAAACGATGAGTTTGAACGTTCATGGACATCTTCCCCTGCCGCTGTTCTGAAATAAATGAGTCATTCTCTCAACAACGTCAACCAAATTGATTGCGCTTCTTCCTCAAAGAGATGGTGCCTGTCACCGTGGCACTATATGGAAGCCATGTCTCGATGAGCACAGCCGGAGATTTATATACCGTACGAGCGATGGTAGGTGCCTCTACATGCTACTTTATCAGTCTCAATCTTTATAAACATGATGCCTTCTGTTCATGGTGGATAGCTTACGCCGAAGTATTTTATTATATCCATGATCCTTGCCTTTGATTACTCACATCTTAAAGTTCATTCTTTGAACAATAATTCCCTCATACGTAATCCATCTCCCTGAAGGACAAACACATGGCTTTCTCTCGTAAATTTTATATCCCATATCATAGCAGGTCATCCTGTATTTGAGAAAATACACTGAAAATGGTTGTGGGGTATCATGTACTAAAAATATAAATAACGGGGTGTTGGTTAGAGCTTGTTAAGCATGTTTAATTCTTTTGCCAGATGAGCAAAATGACCATCATGAAGCAATAATTTCTTACCAAAAAAAATCTCTGTTGTACTCATGTCAAGTATCTAATGAGGACTATGGTTTCTTTTAAATACCGGTGATGATTATTACCTCTGATGCAAATACGAGTACACGATGGGCAACATAAGCTTAATTTTTAAATTATTATTCTTTCTTCTATGACCCCATTACATTGTGGTTTTATGAACACGCAATCACCTCTCTCTGAATTCCTTCTTTGCTACAAATGATGGGTGGATATTGGTGATCACCACTTCTATTCATAGGGCTTCTATTCTTTTAGTTTCAGTTGTTGCTCCATATGCAAGTTTTTACAGGTCTGAACTTCATTTTGAGCCTATTAGCGCTTTTTTGAAAAGCAGGAAGCAACATAGGTCCCATGGATTGTTGTTCTGTTCAAATTTGTGATGTGGACAAATATTTCTAACATGTGTAGTGGTGTCAAATAGGTGTATGCCAGTTACGCCCCTAGGAAGTTGAAACACCAATTTACCCAAACGGGGCAAATAGTTTTGGTGCTTCATCTCTAAGGATTTAAGTTTTGGTTGTTTAGATTTCATTGTTTCTAATAATAGCAGGCACCTCAAATATCCTTCTGCTGAGTTTAGAGGCACAATAGCCTACACATCTCTTCTAGAGATAGCTACGATACATAGCTAATTTTATTTCCAGTATTACCATGCTTAGTTTCAATTCTTTGATATTAATGAAATAGTGTTATTTTATGCATCTTTGTATTTATGGTTATGTTTATTCTATTTACATTCTGCATAAATCCAGATAGGTACATGCTCTAAACATTCTGTTTTTCAAAATATTTATTTTCTCCCAAGGTTGAGTACAAAGATTAGAGCTAAATCCATTTGAACCTTTGCAAGATAAACCTCTCAAGCTTCTGATGGAGCCTTCATGGAGACGAAAAAGATAGAGAGCAAAGAGATCTATCAAAATATTATAGAGAGGCTAAAGTAAAAAATGAGCATTGATGGATAACACAGATCACAATGGCCTTACTGTGACATGTATCAGGTAACCACTCACAGAGTTGATATACTTTTAAATTTCAAGTAAATTTGACATTCCTGTTGAAATTAAATAAATGTAGATATATAAATGAATAGTGGTTGAATCTGTTAAATTATATTCTCAGTTCATGACTTTTTTAGCAGGGGTGAAGATGCATTTTCACTCTTTCAGCTTCACCCATATTAAAGGCCAGTGAAATACCCGTGAGAAAAAGGGCAGAGAAGCAGACCCATCTCTGAATTTCTGGGCAGTACTGATTTAGGAATTATTTGAGGCATGTCTGAGGAACAATACTATCTGGCTGCAAGACTGTGAGGATAGTACCTGGCCAGGACCATTGAGCAACAAAGTTAAAGATGTGTATGGTGACAGAATATATTCACCACCCACTACTTTCAAGTTTGGTGTCAAAAGTTGAAGAAAACATCCAGTTGTCCAAAGTATGTGATTTATTATGCAAATACATTAGGAGAAATGGTTATAAAACATCACCTTGTCACAGCATCAAAATGTCTTTTAAGTTGAGCAGAAAATTATTAAGCAGGGCGCGGATCTCTGAATCAAAAGCAAGGAAAGGGTGCTCTAAGCTGAAACAAAGACAAAACCAGGCATGGTGACTCAAGACAACATAAAGCCAGCCATAATGAAAAAACTACAAAACCAAAGAAGGACAGGGAAAGTGATGTGGAGTTCCCGTAGATCTACTCTAACACAAGTGATGTCGCGACCAGCGATGGTTAATTGGTTGAAGCGAGCTTCTAAATTGCGGTCATGCTTGGCTACGAATGGAGACACGACAGAGGCAAAAGCAAATTATTGATGTGGGGGGCCAACGCCCGTTGTTGCCTGAAGATCGGAGGAGGGGCAGGAAAATCTAAGGAGAGAACATCTCTTACTCCTGGAAGTGTGCCGGGTAAAAACCGATACAGTTCATTATAGAAAATGAGCAAAAAACCTGTTTCAGCAGGCATGAAGCGGTTGAAACGCCAAACCCTGGCTCACCACATCCATACCTGTGGTGGCTTACCGGGCGAATCTCCATTAAGCCGGGGTACATGCCAGCAGCAGCCCGCCGGTGAGCGGTACTTATGCTTGATGTTTCTCTATTGATGTTGATGTATTATTGAATGCAACCTTGCCCGTGAAGCGTGTGTTTGTTGTATGAGTCTGTTCTGTCAGCGTTGACCATTAACGAAGCAGGCATGCGGAATGCCGGAGGGTACCACCTGCTGCCGCTATCTCTTTGATTGCGCAAAAACGATGCAGGCAACTCATTTCTCAAACAAGAAATTGTTTTCCTGATGATGCTTGAGCAGAAAGAGTGTGACCATGACACTACCGATAACGCTACTGCGCTGACAACAAAAATGGATACGGTTGCGGAAAATACGGTTGTCTTTGCCTCACCGGAAGTTCCTCTGGCAGCAAATTAAAGCACCGATTGATACGACCCCAGATTATCACTTCTGGCTGGATGCGATATGGTGCTCACCGCTGAAGCGACGAATGAAAGCGGGAGATTAGAGCTGGCAGAAAGATGCCATCGGCCGTTTCGCCGCACTGTTGAGAACACTGTTATTGTTTAATTTTAAAAAGAAGGGTGGTTGTGGAGACTCACCGGCGGTAAGCTATGGGCGCTAAGCTTAAAGATGTATTGCGAACAAATTTTAATCCACAGTTGGTGACCTTCTGAACCAACAAAAAGGTAAAAATATTTTTAGCAATATAAACGATACGGTATCATGGTACCAGTGGACTCCCCTCGATGTGGAAGACTGCCTTAAGCAAGAAGACGCTTTTTGAATAGCTGGTCATGCCACCGAAGTTGGCAAAATATCCCGCCCGGCTTATTATGAATGATGGGCGCTGTCGCCAACTGGCCATTCACCAACTCATTGTAGTATTCTGCCGGATGACATTTTATCTTGACCGGGCTGAAAAACGCCTTCACCACATCGACAAGTCCTCCAAACAACGACAACACAAGTTACCTTGCCAATTTGGAGAAGTGCGCGCAGCGCGACCTGAAGCAATGTCTAGATACCATTAATGATGAAATAAGGGTGCATGTGGGTCAACCAAGATCCGAGTCATGAGATTGTGACCCAACACTGGCTGCTGTGTAACTGCGTTCACACTAATTTCTCTTTATGAGTTGTGGGATTCTCATGTCCTTGTGCCAGTTAAGTCACTGGGGAGAAGCTGGCATTATGCTGATGGGGCCTCAACAAAGATTCAGGTGAAAATACTTCTGTTTGCCCAGATGCTCCCATTGCAAACTTATGCTGTTGTTGGATGGGGACAGATGCTTGACTATGTATTGGTGCAGTTAACACTGGGGACATCTGGTGGCATATCACGGTGGTGTGCAATACAACAGTTCGCAAATGTCCACTTGACAAAAATGTTGACTGTGCAGCGCAGCCAGACAATGGAAGAATTACATTTGGGAAGGAAACAATCATCAGAATGCACCATACTGCAGTTATACAGACACAAAGGAAAGTTGCGATGATCTGTAAAACAATTCACAATCACACTTGTGATTTTATTGAGCAACTACAATTATGAAGGGTAGCACCAATAATGTTGCGGAACTATAACAAAACCGCGTGGTGGTGCTCTGCAGTTCTCAACTCTTGTGGGCACAAGACTTCCAAATGACGCTTCTCTGGGGCATTGCAATCCATTACACACTTACAGAGAACACTCACAGAGTGCGCAGGGTTCCAATTTTCACCTCAGATGCACTTTTTATGTCTAAGACTGCTTTGTGTTCCTTCTTCAAGCGAGCATTACAATAACAGTACTCAGGAGGCTTCCTTTCAGTCAGTGTTTGAGGCTTTGGGGTGAAAAAAACGTGGATTGTACCTCTGTGAGAAGAGTATTTCTGTGGCTGACCTTAAAAGGATGTCAAGGAAGCACGTGAGTCCCCCTTGCTACCTGTGCCATTGCCAAAGCAGGCTTGTCAGAAGCAAAGATTTGTCTGTAAACACCCCTGGTAACAGGCCGCGGAATCCATCTCATGGATTCTGCATGTCGGTCTGCAGCTACTTTAGGCTCTGCTTGTGTTTCTGCTGGTCTGTCAGCCTTGATTCTCACAATGGCCATTATGGTGTCTTTGTAAGAAGAATATCACGGCAGAAGCCAACGCTACAGCTCTTCTTCCAGGTAGTGTGGGTACACTTTGGGGATCCCACAGGTCTTTCACATGTCCTATGAGATGGGGGTTCCTGCGGCTATTTTGGTCCGGCCTCGGGCCGATCTTGGACACCCAGGCTCACCCAGTCACAGCTTTTGTCCCCAAACGGATGGCAGGAAGGGTCATCGCCCAGAATGGTCTGTCACATTGCGCATGTAAATTCAAAGCATCCATGCACACAGGATGAGAGCCATACTGCTCTGCCACCCTTTGCATGGATTTTCTAATGGGGGCCCTCCACACACAGTTCAGTGGCAGCATGGCTTGCTGAAGTGGCGGAGCTGGGATTTGCGACCCTTGCATGTCCCATTTGACAGCAGCCATGCACGTGGGCTGCACTGGGACGGTCAGCTCATGTCGATGGGGTGTGCAATGCTTCCATCGAGCACATTTCAACACATCCCTTCATAGGTCCCATGACAGTGGGACGGGCCAATACTGAGTACAGCAACGCCATGATGTGCAGGGAGTGCCACACAACTTCTCGGGCGGGCGAAAAGGCCTGGCCAGACACGGAAGGAGAACGCCTCTGCAGACCTCTTTGCGCTTACCGCGCTACGTGGGGCCACCTTTTATCACCCAAGGATGCGAAGGAACAATTCCTTCGAGCTCAGTATTTTTGACCTCTTAAATTACCCCCCGGTATTCAATGCCGGACTACCTTCGTCCTTGCTTCCCACCTCTGTTAGTTCCTGCGGCGCTGAGCAGCCTGCTGCAGTGAGGTTAAAGCCAGTACGCATGGAACGGCCTGCAGGTTATCATGGAGCAATCAGAAGACTCCACTGACAAAAGTCCAAGTACCCAGGACTGTCCGGCTGGCAACTGCACTGGAAAATTAGTTGCCGGGGACCAGAGATTTCAACAAAGTACCCTCATCTCATGGAGAGACATATCCTGAGGACCATTGCTTCCTAAAGGAGGAATGAATCTGAGTGGATATTGGTAGTCCTTACCTATTCCACTTTGGGCCCCCCACCATTGTCTCTTTCAGTTTTTAATTTCGGCACAACTTACTATTTTGTGATTTTCGGGTCACCGAACTTCAGGCTTGTTTTGAGGCCCTAAACATTGACGTGTTTTGGAAAACGGAGAGAAACATGTCCATGGACCAATGTTTCTCATTCAAATTTGTATTCCTCGGATAGATCTTTCTATGAGGTATGGTACACATCAAGCAGAGATGCCGTATGTATGCCAAAGTTACGCCTTGGGAAGTTGAAACACTATTTACCCAACGGCCCATAGTTTTGGCGCTTCATCTCTAGGGGTTAGGTTTTTGGCTGTTTAGGTTTTCCCATTATTTCTAAATAATAAATAGGCCCTCTAGCCTCATTGTAACTCATTTTGAGGCACTGTAGCCACCACATCTCTTCTGAGAGATGCTTCTGATGCCTAGTACGTTTATTTCCGTGCAATCGGTAATTCCAGTTCTTTGATATTAATGAAATGAAGTGTTATTTCCACACTACATCTTTGTATTTATGGTTATATGTTTATTCGTTGTGTTCTTGCATAAATGCGGATCGATCGTATCGGAGCGATTACCTTTTTCTCGATCTTTCTTTTCATGTCCCCAACGAGGTCGGGGTATAAGGAGTTAGGGCTCGATGCGGGTGGAACCTTTGCAAGATCGGCCTGTAAAAACTCGATGGACGCCCATGAGGAACGAAAATAAAGATGAGGATCGGGAAGTCTATAAAATGTTCTTGAGGAAGCCTCGAAGAACGTGTGATGGAAAACTTTGCCCCGGATCCTTGATAGCTGCACGGCGGCGCATCACCGCATCAGCCGGCCACTGCGGAGGTGCGACTCCTTTTAAGTTCTTGAATTCATTGGAGATGTACTCACCACCATTTCGCTCCTAGAGCCTTCACATGCTTCCTGTATATTTCTCCACAGTACTTTTAGCCACTCAATAAATTTAGAGAATGTCTAATCTTTCTTCTGCATGAATTAGATCAAACGATTTCTGAAAAATCATCAACAAGATCACATAGTAATTGTGCTTTGTTTTCAAAGCGATAAAGAATGGTCCACATGCGAGTGAACTCTCTCAAGGATTTCCAAAGCTCGGTTTTTCCTTCTCGTGAAAAGTGGCCTTTGCATACTTCCCATAGTACATCCCTTGCATGTGTCTAAGCTGCGAGAAGAGTACCCTTGGGAAGACCTATAGAAATATGTTTAGCGCCTTCAAGGCTCCGTAGTGTAGATGGCATAATCTCTTGTGCCATAACTCACCTCATCTTTCGCTCACCACTTTTTCTGCCTTACCCATCGATGCTACGCATCCATGTAGATCAAGTTTATAGAGATTATTCACGAATCCCAATATTCTTGGATTTTCCTATGGCTTTGTGTTGAAGGAAATATTTCCCTTCACCAAAAACCACATCATAGCCTCTATCCTCCAACATTGCGACTAAAAATAATTTTTTATTCAAGCCGGAGTATATGCATTACATATTTTAATAAGAAGGGTTTACTTGAATGTCTTTAGAAGGTAACTATACCAATATTGGTAGCATTGTACACCGTCATCACCCATTTTCGATATACATTTGGAGGTCCTTTTCCTCCAAGCTATTGAAAATTTCTTTGTCTCTTGTCATGTGGAAATATGCACCACTATCCAAGTACCACTGGCTCTTGTTTCTTGACTTTTTGCATGCAATGAGCGAGAATTAAGAAGCTCAAATTGTAAGGCCAAAGCCTCTGTACAAATCACGAAGCCTTCTTGTTCTTCTTCTTTTTGGACAATTAGTGGCATAATGTCCATGCTCATGACGATGAAAACACTTCACTGCGGACTTGTCACACTTATTTCCATCTTTGTTGGACTTAGATTTGGAATAGGATTTCTTTCCTTTCCCCTTCTTCACCTTAACCCCAAAGCATAATTTTCTTCATCATCTTTCTTAGATGAAGATCCATCCCACACAGTATTCCGCACGAATTCTTCTTGCACCAAATCCGACCGAGTCATTCCCCTGATAGCGGCCTTATCCATTTTGCTAGTCTTGATACCTTTGTACAACTCTTGAGGAAGTCCTAGAGGAAACTAGGCTCAACAAGTCATCACCCACTATTTGTAATTCCAATGCTCCCAAATATGTATGACATTGGACCAAAATTTGTTAAGTGTTTTGAAATGGTATATCACCTTTCTTCATTTGATTTTCTTGAGCTTGTCCTTGATTATTATCTTCTATGATCATTGCTACTCTGAAATTTTTTTCAAAGTTTTCCACATTTCATCTAGTTTATATTTGCCACACAGAGACTTGAGGTGTATTACTTTGATCCTTTTCCCTCAATAATATATCTCTTTGTACAGCATTATTTTCTTGGCATTAAATTCAGCATTTTGTTGGGTGGTTTAGAATGTCATTATCAATGAATTCTCTATTGTTGTCCCTCAATTTTTCTCCATCTGATGCATTCCCACCTTCTGTTGAAGATTTTTATATATCAAGTGCATACTTCAATCTAAAGCCATTGAAATCCATTTAGTCCTCATATTTTCATAACAATAATATGTTGAAGTTTGCAACAGAAATGAGCAATTAACCGATAACATCCTTTATTGTAGTGAAAATTGAGCACCTACCTTGGGTGGGGCCCACATAGGCTATTTTTAGGTGTATTTTTATTTATAGATGAATGTGCATAATATATTTATAGAATGCATGTCTATTTATAGATACATGCCTATCTTTATTATCCCTCAATTTAGATGGACAATAGCGTAATCTATTCTCAATGCACGAGTTGAAAATAGTTAATGAAGTGACAAATAATTTAGCTAAGTGAATTTTGAGTTAAGAGGTTGGTTGGTGCAACATGCGGGTTGAATTGAGTTGTAACAAATTTATTCTAGTTGTAACGAGTTGGAAGTGCGGTGGTGCATTAGTTAATACAAGTTGTGAGAAATAGGTTAAATCGATTAAGTGAGATAAAGTCAATTGTACTTAGTTATGGCGAAGATACACTAGTGAGAGATCAAGTGAATTAATTATTAATTAATTCACAATCGGTGAGTCTCATGCAACTAATTTTTTACTATTATTAATGCATGCATATCGGATCCGGTGGAACCGGTTGAGTTCTAGGTGAAAGGGAAGATAACTATTAGTTGTGACTTTTTCCTCTTGCACACATGCAATCACACACACATTGGATGGCATGCCCATGATATTTACATAGTCGAGGAAGGCGGTATTATCCATCATTCGGGGTTCTTTACCATCGGGGATTCCGCGGTGGAGGGCGGGATATGGAGGCAGTAAATTGGCTAAGGAACTTGCCAATTTGTATTGATGTGAGGTAATTCATTCAGATCTTTGAGAATATGATTCCAGAACTTGCATGCCAGTGTTTCAGCATTGCTGATAGCCTTACAATAGAATACGGTGGGGTTTTTAGCTCTAAGATTTCCCCGAGTGAATTGTATACGTGTTGTGTGTGATTGATCTTTCTTCGTGATATTGTAATTGGCGATTGTGTTTGAAATTCCGCAAAGGTGTAATGAAATGATTTCTATATTTAATAATAACCTCTGTTAGAAACGAGGAAGTCGAGGACATACCTTATTTTTATAATTTCTACACATGGTAACAGGCACAGCAATTAGAAGTGAAGATGAGGCTAGGTTGTTAGTTGAAGAAAAATTTAATTTTTTAAAGAAGACTTTCTTGGCGCTACAACGATTCAAGATAAATAGATTTCAATGGCTAACGTTAAGTATTACTGAGAAGGCGGCTTAGACATTGCTTGGAAGAACAGGTGGGCGGTATAAAGCTGACGCTTGAAGAATTCATTGACAATGATGTTCCTAAGCTTTGCTTCATCGAATGTTGCCAATCTTGATGCATGGAAAAGAAAATGTAGCAAGGGGCGAGGAGGATCTGCTGGGAGGAGTATGAGACCACATTATCAAGATCATGAGAAAACCTAACCATATGCTATGTGGAAGGCTTTGACGGATCTATTCAACTGACAACCATAGGAAATTGGCATTCAAAGATAAACTCGGAAGATCAGATGGAAAAGAACGACACTATTCCGGTATACTTAACAAAGTTTGTCAATGTCGGGATGAACTTGGAAGTGTAGGAATAATTGTATTTGATGATTATTTGGTGATTTTGGCTCTCTAAGGAATTCCTAATAGTTGGCACAATTATGAAGAATACGTCGATAGTGAGAAAAATTTCAGGAATGCAGACATTGTGGTCAAATCTGGTGCGGGAGGAGTCCGGGCGGAACCACCAAAGATAATCTTCATCAAGCAAGATGATGAAGAAGGAGGATTATGTTTCGTAGCAAGGAAAATAAGGGGGAAGGAAAGAAATTCCATTCTAAATATGAGGTCGACCAGAAGATGGCAAGCAACCTGACATGTCCAAAGTGAAGTGTTTACACTATCACGAGCATGGATATATTGCCACAAATTGTCCACAAAATAAGAGGAACAATATATATAGGCATTCCTTTGGAGGCTATATGTTGGTAGGGAGTCCTTTCCTCGCAATCTAAGCTTGACTTCTCACTTATTGCATGCATGGTGTCAATTGCGTGAGTTAAATGTAGTACTTTGATAGTGATGCATCTTTCCACATGACGAGGAGACAAATAAATTTTCAATAGCTTGGAGGAGAAGGACCTCCGGATGCATTTTGAAATGGGTGATGACAAAGGTATAGCGCTACCGGGGATTGGTACTATTTCTTTCCAAAGGAAATCGGGTAAACCCTTATTTTTAAAATGTAATGTATTACCGGGCTTAACGAAAAATTTAGTTTTCGAGTTGCAATGTTGGAAGATAAAGGCTATGATGTGGTATTTAGTGAAGGTAAAGCCTTCCTTAGGCATAAAGCCACAAAGAGAGTGAAGATATTGATTCTTGTGAAGAATCTCTATAGAATTGATGTAGATTTGATTTCTACGGAGATTCAACCATGAAATGTATTAAAGTCATGCAATTGACCCTTGAGAGGAGAGTTTGGATTTGCATGCGAGGGTGAGTGAACCTGCGGGTGTGGAAGCGGCCACGAAGATGAGGATGCGTGAGTGGGAGCGACCACTCATGCGAGAGAAATTTCAAGCCGGATGGACGAGAGGGAATGCATGAAGCTATACCACTAGGTGAGAGGTGGGAGTGACATGCATGAGATAATCCCAAGAAAAAATTTGGGCGGTTATTGAGATGGTGTGGATCTCATGAATCGAGACCTAACTATTCACGGAGCCTAGACGCGGCGGTAAACGGATCAATTTGGATTGATGCGGTTAGATGTCGTGAGGACATGAAATCAAAGTGATAGTGTCGGATATTTATAACACGGATCGAGTTGGCGACAGAATGCGAGTCGCTGGATGCGGGTGTAGTAACTGGTGGAACACGAGAGACATGCAGTACCTAGTAGAAGTTAGAAGACTTTGACATTCATTATATTGGGGATTCCAGGTTGTTTTGGGGAGTTATTCAATTTCTGGAGTGACATGTGTGATAAACATTAGCGAAGCGTTGCATAAAGTCGCATGTACGAAACACTGAAGTATTTTATTGCATGAGTTGCATCTGTCCCCATGTATGGATTTGCATGTCACATGCAAAATTTCTTTCTTGTTGAGTGTTGAAGTTTGCAACAGAAATGAGCCAAAGTCGCATCACGGAAACAACATCCTTGATCCCGGTGAAGAATTAAGCACCTACACTAGGTGGGGTCCCACAAAGGGTATTTTTTGGAATTGTACTGTCTATTTATAGATGTATGTGCATAATCATTTATAGAATGCATGTCTATCTTATTATCCCTTAATTTAGGTGGAAAATATATTTATGTATTTAGTGTGGACTTGCTTTAAAATAGTTAACTTAAGTGACAAATCGGTTAGCTAAGTGAATTTCGGGTTAGAGGTTAGTTGGGACACCGGGTTGACTTGAGTTTATGGCAATTGATTCTAGTTGTAACGAGTTGGAAGTGCAATGGTGCATTAGTTAATGCAAGTTGTAAATCGGTTAACTGATTAGTGATTAAGAGATGAATTCATTGCTTAGTTGTAGCGAGACTAGTGAGAGATCAAGTGAATTAATTATTAATTAATTCACAATCAATAGTCTCACATGCAATGATGTTTTCACTGTGTGTGCATGCATATCGGGTCCGGTGGAGACAGTTGAGTTCTAGGTGAAAGGGAGGATAACTATCAGTACAGCGGCATTATCACTTGCACACATGCAAACACACACACATTGGATGTACTTGCTGATATTTACCCACGATCAAGTAAAACCTGAACATATCCATCATCGGGGTTCTTTACCATCGGGGATTGCCCAGGTGGAGGCTAGTTGTGGAGATAGTAAATTGACTAAGGAACTTGCCAATTTTTGTATGAAAGTGTGAGACAATTAGCTCATGTGCGAGAGCTCTTGGATTAGACTATGTATGTAATTGTTTCATGATCCATGATATAATATACAATAGAAGATAGTGAGGTTTTTAGCTCTAATATTTCCCCGTAAGTATTTGTGTTGTGTGTGATTGATCTTTCTTCATGATATTGTAATTGGCGGTGTGTTTTAAATTCATAAATATTTGTAAAAGCGATTATGTATTTAGCAATAGCATATTGTTAGATCGGAAATCTGAAGGTATACATATTATTTATAGTTTCCATAATACTTTACAGTCTGAATTATTGAGTCCTGCAACTCAATTTCTTCTTATTTATACATTGATTTCATGCTCTGTCACCATGTAGAATTATAAGCATATTTTATAAATGGATTCAATCGATTAGAAATGTACTAAAGCTGAATATTGAATCCTTCCTGAAATAAGTGTGGAAAATAAACACAACACTTGATCACAACAAGAAAAGAAGAAAATAAAACCACAACATAGATATTTTCCCGGGGAAAGCTTGTTTGCTCAAAACCCCTCTATCTTCTATTTATATTCATCGAATCATGAAATAATTACAATGCACTCTTCTCCCCAAGAGTATCACCTCTCCAAACTGTCTCCACCTTTGAACTAGATAAAATCGATCTCAACACTTGTGAATTTCACTACCTCTAATCCTTTTGCCTTGCTTACCAATTCATGTGAATGCAATCCATATTATTTAGGAATTTCATCCTTCCAAAACTACACAAGGTATGTGGCCAATCCAATGGATGTATGTTGCATGCGGGCAACCTACTAACATTTTGTGGTAGTTTAACATTCCTTTAACCTTTGTCTCCATTTGGTCTCCACTAGAAGTGACATGCATGTAGCTATTAATAGTAAATCTCATGATTGCATAGCTTGAATCACTTGCATGTGATTTTAAAATCTGATTTAATTCACTTGATCTCACTAGTGCCGTGGCTTGATTTACAACTGGATCACGTAACTTTAACTCAATAAATTGAGTTAATTAATTTCTAATGCATTAAACTATTACTTCTGTTGAACACCACCAACTAATAGAATCACTTTCATGCCTCGCCAACCACCTTCAACTCAAAATTCATGAGCTATTTGGTTACATCACTGAGTTAACTATTACAAGTGATTATGAGATAAGATTACATTTTATTGCCCACTTTAATTAAGGAAAAATTTAATTAGACACATTTCTTGTGACTTTCAACATTGAGAGGAGGACATATGCCAATATATAGTTCTTCTCATATGCAAAAGATACATCCTTTTAGTGAGATGACTTGAAATCTAAGAGGGTCGACTTGACTTCTTGAGGTGAATTGACCAAAATTACACTTCTTATTTTTTACTTTTTTCCTTAAGAAACTTAAATTGAACGACTCGATGAATCCTAGAAGTGAAAAACATTCTTATCTAATGAAATAAAAAATTTCACTTTTCTTCTTTTAACATTTTTACGTCAAATACATAATGATACAAGAACAAGAATAAATATGAAGACCAAACCTGATTCTACCAACGATGTCATCGAAAAATATCTTCTTCTTCCTCTCATTTTGACTTCCATTTATTTTTACTTCTCTCTTCTTTTATTCACTTTCTTTATTTCTCTCATGAACCAATTCGCTTGGCAGTCCAAGTGGATCGGGCAGTCCGGTATGATTGGCTTGAGTACAAGGGCTCAAAATTCAAAGTGTCTAGAAGAATGTGGTAAGCTTAATGTGAAGTTGTAGATATCATCTTTCTGATTTCAACGGCATAAATGACCTCAATTAAAATTCTAGTATGAAGGAGTTAGGAGCATTCAAAATTTGAGGGTTGACTTGATGTGGTAGCTTAGGAGGGAAACAATTTTTCTAGAACCTAGCAGTTGCAGCCTTATGTGTCGGATTTCGGGCGAATTTGTGGGACAATTAAATGTCTCCTTTGGTCAATTTCCAGAAGTTTTAAAATGACGGGTTTGTTTTAAAATAAAAATATATATTAAAAATGGTAAGGTAGGTCATGACCCTTGCCCTACCCCCTACGGATCCGCATTGAATAACCTCAAATTTTCAATTGGGGGTCAATGGCCATGACCGCCGCCCCCACCATACGATAACATCATTATAAATGGGCGGATTGTGAACCCCAGCCACCCAAATGTTTTCGGGTAATGAGGATGTGGGGGTGGGACGCCCGTGCGGGCAGGCCCCCACCCCAACCAACTTAATGCATATGTTAAATGCGGTTGGTTTTAAAATTAAATATGTAGGTTTAAAAATTAATTTCTTGATTATTTAAAACATGTTTCCGCAGCAATTCCAAAGCGACAGGAGTTTGACCACCCAACCTCCTCCCACACAACTCGGATGCGAAACCAACCCACCTAACGGGTCCTTTGGGAAGTATGTCACCTTTTTGATATATAAGCCTTCATTTCTACGGTGCACCTAGGGGTGGCGGAATGGAATAAACAAAACATCGAACTTCCCATGAAAGCAGTGTCTGGGAGAGGTAGAAACCACGATCAGGCCATTTTGCGAGAGGGGCCCCGGATTTTCACTTTGTCGGATTGAGACAAGTTTTATATGGTTAAAATTACTCGACACCACAAATCAACGGTGCTTCCCATTTCCTCATCGGAGGTCTGAAATTTTTGGCCACTTTTTTAGATTGAGCGGGTACTGTAAAGAATTCTAATTCCTCCTTTTGTACTTGTACTTTCATTTTCATTTAATGAAGAGACTCCCCATGCTTTGGTGGAGCCCGGAAGATGTAGTCTCTCTAGATGAACTTCGATATCAACTCTGTGTCTTCGTGCATGATGTTAATTACTTCTCTTTTTACGTTTATGCCTTTAAGAGTTTCTTGTATTTAAGATTCCATTTCCCTTAATTATTGCATCTCGATAAAATATTTTGGATCAAGTGGTATTGAAGCGATTTGTTTGTAGATGTGAATTACATGCTTATGCTAACGAAAATGAAACTATGAAGAGGCGAAGGAAACTACGGTCTTTTGATCCAGAAGCAAGACGTGCACATCAAAGGAGGAACATGAGTGATTATAATCATCACGGCCATAATGAACACAAAGCACACCTCAAAACCATGGGGATAAAGAACAATCACGGAGGTTTGGAGTCTAAAATTTCTCCATAGGCATATCCCCGGTAAGGGGAGGATGATCCATTTACCTTACTAAGTAAAAGATGGTTCTTTTAGAGTCTTAGTGTGATGGCCACATTTGTAAATCATATGTTGCAATTAAATATAAACATGATGGTGTTTCCCATCACTTCAAAATGCAACGACTGTTTGGCCTTTGTTTATGGTAGTTGAGATATTGATTGTCTTGTTTTCTTTTATGTAATCCTGTGTGGTGTGTGCTATAAATTCTTGGCAAGGAGGTGGATTTGAGTCATGTGTGGTGTGCATGATTGAAAAAATAATATACCGGTTTCACGTGCGAGAATTGAAAGTGTGGTTTGGAAAGGACCACCAATGGAGGTGTCTTTGAGAGTGTTAATGTAAAAGGGGTCCAAAAGCTCTTGGGTGGAGAAGGAATGATCAGGTGGATGAAACAGAGTATAGTTTGTTGAGATTCAACCTTGATATGATGAGTTTAGTGAAAGGAGTCTCGCCTTCACTAAGTGGGCCCCTGAAGCTATTTTTGGCGCAAGATCTATTTTTTAGACTATGTCTATTTTTAGACATGTCGATCTATGAGTTGTAGGATGCTATTTTACAGATAGTTGGTCAAGTTATGAAGCAAAATATATGGACTTCTATTTTTAGACATATTAGACAGAATATATTTTATTTGCCGGATGCAAAATAGATATGTCGAAATATTATTAGCTCTTAATAATATTTGGACTCTAAACATTATCTTATTCTCTTGGAGCACTTCGGTTAAAGTGCACGGAGATGTGGAGCCGACGGTGACGGGGAAGGAATTACGCTATTCTGAGGGTTCTGCTTTGGAGCTAATGCATGAGGACTTCGGTTATAACTCATGTGACGAGTTTGGTGATTGTAAAGTAGTTGGTGGAGTTGTATTTAGTTTAACTCGGTTAAGACTGATTGAGCTAGTTATCTAGTCTAGGCGGTGTGATACACTGCGAGGTGGTGTGAATTAATTAATTAATTAGTACTAAATAATAACTCAATCAGCGAAGAATATAAAGTCAATTCAACTACGGTGCATGGATAGTTTCGATGGAGACCATTGGAGAGGTAGGTGGAAGAGCAAGTGTGACTATCGGTTGTGACTATAGTGATACATTGATTGCATCTCAACACTGGAGATGCAATGAGGATTATGCAATCTTGGTGGGTTCAATTTCATTCGGAGCCATTCTTCGGCGGGGATTGCGTAGTGAGGCAAGCTAGCGGTTGCGGATCGGTGCATGGATTTGCAAGATCGGGCACGATTAGTGAGAGCTTGATATGATCGAGATTTTTATGAGGATTGTTACATAATCTATGACATGTATTATATATAGATAGTTGGGTTTTTAGCTTCGGGCTTTCACAGTTAAACGACTATGTTAATGTGTGGCAATTTTTATTGTTTCATGTGTGCATTGCGATTGATTTAATTCTAGCATGTGATGATCAATAGTGGAATGAATTCGTATTGTGCATGAAGTTAAAATAGTGTGTGATCAAGAGAATCTTGGATATATAACACATAATTTATATAATTTCTACATTGTATCGGAGCGATATTGATCATGGGAAGTTGCAATTATTGAAGCGGTTGAGTTTTGTGCGGTGGAATTCGAATTTCTTTGCGGTGTTTTCTTGGTGTCAAAGTTGAGCGTTCATTGTGAAATGTCTTTCAAAAAATTGTGATTGGAGTATGCCACTTAGGGGCGGCTCGAATTATATCCCATATGGAAGGACATGATGGAGGCGGTCTTTGGATAATGGGTTGAAGGAGTTCATAGATGCACATGGAATTCCAGAAGAGCACAGCTACAAGCGATGCAACCACACTTGATGCATGGAAAAAAACTGACAAAATGTCGAAGGATTACGTTGGAAGGTGTGAAGGATCACATGAGTGTCACAACCTTCATGGTAAAGGCTTCTCATTCTTGATGTGAAGCTTTGACCAGGACTTGTTCCCAATGAGAAGCAACCAAAGGAATTTGGCGTTTAAAGACAAACTCGGGGAAAATAAAAATGGAAGAAGAAGAAGCGAAAGTATACCCAAGTACCTCACGAAGAGTTTTCGGTCGGGGATGAGATGGGAGTGTGGGGGTTATAGATGAAGGTGAGCAGCTTTGTTGGGTGTGGAGCCTAATTTTCTTTGTTTACTTGTATCACGGCCTATGCCTTAAATGGGCGGCAACACGCATCATAAATTAATACGTTGTCGTGGGGGAGTCTGGGGTGGCGGTAGCGAATTTGTAGACCAAACCTAGTGGGGGGTTTCGGGGCAGCGCGCCGGCTACTTTCAGTGTGCGTGCCTTGTAAAAGTATAGTAATTTCTATTCAATGCAGGCCATTAATTAGGCCGTGATCGGTGGTAGAAGTTATGTTTATTTTAGGATTTTTACCTAGAAGGCAACCCTCGCTTTTATGAGGGTATTGTATTGCGGTATGTATTGTATGTGTATCTCGAGAGCGAGAAATAGATAGGGAGAGCGACGAAGAGAGAATAGAGGATATTACGAGCGGATACGCGTAGGTTGTGTGTCTCTTGTTTCTTTGGATAATAGAAAGGAAGGAGGCGGTTGTTCGGTGGACTGTGGCTGGGTGAACCACGTATATACGTGTCTCTCTGGTTTTTATGTGTTTTGTTTGCTTGTATTTTCTGCATATTTTGTGTGTGCATTGCTCGTAATATAGTTTCTGCTCGTGGTATCGAGCCGAAGGCATATTTGGGCGATAAACTCGCGAGGAAAGAAGGGTTCTCGGTTTGAGTGGGTGCAATGGCGGAAGATGGTAAGTTTAGGGTCGAGAAATTTAATGGCCAAAAATTCCCTGTAAGGAGATAGGATGGAAGGTGTATATGAAATATGTACCATTGACGAGAAAAGCAAAGAAGTCGGCGGCCATGACGGATGCGAATGGAACATTCTCAATAGAAAGGCACTGGGAACAATACGGTTGTGCCCAGGCGTCAATAGCCTTCAATGTGTGAAAACAACAACGAGTTTGGAAGTACGGCGTTGTGCAGCCATATGGCTCCTGAAGCACCAGGCAAGGTATTTCTTATGAAACGACTATTTAATATGAAGATGTCGGAAGGTGGATATGTTGCGGACCATTTAAATGATTTTAATAAAATTACCGGTGGGTTAAGTTCTATAGGGGTAAAATTTGATGATAGAGTTAGAGCTCTGATATTCTTGTGCCTTATTTCAGGAGAGTTGGAATGGTTTAGTAATGGCCATTAGTAACTACGTACGGATCTAGTACTTTAAAGTTTGATGAAATTCATGATTTTTCTCCTTAGCGAGGAAATGTGACGGAAAAACAGGTGAGATATGGGGTAGTATAGGTAGAATCCCCAGGGAAGGAGAATGGAAAGAGGAAAGAGCTCGGGATATTGCGGTAAATCAAGGAAAGGAAAATCCAAGTCCCGGATCGGGGGATAGTGTCTTAGAAATGTGGAAAGAAAGGACACCTAAAGAAATAAACACACTGATCTGGAAGGAAAAATAGAGAACTATACACGAATAAGAAAACAATCATGAAGCAAATGACGGTGATGCTTCTGAGATGCTTTTATTCTTTCTTTAAAGTGTTGCTATTCTTGGTTTGTAGATTCAGGGGGCTTCATTCATGCCACACCTGATAAGAAATATTTTCATGACTATATTCAGGGATTTTGGACAAGTTCGTTTGGAGTGATGATAAACCTGTAAAATTGTTGGAATGGGTAAGGTTCTTGTAAAATAGCCGAATGAACTGTCACTATTAAAGGAGGTAAGGCATGTTCCGAGATCTAAAGAAAAATTTTGAGTTTCAACGCGGTGGTCGGTGAAGGTTGTATTACAAATTTCTGGAATAAAGCTGGAAGAAGTGCTTCAGGCCACCAGTAATAGAAAAAATTGTTGAAAAGGTTGGTACATTGTATTTATGCAATGGTATTTGCTCTCTGTGCACTTTAAATTCCATAGGAGGCAGTCTGAGCATTATGGCATCATGGCTAGGACACATGAGTGAGAAGTTAATGAAGATTCTTCTCCAGGAAATCTTAATTGCCAGTTTGAACGTCTGATTTGGATTTGTGAAATTGAATTTATGGAAAACAAAGAAATTGATTTCTGAAGTTGGGAAAAAAGAATAAGTGAAAATTAGACACATGCATAGATATATGAACCTACTATGTATGTATCTATAGGTAGCTCTAAATTTATTATATTACTTTTATTATTGATGCAAATAGAAAAACCTAGATTTATTATTAGTAGATAAATCTGATGTATTTGATACTTTCAAGAAATGGAAAGCTTTGGTTGAGATTAAACGGGAAGAAAGAAGTTAGAATGTCTAAGATGGGTAATGAGGTGATATTACCCTTAAGTTTGACAGTCACTTTTCAGCATGGAAATTGTGAAGAAGACGGTTAAGGCACACAAGAAAATGGTGTGTCGAAGAGGATGAACGGAGACAATCATGGAGCGTGCAAGGTGCATGAGATTGCATGCGGGATTGCCTTTAAATTTTGGGCGGATGCGCGAATGCGCATTGTTTATCTAATAAACGGAGAGGGCCTTCAAGTTCCTTGGATGGTGGTATTCCGGAGGAAGCATGGACGAATTGAAAAGGTAAACCTCTTTTTTAAACCTTTTGGTTGTGAGGCCTTTGTCCATATTAATAAATAGAACAAAGCTTGAGGCAAAATCAAAGAAATGTACCTTTATTGGATATGGTATTTAATAGTTTTGGTTATCGCTTATATGATTATAAAAATCAAAAAATCACTAGGAGCGAGATGTAATATTCAATGAAAAGGTCTTGTATAAGAATCGGTTGCATGAAAATAAAGGAGGAAAAATAAAGCAAGATAAGGTTTCTTGATGGAATGTGAAAAGTAAATTTTTAAATAATAATAATCAACAACACAGCAGTGAAATACCCAACTAACAGCAGGCACCTCAGCCACAGAAAGTGATTGTTAGAAGATCTAAGATCAGTAAGTCTGAATGATATACTCTCTTCATTATATTATTTATTCTTGACTAGTCTGGTAGACCCAAATGTTATGAAGAAGCAGCATAATAGTTGGCAGGAAAGAGAGGTAGGAGCCAGCCATGGAAGAAGATGGGCTCTTAATTCATAACGGACAGGACTTAGTAGAGTTCATTTCAAACTATATTTTAACGATAAATGAGGTTTCATTTGAGAGAAGATGGAAAAAAATAAGGAGTGAAAGCTAGACTTGTGGTGAAGGTTATAGAAAAGGTATTGATTTTTGATGAAATATTTTCTCATTTGCTAAGATGACTTCAATCGGAGACTATCTTAAGTCTTGTAGTAGCGGAAGATTTACATCTTGAACGATTAGATGTAAATACAACATTTCTCCATGGAGATTTGGAGGAAGAGATATACATGCGGCGGTGACAGAAGGAGATATGGGGTAAAATGGAAAAGAAAAATTAATTGTCTGAGGAACAATAAAGACATGGCTTAGCAGCTCAAACGGTGAAAACCTCCAAAATTTGACAAGGTTATATTACGTGTGAAAGTTTATACTAGATATACTCTAGATATTTATGTTTATCTAAAAAATAAAAATGATAGCAACTATATTATATTATTATTGTATATATATTGGCTGCTTCCTTTGTGGGGATTTTAACATAGGGAAATAAATATATAAAAAGAAAAGTGGAAAATTCAACACAATGAAGAGTTGGAAGTACAAAACAAATCCTTAGTATAGGGAATAACTAGAGACGAGAAAAATCGCAAATTAACAACATCTCGGGCAAATACATAGAAAAGGTGTTGAAAAGATTTAATATATCAAAAATTTAAAGCTAGGTTATTTTTTACTAGCCATTTCAAACTTAGTAAATGTGCCCCAAAGAGACCCATGAAGAGAAATGGAATATATGTCTAAAGTTCCATATGCATCGGCGGTTAGGCTTAATGTATGCAATGGTGCCTGAGCTGATATTGCACATGCGATTAGGTGTTGTAAGCAAGTACATGAACGATCCAAGAAAAGAACATTGGATGGAAGTAATATGGATTCTCGGATATTTGAGAGGTACCACAAATCAAGCATTATGCTTTGGTGGTTCAAACATTGCTCTACATGGATATGTTGATGCGGATATGGTAGGTGACGGAGATAATAGGAGGAGCACTACGGGATATGTATTTCTTGTAGGTGGAATAGCTGTTAGGTTTTCAAAATCAAGTGTATTTTTCAGCCAAAAGCAAGTATGTTACTTTCAGAAGCTAATAAAGAAAATGGTCAAGATTTATGGAGTAGATTAGGTAGAAGCTGTGCTGAGCCATTCTCCGGTGATAGCAGTATGACTCTTTGCAAGCTCAACATTTCATTCAGGGCCTAAACACCTTGTCTAAGTACCATTTCCATGTGATTGATATGGAAGATGAAGGTAATGGAAAAATGCACAACGAATCCTGAATGTACTAACAAAAGTTGTAACAGGAAAACGCCGAGAATGCATGCTGGAGTTTAAATTCGATCTCGAGGATGACGATGAAGATGAGAAACAACCATGTCTAAAGAGGAGTCATTTTCCAGCAAATGAAGCGGCGGTGGAGTTGCTACGTCGATCTCAAGTGGGAGATTGTTGGGTGTGGGCTTTGATTATCTTGTTTACTTGGTATCACGGCATTGGATTTTTGTACCTTAAATGGGGTGGCAACGCCGCCGTCGTTAATCGATGTCGTGGGGTCCGGGGGCGGTAGTGACTTTATGGAGCCCCCCGGTGGAGGGTTTCGGTAGCGCCCTCGAAGCTAAACATAGGTAAAATTTCCTTGTAAAAGTATAGTAATTTATAGTCAATGCAGATTCATTCATTAGGCAATGGTGGTGGTGAAGTTATGTTTATTTTG
This sequence comes from Pinus albicaulis, assembly GCA_034641835.2. Classification (NCBI taxonomy): domain Eukaryota; kingdom Viridiplantae; phylum Streptophyta; class Pinopsida; order Pinales; family Pinaceae; genus Pinus; species Pinus albicaulis. Next base: position 493,102 of record JAXQQM020084611.1, read on the forward strand.
GGTTTCCCTGAAAGCACAAGCACTTATGAGGGGTATTGTATTGCAGCTATGTATTGTATGTGTATTCTCGGAGCGAGAAACAAAGAGGAGAGCGTGAGAGAGAACGAGAGGATATTACGGCGGATGTGCTTAGGTTGCATCTCTAGGCCTATTTGGATAATAGAAAGGAAGAATCGGTACATTCGGGGTGGATGTAGCCCAAACGGGTGAACCACATGCTGTCTGTGTCCCTGGTTTTATGTGTTTTGTGTGCTTGTATTTTTCATATTTTATGTGTTGCATTGCTCGTAATATACAATTTTCTAACAAGCTTCGCTCTCCTTGGGCTTGAAGAGTTGGCATAACTACAAGGACTTTGTGACAGTGGAGACTGCCGGATGGGCATTTTGGTCTGTATCTGTAGGAGGAGATAAGGTGGGGTACCAGGGATGGATCTTCATCGAAGAATGAATATGAAGAAGAAGGTGTGCTTTCATTTTCAGCAAGGAAAGGAGAGGAAGAAAAATCTTCTCGTCCAGGAAAAGACGAAAATGGGACTTTCCGGTGAAGTGTTTCTTCCTTCTTCTTCTGATTGTCCCACATAATTGTCTAGAAGAATAAAATAAAAGCGAGGTTGTTGGATGCTATGAAATTTGGAGAGAGCCTTAGCCTCGTAGTTTATTTGAATTTTTCGGCGATCGCATGCTTGGTTTCAAGTGTGATGGGATCGTGTGGTTTCTTGAGTGGTGTGTCTTTCCATATGACCGGAGATAAAGATTTGTTCGGTGTCTGGATGAGAAGGATCTTGGAGTGCACATCGAGATGGGCGATGATAGTAGATACGGTCACGATTGGTAATGGGATGTTTCTTTAGGAGGAATTGATGACCTTTTTATATAAAGGGATATGTTGCATGTTCCGAGTTGAAAGAGAATAATCTGTGGTGATATTGGAAGACAAGGGATATGATGTTGTTTTTAGCGAGGGAAAGGCTTTCCTACGCGGTAAAGCAGGCGGGTGAAACCCGGAGGATAGGGGTTCGAGTTAAGAACCTTTATCCAATTGTAGGTATATGGGTACGCGCGAAATGGCGAGGCAAAGCGGAAAGGAGTGGTGAGTCGGGATGAGGGCGGGTGGCACGGGGGTGGGGCATCTTCCACCTTGGTGCTTTGAAAATTTTGTAGCGAGATTTCTACCAAGCTTCCCAAGGGTACACTTGTGCATTCGGATCGGTGCAAGGGATGTACTTTAGGAAAATTTGTGAAGACCACTTTTCATGAGAGGGATAGTCGCGCCACGGCTTGATCCTTGAAATTCACACGGATGTGTGTGGACCTTTCTCGGTAGCTTTGACGGCAAAGCGGTATTATGTGATATTTGTTGATGAATTTTCTCGTAAGTCTTTGGATCTTCTTCATGTAGAAGAGCAAGACATACTCAAGTTAAATGAGTTCAGAGCCTTTGGTTGAGAAAGAGTCAAGACGGGTAGCTCAGGAGCGGTATTGGTGATGAATTCATCTGGCTGATTTAAAGACTTTGCATCTGAAGAATTCGAAGAGAGCTCATAGCACCTCATAACCCATAGAGAAAGAACGAACGATCGTGGGTGTTGCACGAGCGTCTTGCATGATCAGGAGCCTTCCCCATACACTTGTGGGCTGAAGCATACAACACTACGGTTTATGTGCAAAGCTGTTGTCCTCATACTTGGCATGAGTACACCGAAGAGCGTTTACTACGGTAAGAGCGATATTTCTAATTTGAAAGATTTTGGCTCTTGTTTACATTAATGTGACGAAGGATACCCGGGAAGAAGGCTGAAGTTGACCGCCGAGTTGGGATACGTGGGGTACACGAAGCACTGTTATCCATGCTTCGAAGACGATTGGGCTGACTGTTATGCCGACGGGATATCAATTTGAGGAGAAATACTTTGAAGTTGCCTTCTCCGGCAGGAGAACTACTTGCATGCGGATGAGGAGCTACTGGGTTCCTAAAGAGTGAGCCTGGGGATGGATCAGCCACAGAAGTTCATGGTGAGTCCTTCTCATGCGGTGCCAAACATCGGAAGGCGGAAAGCGCACTACAAATACGAGGCGGAATCTTGATGTAGCGTCGCAGGAGCACCTACATCACGGTGCGGACGAAACCCGATCACCGTCGTTTGCTGAACCACGGCTGGTAGAGAAGTGTATGGTGGCAATTACTCTTCACAGGAAACATGGAGATCCCGCAGGTAGATGCCATGGTGGAAGAGTATGATTCCAGTTGTCGAGAAATAGTGCATGGGAGATTGTCCCAAGGTGGAAGGGAAATCAATGGTAGGTTCGAGATGGATCTACAAAGTGAAGCAAAGGCTGGCGATGGGAGCGTCGAAGTACAGGAAATATTTGTTGCACCGAGGCTTCTCCTGATTGAGGGGATCGACTATGAAGAAACCTTTGCACATCAGGTATTTCTTCCATATGTGGACCCATCCTTTCTCTCTCGGTGCGGATGGGTTGGCACATTTTATCGGATGGATGTGAAGACTACGTCCATTAATGGATTCATTGAGGAGGTGTACATAGAGCGACTGAAGGATTCAAAATCTTCGAGCGGCGATTTGCATGTTGCGGGCTCAAAGAGCATTGTGTGGGCTGAAACGAAGCACCTCGTGCTTGGTACATACGAATGGGCGGGATTATTTCACCGAAATTGGATTCACGAAGTGAGGCAAATCCGAACCTATACCGAATTGTGGTGGAGGGTAAGTTGTTGATCATTGTACTTTATGTAGATGATTTGATACTAACGAGTGATGTTGTTGATACACTCATGCGAGGAATATCTTGCAAAGGAGTTTGAGATGAAGGACTTGAGCCTCCTTCATTATTTCTCGGATTGGAAATGCGCGGCGAAGGTGGACGGAGTTTGTGTCTCGAGGCAAGTATGCCGGGGAGATCTTGGAGAAGTTCAACATGCAAGGCTACAAGCCTATCGAAACTCCTCTTCTTGGTGGTTGAAGGAAAGAGGACACATGAGCGGTAGTGGATGCCAGCGATTTATCGACGGTTGGTTGGTTCGCTCATGTATCTAGTCAATACACGGCGGGACATATGCTACGGCTGATCAGCTTCGGCTTTCACATTACGTTAAGCCTACAGAAGCTCTTTTGGAAGCGGTGGCATGACAGGGAATATCAAGGGGCATGGGGTATGGATTGTTGATGAATGAGTAGAATGAGTTTAGGCATGGATTCATGGATGCAAATTAGGCGGGGAGCCTAACGGGAGGGCAGAAGAGCACATGCGGAGGGATATTCAATATCGGTCTACAAAAATTTCTTGTGCGTGAAGCAGAGATAGTGGCACTGGATTCAATGATGAGTACATGTGACAAGTGTGGTGCATGCATGGCTATATGGATGAGGAAGATCTGAGGTCGGGGTTGTTCGGTTCACACTTAGATCCTATTGTGATATATTATGATAATCGGAGTTGCATTAAACTCTCGGTTAATCCGGTATTTCATGATAGATTTCTAAACATATTGACATACAGTACCATCAACCCGGATATTGCCATGAATGAATATCTTGTTCCTACGGAAGATGAGGATACGATATTACGGCGTCCTCCACGGAAAATTAGACTGTAGTAGGATCGGGGTAGCGGATAATCCTTATCTTGTTGAGAAAGTGTTGAATTCAACAGGACGGTAAAAACTAGTGAAAAGAGTCGCCTTCACTAAGTGGGCCCGCGAGCTATTTTTTGGTGCAAAGTCTATTTTTCGGACTATGTCTATTTTTTTAGACATGTTAATCATATTCTATTAAGTTGCAGAGGATTATATGTGTGCAGATGGTTAATTGGTGGAAAAAATAGGCGATTTATGTTTTGGACATATTAGGCGGAATCTATTTTTCTTTATGATCCTAAAAATAGATATGTCGAATATTAGCTCTTAATAATATTTGGACTCTAAGCATATTATACTTATTTATCTTGGAGCACTTCGATTAAGTGCACAGATGTAGCACGATAGGCGACGGAAGATTACACTATTCTGAGGGGTTTTTTGTGGAGCTAATGCATGAGGACTTTAGTTATAACTCATGTGACAAAGTTTGGTGGAGTTATAGAAGTAGTTGGTGGAGTTGTATTAATTTTAACTCAGTTAGACTGAGTTGAGCTAGTCATATCTAGTCAGCGGTTGATACTGCAATGCGAGAGTGGTATGGATCATTGGTTAATTAATTCCTAAATATCACTCATTAATCAATGAAGAATACATGGATTCACTCAATTTTGATTTCATTAGAATAGAATGGAGAGTGAGTGAAGAACTTTAAAGTGTGACTATCAGTTGTGACTATAGTGATGCATTGATTACATCCAACACTCGGTGGAGATGCCAATGAGGATTGCGCGTGCAAGCTTGGTGGATTTGATTTCATTCGGATCCATTCTTCGGCGAGGATTGCGCGATGGCGGGCTAGCGGGTGGCGGAGATCGATGCATGGATTTGCAGGATTGGGCCTGATTAGTGTGTAGCGATTGTATTATGCGAGAGCTTGATATGATCAGATTTGTGAGGATTGTTACATGATCTCTATGACATATATTATATCACACAGATAAGTTTCAGGTTTTTTTGCTTAGGCATATTATTAAACGTTTGTATTATTATGTGCAATTTTTATTGACTTTAGTATGTACATTTTAATTGATTTAATTTCCATATATGATGATCAACCAATGGAATTAAATTTTGTTATTTTTTGAGTTAAAACCAATTATAGCAGTGGGCGTCTTGGGTCTATAACACATAAGTTATATATAATTTCTACATAGGTACGAGTGGTTTTTTGAGTACAAGGGCTCAAAAATCAAAGTGTCTGATGTGTGGCAAACTTAATGTCAAGTTGTAGATCTCGTCTTTTACGATTCCAATGACGCATACGACACCTAAATTCCAAGTGTATGAAGGAGTTAGGGCAGACCAAAGTTTGAAAGTTGAAGCAGTGATGTTGTGACTTAAAGAGAAGCAACAATTTTTACCGGACAACACCGTTCCGCCCAACCTAGGCCAAATTTAGGGAAAAATTGTGGGACGGTTAAAATGTCTCCTTCGGTCGATTTCCGGAAGTTTTAAATGATGGGTTTGTTTTTGACAAAAAATATATATATATAAAAAATGGTGGCGAGCACGGCCGCCACACCCTGCCCCCTGAATCGTGGGAGCCAACATAAATTTAATTGTAAGAGAGTTGGCGGCCATGACCCGCGCCCCCACCTATAAATAACAACCATTATAAATGATTGAGGCGTTTTGAACCCCCGCCCCCCAAATATTCCACGCAAGCGAAAATGTGGGGGCGGGGCGCGTGCGGGCAGGCCCCCCCAACCAACATAATACCATATGTTAAATGCGGTTGGTTTTAAAATTAAATACGTTGATTTAAAAATTAATTACTTGATAGTTATTTAAAACATGTTTCACACCTTATGAGTCGGAGAGTTGGGGTTCCCAGCCCCAGAGCCTCCTCCACAAACCTCGAGATCTGAAACCAACCCACCTAACGGATGCCTTTCGGAAGTCCGTCACCTTTTGATATATAAGCCTTCATTTACGTAGTGCGCCGGGGCGGACAAGAGTGGACACGGATACCAAGGTGGTGGGGTGTAGGTGTAGGGATGGGGGTGGAACCATGATGTGAGCCATTTTCTAGAGATATATTTTCATGCACTGTCATGAGACATTTTATATGGGTTATGCTGCAAACACAGAATCAGGTAGTGCCTTGTTTCATGTCAGAATTACATTTTGTGCACTTTTGAATTGGGCGAGTTATAAGTTGTATTCCTCATTTTGCTCTTATGCCCTGTTTTGCCATTTAATGAAGGGGCCTCCCCAACACTATTTGATTCAAGGCCGGAGGCATGAAAATTACCTCTTGGACATTTCAGTCTCTTCCTTTCTTCTTTGTAGTGTTAATTTCTTCTCTCTTTCTGCGTTTGTACCTTCTAGAGTTCTTGTTCCCAAAAGCTACAAGTTTCTGTGTAATTCTTTTCACACATCCTAAGAAAAAAAAGATTAGGATCACCCACACCCCAAATATTTTGCTAGAACACGACCTTTGAGTTCGGCCAATCACTTGTAATATTAGGAAGATTTGTAGAGTCAAATTATCTCATTAAGATTCCAGTTTGAAAGTTTTAAAATGAGGTTGTTTCCCAAATAAAAAAATGTATATATACTAGAAATGAGGTAGGCGGGGCCATGACACACGCCTACCCCATGCGGATGTTGAAATATTTATGTTGATGGCAAAGGAAGACATGAAGGCAACTTTGGACTATCATTTTGAGAAAGGAGAAGAGGCAGGAATAGTGTAAGTGTTGTTTGATTTTCTGTTTACTATGGGTAGACTCCCAAGGTGGGGTTTAAATGGATTAGGTGTGTTGTTGAAGGAAATCGACATTCATGTTGATGTTGTGGTGTACATGTATCTATGCATTGATGATTTAATTACATATGTGAGTTGATCGAGTTTTATAAACATTTTGAATAAACTGTGGCAAGGGTCATTGATTTTGAAGATGCGAAGGGGACCCGAAATCTTCTTGTATTTTGTTTCACATGTATATATGAAGGATTAATTTCTGAATCGGATGTGTAAATTTTGATTAAATTCTTGAGATGAATACTTTGTGTCTCTATGATTGACTCTTGATTGGCATATGGAAGGCTCCATGACTGGCCATAAATTCTACTGAAATGGAGAACTAAACTTAGATTTTTAATTTGAGTTTAAAGTGTTGAAACATATTGGCCTTGGATCAGAACAATGGGAAGATGTTCTACATGTTATCACTGATTTTCTTAGTTCTTGAAGAAGAGATGAGGCCATTTAAATAATATGGAATCACAGATGCAATGATAGCATCGGAGGAGCTCTCTCACATGGTTGGCTTTGGTTGCTGAAAATAAAATGATTCTCAAGTGGGGGTTTGTTTGGTGGAATGGTGGAATCCGCCAATGAGAGCGGGTGTGATGTGGGTATTTGAGACTAGCAGGTGAAAGGATGCCTTCTGGATTAATTTTTACACTAAATACTTCTGACTGCAGAGTGATAGCTAATAAAGGAGTATTTTGGATATTAAGTAGATATGTGGATTTTTTAAATGGATGATGAAAGGCAATTAATAATCTTTCTTGCTATTTAACTTGAGGAAAGTGAAGTGGTCATAATAAAGAAACCATTAAGATTCTTTAAATAGTAATGCTTAAAACAGGAGAAAAAAAAACCATTAAAATTCATTGTTTATAGCAGTTTAAAGAAAACATTTAGGTAATACTTATTTAAATAAATTACCTTAATAATTTCCAGATTTAATCACTTTTATCAATTATTGAAGAAATGAAACATAGTGATGTAGTAAACATATATAAAACTTAAAACACGGGATAGAAATGACTTATTGAGCGTAATCTGAAACATGAATCCTACAAAAGTCTTGGCTTCAATTCCATCATCCAACAAGCCCACAAAAGAAATTTATAAAGCACTTTATTCCAAAGCCAATGTTACGGCAAAGTGGAAAATCCACCTTCAATAATTCAAATTGAGGCTTATTTTATACAAAATTACAATTATCTCTCAACAAAATGAGATATAATCTAATATGACTCATAGATAAGTTACAATAAAAGTAAAGACAGATTATTCATGATTAATAAAGAAATAACAATGTTGTGTTCTTCCCTCATACAGAAGTGTATGATGGGCGGAAATTCTATTTGCTGAATCATCATTGCTATTTCTTTAGTAATTTTTTGTTCTAACTACCTTGCTTCTTGATACTCTTTGTTTTTAAATTTACTTTTTAGCTGACTGATTACCTCTTAACCTTTGTTTATCTTCTCCTTTCATATGGTAAATAGGCAAAATTTATACCAGTTAAATTTTACAAAAGTTCCAACATATATTCCCACCATTTCTCTTCTGCTATTCTTGTCCGTTGGAGCTTCCTTAATGTTTCATCGGCTGGGTATCTGAAGAAATTAGGGCACAGTTAGGAAACAAATGCCTTACTTCATGTCCCGGATAAAACAAATTTCTGTCTGTCAGCATTCCTTCATGTAGGTAATACCTTTGATGGTAAGGTGAGAGTGTGGCTAGATTGTGAGCATGTATATCTAATTTCTAACATAAGTTTACAGGTCCATTATTTTATATTCTAGGGTAGGCTAGGTAACCATTTATTCTAAATGAGCATTATTGCTGCTAAGTAATTATTCTGCACACCATGTGAGCACTAATTTAATTTTTCCATAGGTTCTTTTGTTGGCTTTCTTTTTATTTCTGGGATTTTAGGTTTTATCTGAATCCCACTTGTTCATTTCTCTGGTTTTGGGTGTTGCATTTCTGTAAGCGTTGGCTTCCTGAGCCTATTTTATTCTGTGGTATGTTTTCAACTTCATCCAGTGCTTTCTGACGAAATCATTTTTCTCGTACATTATACGAATTGAAGGCCATATACATTACTTTGCTGCTTTAAGATAATATTACTCCCAAAGAATTTCATTTCTTCCAACAGGCTTCTCCATTGAGATCTTTCTATGCTTTAACCAATTTTTTCAATCTCTTGATTTCTCTTGATTTTATTAACAACACTCATTTTTGAAAGATCATATCTGTTCAATTATTATTCTGTAACTTTGTGTCTTTGAGAAGTTAATTACTTGGTTTCGATATTCATTTCACCTAATACTTGTGCTCAAATTTGAAGTATCTCTGTGATGACTACGTGTTGGATGACACAGTGTTTGTGTACCTATAATTGCCTGTTGTAGATGTTGGAAGAGCAGATTGTTTGTCTTTCGATGCTTGCTCTAGCTCTTTTTACATTTCGATCGGTTGCTCATTCATTTTAAAGAGCAACTCCATCATTTCTTCTTGAGAATTCTTCTTTATTATTTCTTCGGTTTGAGGATATATGGCAGGCAATTTCAACTACTTTCTAAACAATGTCTTTATCTTTTTGCCATTGAACTTCATACCTTTTGGCCATCCTTTGGGTTGACTAATCCATTATTACTTCTCAAATGTTTTATCATAATATCAGAGGAAGAAGATTTTTCAAAAGTACAATTGTGTATTAGTGTTCTCCAAAGAATCACGTAACTTATGAGCTACCATTGCCTTATGGTGGGTGGCAGAATAGATCATTTCACTAGTCGGTGCTCTTGACTCAATATGATCTAAAGGATGGATGTCTTTTGCTAGAACTGGTTGTCTTAATATAATCGGCATTTGTTTGGGGTTGTTGCACCTTGGGTTTGAAATGGCTCATTATCATTTTGCCATGTTGGATGTCAAAAGGCGACATCGGTCTTTCTTGAATTCTTTGGAGCCATTTTCAAATGTTGATTATATACTTGAATTCTCGGTGGATCATTTACGGCCTTGATATTGATAAATGTACTTTGATGGAGCCTCTTTGCTGAAGCAGAAAGAGAATGTCTCCACCTCATTGCTTAGCTCTTTAACGAAGGTAGTGGATATACACTACAACATACTACCTTTTGTACCTTCTCTCTTTCTTGGTTGTAAGTTTGTGACTGATTCAACCACGGAAGAGGATTCAATCTCTGCCTTTTAGTATCATGTTGCTTTCTGTAGATACATCACTAGGGGTGGATGTTTCAGCTTCTCTCTTTTTTCCTTTTTCCATATTAAGAGGAGTTTGAAGATTGGCAATTTTTGTCTCATTGATCTGAATTGGAGTGATTTGTACATGCTTCTTTGATGTTTCTGTGCATATTGTTGTAGATTTTTTCAACTATTTGCCTTATCAGTTCTTTTCTTTCTTTTGACTCTATTACCACTGTCTGCAGTCTCCTGCAAAATGTGCTGTAGAAGTTCACTGCTGAAGGTCTGTATACCTTTGAGAAGTCCAAGTCAAATATCTTTTAGATCTTTCATTACATTATCAATATTGGGCACCACTCACTGCCTCTTTTCTGCAAAGTTCCTTCCACCCATTCATGTATTTGCATATTGTTTCATTCAAAAATAAATGAATATGAGATAATTTGTTTTCATCTTGTCTAGATATTTCAATGGGTCTTGAGTTTTAGGTAAACTCTTTTTGTGTTTAGGTAATCTTCTAAAATCACTGGCCTCTTGGCCTCTAAGTTACAGGCAAAGGACCTAGTGAAATAACATTGGTTGTCTTCTTCTGACATTCTGAGAAATGAACTATATCTTAATTGTTCATGCATGCAAAATAATCAAATTACAAAAACTCTCATTGGAACATATTTGGGCAACTTAAATGGACACAGTTCACTCATAAATCCTAATTTCGGTATAATTCGTCTACAATTACCAATCTCCCACTTTATATTGTTTTGAGAGTTGAAGGGTTCTCTTGATTTCATTCTTGCGACTCACGGGAGGAGAATTCCGGTTAACAAAGTAGTTCTTTGGATGTACAAGCAGTCGATAAACTCATTGTAGGAGTATGGAGAATCATAAGAATGATGAGTGATAGTAAATGAAGATAACGACCTGGGTTTCCTTTCGCCTTCAGTTTAGAGATAATGGAAAGAGAAAAATTTACCATTGATAATGTCACAGGGTAGTATATGAAAGGAAAATCATTTATTACTCTCTCATTTAAAATCTAATAATTAGTCATGATTTTGTCAGCAATAAAAGACATAAAGTCATACTATGACGGAAGTACATCAGGGAGTAAAAATAGATAATAACACTAAGTCAATTGGTCGAAGCAAACTCACTTTAGTATTAAAACCCATTATTGAAGATATCATGTTTAAAATGGTACGCCTTCATCGGTAAAATAGGTGTAGCTTACCCAGAAGTCTTTAAATTATTTGTAGCGGCATGAAAGTCTGACAAGAGATGGTTTAACTCTTCATGAAAGTTGGTGCCTGTAGACACAGTAATTAACCATATACAGGCAGTGGGAAGCAGTAGTGAAAATGTAGCATCTCATTTTATGGGTCAAGCAGTTCTATTGGGAAGAGGACATCTTTGATTTGAGATAAAGGCTTGCTCTTTGGTTAAAGTCATGATTGCTGGAAAAGATGGATGATTTCGGGAAAATACGAATTTCTTTGGGAAAATTTGCTGACATATTGATTCCAGTCGAATTGTGTCGAACCATTCAATAATTTGTCTCTCTGGCGGCAAAGTATTGAAGAGAGTTCTCTTGTCCACAGGTCTTCTGGTAGAAAGTCATAAGTAAGGTAAATAATCAATTCATGAGGCATTAAACGGTACTATGCCAAGTAAGACTTCATTTTTAGTTCTTGTGATTCAAACAATTAGTTTGTTGTTTTTAGATTTAGTGCAAATTTTGAGATATAATTACTTTCTCGGGTTTTTAGAGAGTGTAGCAATCCGTCTGAACACGCTTTAGTGAAAATCTGAAAATCGGGTTTATTATCGAGTTCGGTGGGATTTTCTAGGGTAAATACTGTTTTCTAAGGATGACACTTGGTTTCAAATACGTGCGGATAGGAGAATGATTTCTTGAATGTATTTACCAATTTTCTTTGACGAGACAAATGTTAGCGGACTTCGGCTTTTGAAATTCGGGTACAACGTGGAGGGTGTATTCGTTTGCTGGCAATCTGAAATGATGAAAAATGGCAATTTTTGTTTTATTGTCGTCGATGGTGGGATTTTTCATTATTTTATTAGATGACATCGACGCCATTACGTTTGAGGTATATCTGAGCGCGAGGTGGTGGCGGTTTTATCCTGCAAAACATGAGGGGAAGGCGGTTTTCGGGCGGAGGACGATGCCGTGTGGTGACACATGGCACGACACCCTCTTTTAAAATAAACGCCCATCGCGCGTTATCGTTCATACGTGGATGACGTAGTGATGCTTGATCGTTGATCTTTGATGGGTTGATGGGGCCGTGTGAGTTATTTGGAGAGATAATGAGTTTTAATGATGCGGGCCCGATGTAATTAATTGTTAAATAAACCCATCGGGCGGGATGCGATTGGCGGGTTGGATTATTAATTAATCGTGGGGATTAATTAATCTCTTTATAGTGAGTGAAAAATGCAGGAATGAATATTTTCAAAGTTTGGTTTTAATTCAAACTGATTATTTTATTTTAAACATATACATATGTTTAAACGTTTTTCATATATTTTTTTATTATACGATAATTGAATTAAATTAATCAATTACCATAGAGGTAGAATAGAACTAAAGATATATTTTTTTAGCCAAATGGGGTATATTGTGGGTTTTGATTTGAATAAACAGAATTCATGTACACATTAAAAATTAAACATACTTAAGGGTTTTAAAGGGATATTATTCCTCACGTTTATATACCTATTAGGACAAGGTCATTTTCATAGGGAGTTAATATGACAAGGGGACAATGTAACAAAATACTTAAATGTAACTAAAAGTGAAGTCTCAAAAAGTAAATGGCATTATTATACTTTCATCACTTAGACTTAGAATAAAAAGTGATCTTGAGGGCTTTTCATGAAATATTGAAGGATTTCTGATAAAATGGGATTTTACTTAGGAAAAGATTTTCGAGAGGTGAATGAATGTGATAATGGATGATTTCAAGTACTTAGGTCTTTTCAATTTTTAGGCAGGGTGCAGTCCTCCAAAATTCAGGGAAATGTGACCTCACATCTTCAAACCCACTTAAGCACTTAGAAGTGAAGGTAAATGTTTGGGAAAAATAGAGAATTCATAATTTGACTTTGCTTTGTTGTTTTTCAAATGTAGCTATATATACACTGTGATGAAAGTAGAATCGAACACATTTAGAATTATCATTCATCACTTTGTAATTGTAAACCTTTCTACCTACCTACTTACTTACTCTGTTTCTCTTCTTTATTCAGTTGCACTTAGGTCATGACCCTTACACCATAAGTCTTTTTCTTTACATAGCAAACCCTATACTAGTCTACACTTATTACATTAAAGGTTGAGTTTAAGCTGGTGAGCACCTTTTATTCCTCCTACATCTACTTATGCATCGAGATTAAGCCATTTGACGAGATATTTATTCTCTCTTCTACAACATGAAATTGAAAAATGAATGAGTCGAGTTTAAATAGTTTGACTCTTCATAAATTGTAATACGTTTAATATTTTTAATTTTATTTATTATGAGTAAAAATGTTGGCATTTAAACACACTGTATGCCCTCTTTTAGAGTGAAAGTTTCATTTCTTTCCTTTTTTGACCATTTTATTCTTTTCACCCTTTGATTTTTGTTTTAGGGTATACCCTCTTTTTTACATTTTTAAATTTTTTTATTTTTTTGATTTTTAAGAATATGGAACACCTTTGCAACGGCGTTTGAACATATTGCATAGCTCAACCAGTTAATCATGAAAAATGACACCTATTGGTATAGGAGTCTAACAAGGCTCCACTTGGATGGCTTTCACAGTGAAAAGTCAAGAATATGGAGCCAGTCTGTAAATGCCTTTAAACTTTGTTCTATGTCATCTTCTTTTATAGTGGCTTCTTCATATATTATTAAAAACTACAGGCTTAAGGGCCTTCTTGGTTTAACCCAGTAGTCTGCTCAGTCTGTGATGCATTTAGAAAGGATATATTATGTACATATTCATGAAATATCCTAGTAAATAGGATAAGTAGTGTTTTAGCATTTAAGCCATTGGCGGTCCTTCCTCGGCTCTGAACCATCCAAATTCTTCAAAAAATATGTGTTATTTTCACGTAAAGCATGAATGATGTAAGGTCCTTTCCATAAGAAATCAAATTTCCCATGTTTCCCTTTATCTTCCCTTACGGAATCCATATTAGAACTTTGTCTCCCGATTGAAAATCTTACGCTTTAGTCCTTTTGTCAAACATTTTCTTTAATTTTTTCTATAAAGAACGGATGGTTGATACCTTCTTTCTCTGTTGTTAGTGAGTGTTTGATTTATTCTCTGGAAAATATCATTGGTTCCTGCTTGGCTTCTGGTAACCTCCTTAAAACTCCTAAAGGTGTTCAATCAACTGCAATACTGCAAATAATTCATATGAACACGTTGATTCTGCGTTTTGGTGCTGTTTGTATCTTCTAGTACATTAGTAGTTTCTGCTTATTCTTTTATTCTCTTAAATATTTTTAATGATATTAAAGCGAGATTTGTGGAGGTCAATGAGTCCATTACCACACGAGCATAATAAGTGTTTGTTGAATGGCCTAAAGTGATGTGATACTTATTGCGAAACTAATCATTTTCTTAGACTTAAAAGCGACGGCATTATCAGTTATTATTTTTTAGGACGTGAATGCGAAAGCTATGTTGGTTTCTAAAATCCTGTATTAGAATCATTGGCACATCTGGATGGGATAGCTTCAATCCATTTAGTAAAGTAATGCGTAGCGGTAAGGATCCATGTTTGTGTTGACCGGAAGAAGGGGATGGATTTCTCCAATAAAATCCAGGCCCCATTGTTGAAAGGGTTTCTCGGTGGAAATTGGTTTTAATGGTAAAGGAAATATGCTCTTGCCTTCAAAGATCTTACACTTATGGCAAGCGATTTACAAATTTCTTAAGATCTATGAAAATAAGGTTGGCCAATAAAAACCGACCCTTAAGATCTTATCTGATTGACTTCAGTAGAGGTGTACGCCACAATCTCACATGAAATTCATTAAGAACTTTGTCGGCTTCATCTTTATTAAACAATTTAATAGAATTCCATCGTGATTCTTCCAAAAAAAGAGCATTATCTAAAATCTGATACTTTAAAGATGTCATTTTTCAAAAACCTTTGTTTCGTTACGAGATAACCCTGGAGGAGCTTGCGGGTTTAACAAAACATAAATGATATCGGTGTACCAAGGTGAGTCTAAAAAGACGGCCGATGTTTGACCAAGGTCATGCAATCTCACATTCGTCATCTAGTTCTGAAGGCTAATATCTGGGCTTGTGATTTGTTTTAGTAATGATTTGAGCCAAACCTTGTCCTTTTATGAGTTTTGTAGGTCTTATTTCAGTATCTTTTATTTAATATGGTAGCTATCTGGCCCCTGTTTGCCTTCAATTTATACGTTTAAGATATGTTTCTGCATGTATTCCATTTATAAACTATCACATGAAATAATATACAAACTACAAATCTTCAGTACTTCCCCAAGTTGCAAAGCTTGTTTCTCTATGATATTATACATTTCAATGATGCATCTAAGAGCTGCTAAAAGGAAGTACTGATTTTCACATCCTTGATCCATCCTTTGTATTAAAACAACATAGCTGTGGTAACAGGAAACAAATGAAAAAATTAAATCTATCAATTTGTTGGTAGAAGCTGATATTCCCAGGTTAAAAACCATTTTATTTCTTCAAATGATTTCTGGCTTCCTTGTCCAGTGAATACTGAATCAACACTGTAACATGTTGCATTGAGTATCCAGTAATTGACTCTAAGCTTAGAAATGAATCCCTAAAAAAATTGGTCTTTCTGTAAGCTTGAGGTCTTTATTTTCTTTGGATGAAGATATGTAATATGGCTTGTATTCTTTACAGATCAGTTAATACATCTTTCAAATGGTATGACCTGAAGTTTACTATTAGAACAAATGACAGATTTTAGGATTTAAAAAATACCATATTTTACCTTTATTTGACACATCTTGAATGCAGTCTAAATATTTTATTTATTCATACACAGGAAAAAACAATCAATCATCCAGATATAACATTAGAAAATCATGAATTTCTTTGGCAAAATATTCATTGCTCTTTTTGGAAAGTCGCTCCTATGTTTTTTATTAAAAGGCATGTTAACATAGCTTTAAAAGTACCTACATGGTATTTGTAAATGTTGTTTTATTCTTGATCATCAGGGATGAACCACCAAAATACATGATTATACACAATCCATCAGGAAAATTCTTGAAGGTCCCACCTTACTAACTGCTAAAGATATGGTCATTTAGGCGGAAGGATAGTTATCTTTTAAGAAAACTTTGACTTGAAATTTCTCAAATGACACAATCTAATATCAGTCTTTTCTTGTTGTTTTCGTTAAAGCCATTGAGAAAACTCTAGCAGAGGAAATGGTTGCAACTACCACATTCTTAATATCTTTTCAATTGATAACCAAGTTTTGGTCCTTCTAGTTTACATGAAAAGAGTTTGATGCGTTTAGAGTACTATGTATTGATTATTATTGATGTATCGTATGATTTAAGATCTTCATAACTCCAGGCAAAAACATCTTGGAATTCTTTTAACGGTTCAACATATTTAACTTTTTGATCCTACGATAAAGATTTAGATAACTTAACCATCTTGGGATTTCCTTCGGTTCCCAAATTGTATTCTTCAATATCTGACTTTTAACGGTTCCATTTTGGTTTTAATTTAAGTTATGTTTGATGAAATATCTTCCAAAGGAGTTAATCCTTTAGGTAAATGATTATCTTTCGGATTGATAATTTCAGATTCATCTTCTATAATCTCATCGATTTCCATTTGTTTAAGTCACATATCATTTTTTAGTGAATTTAGTTGGGTGAAGCATGTGAATTGCGGTTTCTTCGAAATATATGTTTCTTATTTATACATTTGATCAGTTCATCAGCTATTGTATCTGTCATACTACGTGTTTTAAAAATTCATTTTCTAAAGTTAAAAAATTAATTATCCACCGTTGCATTATTTCATCTTGCTTTGCCAATTCATGAGATTTTCCGGTATAGCGGGTGCATATATAATCCTCGGTATGAGCTTGATGATTAGGTCCAAAGGTAATTTACGGTGCTAAGCGAACATTGCGAAATTTGTGAGCATGCAAATTTTGTTTTCTAGGAATTTTGGCAAGTTGAGCTTGTAGAAAAGTGTTAAGAATTTCCACAACATTGTTCTCTTTACGTATTGTTTCAATGCGGGGTCTTTTGTTGAAAATTCACCATTGATCTATTGGATAATTAACTCGAGTCTTTTATGATTGATATTCTAATTGCTCTAACTTTTTGACATGGCTTTGACCTAGCGAAAGACTGTATACCTTTTATTATTGAAGTATACAAAGTTCAATCCATAAGCATGGCCTTCGGCATGATCATTTTAAACGTTATGTATCCAAATTCCGGCTCTGCTCCTAACTTATTCTTGAACCATCCAAATTCTAAATGCCACAGAATTTCATGTTCATAATCTTCATCAATTGTTTTAACATGTTTTCTTTACGGGGAGCTACGGTTTTTCGATTTTTCCTGGTATTTCTTGAATGTCGATGTTTCCTTGTTTTCAGAAATTTCTTCGATTTGTCTGATGGGTTATTTGCGGTTTTGTTTACAGTGGCTTTAAGTTTAGGTAGGAAGGTCCAGTGTGACATTATCAAGGATAAATGGGTCATATAGAATATCTCTTTGAATAGACGAGGAATTTTTGAACTATCAAAGCTCACTGCTAAATATTTCATCGGAATCTCTTGTATAGTCTTTTAGGTTGACCAAATATCTTGAAATAGTAGCATATGACATATCTAGTTGAAGAGATCTCCAGGAGTTTGGCACCCAAGGATGCGGACAACAACATACCATATTTAGGAGGAATATACGCAACTACGTATCCATAAAAATAGATTTGCAGGGTATTTGCACCAAAGTATACAATCTTTGTCAAAGCTAAAAGTCTGTGACTCGAATGAAAGAAAAAAGATCTTTATATGGTCTGGTAATGTCTGAATTTAATCTTTCCATCACGGCTTTGGGCATTAAATTGTGAGACGCTCCAAAATCAAGCATGGCGTTATGAAGTATTTTGTCATGTACATTTAAACTCACATAAAATGGAGGAGTTCCTCCACTTTACGGTTTACCATTTCACCCAGTTTAAAAGTAGGTTTGGTTGGTGTCAAAAACATTCTTGAATCGTCCATTCCGTGTGTTAAGGGATGTTCTTTGATTTGGCTTCTATAGACATCATGTTTAGCTAGTGCTAAGGGAACAACTATCTTTAATTTGCCTATTTCGGCTTCTAGATTGAAATATTTTTACGTTTGCGTTCTAGTATTTTGAATAGTTGGATTTTCTCTTTTGTTTTTGGGTCTTCGGTTTTTTTCTCTTTTTCATGAATAGGATTATGAGTTGAAGGTGTTTGAATTAACTTCCTCTTTTGGTTCTTCTACGTTTTCTACGAGGAGGAAAAGTATTATAAAGTTGTTTATTATTTGGTTGATTATCGGACACATCTTCAATTATTGGATTTGCGAGTTAGGACTTGTTAGAAAGAATTTGTACGGGAGGAGTGTTAGTTTTACCTTTGATATTTTGTTTCTGACTTTACGTTTGCTATTCTGCAGCACATCAATCCGTGCACTTCTCAAATTGTATTGTTTATGAACTTCATAAATTGTTGTATCATACCCTTCTTTAAAATCAAAGTTTCTCTGAATGAGTTTGAAATGTTTCAAGAATGTGATTTTCTTGATCATCTTGAGATAGGAAAACTTCTAGTTCATTCAATTTTCGAGTCACATTATTTATTTCAACATCCTCAGTTGGTTCCCGAGAAGATGAACCTTCAGCAAAATTTTCTTGGAATGGTGGCGTGTTTTGGTCGGGGACATTTTTCCCGATATTTTGGTTTTGATTTCTTCTGAAGTTTGGGTTTCTAACAACATTTTGACCATCGCTAGAAGACTTTCTTTCGATTGTCTCAACTATGTCTCCCGATCTTTCCATACCTTTAATAATTGCATCCGGCTTTCTTTCAAAAGCCGAAGGCTCTTCGTTTATAGGCATCCTTCTTTCGGCTCTAGCTCTAGCTCGTTTTTCTATGAGGTTAGCTTCAACACTAACAACTATGCTTTTGCGTCTCTTCTAGGGGTTGGGGGCTCTTTCCCTAAGTGAATATGCTATGTCGGGAGTCAAAACCATCGGGGTGCAGCAGTCTTTGGTGGATACAGGTTTTGGGGGACGGCCTTATAGGCTTCGTTAAATGCGATGATATAATCTTGCTTGCTTCATTAGGTCCTCTTTTAAATTTTCCAAAGTCGGATAGGATTTGAAGAGGTGTTTCTTCTTATCCCATCTATTTAAAATTCTACATACAAAGTGGTAAGTCGGCTTAATATTGTTTGGAGAAAGAGGCCTAAAACCATGTCGACTTCCCCGGTAAGGCTCTGGACAAAAATTCTCATTCGGACATCATCGAGCGTCTATTTCATAAAATTCAAAGTAATCGGTCATCCTTTTGGTATGTTGTTGAAGCGTGTAAGTATTGGATCCATCGAAAGGGGTGATTTTACTATGATAATCTTGAGGCAAACGACGGGGTTAGACAACCTTAACGGGCCTGTCTTGGCCATGGAAGAGTTGCCATGAATAACGGTGTTATTGATAAAATGATGAGTAGAAGGAGCGGCATGTTTGAGAAGTTTGGGGAAAAGTAGATGAACTCGGGGAAGGCTGTAGTAATTACGAAGTGTTTGAAGTTTCTTCAAAGATACATTTCAGATTGGATGATTTGTAAGTATAAGATTGAAATGACAAATTTCAATTAAATCTTAGAAATAATGGAGTCACGAGAACAGTCTGGATAATTCGGTTGAGAAAAAATCACAAATAAAGATGTTTCGAATCGCTCATCAAAAGAAAGGTACTTCATCAAAATAAATCCACTTTACGGGACGGGATCTTGATCTAGAAAGAGGTGAAACCCAAAACACTGACTTATCTCTTTGAGCTTTCTTGGCTTTCTTGTCTTCTAAAGATCTGAGATAGTTGGATTATGAATACGGCGATGGGTTGGATGAGTTTGTTTGGTATAACGAGTTCTTTCTAAAGCCGGTTTTCCTAGTAATGTTTCTTTTTTAATTTTTGTTTTCAAGGAATGAAAATACAACTTAAATGAACTCTTTAAGAAATTTAAGATTTTAATTTACAATTTTTCTCAAAGTTGTGAGCTGACTTGATTGAATGTTTGAGACCAAATTTCGAGTCTATAAAATGAAATAGGGTAGTAATGTATTATTTACCATGGTGCAGCAAAGGCTTAAAAGCATTTAAAGACTACACAGTTAATCTTGAGACTGTCTGCTGATTTAATCAAAAATAATGTATCAAATGATTCGATCCCCGGTCGTCCATGTATGTTATCACTCGAATTTTCCTTGAAGTTTTTGGAAGAGGAAAGGGTGCGGGGGTAACCACAAACCAACCTTGAGATACATAATCTAGCCAACGAAATACGTATCCGGAGAGAGGGCTCTCTCTTTATGATTTAGCTTTGTTCTTAGAAAATATTAGGCTAGTTATAAGTCCGGAGTTTTTGTTTGAATTTGAATGGTGAATCCTCTGGCAGAGGCCAGTTAATTATTTTGGAGACCTTTGGGCTACATGGAGCTGAAAGGATGGCCTCTTGGATTAATTTTTTACTACTTGTTGGATTTGGAGGCCAAGATAGTAAACAAGAACAATTTTGGGTATTAAAGTGAATGGAATGGATTTTTAGCAAATGGATGAAGGCAAATTAAGAATCTTTCAACCTTAAACTTGTGAGAAGTGGTGATTTCCAATAAGAAAATTAAGGATTCTTTCAATGATATTATACATGGAAAACAGACAATTGAATTCATTTTATTTACATGTAGTTTAGAGAAAACATTTAAATATGCTTAATTGAGTATGTGAGAGTACACTTAAACGATTTTGATTTAATCCTTTTGTTAATATTGAGAGAATGTTTTCTGGTGATGTAGTAAATATATAAAACTTAAAACACAAGATAGAAATGACTTATTGAAGCGTATTCGACACATGAATCTGCCAAAAGTCTTGAGGCTTCAATTCATCATCCAGTAAGCCACAAAAGAAATTTCTCCAAAAGCACTTTATTCCAAAAATCAATGTTACGGCAAAGTAGAAGAATCCACCTTCAATTCAATTGAGGGCTTATTTATACAAAAAATTATACAAAATATCTCTGAAAAAAAATGTCTAATATGACTCATAGATAAGTTACGATAAAAATAGAGACGGTGGTCTATGGATAAGAACAAAACCAACAATGTGTGATGTTTCCTCTTTTTAGAGTATGTCTTTGGAGCGGGTGCTATATTGTGGCTCATCGTTGTCTTCTTCGGTAATTTTGTTCTTTCTTTTGCTGTTGATACTCTTTGTTTTTTCTGATACACTTTTTTCCAAACTGACTGATTCCTCCTTTTTGTTTATCTTCCTCATTTCATCTTTTCTTTAGTGATAGGAAAGATACATATAAAGGACAAATTTTACAAGGGTTCCAACTATACATCTTTCACCATTTCTCTTGCACTGTTATAAAATTTGGAGAACTGTAAATGTTTCATGAGCTGGGCATATCTGAAGAAATTGTTTGGTTGAAACAAATGCCTTACTTCATGTTCCGGATAAAACAAATTTTCTAATTTGTCATGAAGATTCCTTCATGTAGGTAATGTTACTTGTGATGGTAAGGTGAGGGTGGCTAGATTGTGAGCATGTATATCTAATTTCCTAACATAAGTTTCCGGAGTCCATTATTTTATCTTGGAATTATAGGGCTAGGTAACCCTTTATTCAATAAAACATTAAACCTTTCTGCGAAAGCAATTATTTGCACTTTTTTGCATGTCAAAGCACCTTCGTTCCAAATTTTGCATAAGAGTTATTTTGGTAAAAACTCTTTTATTTCTGGATTGTTATGATTCTATCTTGACCCACTTCATTTCAAACTCTTTATCTGGATTTGCAGGTGTTTAAAATTGTATAAGGCTGATTGCTTCCTGCAGTCTCTTCTATTCTTGCTGTTGTTAACTTTCTTTTATCAGGCTGATGACCAATCTTTATGCTGGTAAATGCCTGGAGTGTGTATATATGTTTTATTAGTGATAATATTAATAAAAAAAATTTATTTATTTCTATGAAGACTTCTCAAATATGAGATCCTTTTCTAATATTTCTTCTAACATTTTTAATCTCTTGTTTCTCTTTAGTTTTAGGCAACCCTTATTTTTGAAAGATGTATGTATTCATTATTGTACCACTTTGGCATTGTGCAATTCATTACTTGCGGTTTCAAATCATTCATTTGATTTACTAATATACGTACTCAAATTTGAAGTATCTACACATGATGACATCTGTTGGCTGACACATTGTTGTGTACCTATAATTGCCTGCATTTGTAGATGTTGGAAGAGCATATTGTTTGTATTTCAATGCTTGCTCCAACTCTTTTTCTATTTCGATCAGTTTCTCATTCATTTTTAAGAGCAACTCCATCATTTCTTCTTGAGAATTCTTTTTATTATTTCTTCGGTTGAAGATGTCTCGAAAAAGCAGGCATAATTTCATTTGCTTTCTCCATTTTATTATCTTCATCTTTTTTTTTGCTGTTGAGCTTCTATACCTTTGGCTTGTCCTTTGGTTGTGACAATCATATTATTGCTTCCTCAATGTTTTCATCCTATTATCTTTTTTGTGAAAATTTTTGTGCAATTATGTGTCATTCTCAGAAAAGTCTTGTAACTTATGAAATTTGCCATTGCCCCATAGTTGGTGTAGGAATGGTCATTTCACTAGTCGATTATGCAACTCAATCGATCTAAAGGATGGATGTCTTTTGATAGAACTTCAAAGTTTGTCTTAATATAATCAACAGTTGTTTGGGGTTGTTTCACCTTGGGTTTGAAATGGCTCATTATCATTTTGCCATGTTGGATGTCAAGGCGACATCGGTCTTTCTTGATTCTTTGGAGCCATTTTCAAATATTGATTATATATACACTTGAATTCTCGGTGGATCATTTATGGCCTTGATATTGATAAATGTCTTTTTGATTTCCAGGCCTCTTTTCTTGGAGGCTTGAAGAAGATATCTCCATACTCTGTTGCTTCGTAGCTCTTTCCTTTGTGCGGTAGTGGATGCTCAACTAAGCATGTACCTATTTGTTTACTTGTCTTCTCTTTCTTGGTTGTCGGATATTTCTTGAAATGACGTAGTTCAGCACGGAAAGAGGATTCAATCTGCCTTTTAGTATCTGTCTTGCTCTGTAGATCTATCACTAGGGGTGGATGTTCGGCTTCTCTCTTTTTTCCTTTTTCCATATTAAGAGGAGTTTGAAGGTGTGGCAATTTTGTCTCATTGATCTGGTAAGGTGATTTGTACACGACCTTGTTCTTTAGATGTTTTTAAGTAGCCTCCGTCATTGTGAATTTTTCAACTATTTGTATGTCGGATTTCCTTTTCTTTAGATCTCTGCAAATGTTGTTGCGAAGTTCTGGCGAAGAAGGTCCTGCTTGTCACAATGCCTACTGAAAGTCCAGTTAGGCATCATCTTTTCAGATCTCTGCTCCATTTCATTATCAATATTGACTTACTCATATCTTGCTCTACTAAGGGTTTCCTTCCACCCATTCATACGCTATTTGCATATTGTTGATTTACGGCATCCTAAAATGAATGTATGGAGATAATTTTTTTCATTCTTGTCACAAATAAAGCTAAATGGATCATAGGGTGCCCGGTAGAAACTCTTTTGTAGTTTGAGGTAATCTTCTAAAATCCTTTGACTCTTTTAACTTCTCTAGAATTACAAACAAAGGGACCTAATTGGCTCTTTATTCGAGTTGTGCCTTCTTCGGCATTCTGACAGACTATATGCGTTTGTTCATACATAGAAGTATAAATTGCAAAAAAAAGTCTCATTGGAACATGTCTGGAGCAACAAATGGACACAATTCACATCCATAAATCCTAATTTAGGTATAATTCCGATACCAGTACAATCTCCCTTTATATTTGTTTTTTTGAAGTTGAAGGGTTCTCTGATTTTATTCTTGTTCACAGGAGAGAAATTCAGTTAAAAAGTGATTTGTTGGATACAAACGGATAAATAAACTCATTGTAGAATACAGAATCATAAGAATGATGGTGATAGGACGGAAGATAAGCGAGCCTAGGGTTTCCTTTAGCACATCAAGTTTCGAATATGGAAGGAAAACTTTCGATAGTATATGTAGGGTGATATATGAAGGAAGAATATTTGAATACTCTCTCTTTTCCAAATCTCATGAATTGATCATGGATTTTGTCGGCAATAAAAGACGCAAAGTCATACCCTACTTGACGGGGAAATTTTGTCAGTGAAGTAAAAATAGATAATAACACTAGAGATTGATTAATTGACAAAAAAACTCATTAGTATTAAAACCCATTATTGAAGATATCATCTGTTTAAAATGATGCCTTCATCGATGAAAATAGGTGTATTATTGTGAGGTCTTTGGTGATGTTGTGGCGGCATAATCGCGACAAGACGGTTTAACTCTTCATGGGACAATTGTGTAGAATTCTCAAGTAATTCAGCCATGTGCGAGGGCAAGGGCTTGAGCGAGGAGGCTGAAAATGTAGCATCTCATTTATGGATTGAACGCGGTGTGGGAAGAGGACATCATGATTTGGGGATAAGGCTTGCTCTTTGGTTAGGATCATAGTTGGCATGGAAAAGATGGATGATTTCGGGAAAATACGGACTGTTTGGGAGAAAGTACATGGGCATATTGGATTTACGAGTCAATTGTGTCGAACCATTCAAATAATTGTCTGCGGCGACAAAATATTCGAAGGGGATTCTCAGCGATACCCCGGGTCTTTAATTTGAAAGTCATAACAATTTAAAGGTAATAATCCAATTCTTTGTGAGGAGCATTCAACGGTGCTATGTTCAAAGCCACGGGAACTTCCATTTTTGGTTCTTGTGGATTCAAAAATGGAAATTCGAGGTTTTGACGGGAAAAGCAAAGGATGCTACAATTGCAAGTTTTGGGAATATAATTACTTTCTCGGCGGGTTTTTTTAGAAATGAACTAACAATCAAGTGTCTGAACCTACATTTTGAAGTGAAAAGAGTACGAAAATCGGGTTTATTACGGGAGTTCGATTAGGATTTTCTGAGGTAAATACCACCATTTTTACGAGGATGACACGGTTTCAAGAGCATATCACTTTGGATGGTAACGAATGATTTCTTGAATGCTTGACTGCAATTTTCTTTGTGAGACAAATGATGGCGGACCCGGCTTTTGAAATTCGAATTTTTGCGTGGAGGGTGTGTTGTTTCTTTGAAATGCGAAATGATGACGTAAATTTTTTGTTTTATTGGCAAAGTCAATGGGTGAGGATTTTCTTATTTTATTGGATGATGTCGGCATGGTATAGTGGGTATGGCAGGAAAAAGGGTGGTAAGAGGTTTCTATGTGCAAGCTTATGAGAAGAAAGCCGGTTTCGGGCGGAAGGGCGGTGATGCGATACGATAGTGACACGTAGCCGGCACTATTTGAAAACGCTTGGACATGGCCGGTTATAGTTGTCTGCTGTGGATAGCCATCGAGTGTGCGTTTGTTTAGTCTTTGATGGGTTGATCGGACGGCGGTCGATGGGGCGCGGAGATGACAGAGTTTTAATGACGCAGGCCCAATGTAATTAATTGTTAAATAAACCCATCGGTGAGTTGAGTTGGCGGGTTGGATTATTAATTAATCGTGGGGATTAATTAATCTCTTTGCAGGTCGGAGATGAAAAATGCACGGGAATGAATATTTTCCAAGTTTGGTTTTAATTAAACTTTGGATTTATTTTATTTTTAAACATATACATATGTTTAAAAAATTTTCTGCTATTTTATTATACGATAATTGAATTAAATTAATCCAATTAACATAGGGGCGAGAATAGAACTAAAGATATATTTTTTAGCCAAAGGGGTATATTGTGGGTTTTGATTTGAATAACGAAGGAATTAAATACTTTTGGCTAAAAAGTCATAATATAAGAGGTTTTGGGGATATTATTATGAAAGGATTTATATATAATAGGACAAGGTCATTTTCATAGGAGTTAATATATAAATTAGAGTCAATATGACAAGGGGACAATAAACAGTACTTTTAAATATAACCAAGAAAGTGAAGTCTCGAAGTAAATGGCATTATTATACTTTCATCACTTAGACTTAGAATAAAAAGTGATCTTGAGGGCTTTTCATGAAATATTGAAGGATTTCCTGGTAAAATGGGATTTTACTTAGGAAAAGATTTTTAATTAGATGAATGTGGTAATGGATAGATTTAAATTACTTAGTTCTTTTCAATTATTAGGCAGAATTAGGTCCACTCCAATCAAGGAAATGCCTTGAGCCCCTCTAATCTTGAATACCTTAGCACTTAGGAAATTAGTGAAATGTTTGAGGAAAATGAGAGGAAGTTAATAATTTGACTTTGCTTTGTTGTGAACTTTCCAAAGCCTTTAGTATCGACTTTGTACTTGTGATGAAAGTAGAATCGAACATTTTAGAATCATCTGTTCATCACTTTGTAATTGTACGACAACATCTACCTACCCTACTTACTTACTCTACCATTTTCTTTTCTTTATTAGGGTGCACTTAGGCGGCAACGCTTATCGATCTTCTTTTCCTTTTACACATGGAAAACCTATCTAAGTCTACACTTATTACATCCAAAGCTCGGTTTAATGTTGTGTACCTTTTATTCACTCTTTATCTACTTATACTTGAGATTAAAATGTTTGGCCGGATATTTATTCTCTTTACAACATGAAATTGAAAAATGAATGGGTCAAGTTTAAACAATTTGGCTTCTTCATAAATTGTGGAAAAAGTTTGACAAACACACACAATTTGTTTATTACATCATAGTAAAAAGTAGTGGCATTTAGACTTGCACTTTCCACGACCTTTCTTTTGATGTAAATTCCATTTCTTTCTTTTTGATATTTATTCTTTTCACCCTTTGATTTTTCTTTTAGGGTATACCCTCTTTACATTTTTAAATTTTTGATTTTGATTTTTAAGAATATGAAACACCTTTCCAACAAGAAAAGGGTTTGAAAATATTGCTGCTTCAATGATTAATCTCGTGAAAAATGACACCTATTGAGTATAGGAGTCTAACACTACGGAAGATTGGAATAACAATCGAGATCACATTTCAAGAGCGTGCTTTATATGTCGTATGTTTTAATGCGTACGATATATGTGCGAGATCATATGAAGGGTGAATAAGAAGAGCAAGGTAGAGTTATACTTATATATATTAAAGGCGCTAAAAATTAACGGAACCCAGAGTTAAAAATGGAACCATGATTGGTGAATAGTGTGAAGGTGGTTTGGAAGGCAGTAGTATCGCGCGTGATTTCAGTATTAAAATTGAAGTTATCAAAAAAATGCAATATACCGTCACTCAACACTTGTCCCTGTAAATTGGTATTCAATTACCATTTTCATACATAATTTTGAGAATTAAATCCCAAGACAAGTTTATTGCGTGATTACCGTCCGGATGAGAATTCAAATGGGTTTGGGCATAAAGCTGAGCCCGTTAGATCTGCGATGGATAATGAGGGTGTGGGCCCCAAATGCTATTTTATGTTGGCGACATTTTAATTAATACAGAAGATTTGATGTTGGGTTAATGTTAAAGCAAATAATATGGTTAGGCATAGTATGATAAACAAAGTCGACATTTGTTATTGATATGAGTTAGTTATCTTGTGGGGACCAATGTTAAAGGTGCGGTGGTTTATGTTTTTAGCCAAAATTCGAACATATATTAATGGAGTATGATCTTTGAAATTAAAATAGGTAAAACCTTATGATTAGAGGATAAGCTACATATGCATGGAGATGAAAAAGTTCATCTTAATATAAAGTGTTGGCGCAGGTAGTAATTGCGATGATCGAGGGTTTATTATGATGTTTCATAACCTTTGAATGAAAGAAGCGTATAATATATATCAATATATTATGTTAGGCGATAAAGCCATGGGCATATATTTGATGGTAGATATCTTTATGGCTCATCATATAATGAGTTTATCAATAAGTTCAAACGTTGAATGGAAATTCACACAAAAGTCGAGAAGACCTTTGGGATTCAAGTATAAATCGAATATTTATTCGATCATAAATGGAGTTCAATGCAAGTCGAACATTATTCGACTTCAATAGAATCGTTTTATTAAGTTGAAGGTGAATTGAAGCAGTGACCAACATTGATGTGCAATAATTATTTCTCTTAACATTTTAATATGTAACGGACCCGAGAACTTTATTACACGTTGGCCTTTGGTTTTAATGAAGTTGGGATTGATAAAGTGTTGGCACATATGTTGATATTTAATTAATGAGTCGAGATTATGGGGTATATAGAGAGCTTCTTAACATAATTCCATGGAAATTAGGTTTAGACCATGGTTTAAACAATTATTGAAAGAAGTCAAGTTTTGCATATTAATGTAGGCGGGAATGGTTTGAACCACAAAATAAAAGGCAAGCTTCCGCATTTATTTAAATTGCAGTTCGAGAGAAAATAAGAAAGAAAACCGGCATGTAAAGATTACGAAATTTGAGATTTATTTGGGGGCTAAACTTATGCAAAACGGTTATATATACAACGAGATACACAATTGCGGTGAACGGAGAGTATACGGCGAAAAAAGACGATTATTAAACGTAGAAAATACAAACACACAATGAACCAAGAGCGAAAGGTTGAATATAGGGCGGCTATCGATTCACAAATGTAAACATAAATATTTTAATTAATTTTATATTGTGTGATGCAAAGGCAAGTCTCGTGAAGCAAACAAAACTCCACTTTGTAAAACTAAAATTTGTGCATATTACTGCTCTCTCACAATAGGCTGGACAAAGAAATGAAGGCGAAGTCAAAGAGTCATGGTTGTTTCACTGAATTCTAAAGATATAACAATCATAAGGTAATCTCTATAATTATTTCACAAACATACATGAGAGGTTAGAGAATGGAGAAATGAAGCTGAGAGAGGTAAGAAGAAGGAGGAAGAAGATAGAAGAAGTTGTGTAGACTCGAGAGATGATAAAAGGAAGTATGAAGACCAATAGACAACAATGAAGAAGGTACGAACGAGCTGATATCCCGGGTAAATCGAGAAAGTGGTTTTATGAAGAGTGAGGAAGTTGGTGCTTCCATATCAAGTTGTAGCTTGATAGATGTCGGTTAGGCGGAAGAGGAGGTAGGAGCCTCACAGGTTGTAGCATGCGAGGAAAATAAGGGTTGGAGCTTCCTTACACAGAGTTTTAGCTTGCGGAGTTGAGGTAAGGCCTCCGTAGGTGGAGCCTACGAGAAAATCGGTCAGTGAGAGGGAGTTTGCGCTTGCCTTTGCATCCATGACAATAATAAGATGTGGTTTTCTCCCCTTATGGGTTCCACTTATATTTGGTGTTTATGTGCATGATAATTATGTGTTGATACTATTATTTAATCTCTTGAATACCTACTTCTCACTAATTAAGATTGTGGTTTTCCTTTGTAAATTAAGTTAATCATGAAATGAAGATGAAAATAAGTGTAATTGAAAGTTTTACAAGACCATGAATGCATTAAGCTGATTCACCTCTCGGTTTAACAAAGGATTCAATAATTGGTATCGAAGCGGGTTCCTTCGTATCGAGTTTAACACCTGGAAGGAGATCTTAGGTCCCCGGGATGGCTAGTCTGAAGGTGCTCAACAAATAAAGCCCCTTTCAGTACAAATTATGCCTTGGAAAATAAGAATGAGGACATACACATAATAAGAATAGAAGTTTGGCTTTGTTGTGGAATTGGGATATTCCCCAAAGGAGTCTAACTTGGAGAAAGATGCCAAACAAGAATTTGTAGCTAATGCAAAAGCCATGGATGCACTCTTAAATTAATTTGTGAGCGAATTCATCAAATTAATACTGTAAGGCGCAAGAAATATGGGATACAGAAAACATCCATGAGGAGACAAAAAGGTGAAGATAGCCAAACTTCAAGTCTATAGAGCTCGGTTTGAAAATATAAAAATGAATGATGATGAAGACATTTCCGACTTCTTTTTTAAGGGTTGCGAAATTGTGAATAACGTAGAAAGCTCTAGGAAAAACCATAAAAAGTGTGTAATTGTTAAAATATTCCTAAGATCTTTACCATCCAACTTTAACCTAAAGTTGCCATAGAAAAGCCTTGTTGATTAGAAACTTTGACCGGGAACCAATTACTTGGAAACTTAGCTATGAGATGAGAATGTCGTGAAAGGAAGTCAAGTAAGAGGAGGCAACCTTTAATACGAGAGAAGAACAAAGAAGAAAAGATACATGCTTACACTGCGATGAAGAAGAGGCAAATTCAGAATATTAGATAGGGAAACAGAACAAGTATAAAAGGTAAACTTCCATTTAAATGCTTTAACTATGGAAGGAAGTTGGACTTTTATTCTTAAAATTGTCCTCATAAGAAGACGAAGAATGGACTCGAAGTCGAGAAAACCATATCAAGAAGCGCAATGAAATGGAATAAATACGGGAGAAAAATCATTTTTATGTAATAAGATAGCAGTGCATGCGAAAACTGAGATGAAACCTCAAATGAAGAAGGAACCTATGGGCTAATGATGGCAAAGAAGATCTTGAAAGGATTCCTTAGAAAGATGAGGAAGAAGGTGAAAGTTAGTCTTGAGGAGCTAGAGAAGTGCCTGGAGGAAATGACAGACTCCAAGCCTAAGTGCAGCAGAAGACATTATCCTCAATATGTAGAAGAAGAGACAAAATTGAAGGGTATCATTGGGTTAGAGAAATGCAGGCTTGGAAGAAATGAAGGTAGAAGACACTTTACTTAACAATTTGAGGATAAAATTCGGGAAACAGAAGAAATTGGGAGAAGAAGTAGTATGCTTGAGGAAGAAGTAGAAAACACCCAAAATACATCAATAAACATTTCTCAAGTAATGACGATAAGTTGAATAACATACTATATGCTCAAGATCTCCTGCGATGAGTGGGATAAGAGCCATGAAGGAGAAACAAGTCAATTAAAGAAACGGATAACAAGAACTATCACTGTAAAATTTGTGAGGATAATGAAGCAACTCGAAAGTTCCTATAGAAGTAGAAGCATGCAATGAAATGCTTTGAGGAACATGAAGGAACCTCAAATGACAAAGAACGAAATAAATAAATAGTCGGCGAAAAAGGCTCATATATATTGAACCATAAAATTTGGAAGCTATCAAAGGAGATTCTTCCCCCTATGAAAATTGTCACTTGTTATGCACCTTACAAACGGGACATATTGTTGCATCTTGTCCTTAAAAGAATTGATTCAACCCGTGAAAAGGATGCAAAAGTGAAAAGAATACCTCGAAGCAAACAAATGGAAGTACAACCCCTCATCGGTATGCTAATTGTTTTTATGGGTATTTTTCTTTATGGGGATTCGGTCATAAAGCCAAGGAGTGCGAGAATGAATGGAAAAAGAGCGTGGAAACTCAAGGAGATGGATGAAACGATGAGAATTCACTCATGTACATAATTCATTTAGAAACATAATCGGAAATGCTATATGTTGCCATCGAAGTTGGGCAGCAGTGTAACAAATGTCCTCTCGAGAGAAAGTGGTCCATCATCTCGGAAAAGGTACCAAACAAAGATGCATGCGATGGAAAAGAAGTTGAATAAGTGTGACGCTCTAATAGCTCAAGATCAGAAAAACCAATGGTATTTGGACAGTGGATGCTCAAAGCATATTTGGAGATCGCGGCAAATTTGTAACCCTTGATGAAAAATGCAGCGAATGTAACATTCGACAATGATAAAACGGGGAAAATCAAGGAAAAGGCTCGATCAGTCTGGATAATGAAGAGGAAAGGCACGATGTACTATTTGTGGATGAGGTGAAAGAAAAATACGCATGGTAACAGATCAGAAATGTGTGATAAAATTTGTGAAGTCATTTTTTAGAGCCCAAGATTGTGAAGTAAGATCAAGCACCACTTTGGAAAGTCCTTGATAAAGGTATTTCTGAACTGATAATGTCTACATATGATGTGAAAGAAAGAGGGCAGAAGCATGTCACCTAAGCAAACTTGATGAATCATGGTTATGGCATAGAAGATTGGGACATCTAAACTTTGATCACATCATAAGTCGAGAAAGAAGAATGCGATGCAGAGATATGCCGGAGTCATAAAGAAGCCTTCAAATACCATATGTAAATCCTACCAACTAGGCAAACGGAGACCCGCACATATTTCTAGGAACCAAAGAGAAATTATCTACAAAGTATACCTCTTGACTTGTCACATGGGCTGTGCACTGGACCTTCAAGAACTAAAGCACCAAGTGGAGAATCTTATTTCATGTTGATAATAGATGACTTTTCCAAAATTACGTGGGTAGAATTTCTCAGAAAATATAAATCTAAAGCACTTGAGAAATTCAAGATATTCAAGGCATTGGCATAAAATCAAACGGGATGAAAGCTAAAGGACATATTGATTAGACGGAGGGTAAATTCAAGACTACATGATTTTGACCTATGCAGCGAGCAAGGATAAAGAAAATAATTTACATTCCGGTACACACCTCAGCAAAATGGAGTGGCGAGAGAGACAAAATAGGTCGGTACAACGGTGCCGGAGAGCAATGATGCAAGAAAGTAACATTCCCCCGAGCCTTAGGGCGAAGTAGTACACATTGCATTCACAGCTCATATAGAAAATGCATTTAAGATAGCTTCCGTGACAGACTTAAACTGAACTATGGCATGGTAAACCCGGCATCAATCAGCTTACTTTAGAGTTTGGAAACTTGAGGTATTTCATAAAAAATAATGATGAAAACTTTGGGAAAGTTTGGAAATTGCAAAACTGATGAAGGAATTTTTTAGGATATGCATCTGATAAGTTTCACAGTGCAACAATCACTACCTGCAAAATGGGGCTGCAAAACAGTGATGCCAAGATTTGATGAATCTACCAACAGAACAAGAGGCTGCAGGAGATACCAAACCATCCTCCAAAAGATCATGAAGAAGAAGAAAGACCAAGAAAATGATGAGCGAAGCGAACAACGAAAGGAAGATGCGGAATTAAACTAAAAAGGTTCCTCAAAGACACAAATCGAAAAGAATCATCCGGAAGATCAAATCATTGGGGACAAAAGTGTGGGAGTCCGGACTAGAAGACGACTAGGCAGTGAGAAGAAGAAGTATACCTAGCCATGCTATCTCAAATAGAGCCAAAGAAGTTAGAAGAAATATGAAGACAAAAGCTGGGTAAATGCTACAGACAGGGAATTGGACCCAAATTTGAGAAGAACAATGCACAGGAATTAATTCCAAGACCACTTTAGGAAAAATGTCATTGGCACAAAATGGATATTCAAGAATAATATGAATGAACAAGGGCGGGTAATCAAAGCCAAATCCAAACATGTGGGGATAATTGCAAATTGAGGTCATGATTCCCATGATGATGAAACATTTGCCCCTGGCGAATGGAAGTAATCGGAATGCTTTTGGCCTTTGCATGCTACCATAACTTCAAGAGTATATCAAATGGATGTGAAGTCTACCTTTGTGGAATGGAATTGGAAGGAAGGAATACATGGAATAACTTGAAGGATTCTAACCAACGGATAAAGCGAAGACTGCCATGTACGAGATTAAAAGCCTTATCGAGGGCCCAGAAATAAGCTCTCGTGCATAGTATTCAAGGTTGGACAAATACTTGAAAAAACAAGGTTTTAAGAAAGGAGGAGTAGACAACAATTTGTACATAAAGGCTAATGAAAATGAACTCCTAATTTTTGAAGTGACATATGTAGATGACATCATGTTTGGTAGCAACAAAGAGAAGTTAACAAAAGAATTTGTTGAAGAAATGAAATCGGGAATTTGAGATGTCTATGATTGGAAAGCTCATATTTGGGACTTCAAATTCAACAAAAGAACACGGGAACATTCATCCCACAAGAAAAATGCTTAAGAGAGATGTTGAAAAAGGTTCCAAATGGAATACGCTGCCTTTGTGTCAACTGCAGTCATTGGATGCAAAACTGTATGTGTTGGTTGAGATATAGACCAAAATCATGCAGTCCATGGTAGGAAGTGCGCTATACCTAACTTCCTCTAGACTAGACATTGTGTTGGTAGTAGGACTTGTGGCAAGATATCAAGCGACACCAAAACAAAATCACCTTTAGCAATCGAGAATATTCGGATATCTACAATGAACTACACATTATGGGCTCTAGTATCCAAAATCAAAAGCTTCACTTTGACGACGCACGGATGCGAGATTGGGCAGTTTGCATGGATGACGGGAAAAGCACAAGTGGAGAAGTGCATTTTATTTGGGAAAGTCGCTGAGGTAGCATGGCTAGCGAGAAGCAAACTTCTATCTCTCTATCTACAACGAAGCGAGAATACATAGCGGTAAACGGCATGTTGCACACACAAGTAATGTGGATGAAACAAACTCTCCAAAGACATGAGGTAAACATGAATGATTCCCCATTTCAATCGATATGACAATACAAGTGCAATAAGTTTAACGAAAATTCACGTATTTCATTCAAAAACTTAAAGCACATCATTAAGTACATTTTACTCGGAGAAAAAGTAGCACGAGAAAGTAGTGAAGTTGGAATATGTACCAACGAAAGGAACAAACGACAAACATATTCACAAAACCTCTTGCTAAAGAGTCATTCGAATATCTAAGAGACGAAACTAGGGGTAGTGTACGTAGATGTTACTCTCGACATGAAAAGAGAAACACATCATTCAAATTAGACAACAAATATTTAATACAAAAGAACAGGCCAAGCTGACATTGTATGGGATGAATTATAAGATCGGAGAGTATTATGGACGAATTTGGAAACCACACTAGGAAATGTGCAACCATTTGCCATTGATGTCAAGGGGGAGGAAAATAAATAGCAAAAGAAAGGGTCTTCTAAAAGGAAAGTAGAGGAAGTGTATTGCCATCAATGCCAAAGGGAAGCTGTTGGAAATATTGTCATTGATGGCAAAGGAAGACATGAAAACACTACGGACTATCATTCAAAGGAGAAAGAAGTAGAGATAATATGAGTATTGTTTAGTTTAATTAAATGAGATTAGACTCAGATTTGGGGGTTGTTTGGTCTAGTATTGTTTCATGAAAAATTGACATTCATGTAGTGTTTCATGATGATACATATATCTGTACACATTCGTCGTTCTAATTTATATGTGATCGATCAGGTTTATAAACGAGTTTTGAATAAACTACGTGTGGCAAGGGTCATTGATTTTTAAGATTTGGGTGAGGACCAGAAAGCTTCTTGTATTTGGTTTATGTATATGGAAGGATTAATTCCCGATGGATGTGGCAATTTTGATTCAGTCTGAGATGAATTCTTTGTATCTCATTTGATAGAACTCTTGATTTGCATATCTTTGGAGAGGTGCCATGAGGAAGGAAACCATAAAATACACACGATGAAATGGAGAACTAAACTTGAATTTTCAATTCGGGTTTGATGTTAGGCATATTGGCCTTGGATCGGAACGATGGGAAGATGTTGTTCTACAAAGATTAGAATAACAATCGGATCGCATTTCAAAGGCTGATGCTTTATATATCATATGTTTTAATGTTGAGTACGATATACTTATTTTGAGATCATATAAAGGGTGAATAAGAAGAAGCGGCGGGAATTATATATATAATAGAAATAAAATTGGGCGAAATAGGAGTTAAAATGGAACCATGATTGGTGAATATTGAAGGCGGTTTGGAAGGGAAAACCTTCGGTAGTATTGCATGACATTCAAATACAGTAAGTGAATTCACTGAAAAAACGTGATATACCTGGTAACCGGCGCGCTGTCCTATAGTGGTATTCAATTACCACTTTCATCGCGCGTAATTTTGAGAATTAAATCTGAGAGCAAGTTTATTGTGCGATTACGGGATCGGATGAGCGTTCAAATGAGTTTTGGAACGATAATCTCTTAATAGTCGGATCTGCGATGGATAATGAGAGTGTGGGCCGTGAATGCTATTTTATGTTAACGGCGACATTTAATTAATTTCGTGAAGATTTGGGTTAATGTTAAAACAATAATATGGTTCGAGCATAGTGTGATAAACAAAGTCGACATTTGTTATTAATGTGATTCTAGATGTCTTTGTAGGATAATATTAAAGATTAGGTGGTTTATGTTTTAGCCAAGGTGAGCATATATTAATGGAATATGATGTTGGAAATTAAAATAAGGTAAGAACCTTATGATTAGAGGATAATATACATATGCCATGGGACGAAAGGTTCATCTTAATATAAGTGTTGTGACATCCGATGGTAATTGCGATGATCGAGGTTTATTATGATGTTTCATAACTGTATGGAATGGCGAGGCGTAATATTATTGAAGACAATAAAAGTTGACAAGCATATATTTATTAGTAGAATATGTTGTGGCTCATCATATAATGGTTATCAATAAATTCCAAGCGTTGAATGAAATTCACACAAAAAAGTTGAAAGAACACTTTGAAATTAATCTGATGAATATTTATTAGTCTCCATGAATAAGTTCAATACAAGTAGAACATTATTGGTTTCAGCAAGATAGATTTATTAAAGAATTTGAAAAGGTGGACCAAAACACGTGACTTAACATTGATCCTGCAATAATTATTTCCCATGTATTTAATATATTTGGGACCCTAAATTTCTTTGTAGCCTTCGTTTTACTTGAAGTTAGGACCAAATAGAAGCGTTGCTTTATGTATTGATATTTAAATTAATCAGGTATGAAGCCTTGGTATCTTAGAAACTTCTTGTATGAATTCATGAAGTAGGTTTTAGACCACTAGGTTTAAAAACATTTTATTGAAGCAAGTAAATTTCACATATAATAATAGAAATATGTGGTTGTTCTGAAGAAAAAGCAAATACGCATTTATTTAATTACCCGATTAGGAAAATAAGAAAACTTAGTATGTAAAGTTGAAACTTTAGGAATTGTTGAAACTGTTTTGTAGCGATTTATATATATACGTGAATACAATTGCATTGGCTGGAAGTAATGACGAAAAAATTGGTAACAATAGCAGAAAAGAACAGCTTACAAATGAAACAAAACTAAAAGTTGAATGGTTATATCGATTCACAAATATAAATATAAATGTTTTAATTAATTATATATTGTTTTGTAAATGCAAGGCAAGAGTCTCATTGACAATAAAACTCAACAAAACTGAAAATTTGTGTACATATTTACTATATTCTCTGAATATTTGAACAAAAAATGAAAACCAAAAGTCAAAAAGTCACTGGTTGTTCACTTAGAATTACTAAGAATACAAACTTATTCATAGGTAATCTCTATAAATAATAATATATGTATACATATTTATGAAGAGATTAGAAATAAATGACGAGAGAAATTAAGAAGAAGGAGAGTAAATGAAAAGTACTATGCAAAACAAAAGATACGATAATAAAGCGAGATATGGAAAATAGTAAAATGGCGGTGAAAATATGGAAAACGGAAACTGATATCAGGTAAATCAACAAAGTGGTTTTATAAGTGAAGTTAGTGCTTCATATCAAGTTATGGTTGATAGATGTCAATTTAACATTTGCAACGGAGAAGGTAGAGGCCTCTGTGGTTAGGCCTATAGAAAATGGGTGGTGAGAGGGTTGAGCTTGCATCACAACAATAATAAGATAGTTTTCTCCCTTATATAGATTACTTATTCCCGGTGTCTATGTGCATTAATTATGTGTGATACTTTGTTGTCCAGCAATACCTGCTCACTAATTAAATTTATTAGTTTCTTTGTGATATTTAATCATGAAATGAAAGATGTAATAAATTGTAATTGAAAGTTTTACAAAGACCTGAATACATTAATTAATTCACCCCTTTAATTTATGAGGATTCAACAAATCAGCATTGAATAACATAAAGGCTACAATTAGAGGTGGCAGGCAGGCTTCTACGCCTTCTATATACAGTAACATCATTATAAAAATAGGCATGAGGTGTGAACAACGCCACCAAATTTTACCTTATGAGCAGCAAAGGGTGAGGGTGGTCCCTTAATCAGGGCCATTACTTGTTAACTTATTTTCATATTAAATGTGGTGGGTTTTACGTCCATCTGCAGTTTAAAAAAAGCAGTGCTGTGGTTATTACAAAACAGTTCCGCCCTTAATTAGAGGGGTGGGGTTTAAGCCACAAACCTCTCACACAACTGATTTGAAAACAACCATATCACGCAGTTATTTGGGGAAGTAGTCTTTGTACACATATATAAGCCCTTCATTTTATAATCTTGGCTTTGTGGAGGCAGGCTGTAATAAGGTAGTGAAAACATAGAACAATGTGCAGGGAGGGGCAGAAACCATGATTTGAGCCAGGCATTTTAAAGGAGACAAAATTTTCACTTTATTAGGTGAAGCAATTTTATATGGATTGCTACTAGGCATGAAAAATCCCAGCAGTCTTGCTTATTTTGTCCTTCTTAGAGGTCTAAAAATTTTACAAAGCACACTTTTGGAGATTAGGCAGTATAAAGTGTATTCCTCATTTTTGTGCTTGTGTTTTCATTTTCATTCGCTTCTGAAAGAGGCCTTCCCACTAAGCCCAGGCAGACTGAAGACATAATTCTCTTGGACGAGCACAAAATATCAGCATCTATGTCTTCTGGTATGATGTTAATTGCTTCTCTCTTTTTATATTTATGCAAAGATTTCTTGTTTAAAATTGTGATTTTAAGATATGCATTCTTTCACATCTCAGCAGAAGAATTTTTGGGGTCCCCCCCTCCTTTAAGCCCAACCTACTCTTTGATGGCAAAGGGTGAATATTGTGTCATATTTTCTTTATTTGTTTACATTAGCAAACATATTTGTATTTCATTGATAAAATAATAACTAGAAAATTTTCTATATTGATAGGTTATTAATGACTATAATTACTAAAAACATA
Source organism: Pinus albicaulis (assembly GCA_034641835.2). Lineage (NCBI taxonomy): Eukaryota > Viridiplantae > Streptophyta > Pinopsida > Pinales > Pinaceae > Pinus > Pinus albicaulis. Next base: position 531,946 of record JAXQQM020084611.1, read on the forward strand.
ACTATTTATTAAAAAAATTTCTTCTAATGCAATTGAAGCTGAACAAATGAAATTTGAAATATTTCTTTAACATGAGACTTGTAATTAATTGTTTTATTAAGTTTCACAAAAATTAACAAACGATATAATTTAACAAAGCAAAATTCATATAATATGAGGCTTATGGAAGCATAGCAACTCATGAAAAGATGAGTTTCTAGTAGTTTCATGTGACATAAGGCTTATTGACGACTCTTTGAGTTAAATTTACTGACATTACAAATTTGAGAGCCACTAGTGTGAATTCTGACTATAATAGCAAACAGCTAGTGTGAGATGTCAACTTGGGCTTCAGAAGGGCCAGACAGAATTTTTACCATTCATGTTTCAACAGAAAACTTTCTGTGGCTTATGAATACACTAAGGAGAAAGATAATATTTAGCTTAATGATTTAACATAACACTTCTCTTGAATTAAAATGTTATTGAATTTGTTGTTTAATTTGACACAAAGATGGAGTTATACCCTTATCTATGATGAAGTAATAATATCATTGTACATAAGAGTTTTAGAATTACGTATTTAGTAGTTGATTGTTAATATGGTTTAAGAAAATGCAAATACATAGAGTTGAGTTGTAGGGTACAACGAGGCTGTTGAAAAAACACACCAAAGATGTTTCTAGAATTTCTCGGAAGGGTATCGAGTTTTGGAAGAATCACATCTTCTAATTATAGAATAGAATCTTTATGTCTGATTGATGTGAGAAGTACTGTAAGCTTGAAAGAGAGAAAGAGTTTTCCAACACTAAAAAGGAGGTTTTATGAAAAGACATTGACATACCTTTATTCATGAATATGTGAACTCTTGTTAGAAAGAAAACGTCTGGGGCTCCCATTTAACATGCTTTTTACATTTATCTAAGATTAACAGGAAAGATAAATACATTGTCTAAAAGTAAATACATTGTGCATCTAAAATTATGTACTACATATGACCTTAACCACCAAACTCAATACTTGAATGACTTTTACTTTAAGCTTCTTAATGCAAAAAAATTGTATGCATCACCAGTCATTTCTTTGAACTATTTTGTTGCTTCATTGATACTGCATTATCTTCATCCTTCTTCACCATTTTATTCATTATTGCAAACAATGCTTCATAGTCAAAATATTGCGATATGTCAGCTTAGTGCCTTATGATAAGAACACATCTTGATAGAATAAATTACTTAGGAACAATTTTCTTTATTTCTTATGAATATCTTTAAAAAATACCATCACAAAATCTAAGAAATGAGGATTGTTATATACAAATCATGTCTTCTCTAGCTTAAGTATTTAAAGTCTCTGAGTAAACAAGGGTAGTCAAATGAATATTTTATTTTCTTAAAAAATAATCTGATGCCTTTATGTTTTTCATAAACATTGAAAAAATAATCCCAATCAAAATATACTGGTTAGGTTATGGGAGTTTTCAAGGTGGTCAATATTAAACTATATATTCGCTCCCTGTTGGGAAGATTGGTAATGCTGCTCGATGAAAAATACATTTATACTTTAGTCATTAAAAATTTAAATTTATTTTTTTCAATGGTATTCTTGTATCCTTTGCTCATGCAATAAAAATCATCTTAATATCTTCTTATTCCTGTGTGCAGGTTTCCTTGCTGTTTTTGTTGAAGTTCACAATGGGTAATTGAAGTTTTTGTCTTTCATTTTAAGACATTTTCTAAAAATTTTCCTTTTTTATTTTAATAGGACTTGTTAATATTTTTTAATGTGCTTCAGCAAAAAGTGACTCTAGCTTCTTGTCAATAATATGTTTCTCCTTGTAGCCAATTACGAAGTAATTCTTCAAATCTTTTTTTCTCACCATGTATTGTGTCTATTATAGTGCTAACATTTATTCATGCATGTTGTGTATGCTAAGTTAACACTGTAGCGATGAAGAAACAATGTATTGTAATATTGAAAAAAGTGAGCATTGATTATGGTGGGAAGAACAGCAAGTAAACACCACCGTCATAATACAGCCATACAGGTAAAAGACATAATGGCTGGGAAAACAACAAATTAAGCATTAATATGTTATTATGTCTAAACAAAAAATCTAACGCAAATAAGGTCATTATGTTGACCTGATGGTCTGGTAAAGTGAGTTGAGATGATTAGCTATTGTGGTGCTGTATATATGACTACAATGGTTAATATCTCGCTGACTATGACTGTTTAAGTCAATATTATTGAAGTCATCGGCGTACAATACTTTCTTTATTCTCAACTTGCATTGCGGGCTAAATTGAATAAAGTGAGCCAAAATTATTAACCCTATAGGCAACATACAATGATGCCAACAATGAAAGAGACGCAATGATTACAATTTTAAGTCCAGAAATGAGTCAAAAGTGATTGAATTTTCTCGAAAAGGTCATCACTCACATCCTTCTACATGCATCTCTCTTCAGAATGGTCATTGGCTTTCCTAATTTCGATTTGTTTTGGAAGAATGACCGATTCACCCCCTACTACGGCCACAACAAACATGGTAATTTGTTGTTAAAGAACTGAAAGGGATGTGGTTTTCGATATCAGCGCGCTATGAGACAATGATTAGAAATCTCAAGGTAATAGAGAGGCTACAGAGACACTGAAATCTCAAAACAGAAAAGGTTTAGGAGAAAACACCTGAATACCTGAGTTAATTTCCCAGTGATCTATATTATTAAAGGTGTAATTCTGGCATACAAAATTAGCTAGTAATAGGTATTAATTGAGGAAAATTAACAACGTACTCTAAGGCTTCTGAAAATGATTTGATGAAGCCTAAAATGATATTTTATTGTGTTAACAATTAGATATTATTCGATTTGATCGCCTGATAGTGGGTGCAATCATTAATATGAAATACATGAGAAAAAACGAAACAGGAATGTTACTTTTTGTTGAGATTCATATCACATGGTGAGCACTACTTTGTATACGAAGGTACAGGTTAAAATATACCGCATCTCCCCTTTTCAAATCTTACAAGTTTTTTTATGAAACGCAAAATCAATTTTTTACAAATTTTTTGCAACATAAATCCATCCATTATTTTTTACAAATTTGTACCATGTAAAATCCCAAAAAAATTGAAGGACGACGAATTGAACGACATGTCAAAATTTGACGAAACAGTGAAGAGAGTTTGGGGTAATGATTGATTAATTTGACCACAGGCACCAAAACAAAGTTAAAACAGGAGGGTTCAATAACTGGCAAACTGGAAGAGTTTTGTTAAGTGGTGAAAAGAAATGGGGCCGGAAGTAACGGAAGTATTGATCCTGATTTTAAGCAACCCGGAGGTTTCAAGCAGTCGTGGAAATTTATAATGGGATCAGTGTGGTGAGGTGAGAGCACTGATCACCGTGAGCCGTTAAAAATGTCTAGTAATTATTTGCGCGGCAATTGAGTCATGGCGGGTATCGATCCCCGTACTCTCGCAGCCTTCAACGGCAATGCTCTACCGTCTGAAACTGCATCCCGTAGCGAAATGGCGGTGTTCGCCCATGGAATATCACTATTACTATGTTGATCTGCTCTCCCCTCTCCATTGGAAAGCTGTATATTAGTATGTACTTTGATAACATGAATACTGTCTCGGTAGTTGAGGTTGTCACATCTTTATCCGTCTACTGCATACCATCAATGTTGGCAGTTTTCTTGACGTCCATTACATTACGATTTCTTCATTCAGCAGCAATTATCACAATCTTGGAAATTAAATTTATTTCTTGTAATTATCACAATCTTGAAGGGTAAATTTCATTTCTTGTAATTGTCACAATCGCAGGAAAATTTAAATTTCATTTCTTGTGTAATTCTCACCAATCGTCAATCCAGTGCGGGCTTTAGCGCAATGTTTCTTTCTTCATTTAACAACAAATGCATTCTTAATCACTGAATGCGTCAGTGTATAAATTTCATGAGATTAACAATTTCCGCTCAAAACATAGTCGACAATTTTGTTGAAAGAAGTGTGCTGTTGATTTCGAGTGATGAATAATATTGATTAAACAAAGTGCCAATGCAAACTGCAAGGAATAACCGTCCTCCGAACGTCGGTCAGTTGTTATGTGCAAAATTGTTCAAAATTAAGTTCAAAACTCATCGCTGTTGGACCATTTGCTGCAATCAAACCAATATGTTTTCAATTCTGGCTTAAAATAAAAATTGTTTAAATTGCGGAACTGGTTGAGTCTCTCGATGAGCTTCCAGTATCTATTAACCTAAATTTCTTGAATATTTTTCTTTGCCTTTCAGATATTCATCACTCAATACATAGCTAAAGATATTGACGGAAAAACATAACGACAAGACCAATGTTTCAGTTCATTTTACCATCTTAACTGATCATACGTTGCATTTAAGCAATTTAAATTAATGTAAAATATGTTTCATGAAATAGTGAAAAATAAATTAATATTTCTGTCATTTTTAATATTATATATTATTTTAATTAAATAAAATAGAAAATAATAATTATCTATTTTAAAATTGTTAATTAAAAATTAAATACTTTGCTTCCCTTATATTTGATCATTTCATGGTTTCCTCTCTTCTGTATTCTCTATTTCCCCATGTGTCAGGGATTTTATGTAGGTATCACGAGTTCCAATGTGAGGTAAAATGTGACAAGCGGTGTATACCAAATCAGGTTTAAAATCAGTTATTTTCCACTGGGATGTAAGCTCTAGACAACAGCAATACTGCACTGCTTGCCGCTGTCCTCAAACATGCCACTTACAAAATTCTTGCTTTGGTGTTGGTCTCAAAAGCATGTATCTGCAATTCTGAATCTAAAAACTTGGAAAGCCTACAACTCTCTACTCTATGGTGGCAAGAGCCTCCTCTAGTTGGAAAATGACATTGAAGAACCTGCCGATGAAATTCGCGTTCAGGGTCAAGTTCCAAAAATAGAGCCCTCCGGCTATCTTGTGCACCTCTTGGCAGTGACCATACGCCTTGGTAAACTGTAGATATTGAATAGTAATGCTTCTTTGAAGTATATTGGCTCTACGCTCGCAGCTCAGTTTTTCGGACCTGTGATAACTGAATCACCCTCTTGCGCGTAATCCCTTTGTTCCGAACACCTTGGAAGGTTGGTCAAGGTTCAAAAAACAAAAAGAAAAAAGAAGAATTATTACGGGGGTTAGCCCCAATTTGGTGGTCTCTCTCTAATTAATATTATTATTACTTTTGCATTTATTTATTTATAATGCCATTTCATCTCTATGTTCACAACAACGGTATGTAAAAGTTGTGCCAAAAAACTGAAGCATGATGGAAAATGATGTATTTTATTTATGTTTGATAATATTATTTTAGTACCACAAAAAATATATACGTATTATTATGAAGATTTATATGTTTTTTATCATAAAATTTATATAATTAATTGTTAAAAATTAAATTAAATTTTTATTTTGAAATACTAGCTAAAGAATGACACCTTTTTCATTTGGTCCCATGGTATTTTACATAAGGATTTCTTTCACATCCTCATGCTTGTATCTCCCCATCCACTTCACTGTGGTGAGAGAAATTATTCCCTTCCCTTTCTTATTTCCTTGTCTGCGCCTTCCACTACGGATGCCTTTCACAAGTCTATACAAAATAAAACTGGTATTCGATGAAATTTGTTATTATGACTCCACCACCATCCTAATAATGATTATAAAACCTTATCATCCGACCATTAGAATCTCATTTAAAACCAGAAGTGAGTTTAACACTACTTCCCTTTTGCTTGGAAACTAAGTAGAAAACCATTAGACAAGAAGAGTTGTTTGTTTTGTTCTCTTAACCTTTGAGGTGAAATCAAAACCATTCAAACTATTTTCAGCATTCCCGAACCATTGGGATAGGTTAAGAGTAGTAAAAGTTATTCTACAACCATTTTTAGCTTAAGGAAGCTGCAGAGAATACAAGACATTGAAATGATTCGTATATTATTTGGTGATCAAAATACATTTCAGCTCTTTCAGCCTTCTAAATATAGTGGGAGAAAGTTTAGAATATTTGAGGACTTCTCTGACTGAAGAAAAACTAGGAAAGTTCAAAAGAGCCATCGGAGGCCATTGAAAAGTCTTCATTGTAGTTATTTCATTGTTTTTAATGAATATGAGAAAATTTTTAGCATTTTCATATATTTTGAGCTCTGTCATGCATTCATTTTTCCTATTAGTGCCACCATTTATTGATAGCATTTGAAGACATTATAATACAAAGGTTAGCTCATTTGGGAAGCAGTCCAACAACGTAACCCTTGAGGGTGAACTCCTCACCGAAACATTTGTATCATATTATAGAGAAATTTATCTTGTTGTATATTTATGATTTAATAATAACAAGCAGGTAAATTAAAAATACTTTCTCTCCACCGTCCATAAACAATTCTTAAAAAACACTTTGTTTATTGACAGAACGTGAGAGAATTTTTTTTACCTTTAATTAAAGTGGAAATGAATTATACACACCATTTTCCGTACTTCATGCAAAATTAATTTACCTGCGTCATTTTTGGTTGAAATGGAAAACATAAGCGCGTTAGAGAAGCGGATCAGGAAAAATAACAACTTGATTGTAAGACACTCATTCTGAAACTAAATAAGGAAAATATATGGTTGCCTTGAGACCATATTCAAAAACAAATGTTGAACCGTAAAACATCCTAGTGCGGTGTTCATTTAGTTATGGCTGGAAATTGGCAAAACAATAGCAAGGCTTTGGAAAAGACAAAATGACATTTTTATTAATTTTTCTTGAAAATAATAGTGAAAAAAGGATAAATGAAGGTGAAAGGTCAGATTGCATGTGAAGAAGGAAAATTAAAGGAAAATAATGAAATAGAAAATAAATATATGTGTAAAAAGGCTTTTGAGATGAGTTGGTACCTTTTATTGGTTTATTTTGGAGAATATCTCTCTCTTCTCTCTCTCTCACACTCTTGAGCCTTAGAGTTTTTATGAGTATTTCAACATTGGATGAAAAGAAAAAAAGCGAGGAAAAAAGATAAACAGAAGAGCATAGTCAAACGATTGTAGATTATGTAGGTATAAAGTTACGCATGTGTGGTTTAATACAATTCTGACCTCATTAATAAAAAGAGTTTTAGGATGAGTTGGTACCTTTATTAGTTTAGTTTTTGCATTTATTTCCTATTCTAATATGCTTTATTAATTACATATGATATGTAAAAGTTATTTAAAAAATAGTGCATGATGGAAAATGATATATTTATTTATGTTTGATAAATATTATTTTGAACTTACAAAATATATATATGTGTGTGTGTGTGTGTGAGAGAAAATTTATATACATTTTTATATAAAATTGTAATTAATTATTTAAAGTTAAAAATTAAATTTTTGTTTTGAGAAATACCCAAAGCTAGAATTATTCTTTTTCATTTGATTGTAATTACACTCCAGATTTTCTTTCCCATCAATAACGTCTCCCCATCCCACTACTATGGGCCACGGAAGAAACTATTCCCTTATATTTCTTTCCTTGTCTGGCGCCTTCTCTGGATATGCCTCACGAATCTATGGCTCCGGCTTCGTGATGGTGCCTTCCTTTGCTCCCCTGCAATGTATGGTTCTCAAAACCTTATCACCAGCCATTGAATCTCTGCTCTGAAGCAAAGGCTGAGTTGTTCTTCCTTTGCTTGAAGAGGAGCAAATAAAAACCATTGGGGCCAAGAGAGTTGAGGCCTGTTTTGGGCTGTCTTATTGCCCGAGTGAATCAAAACCAATTTCCGACTATTTCAGCATTCTGAAACCTGGGCTGGATAGGTTCCGGAGGTAATGCGGTGTTCTAACCATTTTAACAGAGGAAGCTTGGAGAATACCTGCGAACCCATTGGGGAAATAGGTTGTACATCGTGTTTGAGGTGATCCCAGCTGCTAAGCTATTTTGAGCCTTCTAAACCTGGTGGGAGAAGTTTGAACTATTTGAGGAACTTCTGGCTAGCTTCAGAGATTTGAAAAACCATCGAGCCTTGACGAAGAAGTCATTGTTTTATGGTGTACTCTGTTGTTCCAGTGAATATGGAGAAAACATTTCGCCATTTCATATCTTTTGAATCTGTATTTGCATTCATTTTTCCTATTGAGGAAATTTTTAAACTATGGTGTCGCGAGAGCATTATATTATTACCAAAGGGACAAACTCATTTGGGCTTGATCAGTAATGTCTATTAGAGATGAACTCCTCACCAACATTGTAATATTGTTATCTAACAATTCATCTTATTTTGTATATTCATGATTATCTGTTAACGATAAATTAATTAACTTACTCCTCATAAATTCGCAAACAATTGCCAAAAAGCCACTTTATTTAGTAAAACAGAATATGGAGAAATTTTTGTTGGTCAAGCGAAATGGATACCTTTTACTTTCAGTACTTCCATTTCTGTCAGGATGGTATCAAAAACGAGTTAAAACACATTTTTTTGGTGCAAAAGTTATTTTAAAACAATGTAAAAAATTGATTGTTTTATTGATTTGCAAAATAAGTTGAATTTCTGTGAAAAAGCGCAGGTGGGATTAAAACCGCAGAACATATTAATAACAAAAATTCGCCATATGAGCAGTTAACGAAAGTGGAAAATTTTTAGAAAACTGAAGAAGAGAGATCATTATTCTCTCATTATTGACAATTCAGTTCACCATTTTAGTGAGATTTTTGAGGTCAAAAACTGTCATTTGGAGGTATGATCGAGGCTCAGGTTGAAACTATGGAAAAAAACTCAAGTGAAGGTGTTGCCCAAAATCACCCTTGGCCTGAACGGCTGAATGAGCCTTATTGATATGATCTGAATCAAAGTGAAGAACCACTCCAATCAAATATGCTTGTCTTGAAATTACATATAGTTGAAGTTTCAGTCGCCTCCGAAAAAGCTGGTAGCTAGTTTGACTTTCGTTTGCGAAAAAATTAAAAAGATATTTACTGGACTATTACCTGAATAATAAATATTCATGACACTTAGCGAATGTTGATTGTTATTAGTTTTGACTTTTTATTCATGGTGGCAAATCGACCAAATTTGTATGTGCGCTGGAAGCGCGCCGTGGCCAGAAACAAATGAAGCGGGCGTGTTAAAATTTGACCGTCATGAGGATTTGAACAGACCTGCCATTCTGGTGTATGCCATTGAGCCACATTTGGTTATGGCTTATTATTAGTTTTACAAATCATATTTGAGTTTAAAAAATATCTTGGGCGGAGGTCAGGGCTAACCCGCCAAATGCCGACCATAAATGCGTGACCTCAAAGGCTGAACGAAAGCGATTTAAATATGATTATGAAGTCAACGTGTAGCCACATTATTATTAATTAAAAAATATTGGTTTGATGCCAGAAAGCCAGATGAACCACTACTGGTTTGTTAGCGTGATTCAATGAAGTTTGGGCTGTATTGCTATTAACATTTAATTAAACATTTGCAGATTACCACGCAAAGTTTGGGCGTGTTCCTGCTTTTAGTCAATTACTCCATATTTAGCTCTTAAGCGCGAGTTAACCCAATTTTGATGAAATTTTTTAAGTATATTACGGGCGCTCATTTTTGTGCTGCTTCTCTGTCGTGGGACAAATTGAACAAAATTTTGGTCAATCTTGGCATATTTAACATACAGGCAAAAATGAATAGATTTGAAACAATTGATTAAATCTTTGATACTTTGTAGAAGCAATAGAAACCATCAGGCCAGAAATTGCGGGCATTTTAGGTTATGCTGTTCGGTAGAGGTGAAGAAAAAATCAATGTTGACTGGTATTTTCAGCATTCAGAGCGATGGATTAGTTTATGATGACAAGGTGTTCTATAGCCATTACTAACAGGAAAACGGAAATATAGGCCATTGAAATGGAGTTATCAGGCTGTACCGCAAACTGTTTGAGGTGATCCCAGCTTCATTTTCAGCTACTGACCCGCTAAACCTAATGAGAGGGTTCGAGAAATTTTTGAGACTTCTACAACTAAAAAACTTAGGAGGAGTTAAGTATGAGAAAGTTGTCATTGAAGAAATCCTTCATTTATGGTAATTTGCACTAACTGTTATTAGAATATGAGAAAACTTATTTTAGCATTTCATGTCTTGAATACATTGCATTCATATTTTTATATTCGAGCATAAACTTGTATTGTTTTGAGGCATTATAACTCAGGAAAGGATAAGCTCTTTTGGAAACGATAAATAGACATCAAGCGGAAGGTGTGCACTCACCATTCGTTATCGTATTAACGATGAAATTCTCTTGATGTATATTCTGATTTAATATATTGCGTCAAATTAACCTCTACGCTAAAGTATAGCGATTACCAAAAACACTTTGTTTAATAAGCAAAGACATGAGAAAATTTTGCGTTTCGTTAAATGAAAATGGATACCACACCATTTCAGTACTTCTCTTCCAGTTGATGGTATGGAAATAAGTTTGAAAATTGTTTTTGCAAAAGGTGTTAAAAACGGTGCTGAAAATATTGATTATTTCATCTGGTTTAAATAGTTTGATTGACCTTAGCGAAAAACTTGAGTGGGGTTAAGCCGCGTGCCAGCTATTAACAAAAATGTATACAGTGATTCAGAAAAAGTAGGAAAAATTTTTTAGGTTGAAGAAAGATCGCATTATTCTCTCATTTCTTTATTGATTCCAGTTCAGCATTGATGGCTTTTAGGTTTCAAAACTTCCTGTTAAAGAGGTTTGATCAGCGACCTCCAGAAATTAAATATGGGCGCTCAAAATTTAATGTTCATGCTTACGGGCAAACGGCGGATAGCCTGTTGATGGTCTTGCTTTGCGATGGGGCAACCACTCAAGCCGACCGTAATGTTGAAAGGTGTAATTGAAGTTTTTCGGTAAACTCCTGCGTGAGTTATTAGTTTGACTTTCAAATTTTGAAAAATTAAAAAAATCATTGAAATATTCTTGAATATCCTGGACATTCCTGGGGCAATGTATTAAAACGCTTGGTGAAGTGTTTGATTGATTGTTGGTTGGCTGCCATTATGGTGCAACCAATCAACGGTTCTGCATGCTGCAACAACAGAAACGCAACATGGCCAGAACGTGAAAAAATTTGGCGTATTAAAATTTTGCAAAATGCCAGCGGGGTTTGAACCCCAAACCTCTTTGTTGCTAATGCTATGGCTTTATTGAGCCACCACATTTAGTTCTGCCGGTTGTATGGTTTTCGATATATTTAAAGTTGAAAAAATGTGGGCAGGAGAGTCGAAAAGACTGCTTAAAAACAGATGACCACCATCCGGTGACATCAAAGCCTGAACCGGCGTTTCCCTGTGATTAAGCGGCTGACATGTGCGGTGTCCTGATAAATACGGCGATTTCAATAAAGCTGGATAGCTTCACCGGTTTTGTTAAGCGCTGATTCCGGCAGGTTGAACAGCAGCAAACGCTATTAGCATTTCGATAAACGGTACAATTACCACACCAGTTTGGGGCATACCGTTTTTGGTAAATTATATCCATATTTGGCATCTGGCAGGCTGGCAATTGCCAGTGACCAGAACTTTTAATTATGAGCGTCGTGTTTTGGCCATAACTTCTCTAATATTGAATGAAATTAGGACAAAGTGTGGTGGTCTTGGCTGTATTCATCATTAGGTATTTCGGCTGATTTTGAAACCATTATATTTGATCTTCCTTCATTGCTGAAGCAATAGAAACCTTGAAGGCAAAGGAGATTACAATTGTTTTGTTCATATACTCTATTTTAATTGAATCAAAAACAAGTTAAAGCTATTTGACATTCGAAACCATTGGATAGGTTTCAAAGTGGAATGAAATTGTTCTAACCATTTAGCAAGAGAGCTTGAAGGCAGAAGCCATTGAGAAATGAAGTGCTCTGAGGTGTACCTACTGTTGATAGTCGTATTTCAGCTACTGACCTTCTGAACTAATGAAGAAGTTTTAGAACTGTTGAGGACTTCTACAACCCAAAACATTTGAAGTTAAAAGCTTATTGAGGCCTTGTTGAAAAATCTTTATTTGTAATGGAAATTTTCTTTGTTTAGTGAAATATGAAGAAAACATTTGAAATTTTCATGTCTTTGAATGTATTTACATTTCAGGTGTATTAATCCTTTTAAACTTGTATTCGTAGTTTTGAAACATTCACATAATGAAGGACAACTCATTTTGGGAAACGATCAATGAACATAACAGAAGTGAAAACTGCTAGCTTGTGTTTGTGTCATATTATGATGAAGTTATCTTGTATATATTTCTGATTGTATATAAGCAACAAATCAAATTAACTTTCCCTTACACAAAAATATGACAAATTTTAAAAAACACTTTTTGTTTAATAATTTAAGGCATGGAAATTTTTACATTTAAAATTTATATAATTAATTATTTAAAAGTTAAAAATAAATTTTCATTTGAAATACTAAACTAAAGAATGACTTTTTATAATTTGAATTACATGGTATTTTCACACTCAGTTTTCTTTCCATCTGTAATAGCATCTCCCCCCACATCTGGTCGCTGTGGGCGCGAGAAAATTATTACTTCCACTTTTTATTTTATTATTTGTCTGCGCCTTCCCTGCAGATGCGCCTGCCTTCAATTCTAACACAAAATAAAACTACATTGAGTAATTTTCCTTTCCTTTTAACGTATCGTTGGTGTGTATAAATGAGTGATACACAAAAGAAATTAAGCATTGAAATTTTCCTGTCTATACTTTTAATATTAGAGAGTTATAAAATGACATAATAAACTTGTTCTTGAGGCAAGAGGAATGAAAAAACCATAAAATTGAGATTTATTTGATTGGTCCCCCAAAACCTATATAGAATATAATATTTAGTTTTAGTACCTATGATGATATTTTTCCTCATATGTAATTAATAGTAGTCTATTGTAAAATGACATTGGTTCAAGTAAAGGACACAAGTATTCAGAACTATATTTCAATTTTAAGCTGTTTATCCTCATTGACTATAAATAATGATTATGAACAAAAATCAAAACCTACATTATGCTCATCTGTTGGTAATCCCACTAAAAGACTCATTCATCTAAATGAAAAATACATCTCACTGACAGGCTCTTAACCCTCTCCTGCTCCTTCATGTATTTTTCTTGTTAGCGAATAATATCAGGTGTGAGATTGTTCAGTTGTTTTAGCGCTATAGTTTTCCAAGTTATCCACCTATTTGGCATTGAAGAAGATCAGTAGTGCAACAAAATGAAGCTTAGTGGAAAGAAGTAGCCTTACTAAGTGAGCTGTAGATATTTTTAGCGCAAAGATTTATTTTGAAACCTATGGATCATAATTATGATTGCAGATATATTGTTGATGGTTAAATTCGATGGAAAAAATGAATGAACTATTTTGCAGAACATACTAAGCAGTCTATTTTTAAATTTCCAGTCTAAAATAACGATATATTGAAATATTATTAGCTCTTAATAATATTTGAGACTCTATTATTATATTTTCCTCTTGGAAGAAACTTGATTATTCTTACGAATGGCATTGAGCCAGCGAAGAAGATGCGCTATTCTGAAGATTTAATGAAATTAATACGCAGAGAAATTGAACAGAACAAGGTAGCCAGGGTTTGGTGGAAATTGAAATTGAAGAGTTAATGATTATTGTTGATTTCGCCTGATTAAACATGGTGAAATAGTTGTATCTAGTCGCGATTATTCCCCTGGCTGGTGGTGGTCACATTATTATTAATTACTAATTGTCGCTCATAATCAATAAAAAATACCTTGAGTTAACAGTTATGGTGGTTTGATGAACGAGTGGAAGAGGCCATTATGAAAAACGTTGACTATGGTTGTGATTATTAGTACATGGTTTACTACACATTTATGGAAGATGCCGAAAACAAAGTTGTCGTTACGCCGGAAGAGATTAAAACTGTATTGAGCCATTATTCATATGAATTGCGCGACGAAGCAGGCTAACAATTAAGAACATATTGAGCATGTCATTTTCTGAATACGAACGCCGCGTGTGTAACAATTGAGAGATTGTCTTTGCAGAAACTTATGAGGAAGTTTCTGCAATGGTTATTACCGATCTCCCTCATTATGTCTCTACAGATAGTTAGGGGTTTCAGCTTCAGCTTTCCCCTTAATGTTGACGTTTATATGTGAATTGTTTCGGTTTTCCATGTGCGCGTAAATTGTTTATATTTCTGCAATTAATAGTCGTGGTAAAAAAGAGTTTCGCCATTATGCGCTGATAAACAGAAATTGTGTGGTCAGGATAATCTGGTGAATAATTTAACAGTTCTTAAATTTCTACCATGACATTGAGCGTTGTTGATAAACGAACGTTATAGCTGCGACCAGCGGTTACGTTTTGTCGCCAGTGGAATTTCAATTTCTGACGATGTTTTTCTTGGTCGCTGGTGAAGTCATCAACATAACGGATGTGATTGAGTATGCCGCCGAAGACGCTGGAGTATATTACCGTGAAGGATAACACCAGTGGTGCTGAATGACAATGGGTGAAGCCGTTCGCCGATAACGAAGAGTTAAAACCTCTCCTTCTGGTAAATGTTATTAACGCCAGCGCGGCGGAAAAAAACAGAAAAAGTGTCAAAGGATTGTTGAAGGCGTGAAGGAGATCACATAGCCATCGACACCACGCTGACCTACGACTTCTCATTCTGATGAAGCCGTGATGAATTCATTAAAGCAAGAGTGACAGAGAGGAAGTTGGCTGGGATAAACTGAAAACATAAATACTATGGAAAAGCGCGATAGTATGCCAAATACCTCTTGGTCATCCGTGAAGATAGAAACGAAATGTCAAGGGTAATGACCAGATGATAGAGACTTGGTGAAACAGCTCTCATAGGCTTCGAAGAAGTTGCCATTCTATGGGGACTACATCATGGTGGAAGAAATTGCAGAATAGAGCATTTGGTGGGATCTTGTGCAAGGAAGAAGAGATGGCAGAAGTACAGGCGGATCTTCATCAAGAACTACGATGAAGGGTAAACTTAGCTGCAAAATCAGAAAGGAAAACAAAACTTCTCATTAAAATTGAAAAGGCGAAAGCGAGTTGTCTCCGGGTGAAGTGCTTTCTTTGTCACCAACAGAACATTATGCTGAAATTATTGCATGAAGAAAAAAACAGCCATTGTTGAGTCTACATTTGAGAGAAACCTGCTCGGGTTTGAAACTAATTACCGCTGATACATGCTTGATACTCAAGTGTGATGAGTTTAAGTCGTGGTTTCTGCTGCAATGGGTAGTCTTTCCACAGCGGAGATAGAGATTTGTTCATGAGTCCCCAAATGAGAAAGATCTTGAGTACATGGAGATAGGCGATGATGGTAAATCTGGTCACGACGGTGTCCGGTACCATTTCATGAGAGAAATGCAGTAAGCCTTAGTATTGAAGGAGGCTGATTATATTCAGGGATTGAAGAATAATCTTATCTCCGTGGCGAATATGAAGACAAGGGATATCGATAATATTTAGCGAGGAAATATACAATAGAGCAGCAGTGAAACAGAGAGTAGGGTTAGAGTTCCAGAACCTTTATCATTAACGGGTAATTAACTCTTTTTACGCTTAATAACGAACGAAACAAAGAGTGGTGGCGGATGATGGTGAGTTGTGGCTTACAGGAGAGTTGAGCCACACTTGCCATGAACTTTGAAAATCTTATGACAGTTACCTAAGAAGCTACTAAAGGCACTCCTGCGTATTAGAGATGAGTGCAAGGGATATTAGCATGAGAAAGAGTGCCAGCTTGTCCGGAAAGGATAATCAGCCACCACGATCCTTGAGAAATTACTGCAGGCATGTGTGGACCTTTCTAGTGATTTGGCAATAAAAACACAAAGCCTATGTTGATCTTCATTTGATGATTATTCTAAAATGTTGAATCTTCTTATAACACAAGTGAGACATATCAAAATTCTTGAGTTCAAGGCCATAGGTTGAAAGAATAGAGGAAGCGGTGGCTCCAGGAAGCGACAATGGTGGTAATTCATCTCTTGGCTGGTCAGAAATTTATGACATAAAATTAAAAGGCTCACTTGCTATATATGCAATGAACAGAGTTCTTGTGGCAGCAAACGATGTGCAGATGCTGGAAATGATCTTATATTGAGGCCTACCCACATTATATTAGTGGAAGCATGTAATATTATGATATATATGGCTTCATTGTCCTCACAGATACTTAGCATGAAATTTTAAGAGGACCCAGTAAGAAGACTTTGATATTTTATTTAGTTTTGGTTCTTTCTTACATTCATGTGTGAAGGATGTCAGGAGGAAAAAGCAGAGCCCAGCTAGAAGGTTGAATGTACTGAGATACACCATTACTTTAACTAAGTGTGTTATTAAACAGTAGCAAGCTGTTGTGCGGCAGAATATCAATTTGTGAGAAAAGCAAGAAATGTTAAACGAGAAACCTGCCACATGTAGAATGAGGATACCTCGATTCCCTGGAATGAACTCGGATACAGCAGATCACCACAAGAAGTTCCATGGAGGTGGAAAGAACCTCATCGCGCGCAACCATCAGAATGGCACGAGCTTACCCTCCATTGCAGCAGCTGGCTAAGTCTTAGAAAGGTTGGCAAGGCTTCCATCACGGCCTCGAACAGAGAACGGTCACCTAATTAATACACTGAATACATGGCTATTGTAAACAATCGCATCATGATGACCATCCTCTTTAAAAGGCATGGAAAGAGATCACGCAGAGGTGGATACCCATGGTGGAAAATGATTATTCAATAGAAACGATGCATGGAATGTGTCGAGCCGGAGAAAATGATGATGAGTTGAGTGGATCTACAAAGTGAAAGCAGGCAAGTGACGAAATTGTTGAGAAATGCAAGAAAATTGTTTTCAGGCACTGAATGAGGGGTCGATTTATGAGAGGCCCTTTGCCTTTGTGTGAGAAATGTTCTTCCATACGGACGATTGCTTGCTCTCTCGGCCACGCAGGATGGGGTGCTTCATTCATCGATGGATGACAGAAACTGCCATTCTCCATGAGAGTAAATGAGGGAGGAGAAGTGCCTTCTGCAAAACAGCAGAAAAGTTTAGAATCTTGATACATGAAACAACGTATTGACTCAAAAGAAACCTTGTATTAGTTTTAATCTAACACCTTATTTCTTGGTACCTGAGATAAGCAAGTTATTTCACAGACTTGAGTTTCTCCAAGAGTAGGCAGATATGAACCTACTAAATTGTTAGTGGAAGATAGAACCATTTAAGTCATTGTGCTTTAACATGTGGGTGATTTGATTTTAGCAGGTAAATGGCTGGTGATACTCCCTATGCAAGGAAGATATTCACAAGAGGTTTGAGAATGAAGGGCAGGCCTCTTCATTCTTTCTGGATGGTGGCAGCATGAGTGGTGGGCTTCATTATTCTGGGGTAAGTATGCCTGAGGATGTGAAGAGTTCTAACATACATGGCTATGACTGCCAATACTCCTCTTCTGGTAGATGGAGGAAGGAAGATGCTACGCCCAAGCAGAGGTAGTGGGATGCCAACTGTTTATTGGCGATTCCAAGGTGAGTCACTTATGTATGGGGTAAATACAGGCCAAATGTGCTTATATAGTTAACAACACCACCAGCTATGATTAAGCCTATCAGAATCACCCAGAAGAGCGAGGAAGCAGCTATATTCAGATATCTCCAAACACATTGAGTCTGGTTGTGGTCTGACGATGGGATGAGTGGCTATGTGGCAACTGCGGGTCTGGTGGGCGGTATGAGACGAAAGATATATGGAAGATTTTATTGATATTGATTTAACCGCAGTTTCGCAATACAGCCCGAAGCGAGGAATCGCGTGCTTTTCGGTTCAGCAAAGGCCAAGTATAGCGGCGATTTGGCTGCCGCTAAAGGAGAAATATCTGCCAGATGAGAAAATCCTAGCATTGGGGTTGTTCAGGTTTACCAAGCCTACGTTTATTGTGATAATGAAGTTTCCAAAAATATTGAGTTAATCAGGTATTTCATGACTATATCTGAACATTGACATCAAAATTATCATCATATGAAGTTGTGTAGCGGAAAGATATCCCCTTTCATACATTACGGAGGAATTGAGATCTTGATATCTTGTGAAAGGCGTTCACTAGGAGCAAATTGAACCTGCAGGGTGGGGATAGAAGTTACAGATAATCATATCTTGTTGCGGAAGAAGTGGTAAGTTGTATAAAATGATACATGAAACTTAATGGAAAAAGTGTTGCCAAAGTGGTCATAGAGATATTTTAGCGCAAAATCTATTTTTAGACTATATTCTATTTTTCGAACATATGATCATGTTCTATGAGATTCTGGAGATGCTATTTATGAGATAGTTGGTCAAATGGAAAAAAATAGATAGACTTATTTTACATTATCTTGGCTAGATATTTTTAGATTACGATCTAAGAAAGATATGTTGAATATTATTATTCTGTATATTTGGACTCTAAGCATTATCTTATCCTCTTAGTGTAGTTAAAATTTTGAATAAACATCTAGTAAACAGAAAGAATTAGCTATTCTTGAAGGTTTAGTGAGAACTATTGTAGAACTTAGTTAAAACTTGGTGAAGTTTTGGTGAATTTGATTAGGAATTTAATGAAGTTATATTGATTGCTAAGTTAAACACAGTTACAGTAGTTAATATCTAGTCTGGCGATTATTTTTAATGAAGTAATTTTGATCATTATTAATTAATTCACACTAATTCCTAAAATGTAAATCAACTAAAATACATGAGTTAACTTGGTGTGAGGCAAGTTTAGGTAGAGACGAAACAGAAGGTAAAGTGAAGAAAAGAAAGTGTGACTATAGTTGTAAACTATCTTTGAATTTTTGTTTACCCACGTGATGAAATTACCAATGAGTTAACAATATGAAGAATTAAAGACTGGAATTATTGCTATTATCTTGATTGTCTGATAAGCGAACTAAGGTGGAAGCGAAATTAGAACATGTGTTTTGCTAAATCGAGCTTATGGCAATGCCATAACAATTGAATTATATTTGAAACTTTGAGGAGTTTGTACAATTATTGTTACTGATCTCTATGTTATATATATGAAGTAATTTGAAGTTTCAACTTTAAGCTTTCCATAATCTTTGTGTTGTTATGTGTGATTGTTTATAGTTTTAATAGCATGAGTGTTTCACTATTCCTCATTAATAGTCAATGGTAGAAGAGTTCTGTATTGTATAGCTCAAATAAATTTGTCGTCAAGGGATAATCTCGGTGAATAATTTAACAATTGTTTTAAATTTCTAGAAGGATAATCTTCTATATAGGGAGGTTGGAATTAACCCTTGGTGGGCCTTAAAAATCATAACCTATGTGGTAATATTGAAAAATGTTTTCTTTGAGATTTTACAACAATGGGATTTTCCAAACCCAGGGTTGGAAATAATCACATATAGAATACGCCTCCTTGAAATATGAAGCCTCTAAGGGCACAGAACAAGGTCCCAATCCATCTATGGGTTTTTGACGGAGAACATATCTGAAATTTTTGTATAGGTGTAAATACCTGTCCACGTGGTATTAAGGTCCCAAGACTTCATGAGGTCAGACCTGGTAGGAGCGAGCAACCACCATACCAGAGGGATCTGTGAGGCAAAAAAGGTTGGGAGGAAAATCACACAAGTGTACAACAATTAAGGAAGGAGAAATACGAGACTACACGGGGGATCCAAAATGGGGAGAGGGAGGCGGGGAGAAGTGATGACAGGTGAACCACTACATGTGTCAATTAGTAGGGGGCCTCATTCAATAGGCAGTGAGAGATCAAGGCAATGAGAATAAATGATGAATAAATGGGGAATGGTACTGAAAAAATGGTTTAAGCATATATTAAGAAAATATGTGATATCATGTATTTGTCCCTAAAGAAGAATATTCTTTGAGAGATGCCTTAATTACATACATTGAAAACCTTGACACACTACAAGAAGATTAGCCTCCTAAAATAACATAGTTATTTAACTTGTGCTTTGTCCATCTCATTTTTTGGTTTATATATGAAAAAAGACATGCAAAATTTGACTTTAGAAGCTTATTTATTGTTGAAATTATTTTTTATGAATAATGATATGATGTATCTCAAAGAAAAAATGACCCTTGCTTATGTTACATTGAGGAAAGGATTTGAACATATTTAGTGGTTATGGCTAGCATTGAAGTTTCCTCTCACCACCTATTAATGAGGTCAAACTTTTTCATTTAGTGGCCTATGAGACTCTATGTCATTTCATATGTGAAAAAAATAGTTGACTGTATTCTTTCAAATTAACAGTACAATGTACACTCCTCTGCCATAAAGAACGGACTTCACTCATCTGAACTTTTGACATATCACGTGCATTAGTGACATATATAAATATCTTATAGTTGACTACATATTGAGAAAATACCTCTAAAAATCACATTGTTTACCCATACAGAACACAAAACTGATAAGCCTTTAATTTAAAAACCCCTACTTTACTGAAATCTTGTAGGTATCCTGTTTTTCTGGTATTTTTACCCTTCTTCATTTTTTCTGTTACTTTGAGCTCCCATTTTTGCTTGTACAATATAAAAAACCTTTGCCTCCTTATTATGCTTTCAAGTATATATTCTGTAAATTTTTACTCAATATATTTCCCCAATATAACCACATAAGTAATGGTATTGCTTCCTAATGAATGTTGAAAATCTCTGAAGCGAGTGGTTCGGATGATTTCTCATTGTATTCTTTGCTTATGATATATTTTTGCTTTTTACTCGCCATTAGCTTCTTCTCTTGTTAACATTCTTCTCATTTCAAACAACGCACAAGAAAAGTCAATACAAAAATACGGGATATAGGTTGCATGTAACAGCATAAGCGAAAATTCATATATTTCCAACTTAATAAAGAAAAAATAACTTGCAGTTATGGAACACTCATTACAAACAAATATTTTTGGACAAAACATCACAATTATTGGTGTTTCATTGATTCTCATAATAAAGAGAAGTTAACGAAAACCATGTAAAAAACTTTGAAGAAACAAAATGACACTTTTTAACAATTTTTGATGAAAATAATGGAAAAAAGGACAAAATGAGGGTGAAAAGGTCATTTCTTGGACATAAAATTTCTTGAGCATTTCAACAACGATGAAAAGTAAAAAAAAGCCAAAGAAGGAAAAATAAAAAAAGGAGAAGGAGGATCTTGGTTACATTGGGATTCTTTGCAGAGTGTCGATTTGCATGTGGTTTCAAAGCTGAGTGTGGACAAAATATCTAGTGTGAAATTGTTTAGTTTATCATGGCCAAGAAATTAGAGAAAATTCAATAAGAAAAAAGCTTTGGAAAGTAAACAACATTTGACAATTTATTTATGAAAATAATAGAAAAAATAGGAAAAAAATGAAGGTGAAGGTCCGCAGTTTCATGGCGAAGGAAAAATGAAGGAAAAATAATGGAAAATGGAAAAAACAAGGCCTAATTAATAAAAAGGCATGAGGATGATTAATTACCTTTTATTGAGTTTAGTTTTGGGCTCTCTCTATATTCTCTCTCTTTCTCACTCTTAAAATAACAGAATTTCTTGAAATTTAGCATTGATTAAAGAATAGAAGAAAAAACAAGGAAAGAATCAAACAAGGAAAACATGATCAATAGTTATAGGAATTATTTTAGATATCAATTTGCATACATATTAGTTTCTTATTATCTGTTTCGCATGTATTATTATTATTGTTCTTAGTTCTCTTTCTATATTTAGACATAGGTTTCTAGGTATGACATTGTTCTTGGCCTACTTGCGTTCTTTTCAGAATATACTGGTGTGATATTGCTTTTCATGTTTTAGATGAACTACATTTGGATGGATTCCGTGGTGGTGGATCTGGACAAATAACGCCCATTCTAAATGTTGCAGTGAAAAGTGCAGAAGAGGCCGAGTTGAGCAGATCTCGGTTTACATTGCCAGTCTTGGACAATGTAAAACGTTTCACCGCCGAAAAACAGAGTCTCACACAGGCATTGCCACGACCTGCTGTGATTGAAGACTGGATATTAATATGAGAAAAATATCACCAACGCCAAAGTCATCCTCAGGAAGTGCATACAAAGGCATTCATATCTCAACGCAGAAGAAATTTGTTGTTTCATCATACATATTCACGGTATAAAATTAAAATTTTAAATAGACATGCCTGCCAATCAGCAAACGCTATTGCATTCACGGTGTGCTGCAACATGGGTTGGTTTAATGCCAGCAACAAACAATGCAAATATACCGCTGGTGAAGTTAATACCGTTGATTGCATTTGCCATCCGTGGAATACCTGCAACCGCCTGCATCGCCTCGCTTATCCGCCAGGTGCTTATTACCGCCTGCCCCTTAATTCTGTTGGTGGCTTCAGCAGGTATTTTCCCCTTTGCCGACTCTTCCTTGCTTTACTGCCGTATTCTCTTTTCATCACTTGATTCCTGTTGTGGTTTCTGTCTGTCTCCACCATACATGCCATCACATCATTTTGTGCTCCACCACTGCCGTGAGGTTTTGCAACATAGCATAGCGACTCACTATACATGTTGATTGCCTCTGTCACCTGTCTTGAGTTGCGCAGCAAAATTGTCATAAAAAATGCCCCAACGAGCTGACCACTGCTGTTGACTGGTCGGTCAATATTTTCTCGTGAAGCCTGCAGGCGTAGCCAAACCACCGGTGTACATCATAATTTCCTCTGTTGTCTTCATTGTCTTCTCTTGTTCCTGGTTGGCCTTCTTCCAACAAAGCCCAGCACAAAGACGCCCATCATTGCTTATGTCCTGAGCTTTGTGAACTCGGTATTTCTTGTTTGTTCTTTATCGAGCTGCAATGGTGACCACTTTGTGACTGGTGTTATCCATCACCTGTAGCAGTCTGAACATCTCTTTGAACGGGTTCAGCCGCCAGCATACCATTGTTGATTATACCGCCTTTGTTTCTGGGTTATCATGAGTCGCCGAAAGTTGCGCCGTGTTGCTGGCACTGATTTAATCAATCACAAATATTTTTTGAGTACCTGCAGAGTGGTCATATAAGCATTGCGGTATACGGCGTGGATCTGTTGTCCCCCATCAATACGAAAGGTATTACGCATTTGTTTTCATGTTGAGCATTATTTAATGATTATCATTGGGGTACTCATGAATTTCGCTCCAACAAATTGCTGCTTATTTGAATTTTTGTTCTGATTGTGTCCTTCGCTCTCCCGCCAGTTCTGCCTTTACGCTGCCCTTCTAAACGCCCATTGTGGAAGATCGGTAACGTTGGTCTTGTTCAAGAGCTTACTTGAAACTCCTGATTTTCTGGGCAGAGTAGCCTTTGTTTCCCCAAATGGATCTCTCAGCAAGCAGGCATGATGAAATATCTCTGGGTGTGCTATTGATAATGGCTGAGCTGGCCATAGGTCTTTGGGAAATCTCTATTACCACAGAAATCTGGAGTTGTTGTTCTTGACCTCTTTCTCATTCAGGGTGGTGCGCTCATGGTGGCACCATGCTGTGTTAATAACTGCACTCATATTCTGTGAAGGTCATTGTGTGAACTCTTACCTTCATCGTGATCTTATCTGAGTAATGAGGTACATGGGTCCCAGTTCTCCCCTTCTTATGCCAACAATCCATCTCCCAGCAGATATTGCTCCTGGTAGTTTACCCACTTGTAATGGTATTTAAGTGTCCCTGTGGGAATGTGGTTGACTTCCATTAACGATATGGTTGAGAATTAGAATAGTACATGGTAGATGGCATGAATTGTTATTAACAATAATAATAGATTGTTGAATGATTCCTCTATGTATTTAGGTATTTATATAAAATAGGCGACCCTTATGATTAATAGTTAAAAAAAGGTATCTTTTCCCATGTGGTTTGGTTAATCTAGTTCTCATTACCACACAGGGGTCACTTATACCTGAATGTCTTTATCTTCATTAGGTAATTGGTGGTATTAGGTTGGGTGATGCGGAGGTGATGAGTATGGTGGGTAATCCCTTGAATGTGACAATGTGTACGTGATAATTTTGTGTGTTGTGTTGACTTTTATATTAAGCCACATTAATTAGTTCAAGTCTGTGCCGCATAGGTGAGTGAGTAGCACTCTGATTTATATGAAATTAAAAATTTGTGTGCTCTGAGTTGACTTAGTCTTACTTGTGAGATAAACCACTTTCTCAAATCCATGATAGGAATTTTTTACATACAAAATCTTTGGGAATTGAGTTTCATTAGCTTTATTTTGTAAGTCAAGTAGCAGTTGGTTGTAGTGAGAGTGGAATGTGGTGGATAGTAATATGGTTAGGACAAGGGAGTGAGTAGTAGGCAGGAGATACCATTAAATACATGCAGAATTCAAAAAATACAGAAATAGGCAATTTGACACGCCCAGCAGTTAGATTACCTTGTTGAAATATTTCATTCGGTGTCCAAGCGGGTCAACAATGAGTACAGTATAATTGTGAGACACGTGCGTTGTTGTGGGGTATGTCTCCCAAGGTGCTGAAGACATGGGATCAAATGAACTCATGCAGGATCTGCTTTGATTCCATGTTTGCTCTTGTGTGAAAAAGTACATAAATACCTCCTCAGGTACTATGCAGAATTTCAATGAATTCCTTTATGGAAGATTCATACATCATATCTAACTGATACTAATTAGAACATATTGGTTCTGGGGCCTTGAGCCTAATGGGGAAATATGGTACATAAGCCCCTTGAACTCTTGCTGACTTTTTTAACTGTCTACCATCATATGTGGGTACTAGGTTGCAAAAGCACCTTGATTTCCCTCTTTGCTACTTACGAGTCCCACAAATGCATTTTCTGGCCTGGTGCCATGCTTGCCTGGTGCCATTGGTTTTCCAGTGTAGGTACGTCTACTGTAATGACCTACCTCCTACGTGGACTCCATTTCCACATGCTTGGGGCGTAATTGAGTAACCTGTCTCATAAATCTTGTGGCCATAGCAAATAATCGCCCGCAGCCTCAAAAATCTAATGGTAAGAATGCACCAGTTAATTGTGTCCCGCCCGCCTGTGATGATGGCAATAATATGGTTGTCAGGGGTGCATTCCCCCGCCGGTATAATACCACTATTGTTTCTGGTAATCAATAATAAGAAAATTTTACTGGGTGTTGATGAGGATAAATTTTGGCTCCCTTTTCTCTCCTTGTCTTAAGTACTTTCTGTGCGTGAGTGCGGTCCCCACCTTTGACTCTCTTAAGTGTTTTGAAGATTAGGTATTCATCTCTTCTGTAGTGATAAACACTGTTGAACGTGTGTATCTACAATACAGGTGGATATCCTTTAGCAATACATGTTACATTATAATTCTGATGAGGAATTTCTGCAACATTGTCACTCCCGGATGTCAGAACACACTAGAAGGCTTAAGGTGTAAATTTTTACTCTATTACCTCTAAAATATGGATGCACCCTCACTATGCCTCTCCTTCCTTCACCTTTGATTTCAATACCCAAAACTACTTTTCATTGTTAGGAACTGAAATGAATCCATGAAGTTTATCTATCCAATGTAGCATTCTCATACTAACTGGTGACTCCATCATTTACGTTTCTCTGAAATCCGGCTACAACTAAACCAACGAGCTTGATCACCTTATTAATTTTATTTTTATACATTTGTGCTCTGGCTTTGATATTGCTAACTATTGTTCTGAACTTCATGCCAGATAATTCTAACATTAACGTTGTTTCTCTGATAATTCAAAATTTTGACATTCTATTGTTCTCTTCATGCAGTTGTGGATCTTATTTCAATGATGTTGATGTGATCCCTTCATAATAATTATTCTTGTTGTCTCCCCACAGGATATAATAAAATTGCTGATTGGTGTGGGGTGATGTGGACTTTGAAAGTATTAATATGAACAGCTTGAAGGTTGGGTAGATGTAGGTAAGGAAATAATTCTTAGCTTAATGAAGCTTTTATTCTGATATGAGAGTTGCTAATTATGGCAATTATTTCTCAGTTGATAGTCTTACAAATTGTAAGCGTATGATGTCTGTTTATATAATTGAATGATGGTTAAATACGCTCAAGTCTATGTAACACTATAGGACTCCTCTGAGCCTGCAATTAGGTTTTAAAATATGCAGTTTTACTTCAAGATTTCCTACTCTAGTGGGTTGAAATGATTAAAACATAAACTACCCTATGAATCATCTCGGTTGTGAAAGAGTTATTGACTCTAATCTACTGACTTCTCTCATGTGTGAGAGTTATTCAAAATAAAAGGATTGTGTTTCTTACTTCTGATAGGGTTTCAAGTGTGCGCCATTCACCCATCCTTGAAGTATCTCTCCATCTAGTTGCGCTAGCTTGACCGCGCCTGAGTCCCTTATCTCTATGACATAATACGGTCCCATCCAGTGAATTCTGAGCTTCCCTGTGGAATTTTTTGTCATAGAGAAGTACTTTCCCGCCAATAATAAATATTTTTGATAGATGTGGCGGTCATGCCAGGCCTTTTGACAATGTTTCTGTACTGATTGATGGAAATACTCCAGAAACCTATCTTCTTCAAGTTCCTGTAACTCATGAAGGCATGCATAGATGGAGTCCTCCTCTGTCATGTGTTTTGTTGAGGCAATTAAGAGGCTTGGTATGATAAACTCGGCTGGTATTACTGCCTCTTTCCCGTACACCAATTGGAATGGAGTTTTATTATGAAGTATCTTTATGGTTGTCATGTATGCCCACAACGTGGCTGGTATTCTTTCATCCCAGTCATCATAGTCAGCATTGCATATCTTTTTTAGCCCTTTCTCCAAGATTTTGTTAAAGGCCTCAATGGTTCCTTTTTCCTGAGGGTGGTACAGGATGCTCTTATGGTGTTGTATCATAAAATTATCTAGCGGTGATTTGATTGTAGAATTAATGAAATGCGTGCCTTGATCAATCGTTAGGCTCCTTGCACAACCAAACCTGCTAATGATGTTCTCAAAGATAAATTTGGTTGTTGTATCTATTGTACAGTCCTTTACTGGTGCTGCCTTTTCCCATCTTGTGAGGTAGTTAGTTGCGGTGATTATATATCTTGTCTGTAAGTGTCGCGCAATTGGTGCAATTGGTCCTATGAAGTCGACTGCCCATTTCTCAAATGCCTACATTGCCCTCATAGGTTGTAGGGGTAACTCATCGCGATGTGACAGTCGCCCTGTTCTTTGACAGACATCGTATTTCTTCACATATTCTTTGATGTCTATATGCACGGTAGGCCACCATAATCCTTCTTGCAGTATTTTCCTTGCGGTGGGTTTTGTGCTGACATGGCCTCCCACAACTCCACTGTGACACTCCCACAAGATGTCTGCTCTTTCGTGATCTAATACACATCTTCGTAGGATATGATCCAGGCCCATCTTATACAACTGTCCTGCTATGAGTTGATACTCTGTTGCTTTAACTACTAGGTGCCTTCTTTGGGTTGCTGTGTATTCTGCTGGGAATTGTCCTATGGCCAAGTACGCTGCTATCTATTCTAGATAATATGGGATGATTTCTACACGGAAAAGATCAGCATTTGGTAGCTGGTCATCAAGTGTTCCCCCATTTTCTCTGTTTTCCAATCTTGACAGATGGTTGGGACCAAAATTTAGCCTCCCTGACTTTACTATGACTTCGAAAGTGAATTCTTGGAACAATAGGAGCCATCTGCAGATTCTACCCTCCAGGACAGGTTTGTTTAACAGATATTTCAGTGCTGAGTGATCTGTGAAAAATGAATGTCCCTCCTAACAAATAGTGGTGAAATTTTTGTAGAGAATATACCATTTTAAGAGCTTCCCTCTCCATAGTTGTGTAATTCATTTCTACCATTGATAACTTCCTGCTTTCGAAGTACACCAAGTGGTCTTTGGAGGTTTCTCTTGGCTAAGCTAGTACTACCCCCAAGGAAATACTTAAGGCGTTGATGTGGACATGGAATTTTTTATCCCAATTTAGATGGGCCAAAATGGGTGCACTTGCTAGTTTCTCCTTCAATGTATCCAATGCCTTAGTGCATTCATCATTCCATATAAATTTTTCACTCTTCTGCAACAAATTTTCTAGTGACACTGTGATTTTTTAATAGTTGTGGATGAACCTCCTGTAGTATCCTGTGTGTCCAAGTAGTGACCTAAACTGATTTACATTTTCCAGTGCATCCATATTCACAATTACCGCCACTTTCGCGGGGTCTACACATACCCCTTGCTTACAGACGACATGTCCTAACAATGTTCCGAAGGGTACTGCGAAAATGCACTTTTTGAGATTCAGATAAATTTGAAGTTGTTTGCACCTGTCAAACATTATCCTTAGCAGAGTTGCATGGTTTTTTAGTAAGATGTACACTGTCCAATCATCCATGTACACTTCTAGGAACTTATGAATATAATCCCTGAATGTTGCTATTACTATATGTAAAAAAACAACTGGTGCATTCTTCAGCCCAAAAGGCATGACATGGTAGGCGTATGATCCCCATTCTGATATGAAAGTAGTTTTTCTTTTATCTTCTTCTGCTATTTGTACCTAATGGTACCCTAAAAATCCATCTATGAATGAGTATGCTTCATTTCCCACTACATTGTTGAGAACTTCATCACTAAATGGAGTTGGAAATGGATCATGAATACATGCATTATTTAGAATTCTGTAGTCCACACATACTCTAATTTATGATTGTTCCTTTTTACTTTGTATCACTATTGGGCTGACCCACTCTGCTTCTTCAACCGGAAAGATAAAGCATGATTCAACATTTTGTCTATATCTGTTTTAACCTTTTCTTTTACACTTGGATTTAGGCAGTAAGGTCTATGTTTCACTGGCCTAGCATCCAATTTCAGAATTATGCACGTCTCCCCTAGATATCCTTTGAGTCCTTTGGGTTCTGCCACTAAATATGGGAATAGGTCTTCCCATTCTTGTAGGAGGTCAAAGATTTCTGTTGTGGTTTGTGTGTCCCAATAGTCTCCAATGGATGCAATTTTGGGCTTCTCTTCACTTCCAATTTTCTCCTTCTTTGTCTTCAGGGGTAACATGTGTGATCCTTCAGTAGTTGGTTCCTATTGTATTTCCTACTCCCCTTCCTTTTATTCAAAAGATATATGTCTGAAATTTTCTAAATCATCGTCGTCTATCTCTCGATCTATTCTTTTGCATGCTACTGATTCTCTAGATTTCTACTCTGATATGGGAATTTCTTCATTTTCCTCAAATTATGGTAAGGAAAATATTCTTTTAATTGCTTGTAGGGTATTTGTAACTTGGTCTGTGTCTCCCTTGAAAGAAAAACATTGAGTGAATCTTTCCGCAACTGTTTCCCAAGTGCATGTTCCTCTCTTATTCTCTTCTGTCAGGTACCAATCTTCCAAAATGTTGTCCAGTGAATGTATGAAGTTGTGTACCCATAAATATTTTTGATATTCCTCTTTTCTCCACTTATACTCGCAATTGTTTAGATTTTCTAGGGGTTCAGATTTTCCTTGGTACTTTTCTTCCGATTGCGGCCTTGAAGCCACATGAAATCTTGTTCTTAATGCTCTGGAAACGTCTTCCCATTGAGAGAGAGAGTTTGGATGAGTCACCCACCATCTTGCTAAAGTGGACTATAGTGCTACGTCCATGAGAGTGACTCTATGCTCCATTGGTACCTTGTCTTCTATTGTGGTAATAAATGTATTCACAGCTTGAATATTTGATAGCGTTGGGTATTCTATTACCTATGTACCAACCCAGTTGACTCCACGAACGTTGGCGCATCTTTTGGTGTTGATTTCATATCCTCCCTGCTGCCAATATTCCTAGACCACTTCTGATCCTACATTAGAACTCTGAACACTTCTCTAGCTTACAATTCCTCCTACTATATGATTAATGTAATCTTCTCTTTTTCCTGCAGTCATTTGGTAGAGTTGATATAGAAGTTCTGTGTCTTCTCTGTTGTCAACAGTTTCTATATATCAGGGTCCTTGATATAGATCCAATGGTTGGACCACTCTGACTTCACCATTCTCAAATATTATCATCTCTTTCTTGAAATCAATAACTATATAATTTTCGAAAGCTCAATCTATCCCCAACAAAGCAGGAAAAGGATCCTTGTCACCCATGACATCTATTACTTCAAAGCCCATATAGGTTTCTACTCCCGCAATGTCAACCTCAAATTCTTCCAGCCTCCCTATTGGTACAGTGCAGTATTGATTTTCCATTCTTAGCTATATTGGTGAGTATGACAGCTTCAATTTTCCTAGTGCTTCCCATGTCTTTCTAGGTATAATGTTGACATCTGATCCAAGATCTAGCATTGTGTCTTGTATTTGGAATCCCGCAACTTGAGTTTTTATACATAACTCTTTTCCATTCCTTATCTTATTTATTTTTACTCTTATTATGTATTTTTCAGCTGTGTTACTTGAGTTCCTTGTCCTTCTCCTCCTTGCACAACCATTTCCAAATTTTTCTTTAGTTGTTCTAGCATATGTCCATTGTTTACAATTTTCAGGAACAATCGGAACCAATCTTCTATAGGTGTCCCTATAGGGACCATATTTTCTCCTTCACTAGATGGTTATAGAAAATCCATATTCTTATGTCTTCTTATCCATGATAATGTATCTAGTTCTTCTTTAAAATACTTCTTCTGTCAATCTGGGCTAAAAACCTTCTTTGGGGATGCGGGTTTGACTAACTTTTTCGAGTCCATTTCTTGTGCATCGTCCCATGTTTTCTTCCCTCCTCGGGTCACTATAGCTACACTTTGCATAGGTTGAGGCTCTACTATCCTTGGCTACGCATTAACTAGGTTAGCTCCTCTTTTCCCGGTTCTCTCTTCCCACCTCTTGATCAGCTCTGGGTAGTCTTCAGTAGCATGTGCATTTACTCTGCATTGGGAGCACCATGGTCTTATTGGTATCAGAAATTACCTCGCTACGTGACCTTCTTGATCACAGTTATATCACCTTACCGCTCCTCTTCCTCCAGTTCTTCTACCTCTCATTCCCCCCCCGTCCTCGTGGAGTCTATTAGGTCCCCATAATTTGTTAGATTGGTGAGAAAAAATGAACAGGGGTAACATCAGACAAGTATTTGGAGTCCTAGGACCTAGCCTTCCTAGACTCAGAGAGGGCTCTCTCTATTTTGTGCAAATGATGTGAACTTGTTTGCTTTTAGTGTTTGATTTTAGGCTAGTTGTTAAGTTTTAGGGTTTTGTTTGTTTGTTTTGGTTGGGTAGATGATCAAGTAGAATAGATGGAGTGAGGAAATATTCAAGTCATTGGGCTATGGAGTCTATAAAATTTCATGGAAAGTTCAACAATAAATCAGGGTGCATCACAGGGAAAATATAGCATGCTCAAATGGATTTTCAAGGTTTGTGTGAGATGAAATGAACATCAAGTTTGAGAACAAAGTAGGGAAAAGGGAAATTAAGAATCCTTTGTAAAATAATTTAAAAAGAAGGGCCTTCAACACTATTTAGCATGAAGAAGTAATCATAAGATAGGGAAAACCAATAACTCTTTGATTAAACTCAAGCAAATAAGCATTTAAGACAAACAATCCAATGAAATATAGAAGGCAAGAAACTTATTTAACTTCTAGTGATTTCACCTTCAAGGTTAGAAAACATTTAAGATAGACATATAACATAGATCAAAGAAGAGGGAACTCCTAAACATCATTTATCATAGCCATAAATACCTCTAAAGCAACCTTTCAAGAATGGACAAAGGGTATGATCAAAACATAGCCTCTTTGGCAAAACCTAATTAGTGACACTTCAAAGAAAGATCTCAAGAACAATGTTTTAGTGAAATCAAACAAACGGGGCTAACCATAAAACATCTTTGATGTCTACTATATTGAATCATTCATAAGATAAACAAGCTTGGGTGGGTCTAGAGAGCAACTGAGAATTCTCTAAACTGACCTAGCAGAGGAAAACATAGAGGCAGTGAAGAAAAAAGAGAGCTAAGGTGCCTTTGAAAAACATTTCTTGTCTAAAACCTTTTTTCTACTGCAATATATAAGGATGTAACAACATGATACATAAGAAAACAAGAACTGAATAGAAGCACATCACCATTAACCATGCTCAGGGATCCTGCAAGCAAGCCTTCTCCATCATCAATCAAAACAAGCCATCCACAAATTCCACAACACCAATTTCTCTTCAATCTCCAAAAAAAAACTATGTATTGCTCCTAAGAGTCATCAAATGCCAACCTTTTACAATAAGGCCCTCATGCTCTATTTATCTAGCAAAGGAGGGAAAAAACCCTAACTAGGGTTTGAAAATGTCAAAAGCACTCATAAATGCCATTTATGTCTAAGAGATCATGCAAGGCCCAAGACACAAAATATCTCTTGAAATAAATGAAAAAATAACTCTTAGCACCTAAATTTGGAGTGATTTGCCCCAAAAAACACTAAAATATCATTTTTTCATAAATGAGTGTCTTTTGTTGACTTTTTCACATTAAAGGTGAAACAGTGAGGTTTGAAGGCGTAGCACATGCACAGGAAAACTGGGTCCACTTGTAGCCAAGTTTTGATGCCCTTCCCGATGTCAGAATTTGCTTCGTGATGGCTCTTTGGAAAGCCTGTCGAGTATAATTTCCAAAAATTCCCTTGTTTTTCTGATTGGGCTCCATTTACCTATCCAAAAATTGAATCTCCCAAGGCAGCTCTAGGCGTAGCACCAGTCTTGAAAATGACGCAGAAAGGTGAAAAATGAGGTGTTTTTTTAGCCTTTTGAGGGACCAAAAATGCTCCAAATGCTCTGAAATTTGGTGAGCATGTTGTACTTGAGCTAAGGATTCCACAAATGCAAATTTTTACTCCTAAGGCTTCCTGATATGAAAGCGTAGCGCCAAGGGTTCTGCACCTTCAGGCCTTAAAATTAGCAAAAAATCAAAAATTCTCAAAAAGTTCCCAAAATTGGTGGATATCTTCCTTATGGGGTTTGGGAGGCCTATAGAGAAGCTTCAGCCAATATTCCAAGGTTTTCTTGGTCTTTTTCCTCCTTGAGTGATTTTATTTCGGCAAGGGCTCCTTTGAGCTTAGCCTTTGCAATTTGATTTTACAATGCATAGTGTTTGGTCATCTTCCTTTGGAGGTCAAGATCTCTATTTTCCTTTTCCAATTTGGCCTCCAAGTGTGTGTTTGCTCTTTCTAGCCAAGGCTCCCAATCATATTCTATCTTCATGGCAAGAAACTCACTTAGAGGGAGCTGCTCTACCAAGGCGGACTCTTGCTCTCTTTGTCTTGCCAAGGCCTTCTTTAAACCCATGGTTCTTGGTCTTCTTCTAGATTGTCCTTCTTCATCTTCACTTTACTCATAGGTGCCCATGAATTACTCTAGCTTTACCTGTGCCCTTTGAGCTTCTTTCCGGGCTCTGATTTCTCTAGCCTCATAAATGGCATTTTGTGCCCCTAGCTGTTTGTTCTCCATCTCAAGGACATTATTCACACTCTTGGCCCTATCTAGATTTGCTTGGAGCTCTTCAATTTTGGAATTTTTGTTCTGGAGGAGAAAGTTTGAGATCCTTGCTTCATTTTCCTCATCACTGTCAATATGAATGATTTCAAACTCTTTCTCAACCTCATGTTGATCTTCTTCTTCTTCTTCTTTGATATTTTGTTTGCCTTTGTCAAGCTTCTTAGCTGAGGTGGATGGCATGGTCCCTTGCCTTTTAGAGGAAGCAAACAAATTCCTTTCTCCTCTTTGATATGTCAATGGAAGATGTCTGATTGTGATCATTCGGTGTCTTGATCATGGCTACCATAATTTTTTTCCATGTCTTCCTCTTAATTACCTTTACTACTACTTACCCCATTGCCTTCAACATCAGCCTCATTGTTGGCCTCTTCACTGATTTCTGCACTATCCTTTGTACTGCCTTCACCTTGTTCGTCATTACTGCTAGGAGTCTCAAGGTTGTGCTCTTTATTTCTCTCATCAAATTCTTCATTTTCTTCAGTGTTTTCATGAATGTATTCTTTGATATTTTGATCCTTGGTGTCACTGCTGTAATTTTCCTTACCGTCCTTTCCCTCACTGATTCTTGCTTCATTTGTGCGTATACTGTCTTTAGCCTCTTCATTTTCTTCATTTTTATCATCTTCATTTTCTTCCATATTTTATGTTTCATATCTTACCTCTGCCTCTTCATCTTCAACATCATCATTATCATGTGTTTCTTTGTCATTTGCTTGTTCACTGCCACTTCCTTCTTTTGTGTCCATACTATCTTTTGCCTCTTCATCTTCAACATCATCATTGCCCTTATCATCATTTGTTTCTTCCATGCTAACATCAATGCCCCCTACTTCTTCATTTTCTCCCTCTTTACTGTCCTCTTCTTCATCATTGCTTAATTAATATTTTCTGTCTCCTTCAATAGTATTTGATTGCTGATCATAGTCACTTTCTTCTTTGGCTGATGCATTGGGAGAAGGTGAGGAAGGGAGGTTTTCTTGAGGAGAGGATATTTGTGTAGATGATGAGGCATGATCTGTAGGAGGTGATGGAGGAGTAGAGGGAGGAGGATGAGATGATGAGGGTAAATTTGGCTGATGATGGGGCTGTGGGTTTGTGAAGACCTCATGAGTAATGAACACCTCCCATGGTATGCCCTTTTTCTCTAACTGATGTGGAAAAACCATCTTGATCAAGGAGTGGTGGAACGTCAAACTCTGAATTTGATGGGAATAGTTCCTCCTTTGGACAACAGAAGACATCTCGTAGATACTCCTATATAGGTAGTAGGGTAAATGAAGCATTTTAACCCTAGTAAAATGCATGAGTAATCTGATATGGTAGGAGTAGAGCCTAGAGTATCTCCCCTCACATGTAAAATATTTCATGATGACCCTCATTAAGGGTGCATACCTCTCCAGTAGGTGTGAAAAAGGAAAAATAGATTTGTAGCCTTATTTGTACCTAGGTTTGATAAATGGCTCATAGCAGCTTATGTCCAACGTTGCTCTTTTGAACCACTTTTCACCAACATTGGGTATGCCTGTAGCATGGGCAATGGCATATGATGATAGCTCAAAGTCTAACCTTGAAAGATTCACTTTTTTAATGTGTAGGTTGAGGATAAACAACCTAGTGAGCTCAGGGTGACTTTGGACCTGTTGGACATTTTCAAAAAACTGAAAGCACCCTACATTTTGGAAACAGGTGATGATCATGGGAGAAGCATTAAGCTCCATAGTGTCTTGGGGTTCAAATCTATTGACCTTCCCACCTTTTTGCTTCTGCCTCATAGGAACTTGGCCTCCTTCATTGCTAACATTCCCTCCTTCTCCTGAAATTTTGATTTCTATTGCCTTTAAACAAATCCTAGCTCTATTTGTGAAATTTGATATGAGGACTGATTTGGGATGATGGTGAAAGGCAACCTTTGCAAGTGAGTGATAGGAAGGTGTAAGTGTATGATTTAGCCCTTTAATATTTGATGAATGGTTAACTTGAACTCACTGCAATTACCCTGCTTCACACCCTTCTTGACTGATAAATTCTTGCTTGGAGGTTAAAATAGGGTTTTTGTCATGAAGACTTAGGGTTTCTAGTCCTCAGGGCTTTGCCAATTTTCCTTTAACATTGAATCATCAAAATTTCATTGGATGAAAAGGCTAGACATCCACCTACCAACTTTCAATGTCTTTGGAGGTCCTTGGATGCAGCTTAATGGGTAGCGCCCGTCTGAACGCACAACACAGTGTAAATTTACATTGTGAAATCTCTCTAATGCATAGCACCTACACAAACACGCAACATCGGGAAAACTCACCCAAAGTTTCACTGAAAATCTGAGTTTTCTCCCTGAAGGTTTTTTACGCTTTTGCAAGTGAAAAATGAGCCAAGTGACAAACACAATGACCCTTCATAGTCGTAGGAAAATAAATTTAACCCTTGTAGACCCACTTTATAATGTTTTTAGTCTCTTTGTCACTTTCACTGATATTATTTTACTTTTTTGTAGTAGGTGGCTTAAAAACATTCAAATGGTCCTTTTCCCTTCTAAGCATTTTTCTTTGTTGCTCTTCAGGTTGTTGACATGGTGAACTTTGACTTCCTTTGGCATATTGATGCCATTAACACTTTGTTGTGCAGATGTTTGTCTGAGTCACATGATTTACTATGTTTTAGATTGTTCATGTCTTTCAATCACTTTCAGTCAATAAGTGTCATGAAAACCTTGAAGTGACTCTCTTCCCTCTGATCTTTGGAACATGCTAAACTCACTTTGACAACCTTAGGCACTTGCATGGTGGTAGCATCTTTAAAAAATTTCTATTCTTACCTTGGAGATTAAATTGCCTTTTGCTTGATGGGTGACTGAGAAACTTGTTTTCATCTTTCTCATTGATCTCTAGGCATGATGAATCCATCTTTGACAAGTACCATAGTCTTCACAATCATGTATGCTATCTCCTCTTTTGGCCACTTGTGATTTGCAGGTGCCATGACATACTGATTTAGCCCTTTCTGATGTTCTTGGAGTTTGACACATTCAATTACACAACAAAAACCTCATGATCAGCTTGGATTTCCATCTTGGAACTAAACCCTATGTTTTTATTCCTTTGATTATTAAGTGTAAATGACTGAAAATGGGAGCTTGACCTTTCTTTCACTGATACTCTTTGCATTCTTTTCCTTTTGAGGCAGTGAAACACTTTACCTTGGAAAACTCTGGAAGTCACCTACAACAGTCTCTTCAAACCTTCTTTCTGCTATCATCATGGAGGCCTAACAACTTCACTTTACCTCCCTTGCCTATGTTTCCAAAACCTTAGGTTTCTGGGTTGTTTTAGAAGAATTATTAGTGTTGTCTTCTAATTTATCTATATCCCTTTCAAGTTCATTCATTTCTGTCCAGTTCACCTCACCTTTTTCCCTCTTTCATTCATAATTTCTAAAAAACTTCTTCCATTTTTGGTTCACTTGGTGTGCCTCCTCCATGTGTTCTGCTGCATTGGATCCTTGTTTGGCACACTTCTGGCCTAATCAGGCTTATAAACCCTGATCTCTCCTTGGACATAAACTACTCCCTGTTGTTTTGCTATGAATGTCTTTAAATAGGATCAGACCTCTTACCTTACCAATTTTTTGCTGATAGTCACCTTTACACTCCTGCAGAAATGTCAAAATGAATAGTTGCCCTTTGCAGAACTTGAACTTGATAAGGTAGTATTCCTTGGAGATTTTTCTGATCTATCTTGGGAAAACAGGTGCTGACTTTCTTTCACATTTGATTCAGCTTCTATCACATGAAAAACAGTGCTTCAAAACACCAAGGATAACCCTACAACCTATGAAACCCTAATGACCTAGTGGGAGGCTCCTTTGACTTGGTCTTTGACTGAAAGTTTTGGTTTGGGGTCTTCATGTGTAAAAAACAGAGTTTTTTTTGACAAATTGATGTATTGAAGATCCAAAATCAAATGTACTCGATTTATCTAAAGAGCCTACAGAGATATTTTTGAGACCATAAATGCTTGAGGCACCTGGTGAATATGAGAAGGAGCAGGTTGTTTAGCAATCCTAGGTGGAAAGCGGAGGGGTGAGGCAAAGGAAAAACAGAGTACTGAGGTTATGGGTAGGAAAATAGGATAAAGATGAGTGGCATGAGCCCATGAGGGGTATTTTAGGAGTGGTATTCTAACCAAGGAATGGCAGAGTAGTAAAATAGTGAAAATTTTGTTTTAAGGATAATGAAAGAAGTGAGATTTCTAAAACTAACAATATTCATGAATCTTGTTTTTAGAAATATAGGGCAAGTATTTAGTCATATACAAATATCAAAAATCACTGATGACTAACAGAGTCTCATTTACTCTATAGGAAGATCTATCCAATCGTTCTTCCAATGCATCCACGACTTTGCATTGCTCTGTATGATGAGTTGTTGAGGCACAAAAATCGCAATAAACATTGTTTGGAACATTTGAATATTTTTGCAGAATTGGACACAGTCATGGAGGATGACCAATACCTTTGCACATTTCGCAGCATTCTGTTGCTTCTTGATTCTGCTGATTAGGAAACCCTAGGAAGTGGGGTTGCATTTTGTATAGCCCTTGATTATTTATCTGCGCAAATCCTCCAACTGGTGGGGCCCACTATGTTCCAACCACAAAATTCCCCACATTGGTTCCCCGCAACCTCAGACATTTCTATGACTACATGTCCTTCCATCAAGCAATGTGTACACCATTCATTGGATCTTGGGGGTCGTACCGGCTAAATATATTTTAGTTTCTTTGTCAAATTAGCTATTTGATGTTGTAGTCCTAGTATGGATGGATCTTGCACCGCTACTCCCCCTCTGAAATCCTACGGGTATCCAAACATTGCTTCAATTTTCTTTGCTTGCTCCAGTGCATCTTAAAGGGTATCAATCTTCTGTTGTGTCAATGATGTCCTTGTCAACGATAGGAGTGCTTTAATAAACTAGTCCCGCTAGTTATTTGGATCGATTGGGTAACTTAGCCTTCCAATCACGTCTTTGAATCTTCTCATCAAATCCCAGGTTGTTTATCCTTCCCACTATTTTATTTCCCATAGCTCAAACAATCCTTGTTGATTCGTTTGAGGTAGCTCGAATTCTTGAACAAATTCCCTCTTAACATCATCTATTGTTGGGTTCAGGTGCACTTCAGACCATTTGATGAACCAATGTAAAGCTCTTTCTCTTAATGTGGTTTCAAATTCAATTAACTTGACTGCATCTGGTGTCTATCGAGCTCACCAAATTTCTTCACACAAATACCAATGTTGTTCTACATCGTCATTACCTTTTCCAAAAAATTTGGGTATCGGGTGAATGGTCCTGCCATCTTCACTTGTGTTGGTGGTACTAATATAAAACCTCTACTTCTTGGCTGAGAGATTCTGCTACTAGCTATACTGTGGAGTTAGTACTACACAACTTGCTAAACTCCTGTAACTTTATGAAGAACTTATCAGGTAGATGATAGAGTACCAGGGGAAGGTAAGGACTAGTGCTACTTGAAACTTGGGGAATAGGATTACCCTACATTATGGTTGCCAACCTCTCTTGAAATAGTTGATGCATCATAACATTCAGCTCCACATCGGACTCCTCCTTGGGGTGCGTGTCCTCCTCATTGGACTTCTTTCCCTTATCTCTTCAGGCTTGGCTCTTATAAACTTTCCTAACTTCCTTGATGGACTCTTTCGTTCCTTTGGGTCCCACCCAACCTTCTCTTTCTTCTGTCATCTACGACGCCTATTCCTAACTCTATTGATTCCTTTCCTGATTTTAAAACTCTCGCATCGCCCTTCCCGCCACCTTTTAGCAATCTACGCCCTCCGATGTGCTCTCTGCTCTCTCAGCCTATTGGAGGTTTCGACATCCATATCCCTATTCCCCCTCTTTCCTAGTTCGTAGCATCTTTCCATCAACTCCTTCCCCCAGTACTGGAGGTTTAGGTCTCCATATCGAGGCTTTGGAACAACATTAGGCTCTCATCTACCATTAGAGCTTTAATCCATAATGATATTTCTTTCAACAACTTTCCCCGCAACCTAGATTTCAATATATCTTAGGCTTTTGTAAAATATTGGTAGCACTCGGCTGCAAACTCTATGATGTACCCCTCCAAGGTAGCTTGTAACCAAAAATCTATTGCTCGGGTTAGATTTGTATCTAAGCGATGTAGCACTGCTAGATCTATGCGTGTCCAACTATGACAACTCAACGCAACCCTTTAGGAAGTGACTTGATCTGGAGTCTTCGCAACTAGTTATGGAGCTCTTCAGGAAATTTTCCCCATAATATTTCATACAAGTCGCTCGTTGAATCAGAAAACAGGACTTCATCATTAACAATATTTTCCCTTTGCTGTTGAAGCTCCTCTTATTGTGATATGAACTAATCTACGTGATCGTACCACTAGCTACAAAGTTCTCTTTCATAGATCCTCGATACCATGTTCTAGCTTATAGATAAATTTTCAGGTCCCGGCAACGGAACCGTTTGTTGGAGAAAAAGGAGGTCTCTAGGAAAGACCCAGGTTCAATCTTGGAGCCAACAAGGTTTCCACTATAGTCTAGGACAATGCCTACATTTTAACCCTGCTCAATAGAGCAAGGAGTATCACCCGAGGCATGCCGTGACCTTATGGGATTAGAGACTAGATAAATAATATCAAGAAAATATCACTAACGCAAGTCATCCCTCAAGTGCATACAGAAGACATTCATATATATTAACTTTTAAGAAGCAAGTTATTGTTCATCCATAAATATTTTGAGCACCGAATTAAAATTTTAAAATAGACATACATACACCATAATCAACAAGCATCAACTACTCCATAGTACGTAACACAACATCAGTGTGATTTCGTTAACTGAAATAAAAAAAATATAAATATACTCTGCAGAGTCCAATACAATTAAGTTCAGTACATACAACCCCATAGAGCTCTTCCTCCACTCTACTCTTCTATCACCCTCTAACTATCCTCGTAGTCATTTCTTCCTCTAGCCTGTTCCCTTGCGCTCCACTGCCTTCTA
Organism: Pinus albicaulis; assembly: GCA_034641835.2. Lineage (NCBI taxonomy): Eukaryota > Viridiplantae > Streptophyta > Pinopsida > Pinales > Pinaceae > Pinus > Pinus albicaulis. The sequence continues at coordinate 572,574 of JAXQQM020084611.1, forward strand.
TCTCTTTTTCATCACTGGGAGTTCTACTGCTAGTTCCTTGTCTCCTGTCTCTACCATTTGTGCAGTCATATGTTTGTGCTCCACCACCTACCTTCAAGTTTTCCACAGCTGCAACAACTCCCTGTCTATCTTTTTTGTGCTCTGCCACATGTCTTTAGGTTTTTCACAACTTCAAAAATGTCTTGTCCAAAACAAGGGCCCCAACACTAAAACAGACTGTGGGTTGCAGTAAAGCCAGATTTTTTGTTGCCTTGGAGGGCCTAGGAATCCTTGATTGGTGAATGGAAGGATATATGATAAATCCTGGAGGTGGGTGCTCTCCATCAGTCCTAGGAATACCAAGATGGGATATACGGTAAACCTAGAGAGTGGGGTCTCAGTTAGGACCTAGTGATATGGTGTGGATTGTGGTAAATCATAGAGACTAGGAAAAAATAAAATTCCTCACAGTGTAGATGGATAAATATGGTGGCATCCATGCTTGTTTGGGCCTAGTGATATGGTGGAGATCATGGTAAAGCCTGATAAGACATATTTATTTTTTATGGCCTAGTGAGCTCATGAGGATTGTGGTAAAGCCAGTTTCTATTGATGAGGGTGAGTTGTTTTCTTCTCAGGAATCCCTGGTTGGTTCTTTTGGTTTGAGTCTCACATTCGTGCTTGGAATATGGCACGGGGGTGATTGGATGAAGAGATATTTGGCTCAACCAATCTATGGTCAGGTGGAACGTGGTAGTACCATACCAGGTTTGCTTTTTCATTCATGAATAAGAGTTCATTTCCTTGGTAATTTATGTGTAATTTTACTAGATTATATGTAACATTTATGGATGTTGTATACTCAATATTTATGTTGTTTATATGTTGGTTATGGATTTATTTTTTGACAATGAACATGTATGGCTCTCATCATTTTTTTATTTGTAAATGGATGAGAAATGAATATACGACCTAATAGATGATAATGCAGTTAATGATATAAGTGAACATTGATTCTTAGTGATTATTAGATAAGTATGAGGCCCCTATCCTTAGATTTCTTGTTTAAACCTATATATTACATATTTGTGACATGTTTGATGAAATGCTTGTCATGGCTAGTAGGGGTCGAGTCAAGTCCTTTTTCAAGTAATTTCATTTGTATCATTATTTCATTGTTATATTTCATTCCTGAAAGTGTCATTGAGTTCAAGGCAGAGAACTGAGCCCTGGGCATGGAAAAGTGGCACAAAAATTGGGGTTGTAGGCTCAAAACTACTGGGAAACATCCCCAGTCGCACACCCTCCCATGTTGTGCAAGTGGCTGGAGGTTTCCAGTTGCACTCTTGCCCATGTCAAGGGAGCGACTGGGGGATTTATGTACTAAAATGTATGTTTAATTTAGGGGCATTCCTTTTGGAAGGTTTGAATGGCTCTTGGGTGTCCTGTAGTAGGTGCATAAGGTATGTGTAGTTTTGTGGTGTCAGTTCCACTTCCTTAAAGTGACCTAGGAGGTTGAATAAGATCATAGTATCCTCCCGCCACATGTTTACCCTAGTGGACCAGGTATCTTGGGTAAATGTGGTTACAAAGTGGTATCAGAGCCAAGTTCACCCCTTGGAATGGATGAGCAGTGTGTGTTGGTCACACATTCATGTCATTTGCACATGTGTTAGTCATCCTTTGTGTATATATGCTTGTTGCATATCCATGGTGTTGGTCATGGTTGTAGTGATGTCTCTATGTAAAATTTTATGGTGTTGTTGTTAATTGTGTTGTCATGAGTGTATGATTGGTTATGCATTGTTTATGCATGTTAGTGCTTATATGTGGTAAAGTGCATGTTGATATGGTTGTTGTCGTCTTGCATGAGGTCATGGTATTTGATTGATATGGTCATGGTATTTGATGACTGGACTCCGGTTAGAATGATGTATATATGTTATGTTGGAATCATGATTGTCGTTAGAACAAAACCTGCAGGTGTTAGTCTTCATTACAATCGTCAGATTTAGGATCCACGATTGGTGTTAGACAAAAACCCGCAGGCTTTAGTCTCCATTACAATTGTCGGAGTTAGGATCCACGAGAGGTGGTTAGTCCATGTCGCGAAACACACAGGGAGCATTGAACTATTATCACCAAATTGATCTTGATTGGCTGCTCATCAATCAACTCAATGTAACTCTTTCAAACCACTTCTAACTGAAGATTAGCCTCTTCAGTTTGAGAGGGCTCTCTCAAAAGGGGTTTATGATTTTGAATAAGGATAATACTAGATGGCTAAATCTATGAAATGTAACTTGGTTTTGTATGATTGCAGGTGGAAAAATGAAGGCTTTCTACCATTGGGCTTATGGGGTCAACAATCAGTAGTCTTATTGACAGTGGTTCTTCACATGGAAGCTGAGGCAGATAGAGGTTTTTAACAAAAATAATTCATACACATAACATAGGAAAACACAATCATTTCACCACTAAAGGAAGTCAGAGCAATACGGAAAGTCAACGTACAATATGTATTTTTGGAGTAATTCATAATATTATGCTTTGACAACATCTCAGGGTCTCCTTACAGGTCACATTTTGACTTTTTAGACTATTTTATTAACAACTCATAACCTAATTTTTTACTTCAAAAACTCGTTTTCTACCCTTCGGAAAAATGGTCTTCTTTAACCCGATAATTTTTATCTTTCTTCTCTTAGTGCAGAAGCAAGGCTATTTTGGCAAAAAACCTTAAGGAGGAGGCTTCTGTCCTTGAAATCTCTGAGATGGTTCTTTGCTTGTCATCAATGTTTTGTTAATCCACAAAAACAAACCTTGATACTCTTTTACCTATAGGCATGTTGTTTTTGTCTTGTTTGGGTCTGCCTCTTGGTGATAATTATACCCTATTACCTTGCCTCCTCTTGTTGTTGGTGGGTCACCTTGGCTACTCTTTAAAAAAAATGTGAACAAGGGCAGTTGTCCCTTGCAGTTTTTGTGCTCTAAGCCAAGGAGGCCCCTTTGAGTGAAACCTCTTTATGTAGGAAGACATAACTTGTTGGGCACCAAATCCATCCTATGACTCAGTGAAACCTTTGGTGACATAATGGGGACCTTTGGACTTGGATTTTGGATAGGGATTTTAGACTTAGGGATCACCAAGTATAAGATAGGACCTGTGATAAGCTTAGTGTGTTTTGAAGACCTAGGATCTAACATACTTGATTATCTAGAGGGTCTATAGAGACAATCATCGTCTGAAAATATTATGGAAGAGTCGGCAAGATTATTTGATTGGTAGGTTTGAACAGTAGTAGGGAATCTTGTAGATAAGAAAAACAGAGGATTTGGGCCAAAAGGCAAGACATGGTGAAAAATGGGTGACAGTTGGGGTTAAAATAAATGGCTTGAACCCAGGATGGGTCTTCCAGGAGAGGTGGACTAGTGATGACTAGATAGGAAGATAAAAATAGAAAAAAATTATCCTAAGGATAATGAAGGCTGTGAGATTTCTGGAACTCATAATGCTCATGAACTTTGTTTCTAGAAATCTAGAACCGATACTTAGTCATCTTTAGATATGAAAATTATGGATGACTAACAGTGGCTCCACTTGGGGAGGGCAGCTCCTTTTCAGGAGGTGTCCATAACTTTCAGATCTCTTGGTTTATGAAGACTGGTGCCTCATCCATTGGGCAGATTTTTACCTCTTTAACTTGTTGATGCTTGCTTGAAGCTGTGATCTTTAGTAATCTGAAAAACATGATTAACATCAACATCATCTCTACCTACCCAACCTTCTTGCCTAACATTTTTTCTTCCTTGGGTGCATTTGAGCTGGCAAACCCTTAACATTTTTATTTTTTGAAAACATAAATCAAACTATCTAATTGTACCCTTATTTCTTCCAAGAGTTCAGATTAGGCTAATGAACTCTCTTATTCTCTACCTAGTCTAATCATTTTTAGAGATTAAGCTGTTCGACAAACTTCATTCTCTAAGCTATAAACATGAAATTGAAAGCATGGTTTAAATCAGGATTAGGCAATCTAACTTACCATGAGTTGTGGCATAAGAACAAACTCGTACACATGTTGGGAAAACAATGAGAGGGGGGGGTGAACCGCATTTAAGACTTACCTGCACCATTTTTCTTACTTCAAAACACATACGCGACTTTCCTGAAGCCAACTCGCATATACACGCGGATATACTTAATAAAACATGCGTATGTACAGCAATATTATTATGCAGATAATTCTTCACTAATATCATTCCATCATTCATTCATTAGATGTTCAATAAACAGTAAGCATGTGTAGTAACAACATAATAAACCATCACACATAAGCAATACACATGAACACCAGGATTTTAGGTGGAAACCCAAGTCGGGAGAAAACCACCGCTGCCATTGTCTCAGCCTTCAATATTTTATTATAGAGAAAACATCTTACAACCATGTACTGGCGCAGACTCATACCAGCACGCAGGCACCCACCCGCAGAAGGCTACAACCTTCTCTCGTTTACCAGCCTCTCCTGGAAGGGAGCTACAACCCCCTGCTCTCGTTTACCAGCCTCTCCTGGAAGGGAGCTACAACCCCCTGCTCTCATTTACCAGCCTCACCTAGAAGGGAGCTACAACCCCCTGACTGAAGGCTACAACCCTCAGCACCACCATGGACCATGTTTCATCAATTTTCACACTGGATCCAAAAGCTTCCTTTAGAACACAACTTGCAGGCCACTTTTCATCATATTTTCAGACTGGACCCACTCCACACATTTAAGCTCAATCATACATCAAAACTGATACTTATCAATTCAAACAACCCAGATCAGATAGTAGTAACACAACAGAACGGATCAGAAATTTCATACTTCATCCTTCAGCAAACCTTAATTTTCATATGCGCTTTCCTTTTACTGATCCGGCGTATATACGCCCCTTCATGCATATAAACCCGCGTATACCTCTGCACATACTCCAGAACTGATTTCACTACTCATACGCGCTTTCGATTTATAAAACCCGCATATATACGCGCTTCCACTGTAATAAACTAGCGTATAGATCTTCAATCATTACAGAGCAGCATACTTCTTCAAAGAAGATATTCAGTTCAGATTTAACCCTTCACTTCAGACAGATGTTCGCCTCATCTCAGATCTAAACATTCCATAAACAGATCTAGAAGATACAAATACATTTCAGATCTAGATAACCTTCTTCATCATTTTCTTCATAGGTGCATCACAGATTCAGATCTATCATCAAATTGTTACCCTTTCCATTCAGACATACTTCAGAGCGAAGTATACATTCAAACCCAGACTCATGCACACCCATTGCACAATGATTTTCTCCTCCTTATATAGATTTAGCCTTTTTCAATACCATGAGCCAAAACCACATCACTTCCGATGGTATTCCTGGATGGGATCAAATAGACGATCCAATACCATGGTAATGCCCCTTGGTATTCTAATTTTGGAGCGCAAAAGAACAAACGCGACTTGGCACGTACTTTTCCGCGTGCATACGCGCTTTCTCCTTGACAAACCCGCGTATGCCTTGAAACACACATTTTTCATTATTGCTTTGGCCCTCACTGATATTTCCTTCTCTGGTACTTCTGAGCTACTTGTAGAACATCAGATTTACATCATTAATAAACTCATCAAGCATCAATAACATCTTCAATAAGAGGTTGCCATCATCTTCATCAAGTGGGTTGCCATCAAGGACAACATTTAGCATCATATTGCCAACAATCTCCCCCTTTGGACTTGATGGCAACCATGATGGTGTTTGATCACCATAACAGATAAATACATTAAGCAGAATGATATTCTCCCCCTATTCAAACACCATGTCACTCTCCCCCTTTGACATCAAGGGCAAAGGGCGGATCAAAACCAACACAAGGTTTTTCTCCTCATGTAGCAAGAAGAGCACTGTAGATCTGATGTGCACTGAAGTTACCATGCTCCCCCTGAGTTCATGCTGAATCTTCAAACATATTTTTCAATGAAGTACATGACTCTATGACCTTTCCTATCACCAAGGACTCATATTTACATCAATGATCCAACCAAGTGGATTTACATATGTGACTCAAGTACCCAACCAAGTGGGTTTACACATTTTGACTCAACTACCCAACCAAGTGGGTTTACAAATTTGACTCAAGTCCTTACATGACTGAATATTACAATTTTACATCATAGATCTCATCATGACCTTTTCATAAAATTACAAATATGACCTTTTATGACCACTACCAAGAAGACCTCAAAAGAGATCATGTTTCAGAACCATCATAATGCCAACAATGCATTATACTCAGCAAGTCTAATGCTCCCCTTGAAAAATGTACATTCAAGCATCTTTTCCATATGACCAAGGCTCCTCCTTAGCTTGTGCATCCTGAACACTTTCAACAGCAAGTCATCAGCAAAAATCTCTGCATGATCTGTCCTTATCTCTGAATCATAATACTTCCATCTCATTCATGTGTGAAAGCAAGGAATACTCTTCAGCAAAGAGCAAACAGGGCTCATCCATAAACTCATCATAATAAATCATGTATCATGTCATTATTATTTAGAACTGAGACATAAGAAGATATAATGTCAATAATGCAATCATTAGTAGTTAGACTGATGCTCCCCCTGAACCTGTGCTCCTGTTCTTGAGCTGTCATACTAATTTCCTTATCATAAATGCATACGCGTCTGTGTCCACTGGAACTAGTGTGTATACGCGACTTTACTTCATTAAACCCGCGTATGGAAAGTGAAATACTGAAAATTTCATACTCCTTCTTCTGATATATAACTTGATTCCTTGAAAACTTCCTTTTCTTTTCCTTTTGCACATGCCTTAAAAGCAGCTTCTTTGATTTGAAAGGGACCTCCTTGTCTCATTTCATAAGTAGTCAAAATACCATGTAGTTGAACAATAGTAAGAGTTTGCAGATCTTGCCTTTCTTCAATCGCTGACACTTTTGACTCAAATTTTGAAGTTAAAGATCTTAAGACTTTTTCCACCAGAGTAGTATCGGTTATGGTTTCACCCAAACTTCTCATACGATTTACAATATTATCTAGACGTAAAAAGAAACTGGCAATACTTTCATCACTATGCATCCTTAAATTTTCATATTCAATTTGGAGAGTTTGGAGTTTTTCACTTTTTACCTTTGTATCTCCTTCATAGCTCAGAATGATTTTGTCCCATATTTCTTTTGCTGAATTTAGCTGCATCACTTTAGCAAATTCTGGTTCAAACATGCTTCCTAATAAGACATTGATTGCTTTGGCATTGATTTCATATTTCTTCCTTTCTGCTGCATCAGTAGGAATACTTGCCGGATACTGATAACCTCCTTCCACGATTGCCCATACTTCTGCACCAAGACTTTGCAGATATGCTTTTGTTCGTATCTTCCAGAATAATAGATTATTTCCATTGAATAGAGGTGGCCTTATAGACATTATCCCTTCATGACTTCCCATTGCGACGGATCTCCTTCAAGCGATCAAGCTTCTGCAGAAGGACCTCCTCTGATACCAATTGTTGGGAAAAATACTGAGAGGGGGGGGTGAATCAATATTTAGGACTTACTCAAAACTTTTTACTTTTTCTTACTTCAAAACACATACACGACTTTCCTGAAGCCAACTCGCGTATACACGCGGATATACTTAATAAAACATGCGTATGTCCAGCAATCTTATTATGCAGATAATTCTTCACTTATATCATTCCATCATTCATTCATTAGATGTTCAATAAACAGTAAGCATGTGCAGTAATAACTGAATAAACCATCACACATAAGCAACACACATGAACACCAGGATTTTAGGTGGAAACCCAAGTCGGGAGAAAACCACCGCTGTCGTTGTCTCAGCCTTCAATATTTTATTATAGAGAAAACATCTTACAAACTACAAACACCGCGTTGCACTCATACCACATTAACAGCACCCACCGTAGAAGGCTACAACCTTCTCTCCCATACCTACCTCTCCCGGAAGGGAGCTAACCTCGCTCTCATTTACTACCTCTCCGGAAGGAGCCCCAACCCCCCGCTCCTCATTTTCTGCCAAAATTTCACCGGAAGGGAGCTATAACCCCCTGACTGAAGGCTATAACCCTCAGATCCACTGCAGACCACGTTTCATCAATTTTCAAACTGGATCCAAAAGCTTTCTTTAGAGCACAACTTATAAAAGCTACTTTTCATATCATATTTCGACCGGGGACCCTACCACAATACTTGCTCAATCATACATCAAACCGAAACAACAACTCTTACCATTGCAACAAACAAGAATACGCGAGAATAAATCGTACATTTCATACTTCATCCTTCAGCAAACCCTAGTTTTCATACGCGTTTTCCTTTTACTGATCCGGCGTATATACGTGCCTTCATGCATATAAACCCACGTATACCTCTACACATATTCCAGAACTGATTTCACTACTCATACGCGCTTTTGCTTTATAAAACCCGCGTATATACACGCTTGCACTGCAATAAACTAGCGTATAGATCTTCAATCATTACAGAGCAGCATACTTCTTCAAAGCAGATATTCAGTTCAGATTTAACCCCTCACTTCAGACAGATGTTCGCCTTATCTCAGATCTAAACATTTCATAAAAAGATCTAGAAGATACAAATACATTTCAGATCTAGATAACCTTCTTCATCATTTTCTTCATAGGTGCATCACAGATTCGCATCTATCATCAAATCACATTCTTTCCATTCGTACATACTTCGTAGAGAAGTATCTATGCAAAACCCGTACACTTTCACACCCATTGCACAATGAAATTCTTCTCCTTATATAGATTTAGCCTTTTTCAATACCATGAGTCAAAACCACATTACTTCCGATGGTTTTCCTGGATGGGATCAAATAGACAATCTAGCGCTCAATACAATGGGTCAATACCAAGGTAATGTCCCTTGCTATTCTAATTTTGGAGTGCAAAAGACCATACGCGACTTGGCACGTACTTTTCCGCGTGCATACGCGCTTTCTCCTTGACAAACCCGCGTATGCCTTGAAACACACATTTTTCATTATTGCTTTGGCCCTCACTGATATTTCCTTTTCTGGTATTTCTGAGCTACTTGTAGAACATCAGATTTACATCATTAATAAACTCATCAAGCATCAAGAACATCTTCAAATAATAGGTTGCCATCATCTTCATCAAGTGGGTTGCCATCAAGGACAACATTTAGCATCATATCGCTAAATAACACAAATGTTATTTTGCATAAAAGTAAAATAGGAAGATAAGGGCTGTGATCTATCATTTGTTATGCATCCTTATCTTCCTCTTTGGTTCTGTTTTGAGCATGTGGAACCAGTATCTTTTCATTCCCTAATCTATCTCGTTTTACAAGTCAAGTTTGAATGATTTAACAAGCTCTCTTTCACTAACTTATCAGCAAATAAATTGAAAACATGTTCAGCCATGATTAGGCTAGATGACCGAACAAGACTCGTTTTTCAAAGACTAGTAGTGGCATTTAGACTTGCACACTTTCAGCAACATCATTTTTTTTTTTTGGTATGGGGTTGTGCCTATCTTTCAATTCCTGCCTTCTTTTCCCTTTTTCTATTTTTTAGGGTTTTTGTCTTTATATCCTTTCATCAAACAATGGTATGTACAAGGAATGAGAAAGTTTAAACTAAGGTTCTTGACAAAAGTAATGTTTAAGCATCCTCCCATTTACAGGACCTCCAAACATTTCAGTTCCATCAAGTTCCTTCAGAAAGAAAGCGTTGTTGCCTCTCACCGAATCAATGATATAGGGGCCTTTCCACAAATTTTCAAACTTACCATGTTTGCCTTTGTCCTCCCTTCGTGAATCCCATTTCAGAACCTTGTCTCCAATTTGGAAATCATTTGCTTTGGTTCTTCTATCAAAGATTTTCTTGATATTGTCCTGGATAGCTTGTGTCTTTTTGTAAACTTCTTCTCTTGATTGCTGCAAATGAATGGTTTGGTTCAACCTCCTCTTCATGTCATTTTCTTCTGATTGAACTTCTTGAAGAAGCTTCATGACTGGGACTTCTAAAGAGGTGGGAAAAACTGCATCCATGCCATACACTAGTTGATAAGAAGACATACCAATAGATTTCTTGGTGGTTAGTCTATCAACCCATAGTGCATGCACTAGTTTGCTATGCCATGCTTTTTTATTTTGTTCTAAGAGCTTCTTAATGATGTTTACCAAGCTGTTGTTAGAGGACTCAGCTAGTCCATTCCCTTGTGGGTAATAAGCAGTGGAGTGACCGAGGGTGATGTGATATTTATAGCAAAAGTCCACCATTTTCTTAGATGTAAAGGTAGCATCGTTATCAGTGATGATCTTCTTAGGACAACCAAACCTGGATAGAATGTTGGTTTGAAGGAATTTGATGATAACCAAGTCAGTGGCGTTTCTAGAAGGGATGGCTTCTATCCACTTGGTGAAATAGTCAGTGGCAGTGAGGATCCACTTATGTTGGGCAGATGAAGTAGGATGGATCTCTCCTATGAAGTCCAAACCCCACTGCTGAAAAAGGGCTTCAACACTGATGGGGTGCAAGGGTAAAGATAGGAGCTTTCTTTTGCTATCAAAGATTTGGCATTTATGACAAGTTATGACCAGTTTGATAGTATCGGAAAACAAGGTGGGCCAATAGTAGCCAGCTCTAAGGATCTTGTTCGCTGTGGTCTTCCAATAGAGGTGACCCCCACATTCTCCTTCATGTAATTCATGCATGATTTTCTTTGCATCATCTTCAAGCAAACATTTAAGCATAAAACCAACAAAACTCTTCCAGTATAATACTCCATCTAAAATGCAAAAATTTAATGTTTTCTGTTTTAAGAATCTTGCTTTAGTTTTTGACAAAGAAGGGGGAGCATTGAGATAAAGGAGCACATAAATAATATCAGCATACCAAGGTGAATTTAGAAACATTTCTTCAATGTATGGTGTTGTATTTTCTTCAGTTTCTTCTAACATGCCAACCATATTCATGTCTAGAGCTTGGAAGTTTGAGTCAGCCATAAGTTTTGCAAGTCCTTGTCCTTTAATCAATTTAGTGGGTCTGATTTCCAAATCATATTCTAAAATGGTAGCAATCCACTTGCCCCTTTTACCATCAGGGTCTTGATTAAGTATATCTTTGACAATCGTGTTTGGGACAAAGGCTATGATATGTGAATGCAAAATATAAACTCTAAAATCCTTCAAAGCTTTGATTAAGGCAAAGGCTTGTTTCTCCATAATGTTATACTTCAGAGGGGCATCTCTTAAGGCTTTGTTGAAAAAAGCTATGGGCTGCTCTTTCCCCATGATGTTCTTTTGCAACAATTCTGTTGCCACAGTATGTTCAGAGGCAAAGGAGAAAATGTAAAAGTATTTGGTGAAGTCAGGGTTGATTAAGACTGGTGTTTGTGTGAGTGCTTGTTTTACTAGCTCAAAAGATTGTTTTTCTTCCATATTCCACTTCACTCCTACTTCCTTTTTCAACATATTCGTGATATTTCTTAGGAGCTCAGCAAGGTTAGGGATGAATATTCTTAGGAAGTTAATATTTCCAATGAAATATTGCAGCTCTTTAATGTTCCTAGGATGGCTAATTTGTAAGATACCTTCTATTCTTTTGGGATCTATCTTGATTCCTTCCTCAGAGATGATGTGACCTAAGAGTTTTCCTTCCTCAAGGCCAAACAAAGTTTTCTTAGGATTTAGAGACAAGCCATACTTTCTACATTTTTCTAAGACTTTTCTCAAGTGGACTAAGTGCTCCTCATCAGTCTTAGAGTAGACAGTGATGTCATCAAGGTATATGACTATGAAGTAACCTATGTCTTCTGAAAAATCTATGTCCATTTCCCTTTGGAAAGTAGCCCCTGCATTCATTAAACCAAATGGAATTTTAATATACATGAGCATACCCCAAGGTGTAGTGAAAGTAGTTTTAAGTTGGTCACTTGGAAAGACTAGAACTTGGTTATAACCTGAGAAGCAATCTAGTAATGAGATTCTTTGTGAACCAACTACTTTTTGGAGTATGTGATCCATTTTAGGCAAGGGGTAATTGTCTTTCAAGGAGGCTTTGTTCAAATTTCTGAAGTCAATACAAAGCCTAATTTCCCCGATCTTCTTCCTAACTGACACAAGGTTGGACACCCATTCTGAATATCGGACATGGACTATGATCCCGACATCATACATATTTTTGATTTCTTTCTCAACTGAGGGTAACAAGAGGGGGTTTATTCTTCTCAACTTTTGTTTAAATGGTTTCTGATTTTCTTTGAGAGGAATTTTATGTTGGATGATTTTGGTGTCATAGGATTTCAAGTCTTCATACCCCCAAGCAAACACATCCTTAAATTCTCTAAAAATCTCAATGTATTTCTGTTTTGTGTGAGATGGGAGAGTTTTGGATAGATTGATCATTTGGGGCTCTTTCATCCCTCCAATGTTACACTCTTCTACATTTGTTTCAGTGGATTCTATCTTGGTTTTTTTAGTCACATCATTAAAATCAAACAACTCGTCTAGTGGTGTAAGGCCTCTTGGCAAGGTGTCATTTTTGTACTGCAGAATTTCAAATTCTCTTTGATATGATTTATCAAATAATTCTGCAACACAAGAGTTTTGAAGGTGGTTTATATAATCATCAAAGGGCAGCTCTATTTTGGGAGTTTCTTTTTCAGCAGAAGTATTTCTTTCAAATCTTAAAATCTGTTTGGTACTTGCAAAGTCATTTCTGGATTGCAGAAAATCATCTATTTGGTCATCATTGTCAAACATTTGCCAATGTTTTATGTTGTTCGGTACAGTAGGCCTGTTCTTTATTTTGATGAGGCATTGATTCTCTTCATAAGGTAAAGAGAAATTGCTGGTAGCAAAGGAAAGCTCATTGGCAAGGCAGTTTTGGGCCCTAGGGATGAAAGTGAGCTCATATTTCTCAAAGGTTTTGAGAAGGTCTAGGGCAGCATTTCTATATTCCCTTAACCTAAGGTTTTTGGCTAAATATTCTCCCTTAATTTGATTTATTATCAGTTCTGAATCTTCTTGAACCAAGATTTTCTTAGCTTTGAGGTCTTTGAGTAGGTGTAAACCAATAAGGAGAGCCTCATATTCTGCAACGTTGTTGGTGCATTGGAAATCTAGCCTATAGGAATGGCCTTTATTTGTGTTGTGAAACCAAACCCCTGCTCTTGAACCAGCCTTACCACAAGAGCCCTCAAAGCTTATATGCCAAAGGGTGTCAATTTTAGTTTTTTCAATATTCTGCACTTTGGGGTTGCTAAGATTTGCAGTGTCATTTTCTTTGTCAGAGGACTGGCTTGGTTGTTCTGAGGGGCTTAGTTCTTTCTCCTTATCATCTATTTGTTCATCTATGTCATTTTCATTGTACAGGATGAAGGAGTCAAGGTCTGAGTGAATGGAATAAACTGGTGTGTTATTTGGCCTATCTATGTTACTCACCATGTATTTCATGTGGGATTCTCAATATAATCTCCTCGTTTGATTGAAAACTGGGATGGTGGCATAAGTCATGTCCATTTGAAGGCTTCCCTGGAGTTTGGCCCCCCATGATCTAGATAAAAGCATGCCATATTTTGGGCGGATGTCAGCCACAACTATATCCATGACTAGACTTCTAGTGGGGATTCGTGCCATATTGACACACAGATCCTTGATTAGGCCTAGACACTTGACCCTACTGGAATCAAAAGAGTACAAATATTTGTAGGGTTTTGTGATCTCTAAGCCCAATCTCTCCATCACAACCTTTGGCATGAGGTTGTGTGAGGCACCAGAGTCTAACATAGCATTATGCATAATTTTATCATGTATGTTTAGACTTACATAGAAAGGAGTGACAACTCCTTCTTGATATTTTCCCTCCACTTCAGGACCAAACAACAATTCCGGTTTTTCATCAGTTAAGTTTAAAGTATCAGTATCACTCCCTATATTTAAAACTCTGGAAATATGGGATCTATATACCTCTTGGGTTACCAGCTCAATGAGGGGTATATTTATCTTGATCTTGGAAATCTCCCCCTCAAAATTGAAAGGTGTAGGTGTCTTTATTGCATTTACATCAGTTTTATCAGCCATGAAATTTTCTACATTTTTAATTTGTTGATTCTGATTTAATGGTTTGGAATGCAAGATTTTTTCAGGGCCACTAGCTGAAGTACTAGGGCAGCTCGAAACTTTGTTAGGTTGACTAGTCTCTGGTATGTTTAGGTCAGTTTTCTTAGCCATAGTATGTATTTTCTGATATCTTTTTAGGGATAGGTTCAGAGGTTTTTCTAACATCAATGTTAGGTTGATTGGTTTTAGGAATATATTGACTCTTTTTACTCCTAAGGTCATACTACCTATTGACTTCCATTATGGCATTCTCAAATCCTAATCTTTAGTCTTCGGAATCTTCATATGATCTCTCATGTGGTTTTGAGGAAAACATCCTTTGTTCTTCTTCGGTAAGGAATGTGTTATCCTCATCATCTGAACCTATGACATTTACATGGTCTTCTTCCAACTACTCAGGCTCTTTTTCTTCTTCATCTACATAGTTGTCTTGGAAAGGGGGTCTGATTTGTTAGTCACTCTCTCTTTGTCTGACTGGAGGAGGGTCTCTTCTAAAATTTTGATTTCTATTCCAGTTTTGAAGATTGGCTTGATTTTCCCTAGGAGGTGTTCTCTCATTCAAACTGAATTTTCCATCATCCTCTCCATTGTCCTAACTATGGAGTCAAGTTTTGTGTCGGAAGAGGAGGGTGCAGGTGTTGTGTCATCTCTATAAGTCACCCTTTTTTCTTATCTTACCCTAGCCCTCTTCTCAATTAAATTGGCCTCTACACTCACAACCCCCTTTTGCATGTCTTCTAGAGTTAGGTAATCTCTCTCCCTTAGTTGATAGGCCATATCAACATCAAAGCCTTCAGGATATTTCACCAAGGCCAAGCCTTATGGAGGTTTTATGTGAGGTGGGAGAGCATTGTAAACATTGTTAAACCTAGTGGAGTAGTCATGAACACTTTCTCCCAAATTTCTCTTAAGATTGTTATATTCGGACAGAATTTGGAGGAGGTTTTTCTTGATTTCCCATTTGTTCACAAAAGTTTGGTATAGAGTCGGGAGATCATGAATGTTGTCGGGAGGCAAGTCTTTAAACCATTTCTTGGGTTCTCCCCCTAGGCTCTGAGAAAAAATCCTCATTTTTATGGTTTCTTCTTCTATATCCATATAGTCAAAAGCATCATTAATTCTATCTACATGTTTTTGAGTAGTGATGGATTTAGTCCCTAAGAAGTGAGGGATTTTGGACTGATAATCATTTGGCAAATGTAATAGTGGTTGTTGTAGAGCCAGTTGAGCATACCAGGCTGCCATGATGGGAGGGAAAGGAAAAAAGGGTTGATTTACAAGGGGAGGATTTGTGAGAGGTGGAGGAGGATGGTGTGAGGTGGTTTGCACACAAGTGGTATGGATGGGTGTAGCTGAGGTACTTGGACCAGAAGAATGATTCTGAGTAGATTCAAGATGAAAATGGCTAAAGTGATGGAGAAGCTGAAAATCAGGTGGAGTGGAAGGAGAAACTTCTCTAATGGAGCTTTGTTGCAAATCTCTGGGCTCAAAGTCAGCTTGGTCAACCCTACTTTGTGACTTGGTCCTAAATAGGTTCTTGGTATGGTGCAAATCAAACTGAGGATCTTGTGAAATTGTAAGGTGATCCGAAGTAGAACTTGCTCTATGGATGGTCCTAACAGTGGGTGAGTTTCTAGCTTTAAGATTTTGCCACAAAATCTTTTCTGGGTTATCAACTACGATAGGAGGATTTGGGTCCGGATGTGATCTAGTATAGATCCTTCGTGAATCCAGATCTCTTTATTCACACAAGGTACAACTAGGCCTTTAAAGACTATTTTGGACTTATTTGACACAATCCTAGAACAACCTATGGGACTAGTGGGATGAGGAAGGCCTACTGGAGGCTAGTGGAGTCACTAGGTGGATTTTTTTTTGAAATTTTGAAAATATGTATACAATGGGCCACCACCAAATTCTTGATAAAAAAATAAATCTAGGGCGTACTTTTTGGGTTTTTAGTTTCTTTATGCAGCCTTAAGGTAAATGAGTATCCCCTAGCTAAGTCATCATCTTGCTAGGATGGTGAAGTAATTAGTTTCTACTTTGGCTATGGGTTGGTTTTTAAGTCAAACTAGGGATGGATATGAATCTACAAGATTTTTTCAGGCTACTATGAACTTTGTCCCACCGTGATCACCATTATGTTAGCTCCCCGTAATTTGCTAGATTGATTGAGATACAAACGTACAGGGTAACATCAAACCAAGCTTTGGAATCCAAGGACCTAGCCTTCCTGGATTCGGAGAGGGATCTCTCAAGTAGGTGCAAAGATGTGAACTTGTTTGCTGATTAGGGTTTATTTTAGGCTAGATGTTAAGTGCAGGGTATTTTGATTGTTTTTGGTTCGGTATGATGCTCAGATAGATTTAGATAGAAAACAGGGAAGATTGTTAAGTCATTGGGCAATAGAGTCAAACAAGGTCATGAATGAGTTCATCAATGGTGTCAATAACATTTGCAGGGAAATTTAACTTGGTTGGTGGATCTTTAAGGTTGTGAAGGATCATGAGATGGAATTAAACTTGATAATAACAAGCTAATAAAGGGAAGAAATAGAATCATTTATGTACTTGTAAACTGAGGGATTTAGAAGATTTATAAGCATAGAAAGAGAGTTAAAGGCTTAAGCAAAACCTAATCCATTTGATTTCAGACTAAATACAGATAATCAACCAAGACAACATTCAAATAAAACATAGAAAGGAAAAACTTATTTAATCTTTCATGGATTTTATCATTAGGAGTAGGAAAAACATTTAAGTTGCACAAGTAACTATGACCATAGGAGAAGGGAGAAACCCTATCATCCACAGTGACAGCTATGAAATTTCCTTGAGACAATTTTAGCTAATTAAAGGCAAAGAGCGTAGCGCCTAGGGTGCTGCGCTCCTAGGGACCAAAATTTGGAAAAAACAAAAAGTGTCCGGATTTTCTTCAAAATTGGTGAGTAAACCCCTCAAGGGGTTTTAGACACCTACTGAGAAGCATCACCCAAGATCCCAAGGCTGTCATGAAATTTGGGCCTTTTTAGCTCTTCTATCTCTAGGAGGGCTTGCCTCAATTTAGCATTGGCAATCATGCTCTTCCTTGCATAGTGTTTGACCATTTTCTTCTACAAGGCAAGGCCCCTCTTCACCTCTTTGAAATGTGTGTGCTCCTATTTATAATAGTAAATGACCCTTTGTGCCCTTTCAAAATCCTTTTCCCATTCTTGAAGTTGGGCATATTTTTCTAGGAGGAGCATTTTTGTGTTTATCCCTTGGTCCTCATTATCACTATCTAGATCAACAAAGAGAGGGCCATGAGAAACCTTTTTAATCCTTTTGATCCTCCTAACCGGTGCCTTTGGCTCAACACTTTTCATTTTTTCTTTGCCTTTGTCCGATTCTTTGGTATTTTGTGACGAGGTGGCCCTTTTCCTTTTAGAGGCAGCAAACACACTCCTTTTCCCTCTATGATAAGTGCATGAGAGAGGGGAAATCATGGGAGTCTCAAAGGCAATGTTGACCTCATTTTTTCCTTCACTATGCTCTTATTTTTCTATGTCTTCTATGGACTGATTTTTGTCAAGACAGGTATGACAGATGTCATGACTGTCATGACTCTTTCTTGGACTATCTTGGGCACTTAGATAGCTTCCTTCCTCATCTGGCTATTCTCCTTCTTCATTGTTTTCCTCTTCCTCTTCATTGTCATCTTCCTCTTCATCATCATGTTCATTGTTTTTATCTTTGTGGCTGCTATCATTGGTTTCATCTTTGCTTTCTTCTTCATCATCTTGCTACGCTTGGCCATTGCTGCTTTCTTCTTAGCCACTTTCCTCTTCCTCATTTTCTTCTTCCTCTTCATCATCTTGCTTTTCAATTATTGCCTCATGATCATGGCTTCTTACTTCATCATTTTATTCACTTTCATGCTCGTCTTCTTCTTCATCAACTTCTTCTCCACTGTCCTCTCCTTGTTCATCATTATTTGTCTCATCTTCTTCCTCACTATTGCCTCCTATTTTCCCTTCACTAGGGCTACTATCAGCCCCTTCACTTGGTAAATTAGGGGAGGAGGTAATAGGTGAAATTCTTTGTGGAGAAGGCACATGGGGAGATGATGGCTGTGTGGAGGTAGATGGTTGTGAAGTGGAAGGCAAGCTCTACTGGATGAAGGCCTGGGGGTTTGCAAACACATCATGTGAGATGAAGGTCTCCCAAGATATACCTTGTTTCTCCAGTTGGTATAGGACAATCATCTTGATCAGGGAGTGATGAAAGAGGCTAGGCGTTTGGTGGTCATAGCTTTTCCTCTTGACAGTAGAGGCCATTTTATCAATACTCCAAAAAAGGTAATAAGGTAGGTTCATCACCTTGACTTTGGTAAAATGCATCAACAATCTGATATGATATGAATAGAGCTGGGAGTACCTTCCCTCACATGTGAAAAAACTGATAATCTGCCTCATTAATGTTGCATACCTCTCTAGAAAATAAGAAAAAGGAAAAATAGCCTTGCATTTTTTCTGATAGGTGGGTTTTCGATAAGGTCCATAATAACACAAATCCAATTTCTTTTGTTTGAAGCAAAGCTCACCAATGTCTGGTATACCGGTTTCCTTGGAAATTATTTCAGATGAAAGCTCAAATTGGACCCCTACTATATTAACTTGGTGGTCTTGTAGTCTACAAGGAAAAAACCTGGTTAAGTTTGGATGGTATTCGACTTGCTTGACCTTCTCACAAAAATGGTAGCACCCTACATCCTGGAAGTATGAAAGGATCATAGGAGAGGAAGTAATTGGAGTGGTGTCTAGGGGCTCAAACCTTTTAGATTTTCCTCCATGATGTTTTGGCTTGGTGGGAGTATGACTCTCATCACCACTGGTGTGACTATCTCTCTCTGACATGATGGCTGGTCCAAATAGAAGAAGGAAACTTGATTTTTTCTTTAGGGTATTTGGTGTAAAATAAGTGGCGTAGGTCAAACTTTTGCAAAGGGGAAAGCTAAGGTGAAGACAAATTTCAAAGCTTGCACTTGGTGGTAGAGGTCAGGCTTATAGTCACTCAGGAGTCAGTCCCCTCTTTGTATAAAAACCCAATTCTTCTTATAAAACCTAGTTCAAAGACATGAAAGTTTATTTTTGCATAATCTAGGGTTTTGGTCAATTCTAACCATGGATGACCTCTTTGATAAATAATACTTGGGAGAAGGAAAAAAGGTTAAACAACCTTTTATTAACTTGTAGAAGCTTTGTAGAGGCCAAAAAAAATTATTTTGAAAGTCTTTGGAAATTTTTTTGAAGTGTTGCCAGGGGCGTAGCGCCAGTGCATAGCGCCGGGCCAGTCGGGTTGTCGGGGCGTAGCACCGAGCGAAACATGCAGTCTCCTCGATGCCGGTGGTCATTTCTGAGCCTGCGTGCAGCACCAACCCAGGCGCACAGTGCCAACCTCTGAGCACGTAGTGCAGTGTTATCTTACACTGCTTGCCTCGCCTTTGTTGGTAGCACCGAAGGCTAGGGGCATAGTGTCGTGCTTAGCCCATAGCACCTGCAAATTTCCACAGTTTTCCCAAAAACCAAATTAATTTCTTCTCAATGGCTCCTTCTTCTTGAAAAATGGAAAATTATGCATGGGGAAGGTTCAATTGGATTTTATACTTGATTTTGAAAAGTAAATTAAAAAGACCAAACCCACTTTTGTAAAGTTGGTGTCTCCTATCTTTCAGTGTGCTTTTGACTAATGTTTGTTGTGAACATATTTTAACATTTTTTGGAAAACATGTTTATTTATGTCTTTGCCAATATTTTTTCAAAACAGTATTTTTGGCATGGAGGCCCTTTGTTGGGAGCCTATTGTTGAGATGCAAAAATCGAGGTTACATTTTTCCTTTTTAGGCCTGTCTTGACAATAATTTATACCCCAAATTTTTACTTCAAAAACTCTATTTTTTTTTCTACCCTTTGGAAAAATGGTCTTCTTTAAACTAATACCCTTTGTATTTCTTCTCTTAGTGCAGGTGAAGTAGTGATATTTTGGAAAAAAACCTTAAGGAAGAGGCTTCTTTCGTTGAAATCTTTGAGATGGTTCTTTGCTTGTCACCAATGTTTTGTTAATCCACCAAAACAAACCTTGATATTCTTTTACCTGTAGGCCTACTGTTTTTTGTCTTGTTTGTGTCTGCATCCTGGTGATAATTACATCCTATTACCTTTCCTCCTCTTGTTGCTGGTGATCATCTTGGATACTCTTTAAAAAATGTGAACAAGGGCAGGTGTCCCTTGCAGTGTTTGTGCTCTAAGCCAAGGAGGCTTTCCTTGAATGACCTTGTGTCAAAATGCTTGATTTTATTCCCCTTTGAATGCAACCTCTTTATGTAGGAAGGCACAAATTGTTGGGCACCAAATCCATCCTATGACTTAGTGAAACCTTTGGTGACCTAATGGGGACCTTTGGACTTGGACTTTGGATAGGGATTTTAGACTTAGGGATCACCAAATATAAGATAGGACCTGTGATAAGCTTAGTGTGTTTTGAAGACCTAGGATCTAGCATACTTGATTATCTAGAGGGTCTGTAGAGACAATAAATTTCTAAGAATATTATGGAAGAGTTAGCAAGATTATTTTATTGGTAGGTTTAATAGTAGTAGGGAATCTTGTAGATAATAAAAACAGATGTTTTGGGCCAAAAGGAAAGACATGGTGAAAAATGGGTGACAGTTGGGGTTAAAATAAATGGCTTGAACCTAGGATGGGTTTTCCAAGAGTGGTGGGCTAGTGATGACCAGATAGGAAGATGAAAATAGGAAAGTTTTATCTTAGAATGATGAAGGCAGTGAGATTTCTAGAACTCACAATATTTATGAATTTTGTTTCTAGAAATCTAGGGAGACTACTTAGTCATCTTCAGATAGTGAAAAATACATATGACTAACAAGTTAGATCTATCTAGGGAACATGATTAGGTAGGGTTTTGTTTAGGGTTTATTTTAGTCCAAATTATGCTAGGGTTTATAAACCCTATATTACAAAGTCTTTATGACCTGCAGCTCAATAATTGCAAACCTTAGATGCTTCATAGTTATCGAGACTTTTAATATGTGCAATTCAAAATTCTACTAGCATGCTAAAAAACCCTAATGATATTGTTTGACATACCTTTTATCAAACAATATGTAATTATCTCTAGTTTATATTTATCCAGACCCTTTTAATATTTTTTAAATGATCATCGATATGATAAAATGCACAATTTTTTTTATATACCTATACAACCTTACCTTTTTTAGTGTCAAAATTCTTCAAAAAATATGCCTCATCTTCTTCAAACTTGGAAATTTCATTGAGTTGCTTCTAAAATACATATGGAATTCTTATTTAATTATGTACATAAAAAATTATTCATATGATTTTCTCATAGATTTTAGTCCTTTTTCCTAGGCACAAAGATAAACGTGGTCTTCATAATGTTATATTGTTGTTATTTGTTAGCAATGTCATGCCTTTGCAGATAGGCCAATTTCATTGATATATCCTTTGTTTATGTATTGAGAGGAATAAAATACCACAACTCCTCATACTTGTTCTTTTGATATCTTGTTGCAGATATATATTTTGTATGATTTTCCATAGAAGAATTCTTTGAAACTAAATGTTGTAATAAATTCATAGTTTATATGTTATAGTGCCTCTCAGACTTTGATGCTAGCCACAAAAAGATAGATTTATTTCAAAGCTTGTCATTTGTTACAGGAATAGAAATAAATTTGGATTTATCTCAGGATTATAACTTGGAGAATAGTATACTACTGATGCCACATAATCATAATGCCACAAAGAGTTTACGTCTTCAGTGGCATTAAAAATTTCACATGTCATCGATATATATGCTTCTTGCATTTGCTATTTTTTGAGAGGTGATGTAGACTGTTCACATAGGATTATAGTGCTCTTATCATAGTTTCAACCTCCTTATCAATATGTCTTAGACTCCTAATTATTTTATTCAGATTTGAGGTTATTATCATTGTCATATTAGGGTTACCGCGAAACTGTCACATGTCATAGCTACAAGTTTATTATCATATAGATTGTGTTCTTAATGTCTCATTGCAGTGAGCCTCATAAAATATGTGAGCTACAAGAATGTAGCTACTAGCCAAAAGAAAGATGCAAGGCACAAAATCCAAAGTGTGTGTCATATTGTGAATGTAGCGAGACCATTGTAATATATAAAGTCATTGTTATAAGTCAAACCTCATAGATAGTGAGCTACAATTATGTATCCATCCACTGTAACCATTGAGTTAACGAGCCACCAAAAATGAAAACATTTGTAAAAACAAATATATTGAGCCACCACAAACATATATACATTGAACCATTGTTACATAGAATATGAACCTTGCATGCCATTGTAAATACAAACCAAAGAGAATACCCGCAGATATGCTAGTGTTCCATGGTGATATGAAGGTTAGTGAATCATGGTGATTGAGTCACTGGAACCTTCCAAGCCATAAGATATGTGAGTTCCATAGGAAACAAGTGTGAGCCATTAAACAAAACACAGAGCATCCTTGTGTATAAAAAGTGTGCCATTGTATACATAATATTGAGACACCATACGTGAGTTGTTAGATAATTGAAAGCCATTGTATGACATGTATGTGAGGCCAAAAATAAGAGTATGCATTGACTTAGGGAAGAATGAAATCCACAGGTTTATGTGAGCCATATAGAAAATAAAATGAGCCAGACTATGAGATATGAGTGATCCATT
This sequence comes from Pinus albicaulis, assembly GCA_034641835.2. Taxonomy (NCBI): domain Eukaryota; kingdom Viridiplantae; phylum Streptophyta; class Pinopsida; order Pinales; family Pinaceae; genus Pinus; species Pinus albicaulis. The sequence goes on from JAXQQM020084611.1 coordinate 595,527, forward strand.
ATATGAGAAACACATTCATAAAAGAGGTGCATGCAAGCCATGTCTAGAAGAAGAGTTTCCACAAAGAAACGAAACATAGAGAGAAATGTCATAGAAGAGATAATGATCCCACTGATGTATCATTGTATCAAATTCTAAGCCACAGGAGTTGAGTGATGTCATTTTAATATTACAATGAAAGAACAAGCCATGAATAAATGAAAGAGCCACAAAGATTTATAGTGTAATGTGTGAGCCACAATTGAGATGAATCTAAGCCATTGTTGATTAGATACGGGCTTCCACAAAAATTTATATATAGTGAGCCTCAATGTTATTACAAATCATATGAGTCATTGTAGGATGTAAATCAAATTCATACCATAGAAACATAACATTCCAATGATGCGACTCATACTATAAGTCTTTTAATTTTAAGTTGCGGACCTTAGATATTTAGACATGATAAATGCTACAACGATGATGAGATTTATTCAATGATATTTCTTCAAGTATGCCAACAAAATGTGATCTTCAAGTCTCCTTCTTCAAACCTTACCTCTAATAGCATGTTGAGAAATCAACATGAAGATAAAAATGATGATTTCTCTTACTTGATAATTATTTGTGAAATTACTCTTGGCTTATTATTATTACATTTATATTTTTCTTTGAATCATTAATCAATTACCAAAATTCAAAATAAGAATATCATGGAGAACAAGAGACAAAAGTTATAGGCTCCAAGCTAGGGAAAAAACCCCACAAGGGAGAAACCCCATAAAAAATCCTCTTCTTATAGAATTAGATCAAACTAAGAAATATGAGACCCAAATCCAACCTCCAAGAAGCCAATTCAAGCCCTCCAAATTCTTAGATCATCGTCCATAGAGCACTTGCATTATCTCAGATAAATTCCTACAGTCACATTATTTCATATAATCTCTCATAGAAAATTTGCATTATCTCAAATCTAGGAAACTCGCATTATTTTAGATAATCTCTCATAGAAAATTTTCATTACCTCAGATCTAGGAAACTCGCATTTCTTGGAAGATGTATGATCTCAGGAACTAAAAAATATTTTCAAGAACATAACCTCAAAACTTCACATGTTTTTCCTCAATTCTAATTGTAGAAAAGAATCAAATTGTTTACCATTTGAGTGTAGAAATTATACAAACATATGTATATCAATGGATTCAATCCGATCAAACAATGTAATAAAGCTACATATTGAATCCTTCTACAAATCAATTGTGGAAAATAAACACGATCGCTAATCACAACAAGTAAAGAAAGAAGAAAATCAAACCACAACACAGATATTTTCAATGGTAAATCTTGCTTCTCAAAACCCATTTATCTTCTATTGTATATTCACCATGGAATCATGAAACAATTGCAATGCACTCTTCTCACAAGAGTCTCATGCACTCTCACAACTGTCTCACACTGACCCGAACAAAATCGACTAATACTTAGCCAATTTCCTACCTCTAATTAACCTTCCTTGCTTGTGCAATTCATGTGGAATGCAATCCCTATTCTTTAGGAATTTCAGCCTTCCAAAAATATGCAAGGATCATGGGAAATCCAATAGATGTCTGGTTGCATGAAGGCAACCTACTAATAATACAACTGATACTTAACATCCCTTTAACCTTTGTCTCAACTGGGTATCCATTGGAACTGACATGCATGCAGTTATTAATAGTAAATCATCAGTTGCATGGCAGATCACTGCATGTGAATTAAATCTGATTTAATTCACTTGATCCCCCACTAGTGCAACAAACAGTTACAACTAGTTCAACTGACTTTAACTCAATAAATTGAGTTAACTGATTTCTCATGCATTAAACTAATGCACTAACTGAAATTCGAACTCTATAACTAATAGAATCACTCTGCATGCCTCACCAACCAACCTTAACTTGAAATTCATGAGCTAACTGATTTTATCACACTCAGTAAACTATTACAAGTGATTATGACATAAGATTACATTTTATTGTTCAATTTAATTAAGGGAAAATTAAATTAGACACACATTTCTTGTTGACTTTTCAACACTCCCTCTCAACAAGAAAGGGATTATCTACCACCCCGATGCTGTCTCTATGGTATTCGAATTTTCTCTTGAAGAGCACCTTCGTCAGAATATCTGCATCTTGATCTTCTGTGGGAATGTACTGAAGTAACATAATGCGCCTCTGAACACAGTCTCTAAGATGGTGGTACCAGAATTCTATGTGCTTGGACCTATCATGGAATACCGGATTAACCGAGATTTTAATGTAACTCGTTATCACAATGTATAACGTCTGGATCCATCCGAGAACCAAACAAACCAACCAGGATCTTTCTCATCCAGACCACATGCAACCTAAATTTCGCCATGTACTCTGGCTTCTCTATCGGAACTAAGTGCCACATCATTGCTTTCGGTACTGCCAAGAAAATTTCAGACGATCCTATGCTAAAGATCCCTCCTGATGTGCTCTTTCTGTCTGATGAACTACCTGCCCAATCTGCATTCGTGAAGCCTTGAAGCTTCACTCCCTCTGTTTTTCTATACCATAATCCATACTTTGTAATTCCCCTAAGATATCTCAAGATATGCTTCCCCGCCTTCCAAAAGAGCTTGGTTTGCTTAACCATAGCTTGACTCAACTGGTTAACCGTGTATCAAAATGTTCGGTCTAGTGTTCCCTAAGTACATCCAAGTACATCGTTGAACCCACTAGCTTCCTACTTTTAGACAGTAGTGTCCATTACTTCTCCTGAAGTAGCATCCTCTTTCCTCCAATTTCCTGGAAGAGGAGTATCCATGGGTTTACAAATATCCATGTGAAACTTACCCAGAATCTTTTTGGCATACTTGCCTTGAGAAAAAAATAGCTCACCATCCCGTTGCCATATTTCCAAAACAAGGAAATAGTGAAGGATTCCCATGTCCTTCATTTCGAACTCCCTTGCAAGATCCTCCTTGCAAGAATTTATTAGTTGCTCATCACCTGTCAAAATTAGATCATCAACATAAAGTACGATAATCAAGAGCTTACCATCAACCACAATCTGGTACATGTTTTCACTCGCTTCACTTTTGGTGAAGCCCAACCTGGTGAAATAGTTGTCAATCCGAGTGTACCAAGCACGAGATGATTTCTTCAGCCCATATAGTGCTCTGTTGAGGCAGCACACATGCGACTCACTATCAAAGATCTCAAAACCATATGGTTTCTCTATGTACATTTCTTCCTCAATAACTCCATTGAGAAACACAGTTTTCACATCCATACGATGTATCTTCCACCCCATCTGCTCTGAGAGTGCAAGGATAGATCTAATCGATGAGTATCTTGCAACTGGTGCAAAAGTATCCTCATATTCAATCCCCTCAACTTGTGAGAATCCTCGGGCTACAAATATAGCCTTATACTTCTCCACACTCCCATCTGCCATCTGCTTCACCTTAGAGATCCATCTAGATCCAACCATTGAGTTTCCGACCAGTCTTGGGACATCTTCCCATGCACTGTTCTTGATGATGGAGTCATTCTCCTCAACCATAGCATCAACCCAAATTGGTTGCTGCACTTCTTCCTCAAAGGAGGATGGTTTTGTCACAATACACTTTCTCATCAAAGCCATGTATCCAGTAAACCTGTCTAGAGACTGTCTCTATCTGCGTAGTGAAGTAGGTGCTCCTACAAACTCTACCACATCAAGTCTCAATCTATCAGCTTCCATGGTGCACCTTCTACCATTTATGGTGGATGACTCTGCATGAGTTTTTTATGCCACTCCATGATCCTTCTCATGTGGTTGCTCCACATCTTGAGGTTCATTCTTTGGAACCAAGAGATCCTCGTCTGCATGCAAATTCAACTCCCTCTGAAGGGAAAATTACATGGATTTCTCCTCATCAAATTTTATATCCCATATCATAACACTCATCCTGCTTTTTGGAAAATACACCCGATAGTTGTGGGGAGTATCAGTGTACCTAACAAATATCCAAATCTCAGGTGTTGGTTCGAGCTTCTTCCTGGCGTCTTTGGTCACATGCACATAAACAGATGAGCCATAAATTTTAAAATATGAAACAACAGGTTTCCTTCCAGAAAAATCCTCCTCTGTTGTACTCATGTCAAGTATCTGATGAGGACTACGGTTTTGCACAAATACCGTTGTGTTGCGTTCCTCCACCCACAGATGTAACGGTAGGCCCTGATCATGCAACATCACTCATGCTGCACCCACAATTGTTCTATTATTTCTTTCTATGACCCCATTCTGTTATGGGTTATGAGGCACAAACTCCTCTCTCTGAATTCCTTCTTTGCTACAAAATTTATTGAATTCATTGGTGATGTACTCACCACCATTGTCGCTCTTAAGAGCCTTCACATGCTTCCCTGTATCTTTCTCCACCAGTGCTTTGAACTCAAGAAATTTAGAGAACGTATGATCTTTCTTCTGCATGAATTAGATCAAACACTTTCTAAAAAAATCATCAAAAAATATTACATAGTAATTGTGCTTTGTTTTCAGAGCAGTAGAGAATGGTCCACACACGTCTGAGTGAACTCTCTCAAGGATTTTTGAAGCTCAGTTTTCCTTCATGTGAAAAGTGGCCTTTTCATACTTACCCATAGTACATCCCTTGCATGTGTCTAACTGCATAAGAGTACCCTTGCGAAGACCTGTAGAAATCTATTGCATGACCTTCAAGGCTCCGTAGTGTAGATGGCCTAATCTCCTGTGCCATAACTCACCCTCATCCCGGCTTACCACTTTTTATGCCTTACCCATCAATGCTACACATCCATCTAGATCAAGTTTATAGAGATTCTTCACATGAATCCCAATATTCTTGGCTTTTCCTGTGGCTTTGTGTCAAAGGAAAGCTTTCCCTTCACTGAAATCCACATAATAGCCTCTATCCTCCAACATTGCGACTAAAAATAAATTTTTCTTCAAGCCTAGTATATGCATTACATATTTTAATAAGAAGGGTTTACTTGAATGTCTCTAGAAAGTAACTGTACCAATCCCAGTAGCATTGTACCGCACGTCATTACCCATTTCGATATGAATTTGGAGGTCCTTTTCCTCCAAGCTACTGAAAATTTCTTTGTCTCCCGTCACGTGGAAATATGCACCACTATCCAAGTACCACACTGATCCCATTTCACTTGACACCATGCATGCAATGAGTGAGAAGTCAAGCTCAAATTGTGAGGCCAAAGCCTCACCAATTGCAGATCCTGAAACCTTCTTGTTCTTCTTATTTTTTGTACAATTAGTGGCATAATGTCCATGCTTGTGACAATGAAAACACTTCACTCTAGACTTGTCGCACTTCTTTCCATGTTTGTTGGACTCAGATTTGGAATAGGATTTATTTCCTTTCCCCTTATTCGCCTTAGCATCCAAAGCACAATTTTCTTCATCATCTTTCTTAGATGAAGATCCATCCCTGGTATTCCGCCTGAATTTTTCTTGCACCAAATCTAACCAAAGTCGTTCCCAATCTAGCACCTTCTCCCTCCCATTGTCAAAGTCTTGATAACTATGCCAACTCTTGGGAAGTCCTAGAAGAGGTAGGCTCACCAAGTCATCATCCACAACAGTAATTCGGATGCTCCCAATATCATCTTGACATTGGACAAACTTTGTTAAATATTTAGGAATGGTGTCTCCTTTCTTCATTTTGATTTTCTTGAGCTTGTCCTTCAATGCCAATTTTCTATGATCACTGCTGCTCTGAAACAGATTTTTCAAATTTTTACACATTTCATATGGTTTTTCTTTGCCCTGGAGACTTGAGACAATGTGGTCTCATATTCCCTCCAGTAAGATCCTCCTCGCCTTTGCAACATTCTTTTTCCAAGCATCAATAATTATGGCATCTGCTGGAGCGGGTTTAGGAATGTCATTATCAATGAATTCTTTCAACCCATTGTCCTCCAGTACTGTCTCCATCCAGTCTTTCCACGCAATATAATTGGAACTACCCTCGAGTGCATACTCAAATCTCAAGCCATTGAAAGCCATTTCGATCCTCATCCACTTGTCGCACCAATAATATGTTGAAGTTTGCAACAAGAAACAATGAAATTGGCATCTGGAAACAACATCCATGATCCTAGTGAAAATTAAGCACCTACACTAGGGTGGGGCCCACATAGGCTATTTTTAGGTGTATGTCTATTTATAGATGTATGTGCATGTCCATTTATAGATGCATGTCTATTTTTATTATTCCTTAATATTAGATGGACATTAAACTATAATCTATTCTCAGTGAGACTTGAAAATAGTTAACTGAAATGGAAAATCTATTAGCTAAGTGAATTTTGAGTTAAGAGGTTGGTTTGTGGGACATCTAAGTCAACTTGAGTTGTAATAGAGTGATTCTAGTTGTAACAGAGTTGGAAGTGCGGTGGTGCATGAGTTGTGCAAGCTGTAAATCATTTTAACTCAATTAAGTGAGTTAAAGTCACATGTGCTAGTTGTAACTACAGATACACTAGTGAGAGATCAAGTGAATTAATTATTAATTAATTCACAAGTAGTGATATCACATGCAACTGATGTTTTTACTATTATTAACTGCATGCATGTTAGATCTAGTGGAGACTTAGTTTAAGGTGATTGATCTTTTTTCAAGATATTGTAATTGGCGATCGTGTTTTAAATTCCACAAGATTTTTTGTTGAAGCGATTATGTATTTAACAATGGAATATACTTGTTAGATCAGGAGAATCCAGACAATACATAATTGGTATTAAAATTTATACATGGTATCAGAGCATAGAAGATTACAATTTTGAAGCAGGAGCTAAGTTTGTTGGTGGAAAGAATTTGAATTTGTACAACATTTTCGGCGCTACAATCGATTCAAGATCGAAATTGGATTTCAATGGATTCACAAAGTTAGAGTATGCACTCGAGGCGCCTCGAACTACACGTTGGAAGGACAAAAGATGGAGGCATGATTAAAACACAATGGCTTGAAGGAATTCATTGAAAAAGATGTTCCTAAGCCAGATGCTGCAAATCTTGATGCATGGCGAAAGAAAGTGGCAAAGGCGAGGAGGATTCTGTTGGAGGGAGTATGAGACCAAATTGTCTCAAGCCTCCATGGGAAAGCCACACAATATGCTATGTGGAAGGATTTGATGGATCTATTCCAAAGCAACAATGACCATAGGAAATTGGCGCTCAAAGATAAACTCAGGAAGATCAGGATGGAAAAGAACGACACTATTCCAGTATACTTAAAAACGTTTGTCCAATGTCGGGATGAGCTTGGGAGTGTAGGAATATATGTTTTTGATGATGATTTGGTGAGCTTATCTCTCTTGGGACTTCCTAAGAGTTGGCACAGTTATTAAGACTCTGTTAACGGGCAGGAAAAATTGCCAGATTGGGAACGACTATGGTCGGATCTAGTGCAGGAGGAGTTCAGGAAAAACACTAGAGATGGCTCTTCATCAAAGCATGATGATGAAGAGGCTTGTGCTTTGGCTTCTAAGGCAAAGAAGGGGAAGGGGAAGAAATTCCATTCTAAATCTGCGGCTGGTGAAGATGGAAAGGAGCAAAACATGTCCAAATTGAAGTGTTTTCACTGTCACGAGCATGGACATATTTCCACAAATTTTCCACAAAGGAAGAATAACAAGATGGTTTCTAGAGCTACAGTTGGTGAGGCCCTTGCCTTGCAATTTGAGCTTGAATTCTCACTTATTTCATGCATGGTGTCAAGTGCAATGAGTTCGATGTGGTACTTGGATAGTGATGTATCTTTCCACATGATCGGAGATGGAGAAAATTTAAGTAGCTTGGAGGAGAAGGACCTCTAGATGCATTTCGAAATGGGTGATGAAAAAAGGTATAACGCTACTGGGATTGGTGTTGTTCCTTTCCAAAGGAAGTTAGGTAAACCCTTATTTTTAAAATATGTAATGCATGTACCAGGCTTAACGAAAAATTTAGTTTCGCTTGCTAATTTGGAAGATAAAGGCTATGTTGAGAACGTAGCAAGATGATGGAGCTTAGTGAAACGAAGTCGCCTTCACTAAGTGGGCCCGCAGGCAAATTCTGGCGCAAAGTCTATTTTTAGACTATGTCTATTTTTAGACATACCGAGCATAATTTGGGAATTCTACTTGGAGATTCTTAAAGTATGCGACATGTCGGTAAAAATAGATGAGACCCTTATTTTTAGGACCCAGGCTATTTTTAGACCGATCTCCTAAAAATATGGAAGTCAAATATTATTTACCCTTAATAATATTTTGACTATAAACAACAGTTTACTCTCTTGGCGCACTTCAGTTTGAGTCATGGAGGTGGCTCATGTAACTGACACAAGGAATCACGTGGTTCCTAGGGTTTGATGGCATCTTGCATGGTTTACTTCAGTTAGACTTCAGTGGCAGAAGTTTTGGAGGAGTTAACGGGACAAGTAGTGGAGTTATGTTCTATTTATTTTAGTTGAACTAGTTGAGATTAGTTAAACTAACTAATCAACTAGATATGAGTGGAGTAAATTAAATAATATTTAATTTACTAAATATTAACTCATTAGTCAACTCAAGAACACTTCAGTTCACTACAGTGCATGATCAGTTCAGTGAAGACCAGTGAAAGAGATAGATGAAGGGGTAGAGTTAGCTATCAGTTGTAACTATACTGTTGCTATTTGCAACACATAGATAGGTGGAGTAAGCTATGAGTATTGCAAAGTTTAGGCTGGTGGTTTATATATATAAGGAGGCCATCACCTAGCATTAAACACGCAATCAAGGTTGGCTATCAAGTGGCTAAGGATTGGAGCAAGTGATTTGCTAGATCTAGCTTGATAGTGTGTAGCATGGGAGGTAGTGCATGAGAGCTTGTGAAGAGTTTTTGTACTATGATTGTTACATGATTTCTCCATTATAATATACACAATAGCTGCGGGGTTTTCAGCTATAGGCTTTCCCCATACATACCGAGTTAATGTGTGATTGATTTGATGTGAGATTGCTTCTGTTATTTCCGCATGTGACAATTAATTGTAGAAGAAGGTTATGTGTTATGTATGCAATTCGAAATTGATATATGACCAGGTTAATCTTCAGTGAATAAGTGATTTATTCACCTAATTTCTGCTGTGACGGTACATTGTGGTATTTAGTGAAGGTAAATCCTTCCTTCGGCATAAAGCCACAAAGAAAGTCAAGAAGATTGGGATTCGTGTGAAGAATATCTATAGAATTGATGTAGATGTGACTTCTACAGAGCTTCCAACCATGGGTAAGTGTGAGACATTCATGCAATTAACCCTTGAGAGGGAGCTGGATTTGCATGCAGGTAAGAGTGAAACTCAAGATGTGGAGCAGCCACAAGATGAGGATCATGGAGTGGGAGAAACCACTCATGCAGAGAAATTTTGAGCCAGATGGACAGAGGGAGTGCATGAAGCTATACCACTAGGTGAGAAGTGGGGCGACATGCATGAATAATCCCAAGAAGAAATTTTGGGCAGGATTCATTGAGATGGTGTGGATCTCATGAATCGAACCTAGCTACTAGGAGCCCAAAGAGTAGCAGTAGTAGGATCAATTGGATTGATGCAGTCAGATGTCATGAGGACATGAAATCAAAGTGACAGTGTCAAAAATTAGAGCACAGATCAGAGTTGGCAGCAAGTGCAAAGTGCATGGATGCAGGTGTCACCAGTGCAGTGGACCCTGAAGACCTTGTGCAGTAGCTAGCAGAAGTCAGAAGACTTTGATGACAAATGCATTATACTGATTCAATTGTTTGGAGGTTATTCAATTTCAAAATTGTTGCATGAAAAGGTTGCATGTGCGATAAACATTAGCGAAGTGTTGCACGCAAGAGTTGCATGTGCGAGAAACACTAGAGAAGTGTTGCATGCATGAGTTGCATGTCACATAAATGGAGTTGCATGTTGCATGCAAGGACATTCCTTTCTTGTTGAGAGGGAGTGTTGAAGTTTGCAACAAGAAATAGTGAAATTGGCATCCGGAAACAACATCCTTGATCCTAGTGAAAATTAAGCACCTACACTAGGTGGGGCCCACAAAGGGTATTTTTAGGTGTATGTCTATTTATAGATGTATGTGCATAATATATTTATAGAATGCATGTCTATCTTTATTATCCCTTAATTTAGATGGACAATAAACTGTAATCTATTCTCAATGTGGACTTTAAAATAGTTAACTAAAATGACAAATCAATTAGCTAAGTGAATTTCGAGTTAAGAGGTTGGTTGGTGGGATATCCAGGTTGACTTGAGTTGTAACGAAGTGATTCTAGTTGTAACAGAGTTGGAAGTGCAATGGTGCATTAGTTAATGCAAGTTGTAAACCAGTTTAACTCAGCTAAGTGAGTTAAAGTTAGTTGTGCTAGTTGTAACTGAAGATACACTAGTGAGAGATCAAGTGAATTAATTATTAATTAATTCACAATCAATGGTCTTACATGCAACTGATTTTTTTACTATTATTAACTGCATGCATGTCAGATATAGTGGAGAACCAGTTGAGTTATAGGTGAAAGGGAGGATAACTACCAGTTGTGACGTTATCCACTTCCACACATGCAAGCACACACACATTGGATGTGCCCATGATATTTACGCAATCAAGTAAGGCAAGATTATCCATCATTCAGGGTTCTTTACCATCAGGGATTGCGCAGTGGAGGAAAGCTGTCTAGAGATAGTAAATTGACTAAGTAACTTGCCAGTTTTTGTATGACAGTGTGAGAAAATTAGCTCATGTACTGAGAGCTCTTGGATTGGAGCTTTGTATGTAATTGTTTCATGATCCATGATACAATATACAATAGAATATAGTGGGGTTTTTAGCTCTAATATTTCCTCGGTAAATTATCTGTGTTGTGTGTGTTGATCTTTCTTCATGATATTGTAATTGGTGATTGTGTTTTGAATTCCGCAAATATTGGTAGAATCGATTATGTATTTAATAGTAGCATATTGTTAGATCAGGAGAATCCAGGACATACATGTATTTTGTATAATTTTCTACATAATACTTTTGCAAATTTGATTTCTATTCAGTCACAAACTCAATTTCTTCTTCACTATAGTGATTTCATGTGCTCTGGCACCATGTAGAAATTATAAAAACATATTTATATCAATGGATTCAATCTGATCAAGCAATGTACTAAAGCTAGATACTAAATCCTTCTACAAAACAATTGTGGAAAATAAACACAATCGCCAATCACAACAAGTAAAGAAAGAAGAAAATCAAACCAAAACATAGATATTTTCCCGGGGAAAGCTTGCTGCTCAAAACCCCTCTATCTTCTATTTATATTCACCATTGAATCGTGAAATAATTACAATGCACTCTTATCACAAGAGTCTCCTGCACTCTCCCAACTTTCTTACATTGACCTTGACAAAATCAACCAACACTTAGCCAATTTCCTACCTCTAATCAGCCTGCCTTGCTTGCGCAATTCATGTGGAATGCAATCCCTATTCTTTATGAATTTCATCCTTCCAAAACTACGCAAGGATCATGGCCAATCCAATGGATGTATGGCTATGTGCGGGTAGCCTACTAATGATACAACTGATAGTTAAAATTCTTTTAACCTTTGTCTCAACTGGGTCTCCACTGGAACTGACATGCATGTAGCTATTAATAGTAAATCATTAGTTGCATGAAAAATCACTGCATGTGAATTAAATCTGATTTAATTCACTTGATCTTTCACTAGTGCAGCAAACAATTACAACTAGTTCAACTGACTTTAACTCAATAAATTGAGTTAATTGATTTCTAATACATTAAACTAATGCACTAGATTCTATTCGAACACCATAACTAATATAATCACTCTGCATGCATCACCAACCACCCACAACTCGAAATTCATGAGCTAGCTGAGTTTATCACACTCAGTTAACTGTTACAAGTGATTATGAGATAAGATTACATTTTATTGCCCACTTTAATTAAGGGAAAATTAAATTAGACACACATTTCTTGTTGACTTTTCAACATTGAGAGGAGGATGTATGCCAATATATAGTTCTTCTCATATGCAAAAAGATACATCCTTTTAGTGAGATGACTTGACATCTGAGAGGGTCGACTTGGCTTCTTGAGGTGAATTGACCAAAATTACATTTTCTTTTTCTTTTTCCTTAAGAAGCCCAAATAGGAATTTGACTCAATGAATCCTAAAGTATGAAGAACATTTTTATCTAATGAAATAAAATTTTCATTTTCTTCTTTTTCTTATTTTTACATCAAATACATAATGATACAAGAACAAGAATAAATATGAAGACCAAACCTAGTTACAGTTTCCAACAGTGTCATCACAAAAGATCTTCTTCCTCTCATTTTGACTTCCATTTATTTTTTACTTCTCTCTTTTTTTATTCATTTTCTTTATTTATCTCTCATGAACAATTACACCCACTAATCCAGGTGGATCGAACAGGTCCATGTACAAGTGGCTTGAGTACAAGGGCTCAAAAGTCAAAGTGTCTGGAATGTGGTAAACTTAATGTCAAGTAGTAGATATCGTCTTTATGATTCCAACGACACAAACGACACTCAATTCCAAGTCCGTGTGAAGGAGTTAGGAGCATTCAAAGTTTGAGGGTTGACTTGGTGATGTGGCAGCTTAAGGAGGCAACAATTTTGCTAGAACTCGACAACCGGATTCCGGCCAACCCATGCTGGATTTCAAGCGAATTTGTGGGACAGTTAAAATGTCTCCTTTGGTCAATTTCCAGAAGTTTTAAAAATTACAGGTTTTTTTTTAATAGATATATATATATATATATATATATATTAAAAATGGGTAAGGCGGGCCATGACCCTCGCCCTACCCCCCTACGGATCCGCATTGAATAACATCAAAGTTTAATTAAGGGGGTCAACGGCCATGACCCCGTCGCCCCCACACCATACAGAAACATCATTATAAATGGGGGCGAGGGTTGTGAACCCCACCGCCACCCAAATTTTTCCACATATAATACAGCCGACAAGGGATGTGGGGGCGGGACGCCCAATGCAGGCCTGAACACCCCCCCCCCCCCCTCCCCCCCCCCCCAAACCAACTTAATACCATATTTTAAATGCGGTTTGTTTTAAAATTAAATACGAAGGTTTAAAAATTGATTGAAACGGTTATTTAAAACATGTTTCCACCTTAATTCAGAGGGGTCAGGATTTGACCACCCGACCTCCTCCCACACAACTCGGATCTGAAACCAACCCAACTAACGGGTCCTTTGGGAAGTACGTCACCTTTTTTATATATAAGCCTTCATTTCTGGAGTGCGCCCAGGGGCAGACAGGAGCGGGCACGAAAACCAAGGAAGTGGAACCATGAGCAGTGTGTAGGAGGGGGCGGAACCCTGATCTGAGCCATTTTGCAGAGGGGCCAGATTTTCACTTTGTTAGATTGAGACAAGTTTTATATGGATTTTTCAGTACTCGATGCCACTAATCCAACGGTGCTTCCCATTTCCTCATCAGAGGTCTGAAATTTTCAGCCACTTTTAGATTGGGCAGGTATAAGGGTGTAATTACTCATTTTGTACTTGTACTTTCATTTTTTCCATTTAATGAAAGAGGGCCTCCCCACTATTTGAGTAGGGCCTAGAGACGTAGTCCCTCCTAGACAAACTCTAATATCAACTCTGTGTCTTCGTGCATTATGTTAATTTCTTCTCTCTTTTTACGTTTATGCCTTTAAATTTTCTTGTTTAAAGCTGCAATTTTCACATGTAATTATTTCACACATCTCAAGCAAAAGATTTTGGATCAAGTGGTATTAGAGCAAATGTTTGTAGATGTGAATTGCATGCTTGTATGCTAAATAGAAACAGGCTATGAAGAGGCAAAGGGACGCTACAGTATTTTGATCCCGAAGTGGGACGTGCACATCAGAGAAGGAACATGAGTGACGATAATCATCCCAACCAGAATGAACCCCAGAAACCTGCATGTCAAACACGCCAGGATAAAAGAACATCCATACAAAGTGTGGTCCAAGAAGTTGTTCCACAAGCATTTCCCCAATAGGGGTATGATCCATTTACCTTACTAAGTAAAAGATGGTTCTTTTAGAGGTCTTAGTGTGATGGCCACATTTTTAAATCATACGTTGCAAGTAAATGTAAACATGATGGTGTGTTTCCAATCACTTCAAAATGCAACGATGATGTTTTGGCCTTTCTTTATGAGTAGTTGAGATATTGATTGTTTTGTTTTTCTTTTATGTAATCCTTGGCCAATGAGTGTGTGCTATAAATTCTTGGCAAGGAGGGGTGGTTGAGTCATGTGTGGTGTGCATGATTGCAAATAATGTACCAGTTTCACGTGTAGAGGATTGAAAATATGGTTTGGAAAGGACACAAACAGTGTGCTGAGAGTGTTAATGCTTTTGGGGTCCAAAAGCTCTTCAGTGGGGAGGAATGATCCAGGTGGATCGAACAAGTCCAGGTACAAGTGGCTTGAGTACAAGGGCTCAAAAAACAAAGTGTCTGGAATGTGGAAAACTTAATGTCAAGTTGTAGATCTCGTCTTTCTGATTCCAACGATGCATACGACACTCAATTTCGAGTCCGTATGAAGGAGTTAGGAGCAGTCAAAGTTTGAGGGTTGACTTGGTTATGTGGCAGCTTAAGGAGGCAACAATTTTGTTGGAACCCGACCACCAGATTTTGGCCAACCTAGGCCAAAATCCAGGAAAATTTGTGGGACGGTTAAAATGTCTCCTTCGGTCAATTTCTAGAAGTTTTAAAAATAACGGGTTTGTTTTTAAAATAAAATATATATATATTAAAAATGGGTAAGGCGATCCATGACCTCCACCCTACCCCCCTACAGATACACATTGAATAACATCAAAGTTTAATTAAGGGGGTGGGCATGACCTCACCGCCCCCACACCATACGGTAACAACATTATAAATGGGGGTGGGGGTTGTGAACCCCACCGCCACCCAAATGTTGCCACATAAGCCGACAAGGGATGTGGGGGCGGGCCGCCCAATGCAGGCCCGAACCCCCCCCCCCCACAACCAACATAATACCATATGTTAAATGCAGTTGGTTTTAAAATTAAATACGTGGGTTTAAAAATTGATTGCAACGGTTATTTAAAACATGTTTCCGCCTTAATTCGGAGGGGTTGGGGTTTGACCACCCGACCTCCTCCCACACAACTTGGATCTGAAACCAACCCACCTAACAAGTCCTTTTGGAAGTCCGTCACCTTTTTTATATATAAGCCTTCATTTCTGCGTGCGCCCAGGGGCAGAGAGGAGCGAGCATGGAAACCAAAGTAATGGAACCATGAGCAGTGTACAGGATGGGGGCGGAAGCATGATCTAAACCATTTTCTAGAGGGGCTAGATTTTCACTTTTTCATATTGAGATAAGTTTTATATGGATTATGAAATACTCGATGCCACAAATCCAACGGTGCTGCCCATTTCATCATCAGAGGTTTGAAATTTTCGGGCACTTTTAGATTGGACAGGTATAAGGGTGTAATTCCTCATTTTGTACTTGTACTATCATTTTTTCCATTTAATGAAAGAGAGCCTCCCCACTATTTGAGTAGGGCCTGGAGACGTAGTCCCTCTTGGATGAACTCTGATATCACCTCTGTGTCTTCATGCATGATGTTAATTTCTTCTCTCTTTTTACGTTTAAGCCTTTAAATTTTCTTGTTTAAAGCTACAATTTTCACATGTAATTCTTTCACACATCTCAAACAAAAGATTTTGGATCACCCACCCCCCCCCCCCAAATATTTCTTCAGGCAAACTCCTGAATTTTGGCCAACCCATGTAGTATCTGGGCAAATTTGTGGGACGATCAAAATATCTCCCATCAAGTCAATTTCCAAAGTTTTAAAATGACGGTTTTTGTTTTAATATATATATATATATATATATATTAAAAATGGGTAAAGAGCGGGCCATGACCCCCGCCCCTACCTGGATGCGAATGCATTGAATAACTAATAACATCAAAGTTTAATTAAGGGGGTCGATGGCCATGACCACTGCCGCCTAACACCATACGGTTACATCATTATGGTGCGGGGTTGCGGGAACCCCCACTACCACCCCCATACTTACTCTCGTCAACAAGGGTGAATCGATAGATATTTTTATTTTCTTAAGAAGTAATCCGATGCCTATTTTATGTTTTTTCACCAAGCATCGAAAAAAATATCCCAATCAACCTACCACATACTTTGGTTAGATTTTATTGGAGTTTTCAAGGGTGGTCAATATTCAACTATATGTCCAACTCCCCTATTAAGGAGAGATTAATGCAATAATGAAAGTATAGTGCAAAATACATTGTCATGAAATCATTAAAGAACTAAGCTTTAATTATTCTATATTCAATGGGGATTCATCCAACTATTATACTTATAAAAGTTTAACAACCGTTGTTAAAATTTTTCCTTCTAATGCAATTAGTGAATAAATGAAATTTGAAATATTTCTTTAACATGAGACTTGTAATTCGTGTTTATTGTTTCACAAAAAAATAGAAAAATAAAAATTAACAAATCCAATATAACAACAAAGCTTAAAATTATATATAACATAGGGAGGCATAGGGAGGCATGACATGGTGAGGCATGACGACTCACTAAAAGGTAGTTCCGTAGTTTCGGTGGGACATGGGGAGGCATGACGCACTACCCGGATCCACCTATGTGCAATGCAAATTTCCCAGGGCCACTAGTGTGAATTCTAGGCTATAGTATGAGCAACTAGTGTGGGGTGGGGATAAAGTTGGAAGGGGCCGAATAGATTTGTTTACACATTCATGTTTGCAAACGAAAAGGTTTCTTGTGAAGCATAGATACTAGAAGAAGATAAGATTGCTAATGGATTTAACTTAATGTTTCTCTTGAATAAAATGTGTGAGATTTGTTTAATTTGACACAAATTAAGGTTATACCACTTATACAGTGAAGTTGTAATATCATTCTTGTATAAGGAAAGGGAATTGCATCATTTCATAGTTGGATTGTTAAATATGGTTTAAGGAAAGGGTAATTACAACAAGGGTTGCATTTGCAAATCTGTGCAGGGCATGAAGAGAAAAGCACACAAAGGACGTTTCTAGAATTTCTTAGAGGGTATCCAGTTTTCACGAGGAGATCACATCTGCTAGTACAAGAATAGATCTATGTATTCCAAATAGAGTGTGAGTAGCAGCAGGAAGGAGAGGGAGTTTTCCAACATTGAAAACAAGGTTTTATGAAAGAAATAGACATACCTTTGACATTGTATTTGTGAACTCTTGTTAGAGAGGGAACTTCTTCCAAGATACCTTTACGTACCTTTTACATTGCATCTAAAAGTTAACTTTAAGGAAAGGATAAATACATTACATGTAAAAGTTAATTTTAAGGAAAGGATAAATACATTGCATCTAAAAGTTAACTCATTTTTTCTAAGCGTGGAATTAGGTGTTAGTGCCATAGATTTATGTTGTAGGATGGCGCTAATGACGAGTTGAGTTAGTAAAATTTTAATTAGACAGATGTGTAGATCACAAATTGAGTTAGTAAGTAAACTTTGAAATGAGAAGGTGTGTAGATCACAAATTGAATAGTAAGTAAACTTTGAAATGGAGAGGTGTTTAATGTTGGAAAGACAATAATAATTTTTTTAAATGAGGGTCATGAAGTATTGTAAATATTCATAAGAGTGGAGTTTGAAGGTTCGGCGATATACACACATTTATCTATCTAAGTGCTGTGAGCAGATTCAATGTTTGTGTACATCTATCTATCTAAGTGCTATGAGCAGATTCAATGTTGTGTATGGCATATTATATTAGTTATTATTTGATGATATAATTTTTTGGGATCTGGAATGACTTTGTTGAGTGTATATTTGATGATATAATAATATTTATTTCCAAACCACATTGACCACGACTCAGTGGTCTTCAATCTACGATTACGCTTCGTCATAGTGGCGTTGGCGTTGGCGTTGGCGTTGGCGTTGACGTTGGGTCGTGGCTCTTCTTCATACCCTATGAGAGGATTTTGAAATCATTAATACATAGAAGAATACCTGAGAAATAAACGAAGCAGGACATTGCACAGGTTGGGGATGTAGCTCACATGGTAGAGCGCTCGCTTTGCATGCGAGAGGTACGGGGTTCGATACCCCGCATCTCCATTTTACAAATTTTACCAAGTTTTTTTAGCAAACGCAAAATCCAATTTTTTTTTACAAATTTTTTACCATGTAAAATCTAAAATCCAATTATTTTTTACAAATTTGTTACCATGTAAAATACAAAAAGGATTGAATGGACGAATTGAACGACATGTCAATTTGCAGAAAACTGAAGGTTGGGAGTGTGTTCGATTCAATTTGACCCACGAGCTTCCAATGCGCACAGCAAAGTTAAAAAAGAAGGGTTTCAATAACTACAACAAACTTCAGGAAGGGTTTTACAAGTGGTGAAAGAAATGGGACGGAAGTAACGGAAGTATTGATCCTGGTTTTAAGAAATAGGAGGTTTCGAAACAGTCAATGAATTCCCATATAATGGGATCTGGTGAGGTGAGAGCACTGATCATTGTGACAATTCCAAAAATTGTCTAGTAATTTTACGCATGACAATTGGAGATGCGGGGTATCGATCCCCGTACCTCTCGCATGCTAAGCGAGCGCTCTACCATCTGAGCTACATCCCCGTATAAAATGTGGAATTGTGGGATATCTACTGTTGCTATATTTGATCTGCTCCCCTCCCTTCTCCCAATGGAAAAACATGCTATTAGTATTTTTGATAACGTGAATTATACCCTCACTCTATGCTATGCTATGCTGTCTCCAGTGATTGAGGTTGTCCACCATCTTTATCGATATGCTGTATGTATGTTGTCCGGTAGCTTGGGGTTTTTCTTGTCCATTACATTACGGAATTTCATTTCTTGTAATTATCACAAATCTTGAAGAATTAGAATTTCATTTCTTGTAATTATCACGAATCTTGGAGAATTAGAATTTCATTTCTCGTAATTATCACAAATCTTGAAGAATTAGAATTTCATTTCTTGTAATTATCACGAATCTTGGAGAATTAGAATTTCATTTCTCGTAATTATCACAAATCCAATCCAATCCAATCCAGGGCTTTAATTTTTAATGTTTCTTTCTTGTTAACAACAAATGCATTCTTAATCACTGGATGCATCGATGCCACCAAGTTTTCATGGGAATTCAACAATTTCCATCCAAAACGTAATAAGTAAAACACTTTTGGTGAAAGAAGTGTGTATGGCCAATTCGATTAAACAAGTGTAATGCCAAAGCTACACAGAAAGATAACCGTCCTCCGAACGTCGGTCGATTGTTGCTTCTTTAAAAGATGTTTCGATTGAATTAGAGCTCAGCGTGATGGACCAGTGCGCTGCAATCAAACCAATACAACTGTTTTGAATTCTGGCTTAAAATAAAAATTGTTTCCGTTGCCGGGACTTGAACCCGGGTCTCTCGGGTGAGAGCCGAGTATCCTAACCAACTAGACTACAACGGAATCTGTTTTCTATGACATTTAGATGTTCATCACTCAATTACATACCTAAAGGATATTGACGGAGAAAACATGTAATAAGGACAATGTTTTGAGTTCATTTTACCATCTTAATTGATCCTTACGTTGCGATTTCGCTTAATTTCAAAATTCAATAAAATATGTTTTTATGAAATAGTGAAAACCTTTAAATTAAATATTCCATTATTTTTAATATTATATATTACTTTTTAATCAAATACAAATAAAAATAATAATTATCTATTTCAAAATTTATTTAATTAAAAAATTAAATACTTTTGCTTCCCATTCATACTTGATCATTTTTATGGTTTATGTCTTCAACCCTTACCATTGTTATCCTTGTTTGTCACTCATATCTAGAGGATTTTCATCATAAAATTATAGCGGAATTTGTCTTGAAATCGATATCAATAAACGGTCGCCATACCAAATCGAGTTAAAAATCAGTTATTCTAGATTATGAGAATGCTACTTTTCATTGCCACTTCTATCATCAAACATGCCACTTACAAAATTCTTGCTTGGTGTTTAATTCTCAACAAAAGCGTAACATCTGCAATTCTAGATCTAAAAGTTGGAAGCCCTACAACTTTCCTCCTATGGATGACATTGAAGAAGCTCGCGATGAAATTCATTCAAGGTTCAAGTTCCAAGAATCAAGGCCTCAAACATCTTGTGCACCTCTTCGCGTGGACCATGCACCTTCGACAAGCACATAGATATTGAATAGTAATGCTTCTTTGAGTATATTGAAACACACTCATGAGTCGGTTTTTTCAAACTCTGATATGGAATCACCTTGACTGCACAATGATCGCTTTGATCAAACCACCTTCAGAAGGTTGGGTCAAGGTTTCAAAAAACAAAGAAAAGAAAGGTCGCCTTGAGGGTTAGCCCCAATTTGAGTGATTCTCCTCTCTAGTTGTGTCTTCTTTCACTTTTTGCATTTACTTCCCTATTCTCAATACCATTCATCTCTACGTTGACAACAACATTATAGGGAAAGTTGTGCCAGAAAAATGAGGCATGATGGAAAATGATGTAATTTTATTTATGTTTGATAAATATTATTTTTAGACTTATCATATATATATATATATATATATATATATATATATATATATATATCTGTGTGTGTGAGAGAGAGAGAGATTTATATACATTTTTTAATATAAAAGTTATATAATTAATTATTTAAAAGTTAAAAATTAAATTTTTATTTTAAATACTAAACTAAGTAATGACACCTTTTTCATTTGGTCCCATGGTATTCCCACACTCTGGGATTTTCTTTCCCATCTCAATAGCATCTCCCCCCACATCCAGTTCACTATGGAGCTGGAAGAGAACTATTCCCTTCCCTTTCTTTATGTCCTTGTCTCGCGCCTTCCCTCTGGATGCCTTACTCACCAAGTCTATCAAAATAAAAATCATACTAATAGGTACCTTCATGCCAACTCCCACCACCATCCTGCTCAAAAATCTCAAAACCCTTCTCACCCTTAAAACCCTTATGAGGAAAGCATCACAAACCGAGTTAGAGGAAGCCAGGATCTGGGAAAAATAATAACCGCGCTTATGGAACACTTATTTGGGACACTCATTCCAAACTAAAGAAGTATAAATAATAACCACGGTTATGGGACACTCATTCCAAAAACTAAATGTTGGACAAAACATCCTAGCATGGTTGTTCCTTTGGTTTATTATGGCTAAGGAAATTGGCAAAGGCAATGGAAAAGGCTTTGGAAAGACAAAATGACATTAATTGACATTTATTTATGAAAATAATCAAAAATAGGAGAAAAGGGAGGAGAAAGGTCACAAGTTGCATGTGAGGAGGAAAATGAAGGAAAATAATGGAAAATGAAGAAAATAGAGGCTTAATTTATAAAAAGGCTTTTGAGGATCAATTGGTACCTTTTGTTAGTTCAGTTTTGGAGCTCCCTCTCTATTCTCTCTCTCTCACACTCTTGGACACTTAAAGATTCATTGGAGCACATAAGCATTGGATCAAGGAAGAAAAAGAGGGCAAAGAGGAAGAAAAGATCAATCAAGGAAGAGTGGGATCAAGCAACTACAATTGGTTTACTTGCAGGTATCGATTTTCATATGTGATTTCCTTGCTATATTTGGCCTCATTAATAAAAAGGATTTTGAGGATCAGCTTGGGTACCTTTGTCACTTAGTTTTTGCATTTAATTCCCTATTCTCAATACCATTCATCTCTACGTTGACAACAACATTATAGGGAAAGTTGTGCCAGAAAAATGAGGCATGATGGAAAATGATGTAATTTTATTTATGTTTGATAAATATTATTTTTAGACTTATCATATATATATATATATATATATATATATATCTGTGTGTGTGAGAGAGAGAGAGATTTATATACATTTTTTAATATAAAAGTTATATAATTAATTATTTAAAAGTTAAAAAATTAAATTCTTATTTTGAAATACTAAGCTAAGGAATGACACCTTTTTCATTTGGTCCCATGGTATTCCCAAACTCCGGGATTTTCTTTCCCATCTCAATAGCATCTCCCCCCACATCCAGTTCACTATGGAGCTGGAAGAGAAATATTCCCTTCCCTTTCTTTATGTCCTTGTCTCGCGCCTTCCCTCTGGATGCCTTACTCACCAAGTCTATTGAAATAAAAATCATACTGATAGGTACCTTCATGCCAACTCCCACCACCATCCTGCTCAAAAATCTCAAAACCCTTATGCACACCCAGTATTTGATCTTAACAAACCAAAGGGCGCGGGTTGTTTCAACCCCTGTTGCTTGAGAGCTTGATGAGATCCATTAGGGCCAAGAGGGAGTTGGAGCTGTTTTGGGCTATGCTTACCCATTTGAGGTGAACCAAAAACCAATTTTGAATATTTTCAGCATTCCATAGCAATTGGGACAGGTTCCAGAGGTAGTAGAGGTGTTATACAGCCATTTTAGCTTCAGGGAAGCTTGGAGAGCCACTAGGGCCATTGGGGAAATGGAGCTGTATTGAGTTGTACCTCACTGTTTGAGGTGATCCAAAAACCATTTTCAGCTATTTTCGACCTTATGAACCTAATGGAAGAGGTTTCAGAACTTTTTGAGGACTTCTACAGCCCAAAGAGCTTCAAAGGAGTTCAAAGGGCCATCAGGGCCTTGTTGAAGAAGGCATTGTTTATGGTAATTCTTCACTGTTTAGTGAATATGGAAATGAATTTTTAGCATTTTCATGTCTTCTGAATCTGTATTTGCATTCAGATTTTCCTATTGAGGCACTTTTAAACTTGTATTATCATTTGAGAGCATTATAATACAAGAGGAAAAGCTCATTTTGGGAGGCTTGATCCAGCAGACATAGCCCAGGAGGGGTGAACTGCTCATCAAAAATTTTTGTCATGTTATGCTGAAGTTATCTTGTTGTATATTTCTGATTTAATATGTTAAACAACAAATTAAATTAACTTTCCCCCTCACATAAACTCATAAACAGTTACCAAAAACACTTTGTTTAATCAACAAGACATGGAGAATTTTGCACACATTTAATTAAATGGAAATGGATACCTTGCACACATTTTCAAGTACTTCCATTTTTAGATCAGATGGTATCAGAGCTTAGGTTGAGAATTTTTTTTTGTGCAAAAGGTGTTAAAACATTGTAAAATATTGACTGTTTTTTGGTTTCAGAATGGCAGATTATTATGGCAAGAAAACTTGGTCGGGATTCGACACAAGTACATGTCTCATTCAACAAAAATTCGCCATGTGAACAGTTGGCAAGTTAGGAAAATTTTTGAAGGCTGAAGAGAAGAGGATGTTGTTATTCTCTCATTTAATGTACAGTTTAGTTTTAGTTTCAGCATTTTAGTGAGAATTTGGGGTCCAAAAGCATCTCATTTGGGGGGTGTGATCAGGAGCTGAAGTCTGAGCTATGAAAAAACTCAAAATTGAAAGTTTTCAAAATCACTTGCAACGGCACGAACGACTAGGATGAGCCTTGTCGATATGATCACAGTGCGAAGTGAAGGACACTCAAATCCGACATCGTATGTGAAAGTTATTCAAGTTTGAAAATTCACAATTTCAGGCAAAAGACCAGGTTGACCAGGTTTGACTTCCAAATTTGAAAAATTAAACAAGGAATATTCCTCTACTATTCCACCTAAAATCGTAAGATCTTACTTGCATGTTGATTCGTTTTGGCTGACTTTTATTATGGTGGCCATCAATAGGTGCCACGTGGCAAGCCCGGAGGCCGCCATGTGGCCCCAGGTCGTGAAAAGTTTGGGCGTATTTAAATTTCGGCAAGTCAGCAAGGTTTGAACCCCGGACCTCACCGTTGCAAGTGCCACGACTTACCATTGGGCCACACGTTTAGTTCTTGATTTGTATGGTTTACAAATCATATTTGAAGTTTGAAAAAGATATGGGCAAAGGTCAAAAGGGCTAGCCCCATTAGATATGACCCATAGACATGACCTCAAGGCTCGGAACCGGCGGTTTGAAAACAGATTGTAAGCCATGGCATGTGGCCACGTTGTCACAATTAAATGCACGGTTTGTTAAATGGATAAGCCACGGTTTGTTAGCACGGATTACGGCGGGTTTGGAACATGTGACCGCCTATTAGCATTTAATTAAACCGTTTGCAGTTACCGCCAAGTCTGGGGCAGATTCTACCTAATTCGGCCTTTTTCCAAAATTGGCGCTCCTAACTGGAGTTAGCCCAATTTTAGTGGAGTTTTTTAAGTGCTACTGGGCAAAATGTTGTTTTGCCATAACTTCTCCAATATTGGACCAAATTGGATGAAATTTTGGTCAATTTTGGGTATTCTGCGGATTATGGATCCATTGAGATAGGTTGCAGAGCCATTAGAGTTGATCTTCAGCCCCTTTTCCTTCAGGGAAGCAATGAGAGCCATTAGGGCCAAGAGGGAGTTGGAGCTGTTTTGGGCTATGCTTAACCATTTGAGGTGAGCCAAAAGTCAATTTTGACTATTTTCAACATTCCAGAGCCATTGGGATAGGTTCTAGAGGTATTATAGGTGTTCTACAACCATTTTATCTTCAGGTAAGCTTGGAGAGCCACTAGGGCCATCGGGGAAATGGAGTTATCTGGAGTTGTACCTCACTGTTTGAGGTGATCCAAAAACCATTTTCAGCTATTTTCAACCTTCTAAACCTAATGGAAGAGGTTTAAGAATTTTTGGAGGACTTCTACAGCCCGAAAAGCTTCAGATGTGTTCAAAGAGCCACCAGGGCCTTGTTGAAGAAGTCACTGTTTATGGAAATTCTTCACTGTTTAGTGAATATGGAAAGGCATTTTTAGCATTTTCATGTCTTCTGATTCTGTATTTACAGTCATATTTGAATATTGAGGCACTTTTAAACTTGTATTAGCATTTGAAAGCATTATAATACAATAGGACAAGCTCATTTTGGGAGGCTTGATCTAGCAGACGTAGCCCAGGAGGGGTGAACTGCTCACCAAACATTTGTGTCATGTTATGCTGAAGTTATCTTGTTGTATATTTTTTATTTAATATGTTAAACAACAAATTAAATTAACTTTACCTCATACATAAACTCATAAACAGTTACCAAAAACACCTTGTTTAATCAACAAGACATGGAGAATTTTGTACACATTTAATTAAATGGAAATGTATACCTTGCACACATTTTCAAGTACTTCCATTTTCAGATCAGATGGTATGTCGAGCTCGGGTTGAGAATTTTGTTTGTGCAGGTGTTAAAACGATCCTTAAAAGATTGATTATTTAAATAGTTTCAAAATGGCAGATTGGCATGACAAGAAAACTTGGTCGGGATTCGGCGCAAATACATGGTTCATTCAGCAAAAATTCGCCATGAGGATAGTTGGCAAGTCAGGAAAATTTTTGGAGACTGAAGAGAAGAGGATTTTTTTATTCTCTCATTTACTGTACAGTTCAGTTTCAAAATTTTAGTGAGATTTTGGTGTCCAAAAGCTTCTCATTTGGGAGGTGTGATCAGGAGCTCAAGTCCGAGCTATGGAAAAGCTCAAAATTGAAAGTGTTCAAAATCACTTGCAACCTGAACAACCGGATAGGCCTCGTCGATACGATCCTGGCGCCACGAACGACCTCAAATCCAACATCATATGTGAAAGTTATGCAAGTTTGAAGTTTTTAGTAAACTGCAAAAAACTGAGTTTGATCAGGTTTGACTTTGAAAATTTGAAAAATTAAAAAAAGAATATTTCTCGAAATATTCCCTAGAATAGTCCACCTGGACCAATCATTTTTTGACAAGTGTCAAGTTCTTATTTGCTGTGGGTTTAACTTCAGTTGGTTTTTGCCAATCAACAGGTGCCACGTGGCAAGCCCGGAGGCCGCCACGTGGCAAGCCCGGAGGCCGCCATGTGGCCCCAGGTCGTGAAAAGTTTGGGCGTATTTAAATTTCGGCAAGTCAGCAAGGTTTGAACCCCGGACCTCACCGTTGCAAGTGCCACGACTTACCATTGGGCCACACGTTTAGTTCTTGATTTGTATGGTTTACAAATCATATTTGAAGTTTGAAAAAGATATGGGCAAAGGTCAAAAGGGCTAGCCCCATTAGATATGACCCATAGACATGA
The DNA here is from genome assembly GCA_034641835.2 of Pinus albicaulis. NCBI lineage: Eukaryota > Viridiplantae > Streptophyta > Pinopsida > Pinales > Pinaceae > Pinus > Pinus albicaulis. Next base: position 621,781 of record JAXQQM020084611.1, read on the forward strand.
CCTCAAGGCTCGGAACCGGCGGTTTGAAAACAGATTGTAAGCCATGGCATGTGGCCACGTTGTCACAATTAAATGCACGGTTTGTTAAATGGATAAGCCACGGTTTGTTAGCACGGATTACGGCGGGTTTGGAACATGTGACCGCCTATTAGCATTTAATTAAACCGTTTGCAGTTACCGCCAAGTCTGGGGCAGATTCTACCTAATTCGGCCTTTTTCCAAAATTGGCGCTCCTAACTGGAGTTAGCCCAATTTTAGTGGAGTTTTTTAAGTGCTACTGGGCAAAATGTTGTTTTGCCATAACTTCTCCAATATTGGACCAAATTGGATGAAATTTTGGTCAATTTTGGGTATTCTGCGGATTATGGATCCATTGAGATAGGTTGCAGAGCCATTAGAGTTGATCTTCAGCCCCTTTTCCTTCAGGGAAGCAATGAGAGCCATTAGGGCCAAGAGGGAGTTGGAGCTGTTTTGGGCTATGCTTAACCATTTGAGGTGAGCCAAAAGTCAATTTTGACTATTTTCAACATTCCAGAGCCATTGGGATAGGTTCTAGAGGTATTATAGGTGTTCTACAACCATTTTATCTTCAGGTAAGCTTGGAGAGCCACTAGGGCCATCGGGGAAATGGAGTTATCTGGAGTTGTACCTCACTGTTTGAGGTGATCCAAAAACCATTTTCAGCTATTTTCAACCTTCTAAACCTAATGGAAGAGGTTTAAGAATTTTTGGAGGACTTCTACAGCCCGAAAAGCTTCAGATGTGTTCAAAGAGCCACCAGGGCCTTGTTGAAGAAGTCACTGTTTATGGAAATTCTTCACTGTTTAGTGAATATGGAAAGGCATTTTTAGCATTTTCATGTCTTCTGATTCTGTATTTACAGTCATATTTGAATATTGAGGCACTTTTAAACTTGTATTAGCATTTGAAAGCATTATAATACAATAGGACAAGCTCATTTTGGGAGGCTTGATCTAGCAGACGTAGCCCAGGAGGGGTGAACTGCTCACCAAACATTTGTGTCATGTTATGCTGAAGTTATCTTGTTGTATATTTTTTATTTAATATGTTAAACAACAAATTAAATTAACTTTACCTCATACATAAACTCATAAACAGTTACCAAAAACACCTTGTTTAATCAACAAGACATGGAGAATTTTGTACACATTTAATTAAATGGAAATGTATATCTTGCACACATTTTCAAGTAATTCCATTTTCGACTGGGATGGTATCGTAGCTCAAAGTTGAGAATTTGTTTTTAGCAAAAGGTGTTAAAACAAAGGTAAAAAAAGATTGATTGTTTTAATAGTTGCAAATTGGTTGATTGGTATGGCGAGAAAACTTGGTCGGGATTCGGCACAAGTACATAGCTCATTCAGCAAAAATTCGCCATGAGGACAGTTGGCAAGTCAGGAAAATTTTTGGAGGCTAAAGAGAAGAGGATGTTGTTATTCTCTCATTTACTCGTTTTGGGGCTCAGTTGAGCTGGGTCCAAAAGCTTCTCATTTGGGAGGTGTGATGATCAGCAGCTCAAGTCCGAGCTATGGAAAAGCTCAAAATTGAAAATGTTCAAAATCACTTGCAACTCCGAACGACTCCGTACAGGGCCTCAAGCCGATACAATCTTGGCATGGTGAACGACACAAAATACGACATCGTATTTGAAAGTTATGCAAGTTTGAAGTTTTCAGAGAAATTTAAAAACCGAGTTGACTAGGTTTGATTTTCAAATTTTGAAAATTAAAAGGAATATTCTGAAGGGAATATTCTTGGAATATCTCCTCGACTATTCCACTGGGCCAATCATATTACGACACTTGGTAGTTGCCGATTCGTTGTTGGTTTGAATTTATTATGGTGGCCAATCAACGAGTTCCCACATGGCAAGCCTAGAGGCCGCCACATGGCCCCAGGCCGTGAAAAGTTTGGGCCTATTAAAATTTTGGCAAGTCTGCGAGGTTTGAACCCTAGACCTCACCATTTCAAGCGCCACGACTTACCATTAGGCCACACGTTTAGTTCTTGATTTTTATGGTTTACAAATCATATTTGAAGTTTGAAAAAGATATGGGCGGAGGTCAAAAGGGCTAGCCCCATTTGATATGACCCATAGCCGTGACCTCAAGGCTTGGAAATAATAGTTTGATAACAGATTGTAAGCCGTGGCATGTGGCCACGTTATCACAATTAAATGCGCGGTTTGTTAAATGGATAAGCCACGGTTTGTTAGCGCGGATTCCAGTGGGTTTGGAACATGTGACTGCCTATTAGCATTTAATTAAACCGTTTGCAGTTACCACCAATTCTGGGGTGGATTTCGCCTAATTTATCCTTTTTCCAAAATTGGCGTCCCTATCTGCAGTTAGCCCACTTTTGGTGGGGTTTTCAAGGGACATTGGGCATTTTTGTTGCAGATGCCATAACTTCTCCAATAATTAACCTTTTTGGAAATTTTTTTATTTTATTTTGGGTATTCTCAGCATTCTGGAGCCATTGAGACAAGTTTCAGAGCCATTAGATTTGATCTTCAGCCCCTTTTTCTTGAGGGAAGCAATGAGAGCCATCAGGGCCAAGAGGGAGTTGGAGTTGTTTTGGGCTATGCTTAACCATTTGAGGTGAAAAAAAGTCAATTTAGACTATTTTCATCATTATAGAGCCATTGGGATAGGCTCCAGAGGCTTTCGAAGTGTTCTACAACCATTTTAGCTTCAGGGAAGCTTGGAGAGCCACTAGGGCCATTGGGGAAATTGAGTTATCTGCAGTTGTACCTCACTGTTTGAGGTGATCCAAAAACCATTTTCAGCTATTTTTGACCTTATAAACCTAATGGAAGAGGTTTCAGAAATTTTTGAGGACTTATATAGCCCGAAAATCTTCAGATAAGTTCAAAGAGTCATCAGGGCCTTGTTGAAGAAGGCACTGTTTATGGTAATTCTTCACTGTTTAGTGAATATTGAAACGAATTTTTAGCATTTTTATGTCTTCTGATTTTGTATTTATAGTTAGATTTTCCTATTCAGGCACTTTCAAACTTTTATTAGCATTTTGGAGCATCTTAATACAAGAGGAAAAGCCAATTTGGGAGGCTTGATCCAACAGACGTAACCCAGGAGGGGTGAATTGCTCACCAAACATTTGTGTCATGTTATGCTGAAGTTATCTTGCTGTATATTTCTGATTTAATATGTTAAAAAAAAATTTAAATTAACTTTCCCTCACACATAAACTCATAAAAAATTACCAAAAACACTTTGTTTAATCAGCAAGACATGGAGAATTTTGCACACATTTAATTAAATGGAAATGGATACCTTGCACACATTTTCAAGTACTTCCATTTTCAAAGAAGATGGTATCAGAGCTTTGGTTAAGCTTGGTTGTGCTCAGCTTGAGCATTTGTTTTTGTGCAAAAGATGTTAAAACAGTGTAAAATATTGACTGTTTTATTGGTTGCAAAATGGTTGATCACGGCGAGAAAATTGGTCGGAATTCAGCACAAGTACATGGCTCATTTAGCAAAAATTCACCATGAGGACAGTTGGAAAGTCAGGAAAATTTTTTAAGGCTGAAGAGAAGAGGATGTTGTTATTCTCTCATTTACTGTATAGTTTAGTTTCAATTTCAGCATTTTAGTGAGCTTTTGGGGTCCAAAAGCTTCTCATTTGGGAGGTATGATCAGGAGCTCAAGTCTGAGCTATGGAAAAAGATCAAAATTTATTTTTTTTAGAATCACTTGCAACCTGAACAACTGGATAGGCCTCATCGATACGATCATGTCACTGTGAATGGCACTCAAATCTGACATCGTATGTGAAAGTTATGCAAGTTTGAAGTTTTCAGTAAACTACAAAAAACTGAGTTTGACCAGGTTTGACTTTCAAAATTTTAAAATTAAAAAAGGAATATTCCAAGGAATATTCCTGGAATATTCTTCAAAATATTCCTTGGAATATTCCATGGAATATTCCAACTGGACCAATCATACTTCGACACTTAACGGATGCGATTGTCGTTGTTGGTGTGACTTTTTATTGGTGGCCAATCAATGGGTGCCACGTAGCGAAGCCCGAAAGCGAGCCACGTGGCCCTAGGCTCGTGAAACGTTTGGGTGTATTAAAATTTTTTGGCAAGTCCGGCAGTTTTGAACCTCGAACCTCAGCTGTTGCAAGCGCCATGACTTACCGTTGGGCCACACATTTAGTTCTTGATTTGTATGGTTTACAGATCATATTTGAAGTTTGAAAAAGATATGGGCAGAGGTCAAAAGGGCTAGCCCCATTCGATATGACCCATAGCCATGACCTCAAGGCTTGAAATCGGCAGTTTGATAACGGGTTGTAAGCCGTGGCATGTGGCCACGTTGTCACAATTAAATGCGTAGTTTGTTAAATGGATAAGCCATGGTTTGTTAGGCGCAGTTCCGATGAGTTTGGAACATGTGTTGCCTATTAACATTTAATTAAACGTTTTGTAGCTACCACCAAGTTTGGGGTGCGTTCCACCATTTAAGTAATTCCACCATGTTGGCGCTCCTAGCGGAGTTAGCCAGTTTTTAGTGGAGTTTAAAAGTGCCAGCGGAAAAATATTGTTTTGGCCATAACTTCTCCCATATTGGACCAAATTGGACGAAATTTTGGTCAATCTTGGCTATCTTCAGCATTTTGGAGCCATTGAGACAGGTTTCAGAGCCATTAGAGTTGATCTTCAGCCACGTTTGCTTCAAGGAATCTTGGAGAACCATCAGGGCCAAGAGGGAGTTGGAGTTGTTTTGGGCTATGCTTAACCATTTGAGGTGAACCAAAAGTAAATTTCGACTATTTTCAGCATTCTAGAGCCATTGGGACATGTTCCAAAGGTATTCGAGGTGTTCTATGGCCATTTTAGCTTCAGGGAAGCATGGAGAGCCACTAGAGCCATTGGAGAAATGGAGTTATCTGGAGTTGTACCTCACTATTTGAGGTGAACCAAAAACCATTTTTAGCTATTTTCCACCTTTTGAACCTAATGGAAGAGGTTTTAAAATTGTTTTAGGACTTATACAGCCTGAAAAGCTTCAAAGGAGTTCAAATAACCATCAGGGCCTTGTTGAAGAAGGCACTATTTACGGTAATTTTTCACTGTTTAGTGAATATGGAAAGGCATTTTTAGCACTTTCATGTCTTCTGAATCTGTATTTGCATTCATATTTTCCTATTGAGGCCCTTTTAAACTTGTATTAGCATTTTGGATCATTTTAATACAAGAGGACAAGCTCATTTTGGGAGGCTTGGTCCAGCAGACGTAGCCCAGGAGGGGTGAACTGCTCACCAAACATTTGTGTCATGTTATGTTGAAGTTATCTTGTTGTATATTTATGAGATAATATTTTAAACAACAAATTAAATTAACTTTCCCTCACACAAAAACTCATAAACAGTTACCAAAAACACTTTGTTTAATTAGCAAGACATGGAGAATTTTGCACACATTTAAGTTAATGAAAATGGATACCTTGCCCACATTTTCAAGTACTTCCATTTTCAGATCAGTTGGTATGAGCTTAGGTGAGCATTTTTTGTGCAAAAGGTGTTAAAGCGGAGTGTAAAAGATTGATTGTTTTATTGGTATAAAATGGCAGATTGGTATGGTGAGAAAACTTGGTCAGGATTCAGCACAAGTACATGGCTCATTCAGCAAAATTTGCCATGAGAATAGTTGGCAAGTTAGGAGAATTTTTGAACGATGAAGAGAAGAGTATGTTGTTATTCTCTCATTTACTGTACATTTCAGTTTCATTTTCAGCATTTCAGTGAGCTTTTGGGGTCCAAAAGCTTCTCATTTGGGAGGTGTGATCAGGAGCTCCTCAAGTCCGAGCTATGGAAAAAGCTCAAAATTTAAAGTGTTCAAAATCACTTGCAACCTGAATGATTAGATAGGCCTCATCGATACGATCCTGGTGCTGTGAACAACACTCAAATCCAACATCGTATGTGAAAGTTATGCAAGTTTGAAGTTTTCAGTAAACTACAAAAAACTGAGTTTGACCAGGTTTGACTTTCAAATTTTGAAAAATTAAAAAAAGGAATATTCCAAGGAATATTCCTAGAATATTCCTCAAAATATTTCCTAGATTATTCCAACTGGGCCAATCGTATTACGACACTTGGCAATCTGTTATTCGCTAATGGTTTGACATTGGTTTTTTTTCTGGCCAATCAAAGGGTGCCCCGTGGCAAGACCGGAGGTCGCCACGTGGCCCCAGACCGGTGGTAATTGGCATTACAAAATTTTTATGACTCCACAGGATTCGAACCGCGGACCTCCCATGAACAAACAAAATGTCTTACCATTGAGCCATCCATTTAAGTCTTAATATATATGGAGGTCGGATGTTATTTGAAGTTTGAAATTAAATGTGGTGGCGGCAAAAGGGGGCCAGCTCCCACAACAAATGTAACCACACGACCGAAACCACGAGAACAGATCTCTTCCAAACGACGGGTTATAAAACCTTATCCAGGTGGTTAATGTGGCCATGTGGCTAGCATATCCTAACAATTAATGTGAAGGTTTTTAACCAAAATGTCGGCGGTCTATGCGGAGGTGCATGTGACCAGCACACACCGCCCAGCATTTAACTTAAAAAGTTAACGGTTTCTGTCGTATTTGGCGCCATTCCACTATTTTCAGATTTTTCTCCATATTTGGCACTCCTAACTGGAGTTAGACCAATTTTAGTGGAGTTTTTTAAGTGCCACTGGGCAAAATATTGTTTTGGCCATAACTTCTCCCATATTGGACCAAATTGGACGAAATTTTGGTCAATCTTGGCTATCTTCAGCATTTTGGAGCCATTGAGACAGGTTTCAGAGCCATTAGAGTTGATCTTCAGCCACGTTTGCTTCAAGGAATCTTGGAGAACCATCAGGGCCAAGAGGGAGTTGGAGTTGTTTTGGGCTATGCTTAACCATTTGAGGTGAACCAAAAGTAAATTTCGACTATTTTCAGCATTCTAGAGCCATTGGGACATGTTCCAAAGGTATTCGAGGTGTTCTATGGCCATTTTAGCTTCAGGGAAGCATGGAGAGCCACTAGAGCCATTGGAGAAATGGAGTTATCTGGAGTTGTACCTCACTATTTGAGGTGAACCAAAAACCATTTTTAGCTATTTTCCACCTTTTGAACCTAATGGAAGAGGTTTTAAAATTGTTTTAGGACTTATACAGCCTGAAAAGCTTCAAAGGAGTTCAAATAACCATCAGGGCCTTGTTGAAGAAGGCACTATTTACGGTAATTTTTCACTGTTTAGTGAATATGGAAAGGCATTTTTAGCACTTTCATGTCTTCTGAATCTGTATTTGCATTCATATTTTCCTATTGAGGCCCTTTTAAACTTGTATTAGCATTTTGGATCATTTTAATACAAGAGGACAAGCTCATTTTGGGAGGCTTGGTCCAGCAGACGTAGCCCAGGAGGGGTGAACTGCTCACCAAACATTTGTGTCATGTTATGTTGAAGTTATCTTGTTGTATATTTATGAGATAATATTTTAAACAACAAATTAAATTAACTTTCCCTCACACAAAAACTCATAAACAGTTACCAAAAACACTTTGTTTAATTAGCAAGACATGGAGAATTTTGCACATTTAATTAAATAGAAATGGATACCTTGCACACATTTTCAAGTACTTCCATTTTTAGATGGGGCCATAACGTCATTTTTTGGTTAAGTAGAGGAAAGCATCAAAACTAAGTTAGAGGAAGCAAGATCCCAGGAAACCATATTGATGTTCAGATTTAAAAAAAAACCTGTTAACACAACGGGTGCAGTGGATGATTTAAGGTATTGATTCACTTCTACCCGGTGTGGAAAATCGAGAGTGAAATTATCTTCATTATAAATCAAGAATGGATAAAAATATTTTCACTTCTCTTCAGAAGACTAAGTATTTTATTTATCCTGCAGAGGATTATATTTCCTCTTTTTACCATTTCCTTTCTTCTTATTTCCTTGTTGCTGATATTTTCCTGTAGAAGATTGAACAACATTTATCTCAAAAAGAAGCTGCAATAGTAGAAGAGCGAGGGTTTTTGGCATCCATAACGATAGTTAATTAAGATGGTTTACTCATTGACTACTGACTGGTAGAACCAATCACACCATCGGTGACATGTGATTGCTTACTGGGAGGTTGAGGAACAATATTGGAAGGATGTGAAGCATTTGGAATTTTATCATAGAGCGTGCTCGATTAGGTATAAATAAGATTCAAATACAGGGCATGAGAAATTACCTGCTCTTTGATCACGGCACCACCCTTAGAAATGTCTTCTATTATGGATGGTAACGTAAAACTAATGAATCATTCATGTTATAGCATCATTCAACACTCTTGTAGTTATGATGCTCTTGTATGGCCTTGGGCAACCCTTTCCTATGCATATTTTATCTTTATAAAGCCATGAGGAAGCCATGATGGATTACGCAATCAAGGAAGGTTGATTTTCCTATTTAATAGGGAGATAATTCCCTATGAATTGTGTGAGCAAGGCATGTTGAAGGAAGGCTGAGAATTGGCTATGTGTTTGTCCAATTTTTCCTAGATCAATGTGAGACAATTGGCAGAGCGCTGGAGAATCTCACGAGAGATTAATAATTGTATTGTTTCATGATTCCTTGACTTTATAAAATATATGATAGCGGGGTTTTGAGCAGTTGATTTACCCAAGAAAATCTTGTTTTGTGCGATTTATTTACTTATTTCTCTTGCTTGCAAGTGATTGAGTGATCGTGTTTTGTATTCTGCAAAATTGTAGAAGGATTCAATATCTTGTTTTAGTACATCAAAAGATCGGATTGAATCCATTGGTATAAAAGTTCTATAAATTTCTACATGGTATCATAGCGATATTTCTACATGTTTCAAGGGGTAAATTTGGTGTTGATGAGTCCTATTAGTCATGTAGACATGTTTCACACTCATTCCCAAATTTCCATGCACGCTCGCACAAGTGTTGTCACTTTCGTCGCAAAGTGTATATTTTGTGTCGCACTTGGAGAGGTATGTTGCATTTCTATCGTATTAAGAACATCATGTTGTTCTTATTTTTTGAGCGATCAATGTTGTGTCTTCAACTATTCTGACTGTGTGATCATGATATAGTTTTTTCTCTGCTCACTTGAGCCATACTGATCCTACACTTAGCCTTATCCATAAAATTTCATTCCCGGGTAACTTGACTTCTCTCAACCTTCCTGAATTGCACATTGTGCAGTCTCAACCCTCAATCCCTGACCTTTCCTCTTGGAACTATGCACTACGCAGTCTCAATGCTCATTCCCATTCCTTGAGCTCTATAATTGCACAATCCTTGCCTCCATCCAACCTTCTCTACACATTGCGCAGTCTCAAGCATCAGTCCTCAACCTTGAGCTTTTGAATTGTGAAATTGTTCCATCATTTGGCATTTTTCCCTCCACAATTGTGCATTAGGAAACTTCAATCTTCAATCCTCAAGCTTGAGGCCTTGAACCCCTCAATTATGCAATCTCCCAACATGTTCTCCTATCTAAACTATGCATTGGGAAACTTCAAGCCTCAAGCTTGACCTTTCGAGTTCATCAATTGTGCAGTCACTTAACCTAGGCCTTCAGAAATTCGCACTGTGCAGTATCAAACCTCAAGCCTCCAACTTTAGCCCTTGAGTCCCTCAACTGTGCAGTCCCTTTGCCCAGACCTCCAAAACCATGTATTGTAGAGTCTCAAGGATCAAGCCTCTAGTGAGTCCTTGAGTCCTTCAACCATGCAATCCTTTGACCCTTGAAATCCTGAACTGCGCATTGCACTGTCTCAAACCTCAACACAAGACCTTGACCTCTATAACTGCACAATCCCTGAGTTAGTCACTCAACCAGTCACTAGTTCTAGCCCTAACAAGTGACTTCATGAAGTATCTTAGGCTAGGGGTTTATCAAATTGATGTCATCTTGTCATGGGTGGATTGCAGTCACAGGTATTTAATTGTGTCATGATAGGATGATGATTAAGGAGATAGAGAAGGAGACCATGTTAGAAGACACCTAAGGAGATGAGGATATAAGATCATCATTAGGAAAGAAGACGAAGGAACACTTGAGTACAACATAATACCAAAGATTGGGACCACATGAATACCCCATCTGATTCACAACCTTTTGGAGGGAAGACATGAAGAAAAAATAATATCTTACTTAAAGAAAAAGTATTGGATACATATTTTCATGAAGCAAAGACTCAAGGACATCTTGGCAATGCCACATCATCATGCATTCCATGTCATTAGTGTCATGTCATGTCTGGTCACGATGCATTATTTTCCACATCATTTATGGATTATATAAATTAAATATTGCTGAAATGTAATGTAAAGTGGAAGTCCAAGAGTCATCCATGTAATATGAAAGTTCACGTAGGAATTTGAAAGGTCATTGAGAAGTCAAATAGTCATGAGGTTAGTCCAAGAGTCACAAGGGAGGTGAATGGTCACCCCATTTGTTATATAAACACCCTCATTGCTCTTCCAAAGGACTTTTCACCTTGGCTCCTCTTACAAGGGATTGGAGAGAAAGATAGTTGTTTTTTAGTAGCAAGTGACTGCTCTAATGCTCCACTATTGGGGCTAGTGGTGTTTGGTGTTTTAATATATTTTTGAAATTTTACTTAATTCAGAAGCTCGTTGAGCCAACACGCTTTCATGCATATGTCATGAATATTGTAAGACTATTCTTTAAATGTTTGTGATGTATGTTATTTTCATTTGTAGTAATGAAATTGAACTATTTCAGTGGCTTTGGTACATATATTGTTGAAGGTGTGTTGTATTTTCTTGAACAATCGTTGCTTCCTTGTGAACTATTTCACTGGTTGATCAATGATTCATTCATATGTATATGATCATGTTCCTTTTCCAAATTAGCACTATTACTTGTATTTAAAGGGCCCACTGTTCTCTTCCCTTTCGGTAGAATTAGGACCTTTAAATTATCTGCAACTAAACATTTCACAAGGCATACTCACTTGTTTATCCAAGATAACTTGTGCATTACTCTCTTGTGTTAAACTTTGTAGCCAAGTCAAATCTATAAGAATATATGGAATCCGGGTTGATACCCCGGATGGGGCTCCTATTCCAAATTATTTGAGGTCTAATTATGAATTCATATTAGGGAGACCCCCTTCGTAGACATATTTCCATCACCTGTCAACATATTCCAAGAATGAGGAAGAATTATGCAGAGCACCTAGGAGTAGTGTTCATATTTTTGAGAGAGAATCAATTGTATGCCAAGCTCAAAAAGTGTAGTTTCTTTCATTCTCAGATTCACTACTCGGGACATGTTGTTTCCAAGGAAGGGATAGGAAAATATTAGAGCTATCATGGATTGGCCAACTCCTAGGAATGTGGATGAAGTCAGATCATTCATGAGACTAGCAGGTTATTGCAGGAGGTTCATTAGGAAATTCTCAAGGATTTTTTATCCTATTATATATTTTCATAGAAAGGGGAAAATGTTTGAATGGATAGAGGAGTGTGCAACAATATTTACTAAATTGAAGCATTTTCTGAAAAATGATCTAGTCTTGAAAATTACAGATCTTGATAAGGAGATGGTGGTATGTACAAATTCTTGCAAGGAAGGACTTGGTGGAGTTTTGATTCAAGAAGGGTAGGTTTCTATAAGTCAAGGAAATTGAATGAGTAGGAGTGGAACTATATGACTCATGATATTGAGTTGGAAGTTATCATTCATGTGCTGAAGATATGAAGACATTATCTCCTTTGCAAGAGATTTGTTTTGATGAGTGATCACAGTTGGATGAGGTGCTTGTTTGACCAACCTAATATGAATTCGAGGAAAACTAGATGGTTGGATACCCTCGGTGAGTTTCACTTCGAGATAATGTACATCAAGGGAAAGGAGAACAAGCTTGAAAATTTTCTTAGTAGGAGAGTGTAGGTGAACCAAATTTTAGCTGTGAGTTCATATGGGAAATATTTATAGAGGTGGATCTTGTCAGCATGGTAGTAGGATGATAGGTACCAATAAATAAAATATTGCAGCAACAGGGTGAAGGTGATAGGGATGAGGAGCATCACGTCACGCCAAATGGCTTGGTCAGATCCAAAAAATATATATATGTACCAAATAATAGTGAGTTGAAGAAGATTATCTTGAGGGATCTTCATGTCAAGCCATATTTAGGTAACCCAGGATATCAAAAGACTATGAAAATTGTTAAGAATTTATACTATTGGCCGAACTTGAAAAATGAAGTGGATGAGTCTTATGCTAAATTTTTGGAATATCAGCAGGTGAAAGAAGAATGTAAGCATCCAGATGGTTTATTGCAGCCTATTCTGATTCCAGAATGGAAATGGTAAATCATTTCCATGGAATTTATTAAATATTTGATGAGGACATCGAGAAAACATGATTCCATCATAGTCGTGGTTGACAGGTTAAAGTAGCTCACTTCATTGCAGTGAAGTCTACTAATTCATATAGTGAGGTAGTCCAGATCTTCATAAGGGAGATAGTGAGGTTGTGTGGTGTTCCCAAGAAGACCATATCAGACAGAGATGCCAAGTTCACTTCCAGGCTTTCGAATGAGTTTTTTACAGGCTTGGGGACAAATTTAGCTTTCAACACAACTTATGATCTAGGTGGATTTTGGTGGCTGTTGGGTCTTTTTAGTGGGTAAAATAACACAAGTATTTTATTATCAATCCGGGCTTGTAGAACTTAGAAGCATCTCCAAGATATATGGATTTTAGCTATAGTCAAGTTTAGAAGATGAATTATTAATATTAAAGGAAATTCATATTACAATTATAAAACTTAACTAAATAATTTCTAATTCAATTATGTAATAATAAGAAGAAGAAGCTCCTAACTTAGGAGAACTTGTTTATCCTTCTCTACAAAACTACTTCATGAATCAGAAACCAAAAACCGCTAATGAACAATAGATAAAGATGCACGAACAAATAATAGAAGAGGCTCCTAACCAAGGAGGTCCTTGTTGTCCTTCATTACAAATTCATTCATCATTAATGCCATTGTTAGAAAATAGGAAATTCAGAAAAATCACTAAAAAGGAAGAAAGATGAATTCTAGTTTCTAGTTCTTGATGAGATAGAAGGAATGTTTAACTTAAACACTAGGTTGACCCTTCATATTCAGAATATAAATTAGAATTAGATTCATCAGCAATAATAACATATCATCATACATCTAATTAACTGATTAAGCATGAAACAAAACTAGTTCAGGATATTGCAACTAAATTAACTGGAAAGTGCACTTAGATCGGTGTGGGGGCCCTCCACCCTTGCCTCACACACTGTGAGTAATTTCACCTATTGAAACTCAGTCAAGCATTCACCATATTGAAAATAAAAAAAGGAGATAGAACAAGTTCTTCAATTAGCTCTCAAAGTTTCAGAAATATCAAAATGAAGTTATGCAAATTCTACATATGAATGCCTTCAATGTCTTAGGCTTAAATAGAGAAATATGAAACAAAATATTCTAAAATGTCTCCAAAATCCATTTCTATCCTTATCCTATCTATTCAAATCAAGCTCATCCATCTAATTGGTGAGCCCTGGTATTGCACCAAGAGTGTTGCAACTCCTAGGGGCTGCCCTACTTTACTTTATCAATACGGGGTTCGTACAAACTTGGAGGTGACAGTGCTATATGCACAACAAATGCATTATGCTCATGTAATCCTCTTGTGCTTTATGAGAGGGTGTTATTTCTTAAATGATTATAAGAACTGGGAAGTAAATCGCTGGAAAGAAATGACAAAAAGGACATTAAACTAAAGTGCTGAAAAGAAATGACAAGAATGAAACTAATTTAATTGGGAGAAAGGGAAATGACTGAAAAGAAACTAAGCTAACTTGCTGAAAATAAATGGCAGAAAGGAAACTAATTCTAAACCACACTTAAATTGGAAAATGGGCTAAATGCACCCTGCTTATCCTATAGTCTATCTAACATGCTTCTTTCCATGCAACTAAACTATCCATGACTTAATTCTAGCTAAAAAAGAGTTAATTTACAGCTTTGAGGGAAGAAAAGAGCTAAAGTGGCGAATTGAAGGCTTAGCGCATGGAACAGGTCTGGGAAATGGAAAGAGGGGTTGAAAACCTTATAAAACCTTATACTATGGCAGAAATGGCTTTGGAACGAAAATTAATTCAAAAGTGCGATGGCAGAGTATGATGGATTACAACATCCACGATGTGCAATGTCGTAATCGCAACTTCGCAAGATTAAATGGATAATGGTAAGGACTTAACGGAACGAACTAAAATGTACAGAAATGCGATTTGCGATGTGTGACGTGGCGATGGGACGACGATGAAGTACGATTACACCCAATATCGCAATTTCATGAACAAGAGGTATGTGATTAAAGGTAAAGGCTAAAAGTTACGGGGACCATAAAAAATAAAAGTTGCGGGCTGCGATTTGTGATGTGGTAAGTTCAGCAAGATGTGATTTTCAATAGGATAAGATCTGTGAGTTGCGATTTGCGATGGGGATGACGTGGTGGTGAAAATAAAAAGGGAAAAATTGTGATTTGCAATATGCAATGTCGCAATATCGCAATCGCAAGAACGAGCGATAAGCGTTAAGGTGAAAGGTAAATGGTGTGCAGTGCGATTTGTGATTTTGCAATATCAAAATCGCAAGGAATGAGCGGTAAGCGTTAAAGGTAAAAGATGAATGTTGTGAAGTGTGATTTCCAATTTCTCAATATCACAATCGCAAGGAATGAGTGGTAAGCGTTAAAGGTAAAAGGTGAATGTTGTGATTTGTGATGTACGACGTACGGTGGCTAGAGTCTCGAGGAGCAAAGGCAGAGGTCGGGTTTTTGGTGGTTTGGAATGGTTTTTCACGTGTTTTTCGTAAAAATGGTAGGCAACTATGAATGGAGGAAAAAAAAGAATTAAGGTTGAAGGGGTTAAGTGCATTCGAAAAAAAGGTAAGTGTAGCGTTAAGGTGAGAAGGAAAGGAGGGTGAATGGAGGAAAAAGAGAATTGCTCAGAAGTGAAGCACACTTGCAGATTCATGCATGGGAAACAGGCAAAAATGCGTGATGAAATAGTGAAAGAGAGGATTGGACTTGGTAATACAATTTCTTTCCAAAACTTCAAACATAAAGAAATTTTGGCATGTGGGAAGGTATACCTTGCTCAAACTCTATTGACAGAGATGAGAGGGGGAGGCTTCACCATATTTTTTGGAGTTTTCCCTCTATTTTACTACGCATAAGAAATTAAAACTACAACAACACAAAAACTAAACAACAATGAAACTTATCAGAAGCATATCTAACTGAAATGGTAGAAGAAAAACTAGTTGAATAACAGAAAGGAAAATATAATGCCAGCAGAGAAGCTGAGGCACATTGATTGGGCCCTAACCCACGATCCTAGACCTCTAAAAATTAAATCAGTCGAATGAAACTATTCCATTCATTTCATAAAAGAATAACTGCATACATATCTGAAAGTTTGATCCCTGAATAAAACAAAAAGCTCAAGAGCTCCCAATAATAGTTCGGAATGGAATCGAGACTAGAATAGACTAACTCTTCCTAGCTCTAGCTCTACTCTATTTATTCTATAGGGAAACTACCAAAAACTCCCTAAAAAATGGTGATTGAGTCCACTTGACTCTCAGTGAACAAGGATTGAGTACACTCCTCTTTGAGTTTCTTGGCTGCCTCTAGAATTCGAATTGCTGGAGAGAATCCTTGGGATCCTTTGGCTGCCTTTGGAGTTTGAATTGCTGGAGAGAATCTAGAGTGGAAAATCCTCCTATAATTCCTCCTTGCTATCTCCTCCAAGTATTTATGATAAAATATTTATAAAAATGCTTAATAAATCATGATTTTCTACACTCAACCTCATATTAGGTACTCAAAGTATGTTAGCCTAAATCAACACCTATACTAGCATAATAACACCAAATAATAATAATAATGAAATAAATAGAGATCTAAGAAGGAAAAAAGGTGACTATTAACCCCTCCAAATATTTCTAATGATGGAGCTCATCATCAACCCCCTACTGAATGGTTGCTCATCCTATGAGAAACTAATCCTTTTCCTGCATTTCCTTTAATGCTCTGACAAACCCCTTGATTTCCCGAGGAAGAAGTGTGGGAGTTTCCTCAAGGGGGTAAAAACCATTATTCTTTTCTTCATTCTCCTATTCTCTATCTTGTGCATCTATTTCCTCTTCATCAGTAAGCCCCAACGACAAAGGTGGGCTGAGCTTTAGTCCCAACCATCAGATCATTTTGGCTTGCATGGCCCTCTTGTATAATGGTGCCCTTTCTAATGCACCCCTCAATATTTCTAGAGTATGGTACTCCCTATTATTGAGGTTGTGAGGGAGGTTGTTCCATCTCCTTTGGCTATCCATAATGCACTCATCTTCTATCTTCCTAGAGACAACATCAAAGTGGCCTATCACCTAGTTTTGAGCCTAAAGGTAACTTTCCACCAGTCAGGGTCCCTTTTAATCTCTCGATGGTTAAAGATGGCTCCTCTTGGGCTGAACACTTCTGGTCTGAGATATAAGGGTTCTCTATTTATTCTTCCCATGAACTTCCATATCTCTTTTGATCTAGTGTCCTAATTTACCATCCAATATGCTAGAGCCATTAACTACATATCCCCCATTGTAGGATTGGGGTCCCAAATCTCTAGATTTGTCAACAAAAAGTTATGCACATAAAACTCTGCCATCTTCTTGATCAACCATGTTAGATTGTTTGTAGAACTTCATGAATTTCCTACAATCTTGGAAAGGGAGTGATCCATGGGAGGCTAGAGTTTGATTTAAATAGAAGCCATTGTTTCTTTGAGGTACTCGTTGAAGCCTCGAAAATCGCCGCTTCAAACATTGGGGGGATAACCCACTGTCGGGACTCGTTGATGCCCCGAAAATCGTTACATCAACATCGGGGGATAACCACCCGGTCCCGTACCTTAATGCAGCTCCTTTTCCGTTTGAGATAGTGGGTCTCGACCGGATATAATGGGACCCGCTTTCCCAGGTAATGAATAAAAGGGGTAGATGAATGATTGGTTTTCTAATAATTGATAATGAATAGAGGACTTAATCTATAAGCGAAAACGTAAATGACTATTTTATCCCGGGAAGCTTCTATTCTTAAGTGCAACGTTTGGTGATCCGTGTTCGTTGATAGGCATATAGATGACACTATTCAATAAACAAAGACATTTATTTAAATAATAATTACTTCATTCAAATAGTTGAACGAAATAATTGATAAAACATTGTTACACTTATCTTTTTATATTACTAATACATGAATGATTAGAAGAATAGCAAAATCGTAAACATCCGAAGATGGAAAGTATAAAGACCGTCGTTAAAAACGCATTCATATATTCAATAATAGCAAGAATGATCAAACAACAATTTACATAAAAATAATAAATTCAGTACATAGATAATAGTACCATATGAGCTGCAAATCTTTCCCAACGTCAATCGCAATTTGAATTCCTTCTTCCGACTCAGAAATACTTTTAAATAAAGGCAAGTAGTGCACATCCACATAAAAGCTTCGTTATCAAAATTTGGAAAAAATTGGTCCAGCTTTCATAAAATATGCCCGAAGTACAGTAGTGCAACTTCAGAGTTTTCAGCTCATATACAGAAAACTTACGACCCTTTCTAAATACATGAAAGGGTCTATAAATACTAAATTAAACTAACAAACTACAAAAATTAAAATGCTACTAAATTGGTATAACCCGATCTTGAATATCTCCCCCCACAATAACTGAATCAAGACAGATGATTCATCACTCGCCGTTTGCCTTTTGTCCCGAGTTGGCATATTGCCGCATTGGTTCCACTTCTTGAGGGCGGCCGAGACGAGAATTGAGTTGAGCAAACGATAGGTGGCATCGTGTATATCGAGAATGATACACCCGATTGCATCCGTTAAGCATTTGAGGGTGGCTTTTCTGCTATATGGTTTTACTAGGAACAACCAATAGGTGTCCCAAGTTAAACTTTTAATTCGTGTGATCAATTTCCCATTCTTTTCTAGCCTCTTGACAACATGATTGTTCCAATGTCTTGGCCGATAATAATTTACCCGGTGTACATTGAGAGATCATGTTAGATAAATAGAGAGTATTGTTAATCAAGTCAATCAAATTGTTCGTAGATAATTTGCATCTAGAAACCGCTCTCTCTCGCTTTCATCAATTGGGATCGCCACTCCATGAATAGAATTTCTTTATGGGATTCTAAGATTTTAGGCAAGTTTGCTACTCCGTCCCTCATTAGTGTTCTGCCAAGTAAGAAAATTCGTTAAAGTCTCATCGGCTTGCTCTAAGTCCTCGCTCGGCATCAATCGATTTGTTTATTATAGATGTTGTTATGTCGCACAGAGGTTCAACTTGGGCAATTTCATGACACAAAAAATCTTATTTGTGTTATTAGTGCCTTATTAATCAGCATTGCCTCTCGCTCCGAAATTAGCAGTCTGGGGAAGACTCCTGAACTTCTCTACTTGAGCCATAAATTGAGCAATTTTCTCATCTTTTGTTTTTATCATATGTTCATTCATTGCTTTCAATTTTGCTAATGCCTCCGATAATTCTTTCTGTTTCTGAATCGCTTCCGAATCCGCTTTCTGTTGTGCCTCCAATAGCTGTGTTTGTAGTAAAGCGATCACTTGATCCTTTTCTTTCAACAAATTGCTCACCTCCGATGCCTTATCCATGGTGGCCGCCGAATAGGCACCGACGATATTGGGACAACTTTGTCGGGTCATCTGAGGGGGTTGAATTCTTCCTTCCACACTACATTGGTTGCTATCGTTTGTTCGTGGGAACAGGGGAAGGTTGATCAATCCTTCTCCTTTTTCCGTTGTCGCTTTATTACGTCCCCCGTGTTTTGGGCTATAGAAAACATCCAATGGAGGAATATCCTCCACTCGCAAAATAATTTGATCGGAAGGATCTTTGGGAATTATTTCTAGTTCCGTAGTCGGGGATAAACCGCCGGTTCCTTTGCTTGGAACCTTTTTTGATGCCGTATCCTCGTGTATTGGCCGCTTTGGATGTATCGGCATCCCTTGAGCTCTCAAGATTGCTTATAATTGAATCAAATTGCTCGCCATTCCCGGAGCAATCTTGGGTCAATCCGAGTGTTGACATTCACCTTCTTACCGCTCTTGCTCCCCGCTCGCCTTTCATGTTCCCGATCACGTATTCTCTCCTCGTTCTTTTCTCTCGTGCTTCCTCCTATTCTTTCCTCTTTGCCTCTTCCCCGTTCTATCCTTCGAGTTCCTCCCCGCTCTCTTATTTGGAATTCTTCAAAGATTTTGGATGTAGCAAGAGGTTTGTCGGTAAGCCGTCGTTCGTGCTCGCTTGATTGTATCATCGTGGCAGTGGCTAACAAATCTAGAGGCGTAGTTTGCAACCTCTCGCTCTCTAAGTTTGTTAAATTCAACTAACCCGTCGTCATGGTATCCGAGATTAATCCTTTTTTTGTTTGGTCCCGATCGGCAGCATGTTGTTCTATTACCACGTAAGCCGAAGCTATTCCAGTTTCTTAGATTTATTCCCCATTTGGTCCGAGTTTTGCTACTACGGAGAAGCTTCGCACAAGAGATAAAATGAACGTAATGCGGAGAATAGATGGCGAAACTAAGTACGTAAGAATTATGTCAATCAATGAATAATGGAAGATAATCATAAGACTCTCGTGGATATAATCTCCGAAGGGATTTAGGCATAACTCGCTCCATTAATTAGCCGTTTAAACATCGTCAATCAATTAAATGCTCATTATATCCTTCATTTGCCGAATAGTCTATTTAAGCGTGGATTTGATTTTTTATTTGGCGGTCTGGGCGCAAGTGAATCACTATTGGGAAGTGGAAAGGCTTTTTTAATAATAATTAATATAATATGCCGAAGCCATATCAATCCTTTTTGAAAGTCGCGCTTGGCTTTATCGCAATCGGCGATCGAGGAAGACTTGGGCGGTTTTTATTTAAGTTATTGTAGAATCCCCCGATCGCCGATAGAGATATCGCTTTAACTCGCATCGGGAGCTTTTAAGGAAAAGAGTTTCGTTGTATTCATATCGCATTCCCCGATTGCCGATAGTGATATCGCATCGAGCCAGGAGAGGGGCCTTTTGTTGTGATTGTTTTATTTTCCCGATTGCCGATGATTTATTAACTCAAAAGGTTTTATAATGTTTCGTTTGTTTTCGGACCTTTTTTTTAGAGGAATGATGAGTTAATACCAATTTAATCTAAAAGGGACCCATTTCATATTATAGTTTTCTAAAGCAAAATTTTATGAAATGGGGGGTTGTTGTATAGCACAACAATTGGCGATTCGTCGGGGAGAAACAGCTTATCTCGAGAAATATTGGAATATTTGAACTTTCTTTATATAGAAATCTTTATCAAAAAAGAAAGGAATATTCTAATATAACTAAGTATACATACATTCTGAATATAATAAAGGATATTTTTGCTAATTTCTTCTCTTGTTAAAATTAAATACATTCTATGTTTTAAATTGGCCTCTATTGGTTGATAATGATAAAACAAAACACCTTTCCAACTTAGCCTTTTTTGATTGACTCCTTTGTCATAGGTAGAGCCTCTGCTCGCAAAAGCAAACGTTCATAGTTTCGACAGGATACCTTTTAACCATTTGATTGTCCATGACCTCTCCCATCTCGAGTATGATTAAAAGAATGAATTCAAAATATGTTTTCATATTTTGTATTTCTTTTTTTTCATTATTTTGTAAGATAAAAAAGCCATTGTCTCCGGTTTGGTTGCCGACTGTTTGACAATGCCATTTATCGGTTGTAATCTAATCGAACAAGCCGGCTCGTGATGAGACCCCTTGTCTTATGATTATAAGCCATTACCCCGTTTTTGGTATGCGATGTTGGTAATGTCGATTAGACTATTTTCCAATGATCATGGTAAGAAGGCTTGTGATAAGACCCCTTATCTTTATATCGTATATTTTAGAATTACACTCCGAGTAATCATAAACTTGGATGAATGGGATGGACAATTTTCTCCTTAAGAGAAAATGGATGACAAGGTAAGAGTTGAAGATGCTAAGATTGAATCGCTCGTTTTGATATTGATAACCCTTTTGTGGCCCGTTTGAAAACATTAAAATTATTTACAGTATTTCTAAATCTTGAGAAGATTTCACAAAAATAAAATGGGGTTTTCGGAATGTGAATATAACTAATTCCATAGAAATTGTCCCCCCTTTTAAAGGCTTCTATTTTCAAAAGTAAATATTAAAAGTACTTCTTTAGAGCAACTTTTCAATATAGCAAAGGCCAACGTAAGCTATTTTACAACTTTATTTCCTAATGGTCCTAAAAACTATAAATCCTACTAAAATTAAAAGAGAAGGGGTTACCTTCTCAATTGAAGAATTTCTTTAAGATGAGGCCATTAACAGAAGAGAATCCCTCTTTCCCCGATAGATCTTGTAATATGAATGTCGAATGGCCTATCTTCTCGCCGATCCGAAATGGTCCAAGCCACATCTTTTGGAACTTGGTGTGTTTACCTTTATCGTCATAGGCTTTATCCCATTTCAGAACTAGATCACCAACCCGCAATCGTTTAGAACTAGACGAAGCTCGAATCAAATGATGTTTTGATTATCTCGCTCGATGTTTTGCATGAGTAATTTTGGCCTTTTCTCTTTCTTCTTCTAATTTTAAAATTTGTTCATGTCCGAGTTGGATAGAAGAAGAGGGGCTTTCTTCAATAAACTCGAACTAGGGCTAGAGAAGGAAGTGCTAGATTGGTTGGTAGTATTGCTTCTTTCCCATATACAAGATTGAATGGAGAAGTACCTATAGAGGCCTTCTGCGTTATTCTATCACCATAGTGCGAATATTAAAGATTTGTGCCAATTTTTATGATTCTCGTTCAATAGTTCGCTTAATGAATTTAAGTAGATTTTTATTGGTAGACTCTGCTAGACCATTACCCCGGGGATAGTAATTTGCGAATATTTCAATTTAAATCCTCTTTTAATAGCGAACTCAAACATGGAATTTTGAGAGAAATAAGATGCATTATCAAAAACAAGAGCATTTGGGACACCAAACCTGGTAATGATGAATTGATCTATAAATTATATAATTCCTTCAGCAGTTTGTTGTCTTTAACGGAATTGCTTCAACCCACTTGGTAAAGTAATCGATAGCATGTAAGGATATACTTATGTTGTTTGGAGGACTGTGGAGTTATTTCCCCAATGATATCCAATCCCCATTGCTCAAAAGGTTGCTCAATGTTGATCGGGTTGCAAAGGAAAAGCTGGTTTTCTTTGTCTTCCACCGGAGATTTGACAACTTCGGCATTTCCTTACATATTCGTGAGTATCTCCGAATAAGGTGGGCCAATAATACCCAAAGCATGAATGATTTTGTGAGCCGTTGTGTCGGCTCCAAATGTCCTCAGCTGGTCCATCGTGTAGCTCCCGCAAAACCTTTTGTGCTTCAGGGTTTTTCCGTGCATCTTAATAAACCGAATCATAATTTTGCCTAAAAAGTACATCATCAATGATTATGAAGTTTTTTTCTTTTAATCTAATGGCCCGTTTGTTTTTATAAGAAAGATTAGGAGGTGCATATCCATTTTTCAAATAAAAGATTAAATCGCGTATTGAGATTCAGAATTGGTAATACTTATCCGGTTGATTTCTTCAATATGTTCGTATCACTCGATTCCGGAATGTTGGATGCTCCCGCTAATAACCTCGCAAAAACCTTGGCCTCTAACAATCTTTGCCGGCTTGATTTCCAAGTCATACTCTTGAAGTGTCGTAACCCAATTTGCCCTTTTCTCACCTAATTCCCTTTGGATCGCGAATTGCCTTTCATCGTGTAAAAAGGAACTATAACTTTTGTATGGGCTTTTTAAAAGGAAGGGCCTCGTAGTGTTTTAATGGCTTTATACACAAAGAAAAGGCTTGTTTTTCAACTTCGGAGTAATTTAGTTCTGCACTCGGAAATTTGAACTAAAAAAATGAAATCGGTGCTTCCAAGTCGTGATCATTAACTGCGAAAGTGAGTACCGTCGCATAAGATGAATCGAACGCGATAGTATACAATGTGAAATGATTAGTAAAATTGGGAGTGTTTAAAGCGGGGGGCATTGATTATTGATTGTTTGATTAAATCAAATTCTTCCTTTTCCACAGATCCCCATCTAAACACCGAATTTTTCTTAATCATGGTTTGTAATGGTAAAAATGATGTGAGAAAAAATCGGGAACAAATCTTTTTGACAAATTTGATCCGACCTAAAAATGATCGCATGGATTTTTTGTTATGAGGAAATGGGATTTCAGAAATTTCTTTAATCTCGTCAGAATCAATATAAATACCATCTTTGGAAACGATAAAGCCGAAGAGCTTTCCTTGATTTAGAGCAAAGAAGGATTTTTTGGGATTGAGTGAAATACCATACCTTCTACAGCGTTCAAAGATTTGATTCAAATCATGTAAATGGTTGGATCTCTTTTTAGAAAATACGATAATGTCATCTAAATAGACGACTACGTTTTTGTTGATCAATCCTTTGAAGGCTATATCCATTGCTCTTTGGAATGTAGCTCTCCCGCGTTAATAAGTCCAAAAGGCATTTTCTAATAGGCGTAAGTTCCCCATTTTGTTCTGAAAGTAGTTTTGAGTCCTGTCATCGGGATGGACCCAGTAATTTGGTTGTATCCTCGAAAAACCGTCTAGAAAGGACATTAGCTCGGAAACTCTGCTACCGAATGGAGTATCCTGCTCCATGGTAGGTAATGGAAAATTATCTTTTTGGCTTTCCTTATTCGGATTTCGAAATCTATACAAATCTCGATGTCTCCATTTTTCTTCCTAATAGGCACCATATTGGAGACCCGCTTGAATGCCTGGACAGGAAAAATAATCTTTGCTTTCAAGAGTTTATTGAGTTCTGATTTTATCTCGACTCTCTAAGTTTGGATGTATTTTCCTCAATTTTTGTTGAACTCGGTTTTGTTCGTAAAGCATTGGAATGGTATGCTCGGATGATTGATGTATCATATGTTTTTAAGTCATCATACTTCCAAGAGAAGACATGTTTATTTTTCCTTAATAATCTAATAAATGCTATCCTTTCTTCCACGTAGAAAGCCCTAGTCCTAAATTGATATTTTGAGGGTTCACGCTCAAGACAGTAGATTTATCAATTCAAATCTTAAGGTAGAACTTTGGAGTTTTGAATTGGTTACCGTTTAAACTCATCTTTAATATCATAGAGATCTTCAAGTTTAACCACGTGTTTTGGTATTGAGTTTTCCTCATGCTTTTCTTTTTATCTCGAAGATCATGATCGTTTTCATCAATGATCCGATCATTGTAGGACTTGTCTGAAGTTAAGAAATGTAAGATGTCTTCATCGCGATTAAACACTCGCCAATTGGTGACATTGTTAGGAATTAATGGCCTAAAAATCAACTCTACCGAAAATCTATCCGGGCTATAATCTTCGAAGGTAGGAGTTTAGAAGCAACATTGGCTAACAAGTCACTCGTCGCGATTCCGGGATCCGGGGAATAGGTGAAATATTGAATGCTAAGAAATGAGATATAAGTTCCCGGACTAAAGACTCGATAGTGTTTGAGGTGATTAGAGAGACAATGGATTGTATTTCGAACTTGTTTTATAACAATCTCCGAATCGCCAAACACTTTCAAATATTGGACTTTCGGGCCAATAGCTTTATATAGTCCTTGCACCAAGGCCTCATACTCAACTCGTATTATTCGTGCATTCAAATTCTAACCTACAAGAAAGCATTGTTTTTTTCTCCCTCGGGCTGACTAGAATACACCTCGCTCCCCGATCCTTCATTGGATTTAGAACCATCAAAATATAAAGACCAAAATAAAGAATTATCAACAATTTTATTTACGGAATTCTCGGTAACATTAACACATCTTGCTCGTCGATTTGTGAAAAATTTTCAATTTGGGATGTGAAATTGTTTACTAAGAACTGGAGATGGTTGGGCAATATAATTTCCAAAGAATGATTCGGAAGAATAATTTCCTAATATATTATTATTAAATGCAATTGGTTGATTCTCCTGCTCGAACTCGTGACAGTATGGGTCATGTGTTTCTCCCGAATTGATTTTTATTTGATTTGGCTTTCCCTTGTAGGGCAGCCTACATATGAGACCAATCGGTAGAAATATACCCATGGAGCTTCTTAGACCAATCCCTGCTCGAAGATTAAACCATAAAACTCGGTATATCAACCGATTAAGATATCAATTCTTTGAACTACTCGTGGATCGGCCGATAACCTCGATAGTACGTGAAATTTATTTCCCCTAAGACTTGGACTTTGGTTCTATCTAACCGCACAATGTGAATTGAAGACTTTTGGGGTTCTATGTTCAGGGCTTTAGAACAACCGAAGCCGGCATTATATTAGATGATGCCCCTGAGTCAATTAAACGAGCTGTGTAGATTTCAAAGGTTAAGAGGAAAGGGGGGTATGGGAATTTGATCTCGTCTCCGATTAGAATCGTATCGATAGCCTCAACTCTACCAGAAGGTGGTTGTCCCGAATCATTTGCGGCTTTAGCACTAGGAAGAGGCGAGGAAGGAACTCGCATTTAGTTCCTTAAGAAGCAATTTCTACCGATGTTTTAATTTATCGAGTTCAAACATGGTGATGTTTGCCTTAGTCTTCTTCATGTCATCGATAATATTGTAATCCATTGAATCCGATACTACCAACGTCTTTGATGTTGAAGGTATATTTGAGGACGATGGTTGGTTTTGAGGGATCACATGCGACGGCTTCCTTGTGGGTACCTTTTTCCTTTGTAGTATTAGTACCGCTACCTTTTCTTGGAACTTGCCTAGGGCGGAGTTCGGGGTACTTTTTGCTCCTAGTAGTCACAGGAAAAGCTTCTTGTTCGCTTCGGTGTCTGAGTTAGGCAATATGAAGTCCCACATTCCATGACATTCAACGACTTCCTCTTCCTCAATTTCATCGGATGATGTAATTGTTTCATCTTCTTCTTTCTTCCTCGTGGTCTCGAATCCGCATTGGATATAATATTTGGTGGTTTTGACTCGATT
This sequence comes from Pinus albicaulis, assembly GCA_034641835.2. NCBI lineage: Eukaryota > Viridiplantae > Streptophyta > Pinopsida > Pinales > Pinaceae > Pinus > Pinus albicaulis. Next base: position 648,023 of record JAXQQM020084611.1, read on the forward strand.
TTCTTAAAATTCCTATATGGTTTCTTTGTTGAAAGTTTCGCTACTTGCTTTTTTAATTTCAACCATTTCATTTGACATTGTTTTGAGGACCTTTTGAAGACCCTCCATATCGTATGGATCTTTGGTGTTTTTTCTTCTTTGAATCGTCCTTGAAAGACACTTTTTTGGATTTCCTATCTTCGAGAGTAGCTTTCTTTTCCAAAGCGATTATACGTTTTTCTACGCCGATGGCTTCTTTCATATTTTCAGCCAAAGTTGGTTTCCCAGACCCTATCTACAAAAATGGCTATATTTGAAGGTAAGACTTTTCGTGATGTACCACTCACTTCTAATTTGTTCACTTGGCTTGGAATCTGGTGGGGAATTTTATTCAAGAGCTTATTGAATCGGGAGTTAAACTCCTTAATTGGTTCTCTAGACTCAATTCTTAGATTTTAAAGGTCATTAATGAGCATGGCCAAGGATCTATCGTCGCCATATTTGGTAAGAAACTCGCTTCCCGAAAGGTATTCCAATCGGTAATGGATCCAGTAGGGTAAGGAAAAATACCAAGACCCATCTGATCCTTGTAATGTGTAGGGGAAAAGTCTAACTACAACATCTTCTTGTGTTACTCCTTTTAGATTAACTCGACAACATGAAATTATTTATGTGTTCCTCGACTAATGTTCCGATGTCCGGATTAAACTTTGGTAACCACTTCTCGGGATAATCGGGTAATGGATGTAATGGTGCAGGGCATAGTGATCGCACCGTGGATCGTTCCATGGATTTTGAGCCATCTTGGGGAGTACCAACGTTTGCTCGTGGTGTTCCGAGTGTTTGGGGAGGAGGTGGTAATGAAGACCGAAGAGGTTGTGATGTTGAAGGTGGTGACCCCCAGTGAACAATAATATGTAATGGGGAAGTGGATGTTTGACTTCGCACCGGAGATGATGAGATGGAAGATGATGGAGAAAAGGTCTCACTATCGGAACCTTCGATATACTTTTTTTCCCTTTTCCTTTGGGGTAAAGGAAACTCACTCGTTCAATGCCGAGTTTTTCGCTTTGAAGTCTAGTGAGAGGGTGAGGTAGGTGGAATTGCGAAGTCCGATCGCCTTGAGATACTTCAGATCTCCGAGGTGATATGGAGAAGATTTGAAGTTTCGGATGATAGACGAACTTCGGGGGACTCGGACTTAAACGTTCGAGAGTATGGTGTGATTGAGCGGTGATAGTTGATCCCTCTTCTTCTCGTTTGGACACCGGTGTTTCGGAATGCAAACGGGAGGTCCGAGGTGAGGTGGAGGGTGATTTACTACGAGAATGGTCCGTAGGTTTTGATTTACTCGCCATTCATAGTTGGGCCCTCCTTCTAGTGCCAAAAATGTTGATGCCCCGAAAATCGTTACATCAACATCGGGGGATAACCACGTCCCCGACCTTAATGCGGCTCCTTTTTCCATTTGAGATAGTGGCTCCGACCGGATATAATGGGACCCGGCTCCCGATAATGAATAAAAGGGGTGGATGAATGATTGGTTTTCTAATAAGTGATAATGAATGGAGGACTTAATCTATAAGCGAAAACGTAAATGACTATTTTATCCCGGGAAGCTTCTATTCTTAAGTGCAACGTTTGGTGATCCGTGTTCGTTGATAGGCATATAGATGACACTATTCAATAAACAAAGACATTTATTTAAATAATAATTACTTCGTTCAAATAGTTGAACGAAGTAATTGATAAAACATTGTTACAATTATCTTTTTATATTACTAATACATGAATGATTAGAAGAATAGAAAATCGTAAACATCCAGGTAGTGGAAAGTATAAAGACCAGCAGTAAAATGCATTCATATATTCAATAATAGCAAGAATGATCAAACAACAATTTACATAAAAAGAATAAATTCGAGACATAGATAATAGTACCATATGAGCCTACAAATCTTTCCCAACGTCAATCGCAATTTGAATTCCTTCTTCGACTCGTAAATACTTTAAATAAAGGCGTAGTGCACATCCACATAAAAGCTTCGTTATCAAAATTTGGAAAAAATTGGTCCCGAGTTTTTCATAAAAAAATATGCCCGAAGTACAAGTAGTGCAACTTCGTGTTTCAAATACATATCTAAAACTTACGACCCTTTCTAAATACATGAAAGGGTCTATAAATACTAAATTAAACTAAAAAAACTACAAAATTAAAATGCTACTAAATTGGTATAACCCGATCTTGAATATCTCATGATTAACCGGTAATCAACGAGCATGATTCATCACTGCCGCATGTTGCTTGTCTCCTGAGTTGGCATATTGCCGCATTGGTTCCACTTCTTGAGGGCGGGCCGAGACGAGAATTGATTTGAGCAAAGATAGGTGGCATCGTGTATATCATGGGGAATGATACACCCGATCGCATCCGTTAAGCATTTGAGGGTGGCTTTCTGGTCGTATGGTTTTACTAGGAACAACCAATAGGTGTCCCAAGTTAAACTTTTAATTCCCTGTGATCAATTTCCCATTCTTTTCTAGCTCTTGACAACATGATTGTTCCAATGTCTTGGCTGATAATAATTTACCTCGGTGTACATTGAGAGATCATGTTAGATAAATGAGAGTATTGTTAATCAAGTCAATCAAATTGTTCGTAGACTAATTTGCATCTAGAAACCGCTCTCTCTCGCTTTCATCAATTGGGACACGCCACTCCATGAATAGAATTTCTTTATGGGATTCTAAGATTTTAGGCAAGTTTCTGTCGTCCCGTCCCTCATTAGTGTTCGCTGAAGTAAGAAAATGCAGTTAAAGTCTCATTGGCTTGCTCTAAGTCCCTGCCCGGCATCAATCCCGATTTGTTTATTATAGATATGTTGTTATGTCGCGCAGGTTCAACTTGGGCAATTTCATGACACAACAATCTTATTTGTGTTATTAGTGCCTTATTAATCTCTATTGCCTCGCAGCTCTAAAATTAGCAGTACGGAGAAGACTCTTGAACTTCTCTACTTGAGTCATTAATTGAGCAATTTGCTCATCTTTTGTTTTTATCATTTGTTCATTCATTGCTTTCAATTTTGCTAATGCCTCCGATAATTCTTTCTTCTCGCTTCTCGAATCGCTTCCAAATCTACTACCGTTGTGCCTCCAATAGCGTGTTTGTAGTGAAGCGATCGCTTGATCCTTTTCTTTCAACAAATTTCTCACCTCTCGATGCCTTATCCATGGTGGGCCGCCGAATAGGCACCCAGCATATTGGGACAACTTTGTCGAGTCATCGGAGGGGTTGAATTCTTCCTTCCACACTACATCGGTCGTTACTCGTTTGTTCAGAGGAACGGGGAAAGGTTGATCAATCCTTCTCCTTTTCCGTTGTCGCTTTATTACGCACCGTGTTTTTGGGGCTATAGAAAACATCCAATGGAGGAATATCCTCCACTGCCAAAATAATTTGATCGAAGGATCTTTGGGAATTATTTCTAATTCGTAGTCGTGGATAAACCGCCGTGGTTCCTTTGCTTGGAACCTTTTTTGATCGTCAGTATCTCGTGTATTGGCCGCTTTGGATGTATCGGCATCCCTTGAGCTCTCAAGATTGCTTATAATTGAATCAAATTGCTCGCCATTCCCCTGGAGCAATCTTGGGTCAATCCGAGTGTCGACATTCACCTTCTTGCTTCTCTCGCTCCCGCCGCCTTTCTCCCGTTCTACGATCACGTATTCTCTCCTCGTTCTTTTCTCTCGTGCTTCCTCTTGTTCTTTCCTCTTTGCCTCTTCTGTTCTATCCTTCGCAGTTCCTCCTGCTCTCTTTCTTTGGACTTCTTCAAAGATTTCGGATGTAGCAGGGAGGTTTTTTTGGTAAGTCGTCTTGCTCAAGCTCGCTTTCGATTGTATCATCGGGGCAGAGGCTAACAAATCTAGAGTGCGAAGTTTGCAACCTCTCGCTCTCTAAGTTTGTTAAATTCAACTAACTCGTCGTCATGGTATCCCGAGATTAATCCTTTTTTGTTTGGTCCCGGATCGGGCAAGATGTTGTTCTGTTACCACGAAGCTCGAAGCCGTTCCGGAGTTTCTTAGATTTCTTCCCCATTTGGTTTGAATTTGCTATCACGGAGAAGCTCCGCACAAGAGATAAAAATGAACGTAATGCGGAGAATAGATGGCGAAAACTAAGTACGTAAGAATTATGTCAATCAATGAATAATGGAAGATAATCATAAGACTCCCATGATATAATCTGCGAAGGGGATTTAGGCATAACTCGCTCCATTAATTAGCCGTTTAAACTCGTCAATCAATTAAATGCTCATTATATCCTTCATTTGCCGAATAGTCTATTTAAGCGTGGATTTGATTTTTATTTGGCGGTTGGGTGCAAGTGAATCACTATTGGGAAGCGGAAAGGCTTTTTAATAATAATTAATATAATATGCCGAAGCCATATCAATCCTTTTTTGAAAGTCGCGCTTGGCTTTATCGCGATCGGCGACTCGGAGGAAGACTTGGGCGGTTTTTATTTAAGTTATTGTAGAATCCCCGATCGCCGATAGCGATATCGCTTAACTCGCATCGAGAGCTTTTTAAGGAAAAGAGTTTCGTTGTATTCATATCGCATTCCCCAAATTGCCGATAGTGATATCGCATCGGAGCCAGGGAGAGGGGCCTTTTGTTTTGATTGTTTTATTTTCCCAATTGCCGATGATTTATTAACTCAAAAGGTTTTATAATGTTTCGTTTGTTTTCGGACCTTTTTTAGAGGAATGATGAGTTAATACCAATTTAATCTAAATAGGGACCCATTTCATATTATAGTTTTCTAAAGAAAATTTTTATGAAATGGGGGGGGTTGTTGTATAGCACAACGAGGACCTTAGGACAACTCCTTTTCCGTTTGGTGTGGTGGCTCGACTCGAATTGATAGGAACAAGCTTTCCTAATAATTTAAATGGGTTGGTGATGGAATGATTGGATGAATGGAAAATGGGACTAAATGATCGAAAATAAAACTATCTAATCTAATCTATAACCAATAAATAATTCTAAAACTAACCCTAGGGGTATCAAATATGAATACAACTTTAAAATTGTTTCAATTAAAACCAATAACCATGAAAATGTATTATAGTTTAATTGAAATATGCGAGTAACAAATAAAGATAACTCTGTTTAACAAATTAAACAGAGTTATAATAACACATTGCATTCATGATTTTATATATCATTTGCATATATTGTAAAAGATGAATATTTCTACACACTCGGAAATGATATGTATAAAGAAATATTATAAAACAAGTACATATAAATGATAGCAAAATTTTAAAGAGAATATCTCATAACATAAGAAAATTAATGATGAATAGATAGAAATACCATATCCATCTTGATACTTTCCAATGCAATTCGATATCCAAATCCAACAACTTCAATGTAAAACAGACTCCAAGATACAAAAATGCAATTCTTAAAAGCAATTTTGCATAGAATTACCGAGATGTGATCCTTTATAAAAATATAAGAGTCAATGGAGTATAGAAATGTAATATCCAAGTCAAAATATTACAAATTCGGGACCCTTTTCTAAATTCATGAAAGGGGTTTAAATAGATACTTAATAAAACAAAAAATAACTAAAACTATTCCTACAATCTATCTAATCAGAAATATAGAAATAGAATTGCGATCTTGAAGTGAAAACAATTCATTGATTGTCTCCTGTGTTTAATGTGACTAGATGGCAGATTTTGAGCATATCTTTCACTTCATTTGGATGACTTAGCCTTGAATGTAGCTACCCAAGATATACGTAGCATCAAAGAATTCGGGAATGATACAATGAATAACATTTGAAAGGAATTTGATGGCCATGCTTGTTGGGTCGTGTGGCTTGATTAGATAAGTCCACATAATATCCCATGAAATTCCTTGAAGTTTTCTAATCTGCTGATTCTTATTGATTATCTCTTCCTTCCACCGGAATTAGCTTCTTTTACTTTTGGTAATTTGCCTGGGGTACAATCCGAGATCAAATTAGTGGCATGCAAGCTATCATTAACCGCTGTGTAATATTATTCATCATACTTTTAGCTCTTGATATGGCTCTTTCGATTTCATCAATCGTTGTTCCCATTCCATAAATAAAATTTCCTTGTGTCTCTCCTCTATTCTAGGAAGACTAGCTTTGCTTCCCTACTTTGTATCCCGCCATGAAAGGAACTCGTAAATTTTATCATTAGCATCATCAATTTCTTGCTCGAGATGACCTGCTTCATCTATCAAAGATGATGTTATTTCGCACAAAGGCTCAGCTAGTGTCAATTTCAAACAAAACTCATTCAACTGCTTTGAGATAGCGCTTTGTTTGTTTCAAGGGCTTCATTTTGAATTTCTCTAATTTAGGATAATCCTTGAACTTGTCCAATGCTCGATTGGAGTATTTTCTCTTGTTCAATATTTGTATTTTTCTCACTTTGCTGAAGATTTTATAGCTTTTCTACCTCTTGAATCAATCGTTGTTGTGTGTTCAGAGGCTTTTTTCATCAATCTTCTTCTTTTCAATGCTAAGCTACTCTTCTAGTCGCTTTAGATCCGAGTTCCCGATCTTGAAATTGTTTTTTCTAGCTTAACAAGCTTTTTGCCGATGCTCTCGTGGCCTATTCTTCCAACATAGCTATCCTGTAAGTCTTTTGTTTCATCAACTGGGAGACTTTAGAAGCTTTGTCTATAGTTGCGAGCACTACGTGTGCACCTACATATTGAGATAATTTCTAGTGAGATCCTCGATATGGATTCACCTCGGTATCTTTATAAACAATATTCATAAACTCCACCCGTGATGTTGAAAGTGCATCATGATCATTTCTTCTCCTCTTCCTCTACTTTCTACAACAACCCTATGTTTGGGATCAGAGACTATGTCTAGAGGAGGAATTTCCTCTACTTTCAACATAATTTCACTTGTATGATTTTCGAAGAATGACTTCCATATCCCGATCTTCCCGCATCTTTAACTTGGGGGATTATTTTGCAATCCTATTTGTTGGGAAAATTGATTATATTGGCTCAACAAATGGGAAGAAACAATAAATTCAGCGAGTTGTACTACTTTACCGTAGTTTTCTCTCTTCCAAGTTGTAAATCTGGATTATTGTTCATATCTCCTGTTATTGCTTGTACAATAGGTTCATTGTTTATGTCCTCCTTTTCGCATTGACTTTGGTATCGGCACACTGTGCTTTTCTTTTTATGTATGAGTTGTAGATTGTTGATCGGTATGTACATCAAGTTTAGCGAAATTGTTTCCTTTTCTTCTCGCATCAACTTTCATCGCTAATGTCTTCTTTCACGTATAACAAGATTAGTTCCCCTGTGACTTCTTCTCGTGTTTGTATAATGACCTTGCTGGTACATGTTTCTATTATCGCTTTGCCATATATATCCTCTTTTTTCTTCTCACTATGACTCGACCTCTTGCATAGGAATTATTAATTGATCCGAGAGGAGCTTTGAGTACCTCGACTTCTAAATAACATAAACTTATTCATCTCTTTCGATCGGAATTTGGACTTGGCCAAATTATAAACTTGTGAAAAATTATCTACGAAATAAAACAAACAAATCATCGAACTCATCCGGTTTCGTGTTCAAATCGAGCAATTGAAACTCGAAGTGGTAAAATCGAAAGCCACCTTCTTTGGGTCATATTGTCTTCCGGGATCGTTGAAAGCTTGAGATTGGTTATCTTGCTAACTTCTTTTCTTAGCATGAACAAAATTATTGAGAGTATAATATCCACATTTAAAAGGAAAAGTAGGCCACATTAGCTTCTTGTTATTCTTCAAAGACCCGGACATGCCTTCTCACCGTTAGCCGATATGAAATTTCCGTGCTATGACTTATCCGAAACATACGAGGAAGAATGTGGGGTTCTACAATACTCCCGAAAACTCGATATACATGAATATTTCTTCTCCGAACCAATCCCCAATCGAGGATAAATCAATCTTTAGCCTTTTCGAAAATTCTAGGAGGGAATCGGTTGAAAATGGTTTGAAAAACGAGGATAAGGAAACCGATGAGCAGATTCTATAAACATGGTTTTTGAAATGAACTTTCCACAGGAATTTGTGATATATATGAATAGGAGCGAGGTGTCTTTAGGGGTCCATTTCCATCCTCACATGGGAAATTCAAAGTAATTAAAGCATAGGGCATCTAGAATATAGGCACAAAAGTAAAAAGGAGTAGTGTTTCTGTGTTTTTGTCCTTCCTATACTCAAGAATCCTATTGGCTATATTATCGAAAGAATGACGACTCACCCATTATTTCGGAATTTATAGTAGAATGGATTAAAGGTACCATTTGTATAGAGAACCTAGCTGAATTTTTCATTTCTGAATAATCTACACATCATTATGCGACATGAATAAGTATGGAGGCGAAAGGGATTCCACTCGAGTACATACCCGATGCCTCGTTTTTGTGCTTTTCGAGAGCCCTTCTCCATTATCTAATCGGCTTTGAATGATTTTCATTATTTGTAGCAAATTATTTGACGAAGGATTTGTTGTATATTTTACAAAGTAGGTCCGTAAGGTGGTACATTGCTTTAATTTCCTCTACTTTAAATGACCCGAATGTTGCTCCGTAAGTCAAACAAACGTCCCGTTCGCGGATGGCCACATTGTCAATCACCCACCGAATCACATCATAGTATGGGAAAATGTTTGCCCGAGCTGCAATCCGGTACGAACGACTCGCAAGTGCTTGAAGAGAATTTTCTGAATCGGACTACGAATTATCCTCGCCGAGCTCGTTGCCTTTGCCACAGTGACCTTGGAAAGCTTTTCTCTTTCAATGAGGTTATACACCTCTCCCCAAGATAGTTTTCCAAGACCTTGTCACGACATGTCTATAAAAAACTTAATTTTTAGCGTGGTTTCTCTTTAGGTACCATGGTGAAAACATGGGATTTTGTAGTGACAACAAATTTTTCTTTCCTGGATCTCTTCGACATTTCGGTATCCAGGTAACATTTCCATTGCTCTGTGAATGAAAGGGTTGGGTGTTCTTTGGTTTCGCAATGGAGGAAAAGCTTTCAGAAGTGATAGAAAGAGAATAATGAATACAAATATATGAAAGATATATTCATTTCTATTTATTAATCTCCGTATTAAACTTAAATGGTCTCTTTAGAAGTCACACTCAACGCATTTGAAATAGAATCAATAATCATTATTTGTTTGATCTTCTATTAATAACAAATGTACAATCGGAGATACGACATTTTGAATTGAAAACATAAAACTTTCCTTTTGAATCATGCGATTGCGATGAATAAATAGCATATGCGCAATGTAAAATATGAAGCTTAAGTATTAATCGCATAGGAAATTTTCAAAAAGGGATAACAAATAAGATTTCGTGATTTTCTCCGATTTCCGATTGCGATGATATATATCGCATCGACTCTTTTCAAAAGAAATGAGTTACAAACGATGTTAGCCGATACGATGCGATTGCGATTACGATGAGTCCATCACATTGGAGATTATAATATCATGAGTGAATATCGCTTGTTTCTCCGAAATGCGATTGCGATTGATCGCATCGCATCGAGTTGCGCCATTGATCAAATAAAGAGATTGCATTTGCGATTTGCGATTTGCGATGGTGGTGGGGCTCATCGCATCAAAGATTTATAAAACAAATGCATTCTATACTGCTTTTCCGAAATGTGATTGCGATCAATCGCATCGCATCGAAACAAATATGAAAGTTTAAAACCTTTGCGATATGCGATTGGTTCAATCGCATCGGAGTTTTTGAAAAACAAATATACAACTTATGATATCTCCCGATTTTCGATTACTATTCATTGTACATTAGAGTTTTTTCCATTCAAATACCTTTAAGTAATAAAGTATTTATATTTCATTGTATCGAAAAATTTTCAATGTTGTATTTGTTTATACACATTTGCTAATAAAGATATGCAATATGTATTTCTAACAATGAACACTTATTTCTAATTAAAAAATGATCGATTGCTTTCAGGTCTTTTATTTATATCTAAAAAAAGAAAGAGGGGACCTATTTCTAAATGAAATTTATTCTAAAAAAATATTATAAATGGGGAGGGTTGTTGTACAAGTACAAAAGGTACATAGCATATGAGTTAGAGGGAATGCTGTACTTGAAGGGCCTCTATGCATAAGTCCACCATGGTGGCTGCTTGCTCCTCTTTTTGCCGCAATATCTCCTTTAGTGCTAAATTCTCTCGCTCGTTCCTACCGCAACTACTCCCTCGAAATTATCTCTTCGATTCTTTCCTCCCCCCTTGGTGATTCTTCAATGATATTCGGGCTTGCGGGAGAAGGTTCGCGTTCTTTCTAATTCTTTTCAGCTGCGGAATACCTAGAGGTCGTCGTTTTTCTCTTTGCGCTCATGGGAGCTATGGTGGCAAACTATTGGGTCTCGTAATTGTCACATTTTCATCATGTTTATCCTCGCCATTTCTCACATTCCATCACCTCATTTAACCATTCATCATACCATTTCCATGAGGTTCACCTCTATTATTTTCCAATTTATTTATTTTTAATATTATAAAAGAATGTGTGATTAATTATTGAAAAATTGACATATTTCACTAATATCTTAAATGTGGATGAGCTTTGTAAATGTGTAGGATTATTTGGAAGAATTATTCAAAATCCTCTTTCGAATAATTCCTCCACCATTTAAATAATTCAAAGGATAATTGTTCAAGATTATTCTAAGGAGAAGATCATGGAGATTCCAAGGAGAAGATTATGGAGATTTCAAGGAGAAAATCATGGAAGATTCTAAGGAGAAGATAATGGAGATTTGGATAACATATCTTATCCAAGATTTGTGAGATATGAGTGAGGATTTAAAGGGATCATATTTTGTAATTATAGGGATATTGGTTGGAGAGAAAATTGGATTTGTAATTATGAGTTACTTATCTTGTTTTCGGAGCACTTATGTATAAATAGGAGTGCTCTTTCTCAAGTGGGAGTAGTAGAGTAGATTGGAACTTGTATGACTTATTATTATTATCTTTGAGACTAAAGACATAATAGAAGATCCTGTTCTACCATATTTTGATGCTCGCTACATGCCGATTGATTTCTTGAAGTCTTGAGTATTTGAGTTTACTTTCGGTGCGCAAGGCAAGGGTGGAAGGGCCCCACACCGAGCTAAGTGCACTTCTTAATTTGTGAACTAGTTTACTTAGACTTCTTATTTCCTACTTTCATGTTTCACAATGGTATTAACGTATGTATGCAACCGAAGAATTAAGGGAAAACCGGGATCTCTAAAGTTAGAACCTCTTGATTATTATTCGATATATCTTAATCCATTGTTTAAGAGTTATATTTCCTTCTTTCATGATTTCACAATAGTGTTAACGATGTATGCAACCAGATAATTAAGGAAAAACCGGGATCTCTAAAGTTAGAGCCTCTTGATTATTATTACATATATCTTAACCTATTGTTTAGTATTAGCTTTCGCTTTCATTTTTTCACAATGGTATTAACGATGTATGCAAACCGCATGATTATGGACAATCTGGATCTCTAAAGTTAGAGCCTCTTGATTATTATTCCACATATCTTAATCCATTGTTTAGAAGTTAGATTTCCGCTTTCATGATTTCACAATAGTGTTAACGATGTATGCAACCAATAATTAAGGACAACCAGGATCTCTAAAGTTAGAGCCTCTTGATTATTATTCCATATATCTTAACCTATTGTTTAGTTTAGATTGCTTTCATGTTTTCACAATGGTATTAACGATGTATGCAACCTAATAATTAAGGACAAATCGGGATCTCTAAGCTTAAATCCTCTTGATTATTATTCCATATATCTTAATCCATTGTTTAGAAAATTAATTAAATTAGTATGTATATTTGTAATATGCATTTCACTAACCATCAATAAGTTTATCTTCTAAATTTCGACTAGTGATTGAAACCCATATACTTTGGGGATGCTTCTAAGTTCACCAACCTGGAGTGATATTAAATACTTGTGTTAATTTGCAACAGCATAAATTGACCCAACTATTTGGCGTCATTGTTGGGGAAGCATACTTCAACATAGTCAACTAGGAGGATTGTTTACGACAAAAGCATAGTATTTCTTTAGTTAAGTTTTCTTCTACCTAGGATAGAGATTAGAAGAATAGATGCATTAAACAAAACCCTCATCAAAATATTACAATAAAAAATCCATTTTCCCAACAAGATCTAAAACAACATGATGTTAAAGAAGCCATTTGGAGGGTATGTCACGAGAAGGATCTTCTTCAATCCTTATCCACAATCTAGAGTGATCACTAGGGATGAATCTTCAATTCAGAAGTTGAAAGAGGAACAAAGTGTCGATGAAGAGGATCCAAAAGAGGAAGAATTAGAATCTTCTTCGAGCGAGCAGTGATGAATGAGTCATGGATCACATTCGACGATCAAACATTAGAACCTAAAATTGAAGATTTTCTAGCATGTTTATCACCACATTCCCTATGCATTTCAGATTTTGAACAAGAGACACTTGAATTATTTTGTGACATGATAACTAATGAGCACCAAGTAAACAAAGATCATCTTAGAACTTGGTCACAATACCACTCCGTTCTTCAATGTTCTTTCTCATCAAATCCTTATGAGCGAGATAAATTTTCATGTCCAAGAATTTATTAAAGTACATTTTACGAACTTGGATGTGATTTTAATTCTCATCTTGTTACACAAATGGATGCAACTGGAAATTTTCCTATACTTGAAAGGAAAATTTATTTTTCCGCAATAGAGTAGGTAGGATATTATTTTCTTGAATTTTGAATAAGTATGCTCTCCTCCCGTGTTTTTACACGATCTCGAGGATCGGAAAGTATGATAGAATAGAATAAAATAAATAAATGGATGGAATGAGTTCACAACAACACTTTTTCTCATAAATAATTCTTCACATCTCATTTGAAGGGATTTCATGACAAAAATGCACTAAGGAAAATCCTATTATGGGGAACCATATAGGATCAGTTTTAAAGGCACGCTTTTTAAACCAGGGCATCTCTTGAAATCTAGTTTTAAATTCATTTTGAAAATTTCAATTTGGATCACAAATTAAAATGATCAAAATAAACACTATATTTCAAGAAATGTTTTTAAGGACGAGAGTTAGTACAACATTGATTTGAGGGTTCTAATTGAAATTATTTTACCTTATATTAATAGGGAAGATATCCCTTGGAATATAGTTTCCAAATCAATTTGAATAAGCTCAATCCGACTTCATATGAAAAATTTATGCTCAAAATACTAACTCGTTTGTCGAAAAATTTGCATGGTGACAAGTCTAAGTCTTGATCTACTCAATGGAATATTTCACATATCAAATCATCTTCTTTTCAAAAATCTAGCTTTCTAATGGAGATAGATATTGAAGTCTAGTTCAAGAAAAAAATTTGAATCATCCCATTTGGAGGTCAGTGAAAAAAGTTATTCCACATTTAGTGACTACATGTCTTAAAATCAACATAGTCAAACTCAACCTCCTAGGTTTGTTCATCACCAATTTTGTGATATCAAACCTACTGATTTAAAAAAATGTTTCCTACTGGAAAGAAAAAAAATGAATCTAATTTAATCTCCAAGTGGAATCACATCGATCCGATCTTCAACGAAAAAATTTACACTCCAAATAGTGATCTGTTGGTCTAGTAAAAAATCATAAGCAACTCTATCAAACATGGTACTTCTCATTATTTTTTTCATATCATATTAAACCAGTTTGAAAACACATTTTATACTCGGGAAAGTAGCCATATGAATTCAATTTAACTTGGAATTGGAATCACTCTAATTGGACATAAAACAAAGATTTTTGTGAACAAAATACCACTAGGAGGTATAGGTTGGCCACCATTCCTCAAAGGGTAAAACACATGCAATTTCTTTGTATATCATCTTTGGACTTGTTTTCTAAGAATTGCTTGAAATTAATTGGAAGAAGAGAGCCCGTACACCTCTTTCTCCATCATTTAAGATTTTATTACGATGCAAATGCTATGTTTTTTTCGAGGTCATAAGAAGATTTGAGAGGTCAACTCCATGGATGAAGGATTTTCAAAACCAATATTGAATGCGAATATTCAAGTCAAATCAAAGTGGAATTCACAAGATGTCGAGTTCATCTAATGAAACTCAAAACTCTCTTTTAGTTTCTTGCGAACAACACCACAACCCTACAAGAAGATCGAGATCGAGGCAAAGGACATGAAGTTGATAATAAGAAGAAGAAGTCAAGTTTTATCATGACAAGCCACATCCATTTTTTGAACATCAAGCTATGTTGCAAAAGGGAAAGTACACATTTAGTAAAAAAATGTTCTTAGAACATTTGATTTTGAGAAAATTTCTAGAATTGTTAAACTGATTTAAACTTGAATATGCATCCTATTATTCTACTAAAACCCTACATTTACCCTTATTGTCCTACATTCCATCATTATTCTACATTTATCATAACCCTATCCATTACACCATCATACATCATCATAATCTTATGAATTTATTTACCATTATCCTACCATACCTTTCATTTAACCTACATTAATCCATATATCCCTACATTACCCTATAAGCATTTTGATCAAATATTGAGGATTTAATATTTTTCCCATGAAGAATTTTTGCTTTCCTACAAAAACAAAAAAGGGTTAATATCATTGTAAAAAAATATTTGATTTGAAAAATGACCTAATACTATGGTTATTTTTAAATCAAATACATGAGAACATATGATGAAAATAGGACAAAGAACTACAATGATGAATAAACTATGGTCCTAAAAGCATATGATGAAAAGGATGGACAATGATAAAAACATAAAATCAAATATGCACATAATGGTTGAAAATGCATCGAAGGCATGGGTTGAAGGTATAAGTATAGTGCATAACACAGAAATTATAACCTAAGTCTTCATAATCATAGCCTAAGGCCCTAATTAAACAAATGTCGAAAGAGTACAGTAATTATAAAATCATGCTATGACAACATTGGGGAAATTGACATTAAAGGGAAAATTTGAAAAAATGGTAAATTTTTCAAAGATGTGTGGCATGCAAGTCATCATAAGCATTCAACTCGAGAAATACTTAAACACATAACTACTCTCGACCATAAAAAAATCGTAAAAAAAAGACCATGAGAGAATAACTATAATTTTTTTTGTGTGTGTAGGAAGCAGATGTAAGGTCACGTGCTACGTCAAAGAAAAAAACACCGAGCGGCGTAGGAAGTTGAAGAAATATTTAAACGTGGAGGATGTTGTGCCAAGCTCCAATGAACGACACAAATTACATAGCAGAGACTTCTAATTCTCGAAGGGTGAACACAGAGTTCATGAGAGATGAACTCGGCATAGATCTGAGATGAACACGAGCAACAAAGAATTGTGGGGTGTATACACCATTTCGGGAAGGGAGAATGCAACGTTTCACACTAATAAGAAAAACAAATTCAAAGCCGCAACGGAGAGACGATGGGTGTATGAAGAGAAAAAAAATCGATTTTCGAGTTATGAAGAGACTATGGGAGCTATTTAAAAGCCAAAGAGAAAGGTTGGCTTCATTGATGCGACTCAACAAAGGTTTTAAACACGATTTTTATTTAAAACCCCAAGGAACTGAGATTTTGATCGTAGAAAACGAAATTCAAGGGAGAATGGTAGTCAAACCTACGAGAAATTAAATAAATACTCTCTTTCCGAGGTAAAACTATCCCACCAATTTCACCATCTATCCTTGAAGAAAATGCGAGTCGAGTTTTCAAAATATGAAATTGAAATTAAAATTTTTGATTGAAAACATGTCAACAACAATGTATTAATAGGTAGTTCGATTTTTGGATGTGGAAATCACTTTTGGGTAACTCCGGATAAGCACCCTACTTCTCGGTTAAAAATAGTTGGCACTAAGAGAAGAAAAATTGAATTTGATCTCGCGAAAACTCCGATTCTGCGAGCAAGCAAGAGATTGAAAAGGGAAATCGTAGAGATATCGTGTGAGGAAATAGAGGAAAGTTGAGAGAAGCCAATAGAATATATAGCAACAAAAATAAGGAGGGTGCATCGATTTTAATGAAGAAGATCAACGAAGTCGAAATCTGCTACACGTCAATTTGACCGAACTCACCAACAAATTTCTGAAAATCCGCGGAATGAAGAGGTAAAAATCAATTCCATATTTCTAGCGAGTTGAATGGATTTTAGGAATATCAAGTTTTTAGATATTCGTGGGGATGTGTCATTCGATTGAGGAGTTAAACTCCAATTATAAATTGCAAAAATCTACCACCATTTAAACAACCTCGCCACCCGTGTAATAGAGCAAATCATCTGGAGTTGAAGAAGAATGCTAATAATATTTGTTTCAACCACAAGAACACGAGTTAATAACTCAAAAATGTCTTCAAGTCACTGCCAGATCGGGGTAATAGAGCTCAAATCACAATTTTTCTTTTCATGCATGGATGTGAAATTTATAATAAAAACGTAGTCTTATTTTCATATGCACAGTGATGGCCTTCTTACACAATGAGCGATTTTTTTTCTCTCATTCATCATAAGCATAACAAGATTTTCATATACGAGTGAGCAAAGTTTTTTCTCATATATTCGCAGAGAATTGTTTAAAAAAAAGAGAGGACAATTTTGTGAACAATTTTGAAAAATGGAGATTGAAGAATGTCGTCATGGATGTTAAGGTGTTTTTGTTTACATGGTGAACAAATTTTTGTATCGACGAGTGGACTCCCTTTTTGCAGCTGGATCGGATCGAAGAATTTTTCCGAGGTATATGGTTTTATCTAGAGCATGTCTCATTAATTATATCGGAAAATTCGAAATTGAGCTATAAGTCACAAACTCGAATCATGGTGTTTTAGTTTAATTGGAAATGCGGATAATTTAGTTTTTAAATAGATCGCCGGTTTAGATAACAAATCGTAGTTTCCAAGTGCATAGTGGCACCAAGAGATAGCATTAAAGCTACAAAGACTTGTAGTTTTAGAACTTAACTTCCATACATCGCATACAAAGTTTAATTATAGAGAGGAATTCGGTGATGGATTAAAGGTAGAAATCAAATCGTGATCAGGGTATATATAGAAATTGACAAACGAGAGGAGTTCAAGGTTCAAAGAAAAAAATTGATTTTTTCAAAAGACAGAGTGGACAAAAAGCCGGAAAAAAGGGAAGCAAAGAAGTGGTTAACTTGAACATTTTCTAGCATTCGATTTATCTAGCATCTCCAAGCATTCAATTTTTGGAAGAACGGAGAGAATTAATTAATCATTTCCACAATTAGATTTCGATTCGAGACATAATGTTTAATTGAAATTGTCGAGATCGAAGTCACAAAATTGAAGAATTAAATGCAAAGAAAAAATCGATTTCAATGATGGAGATGGATGTGTATGGCAAAGAGAAAGAGATGAGATTGTTCATAAATCAATTTCTTCAAACACCTCACGAGAAAAAATTGTAATCGACTCGTGGGTTACTTTAATTCCTATATCCAAAATTGAATTCTCAAACGAAGTAAATGAATGGTTTTGATGATACGAGGTATTTCGAATTTTCGATTTCTCTAGGACATAAATTGTTTTTTCCAAAATCTATTTTTTGAAGAAAAAAAATTATTTTTTAAAAAATCATTTTAAAGGACGAGAGAGTAGTATATTTAAAATATACAACAAGTATGGTGTTCATTTCAAAATTTGAGGAGAATAACATTCGATTTGCAAGTATGGTGTTCATTTAAGGCATGAAAAAGGTTAAAAACAAACATGAAGGTGTCAAGAACTTAGTTCTAAAAAGGAATTTTTGACAAAATATCTTCCAAAAAGGAAAGCTAAACAAGAAGCTTCAACATCCGAGGTCAAAGTCACAGGGTACATCAACGGGACAATCATCATTCAGAGGTAGAAATTCAAAGAGAGAAAGAGGCAAGCATGAGGACATGCTTGAGAGTAAGCAAGGGGGAGACAGGATGTTGGCCCTCGTAAATTTTTTGTTTATCAAATCCTCCTAATTTCCATCGTTTTACACTTTATACCATCCAAATATGACCTATTTTAACCTTATTATGCATATTTAGGCAAATAAATTATGTTTTCAATTTTTATAAATTTTAGTAAAAAGTTGGGTTTTAAGAATATTTTTTGGACGAGCTGAAATGCTCGTAATGGCATTTCATTGATGTCATACTTGGCAGATACATGGGCACCAAACGAGCACATATTGAGAAAGCTTGGGAACTAAAAATGGACAAAAACCTATTGGTTTGGATCAAATCGAGCTAAAACAAGCTCGGTCAATGCTTCAGTTAAACATGACTCGGAATCCCTAGAAAATAGGCGTAAATAATATATTATGGGATTTTTCCAGCATTTGGTTTAACTTTGAAAAAATAATACTAAATAGACATTTCATAAATCATTTAAAATGAGCTTATTTGTTTTTGAGTCACTTCATATAGGAATAATCGATGGAGATGGCAAACGAAGGCGAAATTTTATGCAAGAATGGTGCTAAGTTTTTTAGGGTTGAAAATGATTTAATGCAAAAGTGATTTTTAGAAATCACAATGAAACATGCATCATTGGATTCTTGAAGGAACTAATTCTTCACTACACATGACATTTATCGCTACACAAAAATCCTTTTGCATCATGATTACTCACATTTTTCCCTTTCCAAGCGCCTTAAATCATCCCTATGTTGCAAGCCATCTTCCATTCCCTTATCCTTCATGACTCCATACATGCCTATTTTTCCCGAACAACATACATCATTTCCTTCCTTATTTTTTCAGTTCATTTTTCCTTGTCAATAAAAGTCCCAAGCTCTCTTTCCATGATTACCTTGCCATACCATATACACTGCCCTGATTCTAAGATCTTTTCATCTATAGTCCTACGATCATTTTTTGTATAAAATCGCGTTGGTCGATGTGGGATTCCTTAAGGCCCACATTTCAACAAGTCTCAACCTATCGACTTCGAGACCTTATCATGGGATAGAGACTAGAGTCATCATTAGTACCTTGAGGCTTGTATGCCCTAATGACAAAGTTCTCTTGCCGATAGTCATGGGAATACATCAATTTCCCTTAATCATTGGATCTTGCAAGTGGCTCGACATTAGATCATTTATTCGCACTTCGGCAAGATGTACTAGGGTACCTTAGCACTCATTGACATCAATGGTGAGTTTGCCTCACATTAGTTAACAACATCCATTAATGGCTCGGTAATCCAATGACTTCTTTTCATGCTCGACACCGGCACATTCATTCGCATGACTAGAATTGTACCATCGGATTTTTGGAGCGGGTGAAGACTACTATATTTTTCATGATTCCATTAGCATTTGCGACAACATTCCTTCAGTACCATATGAGAGTACGACATTTCCACTTTCATACATCATATTTAGATTCATACAACCAAGCAGAGTAGTACAAATTCCTTCACTTCATCTAGCAACATGATATTCACATGATCCAACACCATGATATTTTCCTGATCTAGCAACATGACATATTCTCTCATGCAAATCGACATGACATTTTCCGAATCTAGAAGTAGTAAGCAACTACATTTTGCATAGTTCATTAGAGTTTTGGGTAAGTGAAGGTGATGTTATTTTCTAATTTTTAATCAAACAATTTCTTACGTGTTGAAAGTAAATGAATT
Organism: Pinus albicaulis; assembly: GCA_034641835.2. Taxonomy (NCBI): domain Eukaryota; kingdom Viridiplantae; phylum Streptophyta; class Pinopsida; order Pinales; family Pinaceae; genus Pinus; species Pinus albicaulis. Next base: position 667,816 of record JAXQQM020084611.1, read on the forward strand.
TGGAAAATTCCCTCACCATATTACATCATATTTCACCTTTTCATAAACATAACACATCTTCGAGTGTGAGGGGAATATTCATAACCATTTCATTCCATTCATCACCTCCCATAGACCAACATAACTCTTCCAAACTACACTTCGTTGCAATTGATACATTGATATCTATTTGGCATGATTCAAAAATATGAGAAAATATTTTCTTATGCATATTAATGACTTATCATTTCTAGTACATGACTTATCATTTTTAGTACATGTGTTAAGAAAGAGAAGAAAAGAAAAAAATAAATGTTGTTAACACAAGAACCAACATTTGTTATATTCATGGTTGTTAACACAAGAACCAACCATAGGAAATATGAATTGTTGTACATGTATTTCACACCATGGAACGATAGATTGTTAGAAACCATAATCATGTAAAGCCAAAAAGTTTTTATCCACGCAAGGTTGCATGAGGACATGCAACAAGTTTAGTTTGGGGGTATGTTGGGTCTCATAATTGTCACATTTTCATCATGTTTATCTTCTACCATTTCTACATTACATTACCTCATTTAACCATTCATCATACCATTTCCATAGGTTCACCTCATTATTTTCCAATTTATTTATTTTTTAATATTATAAGAGAATGTGTGATTAATTATTGGAAAATTGACATATTTCACTATTATCTTAAATGTGGATGAGCTTTGTAAATGTGTAGGATTATTTGGAATAATTATTCAAAATCCTCTTGAATATTTCCTCCACCATTTCAATAATTCAAAGGATAATTGTTCAAGATTATTCTAAAGAGAAGATCATGGAGATTCCAAAGGAGAATATTATGGAGATTTCAAGGAGAAGATCATGGAAGATTCCAAGGAGAAGATCATGGAGACTTGGATAGCATATCTTATCCAAGATTTGTGAGATATGAGTGAGGATTTAAAGGGATCATATTTTGTAATTGTAGGGATATTGGTTGAGAGAAAAGTGGATTTGTAATTATGAGTTGTTTATCTTGTTTTCAAAGCACTCATGTATAAATAAGAGTGCTCTTTCTCCAAGTGGGAGTAGTAGAGTAGATTGGAACTTGTATGACTTATTATTATTATCTTTGAGGCTCAAGACATAATAGAAGATCTGTTCTACCATATTTTTGATGCTTTATACATGTTGATTGATTTCTTGAAGTCTTGAGTAGTCGTGAATTTACTTTCGAGTATGCGAAAGGCAAGGGTGGAAGGGCCCCACATCGAGCTAAGTGCACTTCTTAATTTTGTGAACTAGTTTACTTAGATTTATTATTTCCTAATTTCATGTTTCACAATGGTATTAACGATGTATGCAACTAGTAATTAAGGAAAACTAGGATCTCTAATGATAGAGCCTCTTGATTATTATTCCATATATATTAATGCATTGTTTAGAAGTTAGATTTCATGCTTTCATGATTTCACAATAGTATTAACGACGTATGCAACTCGGTAATTAAGGACAACCGGGATCTCTAAAAGTTAGAGCCTCTTGATTATTATTCCATATATCTTAACCTATTGTTTAGTATTAGATTTCTTGCTTTCATGTTTTCACAATGGTATTAACAATGTATGCAACAGTAAGTAAGGAAAACCGGGATCTCTAAAGTTAGAGCCTCTTGATTAATTATTCAGATATCTTAATCCATTGTTTAGAAGTTAGATTTCTTCTTTCATGATTTCACAATAGTGTTAACGATGTATGCAACCAATAATTAAGGACAACCAGGATCTCTAAAGTTAGAGCCTCTGATTATTATTCCATATATCTTAACCTATTGTTTAGTATAATAGATTTTCTACTTTCATGTTTTTCACAATGGTATTAACGATGTATACAACCAATAATTAAGGACAACTAGGATCTCTAAGCTTAGAGCCTCTTGATTATTATTCCATATATCTTAATCCATTGTTTAGAAATTAATTAAATTAGTTTGTATATTTGTAATATGCATTTCACTAACCATCGATAATTTTATCTTCTAAATTTGACTTTGATTGAAACCCATATACTTTGGAGATGCTTCTAAGTTCACCAACCCGAGATTGATATTAAATACTTGCCCTCAACCCGAGTGCACTTCCATTCGAGGTTGGATTTGAGACTCTTTTGACTAAGGTTTCAGAGGAGTGTTAGGTGGAGGACCTGGTTTGAATGGTATGGTTGATGAGTTCATCTTCACCAAGATTTCCCTCTGTTATCAACATCTATGGTACACATAGGGGCAAAGCATATATAAACTCATCTTCTTCATCTTCCAACCATATAGGGAGATCATGATCAATGGAAGGCTGGGTTGGAGGATATAACACTAGCTGTTTAGACAAAGGCCCATTTTTGATAGTCATGTTTTCGGCCCGACAACTAATATAAGCATCTGCAATGGCTAACCAAGGTCTCCCTAAGATGAGAGGATAACCATTAAACTTGGTTTTTGGCTGCAGGACCAAGAAATTTGTAGGATACTTCCAAGATTCAATGGTAACCATAACATCCTCAACAATTCCTTCTGGAGTTACTGTGGATCGATCTGCAAGTTGCAGAACTGTTGCGGTTTTCCTCAAAGTCCCTTGGAGATTAATTTTCTACATAGTTTCCTTGGTCATGATATTGATGGCAGCCCATAAATCAATAATATTGTTGGGGATTATGACACCATCTATATGTACATAAACAACGATACCATTGTGGTTCAAATATAATGGAAATATCGCCTTCCCTAGCACTGTGGGACACCGTCTCACCACATCGATGGGGGTATTTCCCTGGCTTCCGTGTTTCTTGAAGCATTTTGATTTCGATGAGCCTATCGTAGATAGGGACATCCTTAATGGTCCTAGAAGTGGCATTCTTTGCAAAAGAAATCGCAATTCTCCCACCAAAAAGCCCTCTAGGGGTGTGCTCATCAGTGGTGGATCACATCGAGAAAAGGACGTTGTTGGATCCTATGTTATCTTTCTTCCTTTTCCTCCTCAACCCTCTACAGGAGATGGGGGATGGTTGTTCGAGAGTACTATTCCTTAATTATTAACCTCTCATTTCCGTTACAACCCAGATGGGATGTTTCTCCATTGGAGCCCACAGCTCGGTCATTGTTCGGCTCGCATCAAATGTATAGTAGCCTAGATTTTCAAAGCATCATAGAGTGCTTAGGTTGAGGTTGGGGTGGAGGCATTAGATCCGGTATTTTATTTTGTTGAGGCCTCCACCCTTGGGATGGATTGCTCCACTGAGGTTTTTGTGGAACATACTGTTGAAATGGTTGGTGTACTAGCTGAGGATGATATGAAGGATTGGAAGGCCAAGTAAGAGGTGTAGACCAGGATGGAGGAGTGGGGATGTACCAAGGTTGCATGGGTGCACTCTGATTGTTGTAATAGTAAGATTAAGGTGCACCTTGCATACTTTGTTGATATGGTGGAGGGCCTTGAGGCCTTCACTGGTTGATGAAACAGATTTTCTCTGGCATTGTTTCCCCACCTTGATATACAGCTTTAAGTCCAGGTAAGGAGGGACACTTGTTAACAAAAGATGATTCTACAAACAAGCAAACCTCTATGAAATTTAGCTTAGGTGGACATTCATTTCTGAAAAGCTCTTTGCACATCTAGAATAGAACATGCTGTACTATTCTCTACGTCCTCTTGCTTCCTTTTGACCTACATTGTGTCCATTTTCAAAGAAAAGGGGTGCAACACAGTCACTCTTGAAGTCCTCTAGCATGTTTCCAATCTCATGTTTTATGAAGGTGGAAGAGGAAGGGGTATTGGATGTACTTTAGCTAGCTCTGCCCTTCTTCCTAAATTCCCTAGAATGGTTCTGGAAGAAAATTTTGATTATTTCATAGGGTTGTTGGTAGATATCTCCTCATGATAACATATTCAAGGTTTATATCATCTCTTCATTGATCCCTCGAAGAAGTACAATTTTAAGTGAGTCAGGATCAAGAGTACAGTTGGCTCTCTTATAGTTCAATTGAAACCTCTCTTCATAATCCTCTAGCGATTCATCAGGCCCTAGAGTCATCCTAAATATCTCATCCTTAGTTTCCTTGGACCTACAATAGTCTTTGTACTTGATGCTGAAGGTCTCTTCCATCTGTGCCTAGGTAGTGATGTTATCCCTAGGCAGACCCATGAACCAGCGCAAGGCTGCATCCTTAAGGGTGGATGGGAATAGCTTCAACTTCTTATCATCAGAGGTGTAGTCATAAGTCCTACAAACAACAGAAAATTCAAGCATGAATGTGTTAGTGTCCTCGAAGATAAGTCCATGAAGTGTGGAAGAGCTAAGGGGCTATATTTTTTCATCTTAGTTTCCCCATCTACCTCTCTTATGGGAAAGGCTCTTTGGGTCCCAACCATGGTTAGGATAGGTGAAGTAGGTCCCTCAGTTGAAACAAGGTCTTCTTCTTCTTCCCCAATGGGATCCTCAAAATATTCAGAAGGCTCTCCTAGAGGGGGTTCAATCTCACTGCCACTGAAGAAGAGTAAAGGGTGGCTAGAAGGTGATGTGGGGGTTTTAGGTAATATTTGTCTTTAGTTATTCCTAGTCCTACGAGGCATGAAAATTAGGTCTTTTGTATTTTTTTTTTCAATATTTCTGAAATGACATGAAAAGAAAGGAAAGCAGAAAAGAATGCTAAAAACAAAATCAAAACATCTACTAGACACCTCCCCAGCAACGGCACCAAAAAGTGGTGAGCCCTGGTATTGCACCAAGAGTGCTACAACTCCCAGGGGCTACCCTACTTTACTTTATCAACCCAGGGTTCGTACAAACTTGGAGGTGACAGTACTATATGCACAACAGATGCATTATGTTCATGTTATTTCTTAAACTATGAAAAGAAACTAAGCTAACTTGCTTAAAATAAATGGCAGAAAGGAAACTAAGTCTAAACCACACTTAACTTGGAAAATGAGCTAAATGCACTCTACTTATCCTATATTCTATCTAACATGCTTCTATGCATGCAACTAAACTATCCATGACTTAATTCTAATAAAAAAGAGTTAATTTGCAGCTTGGAGGGAAGAAAAGGGCTAAAGTGGCAAATTGAGGGCTTAGTGCATGAAACAGGGCTTAGAAATGGAAATCAGGGGTTAAAATATTATAAAACCTTATAATATGGAAAAAACGGCTTTGGAGCATAAATTAATTCAAAAGTGCAATGGCGGAGTGCAATGCAGGACAAAATCCATGATGTGCGATGTCGCAAACGCAACTTCGCAAGTTTAAATGGATAACGGTAAGGACTTAACGGAACGAATTGAAATGTCCAAAGATAGATTTATGATGTGTGACGTGGCAGTGGGACCTATGGTAGGGCTCGAATTCGCAATATTGCAATCGCAAGAAAAAACGGTGCGTGATTAAAGGTAAAAGCTAAAAGATGTGGGCTGCGATTTGCGATGTGGTAAGTTTAGCGAGATGCAATTTGCGATAGGATAAGATCTGCAGGATGTGATTTGCGATGGGGATGACTGGCGGTGAAAATAAAAATGGAAAACTTGTGATTTGTGATAGGCGATGTCGCAATATTGCAATCGCAAGAACGAGCGGTAAGCATTAAGGTGAAAGGTAAATGATGCGCAGTGAAATTTTCAATTTCACATTATCGCAATCGCAAGGAATGAGCAGTAAGTGTTAAAGGTAAAACATGAATGTTTCGATTTGTGAAGTGTGACGTATGGTGGCCGGAGTCTGGAGGAGCAAAGGTGGAGGTCGGTTTTTTCGTGGTTTGGAATGGTTTTTCACGTGTTTTTCGTAAAAAGGGTAGGCAGCCGTGAATGGAGGAAAAGAAAGAAATAAGGTTGAAGGGCTTAAGTGCGTTCGAAAAAAAAGGGTAAGTGCAACGTTAAGGTGAGAAGGAAAGGAGGGGAATGGAGGTGTAATATCAGTGCTCAAAAGTGAATCACACCTGCGGATTCATGCATGGGAAACAGGCAAAAATGCGTGATGAAATAATGAAAGAGAGGCTTGGACTTGGTAATACAATTTCTTCCCAAAACTTCAAACATAAAGCAATTTTGGCCTGTGGGAAGGTCTACCCTGCTCGAACTCTAGTGACAGAGATGAGAGGGGGAGACTTGACCACATTTTTTGGAGTTTTCCCTCTATTTTACTACGCATAAGCAATTAAAACTATAGCAGCACAAAAACTAAATAGCAATGAAACTCATCAGAAGCATATTTAACTTAAATGGTAGAAGAAAAACTAGCTAAATGATAGAAAGGAAAAGATAATGACAGTGGAGAAGTTGAGGCACGTGGATTGGGCCCTACCCCACGAGCCTAGCCCTCTGAAACTTAAATCAGTCAAATGAAACCAATCTGCTCATTTCATAAAAGAATAATTGCATACATCTTTGAAAGTTTGATCCCTGAATAAAACAAAAAGCTCAAGAGCTCACAACAATAGTTCTGAATGGAATCGAGACTAGAATAGACTAACTCTTCCTAGCTCTAGCTCTGCTTTATTTATTCTACAGGGAAGCTACCAACAGATCCCTAAAAAAATGGTGATTGAGTCCACTTGACTCTCAGTGAACAAGGATTTAGTACACTCCTCTTTGAGTTGCTTGGCTACCACAAGAATTAGAATTGCTGGAGAGAAACCTTGGGATCCTTTGGATGCCTTTGTAGTTCGAATTTCTCGAGAGAATATAGGGTGGAAAATCCTCCTATAATTCCTCCTTATTGTCTCCTCCAAGTCTTTATGATAAAATATTTATAAAAATACTTAATAAATCATGATATTCTACACTCAACCTCATATTAGGTACTAAGAGTCTGTTATCCTAAATCACCACCTATACCAGCATCATAACACCAAACAATAATAAAAATGCAAGACAAAGAGATCTAAGAAGGAAAAAAGGTGACTATTAACCCCTCCAAATATGTCTAATAATGGAGCTCATCATCATCCTTCCAAAATCCTGAAAATCCTACAAAATGCTAAATTCTGACCTATTTCCTAGATTTCATAAAAGCAATCTCATGGACCGCTTTTGACTGCTCGTTAATCTCGCTTGACCGAACCAATAGGTGTAAATCCATTCTTAGTTCCAAATATTTCTATAAATGTATCTATCTCGATCCCAAGTGTCCTCGCAAGTATGACATCCACAACGCCATTGGCGAGAATTTCGGTCCTGGGTCCAAAAATGCACTTAAAATTCAATTATTATACCAACTTCTAAAAATTGCAAAAACTTAATTTATATACTGATATGCATTAATTGTCAAAATAGAGTGAATATGGATGGCATATGGATGGATAGCATGGCAATAAAGTGTATTTACTTAAGCAAAATTGGATAAAAAACGAGGGCCAACATCTCCCCCATGTTGATGTATAAGCATGTCCTCATGCTTGCCTCTTTCTCTTGGACCTTATGAGTTCTGATGTTGATATTGTACCTGATCCAGGTGCTTCCTGATGTGTTTCTTGAAAAAAAGAATCTATCCCTTTATATTGTTCTTCTTTGTAGATCGAAGCATTGACTTTCTATTTTTCATACTTGATCTTCCATGAGTTTTTCTCTTTGAGCCATCTGAATGCTTGCGTGGAAAGAAGATTGTTCTTTGTTTTTAAATTTCCCACTTTCTCATTCAATTTATCATTCTCCTTGATCAACTTTTCATTGTTTTTTATGTATGTATTATATTCTCTCTTCAAATGCCTCTCTATTATCCTGCTTACCTCCAATTGATCTGTCAATTCTTTTATTTTTCTAAGGTTTAGCTCCTTTTATTCTTCTTTGGTGTCTTTAGAAAATGAAGTGGCTTCTATCTCATCCTTATCAAAATACGAATCTTTTTCTAATGTGTTTTCACAGCCCTCCCTCTGCAATATTTCATTAATTTCATCAGCTTGTTTTGTTATGGGAGATGTCTCAACAATTTGCACCTCAGGTTCTTTCTCTTTACTGCTTGTGTCTGCTGGACTCTTTCTTCTTTGTCTCCTGGGAATTGATAGGAAGGATGTTTCTCTTTCAATCATGATTGTATCTTGTTTCTTTTTGGACCTTGTCCTTGGATAAAGAGGTGAGTTCATTATACTCTTTGTTTCATGAACTCGTTTAATTTTTTCTTCTATGATTTGTTCTGCAAACTGATGTTGAGTTAGGAACTCTTTTCACATCACACCCTTGGTTTTAAACTGATACTCAACAAGAATTTTTATGATTCCTTGATTCTATATTTGTGCCTCTTTTGGTTTTGTTTATGATCAAATTGGGATTAGGTCCTAATAATTTTCTCAAAATTCAAAGTTACAGGATTGGAATGAAACTAGGATGGTTTAGTAGATATTGTCTTCCTGATTCTGGCGCTGTGAACGGTTCGAAAAGCCAATGTTGTATGAGGAAGATATTGCGTTTTGATCGAATACGATAGAATCCATCAACATGTGACTTGTGTAGGTGGAATGGGAAGTAAGATAAAAAATGCAGAACGAAGAGAACGAAGCAACAACGAGGACGGATGGACGAGTGTACATCGCATTAGAGATTGTTATGTTTACCATTCATTCATCGCAAGTTAAGATATATATCTTGTGATGTGATTGAGAGGGGACATAGGTAGGGTGGAGTGACTGTGCGCATATCGCACATCGATGGAGTTCAAGTTTATGGTTAAGACATCGCAAGTTATGTTATTTATGTTGTGATGTGATGGCGTGTCCATGTGTCAGCACGACACACTTCGCAGGATTTATGATTTATCATTAGCAGCAGCATGTTAAATCTACGGGAGGCTGAAGTGCAATAAAAGGTTAACATTTTGATGTTGCAATTTAGAAACTCATCACAACTTCGCGTTGGCAGTCACATTGTTTAAAACCATTAAGGATATGAGTTATAATTAGCGACATGCGATTGCGAAACCGCAAGTCTTTCGATTTATGATGAGCCTATAATATGATTGAGATTTGTTTTTAAATTGCAAAGATTTGTTAAAGGATTCCACTGTTATGAGCTTCTGACTATATATGTGGGTCCATAACCCATAGGTCCATGGTATATGGTAAACTGCAGTTTCATGAGAAGGTTCCACTAACGGACAAGCCACTTAACAGTTGGGGGTGCACATGTGGCCACCGCCCTAACCGTAACTTTTAAATGTGCGACTTAATAGGCGGAGTGGATAGGGGCATGCCAAATTTTGTGGTCGACCCTAATTTAACTCCAGTTAATTGGAGTTCTCCACATTTAGTGGAGTTTTCCTAGGAGATATTGGGAAAAAAGTGTAAAAAGGTTCAATTTTCGACCATTATGAGGGAAGGAAGAGTCATTCTTGACTGATTTGAGAATTCTAGAGCCATTGGTGAGGTTTACGGAGCTAACTGAGGAGAAAGCCAAATGAGGACTTCTAAGCATTATTTTGTCAGAGCAGTTCCACAATTGCACACTAGGAGTCAAAGAAAAATGAGGCTTCAATAAAGGGTATGAAAGAGGCCATTCTCAGTTAACCAATAGTAATTTCTGACTTTCTTGAACCTTATGAATCCAATGATGGGGCTTTCAGAAGCATTTGGAGACTTCTAGAGCCAAATAATCCATAAAGAAGTTTCAGGGAGCCTAGTGCCACCAGGTGTTGGAGGCATTTAAAAGGGAGCCAATAGTCATTCTGAGTGAATGAACAGCCTAATTTGGATGATTAATATGTGTTGGATATAGTAGAACAAGGTTCAGGAGAAGAATAGGACTTCTAGGAGAGTTTGTGCCATAGAGCAGCTTAGGGAAGCTCAAGGACACCGACCGAAGAGGTCAAGCCCGAGGGAGCCTAGGTCCATTTATAGAGATTGAGCAATCAATCCAGGGGTATTTTGGTATTCTAAACCCATTGGTATATTCCAAAAAACCATTGGAGTTGAGAATCAAATTGTAAAAGAAATTGACCATCTTAATCCCAAAGATCCAAGTCCATTGACGGAGGCTCAAGGAGACGTAGCCCAAGTGTTGAGGGTGAAATCCTTTATTATGTTTGTTGTTATGTATTGTTGGTTAATTTTCTGCAATTTATGGTTTTTGTACAAGCTTTTAATCAACTTAAAAAAATGTTTAATTTCTCACACTTAAAGCCTTAAACCAGTTAAAACACATACACCTGAATCAAGAATTAAATTCCACACATGCATGTATAAGAAAGATACTTTATTTGTTTTAATTGAGTGGGAGGTGCTTGCATAGAAAAAACAAATCAGCCACCCATATTAGATCATGTTGGTATCAGAGCACTAGGTTTCTTGCTTGACAAAGCACTAGGTTTCTTACTTGATAGAGCACTAGGTTGCTTGCTTGACAGAGCACAAGGTTGCTTTCTTGCTTGTTTGACTTGAAGGGTGTTTAACAGTGCAAAAAATTTAACTGTTTGAAAATTGATGGATGCTTACAAGTTTGAGTTTGCTAGAGGTGAAGGCCAGCTAATGCTAGCTAAGTCCAGAAGAGGACAAGAAGGAAGAAGGCTGAAAGCATTCTCCTTACCCAAAGGACCTCAAGGAAACCCTTGAAGCACAAGAGGGATTGTTTGCAAAAGAGGCTGCTTGAAGAAGAGATACAAGCTGCATACAATAGCTTGAATCTACAGCCAAATTGTTTTTGAAGCTTTGTGAATTTTTGTTGAAGTTCTTTAATTAATTTACATAGTGATGACAACTTCATCAAGTGATGTTTCTAAATCCTCCTCCTTTGGAAGACTCTTTGATAAAGAGATGAAGCAGTACTTTCACATCATGAAAGATATGGTGCAATAGTTGTATGAAGATGTAAAGGAGAGCACTAAACTTCAAGAGAAATTGGTTTCTATGAAGAAAAAGAAGCAATAACTTCTTCAAAAGATGCATGAGATGGAGATTCGGCTCCATGATGCCAAAGAAGCCTTATCCAAGAATGTGCTTGAAGAATAGGTAAATAATTCAAGTTTGTCTTCAATTTCCTCTCAAGCTAAATGTGTAGGTTCTTTTGAAAAACACACTAGAGGAATAGGGTCCAAATTGATGATGAAAATGGGCTATGAATGTAAATGATTAGGAAAACATGCACAAGGCATGGTTGAGCCAATTATGGTTGAGGAAAGGCAAAAGTATTTGGGTCTTGGATATGGAAATTTTTTTGGAGAAATTTCTAAAGCCATGAAGGCAATTGAAACAGTTATAAGAAGGAATTTTGTTGTAGGTTAAAAACCTCAAATATGCAAAGTTTGTAATCAAGATGAACGCAATTGTTTGAAACCCATGTTGCAGCAAGATGCTTGTAGACATGCAGCTTATGGCGAACAAGAGAGTTGTGACAGCTCTAAGGACATGAACAATGTTTTTGGTCTTCAAAAGAGAGTTGGAACCTCTTCAAGTTCATCTTCTCAAGAAGGTGAAAAAGATGACATTCAAAGAAAAATTCCAGGTATAATTCTTCCCATAATCATGTTGTTTATGATTATGTTAAACATGAAAATTCTGCATGCATGAATGGGAGAAAGAGTTGTTGTTCCTATTATGGTCTGTTTAACCATGATGTTTCAAAATGCTGGAAGAGAATGGAAGAATACAGGAAATAGTCGAAGCGAAGGCGACTTGCACAAAAGATGCAAAATATTTTCACATTGCCAAAAGAAGGGACATCTCATTGCCCAATGTTGGACATTGCATCCAACAATTCATCCAAATCATTTGAAGCAAGTGATTGGCAAGAATGGAACATGAGATTCCATCATCGATGTGAGTCAAGATGATTCACAAGAAGAAGATGTTCAGCAGGAAAAATCACCATTGAAGTGGGTTGGAAATAAATGGCTCAATTTCTTGACCAAGTAAGGCATGCACTTACTTTGTACATAGATGCAAATTTCAGCCTTATGTATGCCTCAATTTCTGTTGAAAGTAGATTATCGCAACTTGTATGATGCAAGATTACATGTGAATGTCGTTCGGTTGAAGAAATTTCTATTTGTTGCAAAATATCACCAAGATGGTGTAAAATATGGGTATGTCACTCATTTATGCTGCAGAAATATCATTCAATTCAGCTCTTATAGTCACCCACATGTTTTGGAATTATGTACTTGTTGGTACTTGAAAGGAAGAGTTGAAGGGGTACATATGCATGAGTTGGTATGTGTAAATGGCGAACTTGTAAATAGGTTCATTGTACATAGATACATGCACAAGTTTTGTCAATGTATCATGTTGTATATCGAATTATGTCGATTGTGTCACACACATGTTTTCCAACTTGTGTCGATTGTGTTGCATACTTTTCATATCGTCTTGTGTCGATTGTATTGCACATTTTATGTCGACTTATTGTTGATGTCACATGTTGCACGAATTATGTTTTAGTCAAGGGTGTTTTTCAATTGAGAGTCGATAAATGGATACACCATGTGCAAGAGGATCGCCATGTATGTGATGTTACAAGAAGGTGACAATCAGTGCTTTGAAGAAGCAAAAAGAGGTGGTCTTCATTTCAATTCTTGCATAAGATTTTATTTTCAAGATTGATCGTGTGTTCTTATGACAAGATGTTGCAAGAAGTTTTGGTTCATTCAGTGAAGACGTGGACAAGATGCAAGGTGTTTTGCAGCCATTGCAGAACAAGTTGGTGTTTTTTTTGACAACAAGAGTTCACTCATATTGCGAGCTTAATTTGGAAAGTGGATTTCCAAGATAGGGCTTGTATTCCATAGTTGCAAGAGGGACTTCATTCTTAGTGGGAAGGCTAACAGTTTGCCAAGAACATAAAGATAACAGTGGTACAGTTGGATATGTATCATTTTATAGTAGCCAACAATGTTGAAGTGGGTCAGCAACAACTAGAGAGAAGTGGTCAAGAGACATAGCCAGTTGCGGTGCAGTGCATGTCAGGTTGATTTCCAAAGAGACTTGTCAAGAAAAATTACTTGATGTAACTTGAAAGCAGTAGATTGTTGAAGCTCAAGGCAGATAATCATTAGCTTTTTTGGGTCCAAAAGCCCATCAGTGGGAAGGAGTGATCAGATTGGGATCAGGGCCTAAGAATTTGCTCAAAATTCAAAGTTATAGGATTGGAATGAAACTAGGATGGTTTCGTAGATCTCGTATTCCTTATTCCAGCACCGTAAACGGTTCGAAAAACTGATGTCATATGAGGAAGATATTGGGTTCTAATCGAATATGGCAGAATCCATCAACAAATGAATTGCATAGGTGGAATGGGCAGTCAGATCAAAATTGCAGAATAAACAGAATGAAGTGACAATGAGGACCGATGGACGAGCATACATCGCATCGGAGATTGTTATGTTTACCATTCATTCATCGCAAGTTAAGATATATATCTTGCGATGCGATTGAGATGGGACATGTGTCGGGTGGAGTGACCGTGTGCATATCGCACATCGGTGGAGTTCAAGTTTACAGTTAAGACATCACAGGTTATGTTATTTATGCTGTGATACGATGGCGTGACCACGTTTCGCAATCGCGCACTTTGCATGATCGTACTCACTATTAGTAGCGGCATGTTAACCATAGAGGTCAAGTGCGATAAAAGGTTAAAATTGCGATGTTACGATGTGTGACAACTCATCGCAACTTCGCGTCAAGAAGTCGTATTGTTCAAAACCGTTAAGGGTACGAGTTATAATTAGAGACATGCGATTGCGAAACCATATGTCTTCCGATCCGTGATGAGCCCATAATATGATTGAAATTTTGTTTTTGAAATTGAAAAGATATGTTAAAGGATTCCGCTATTATGAGATTCTGACTTTATACGTGTCCATAACTCATGGGTGTCCACAAGATATGGTAAACTCTCAGCTTTGAAAGTGAGTCTTACCAATTCGGGACAGAAGCCACTTAATGGGTCAGGTACCATGTGGTCACTTTCCGAACTACAACTTTTAAAAATGCTGGGAGCCATAGGAAGAGTGGATAGGGGCATGCCAAATTTGGCGGTCAACCCTAATTTAACTCCAGTTAACTGGAGTTCTCCACATTTAATGGAGTTTTCCTAGGAGATATTGGGAAAAAAGTGTAAAAAGGATCAATTTTCGACCATTATGAGGGAAGGAAGAGTCATTCTTGACTGATCCAAGCATTCTAAAGCCATTGTTAAGGTTTGTAGAGCCAACTGAGGATTTCTGAGTGTGATTTTGCTTCAGAGAAGTTCCAAGGGCCAAGAGGAGCCAACAGGAGAATGAGGCCTAGCCAGGGCATCCAGAGGCCATTCTTAAGAAACCAATAGTCATTTCGAATTATCTTGAACCTTATGAATCCAATGATGGGGTTTACAGAAGCATTTGGAGACTTCTAGAGCTGAAGAAGCCACAGAGAAGTTTCAGGGAGCCTAGTGCCACCAAGTGTTGGAGGCATTTAAAGGGGTGCCAATGGTAATTCTGAGTGAATGAACAACCTAATTTGGATGATTGATATGTACTGGAGATAGTAGAACATGTTTCATGAGTAGAAGAGGAATTCTGGGAGAATTTTTTTCACAGAGCATCTCAGGGAAGCTGAAGGACACCGACCAAAGAGGTCAAGCCCAAGGGAGACTAGGTCCATTTACAGAGATTGAGCAGTCAATCCAGGGGTATTTTGGTATTCTAAGCCTATTGGTATAGTCCAAAAAACCATTGGAGTTGAGCATCAACTTATAAAATAAATTTACCATCTTAATCCCAAAGAGCCAAGTCTATTGAAGGAGGCTCAAGGAGATGTAGCCCAAGTGTTGAGGGTGAACTTCTTTATTATGTTTGTTTTTATGTGTTGTTGGCTAATTTGCTGCAATTTATGGTTGTTTTACATGCTTTTAATAAGATTAAACAAATGTTTAATTGCTCACACATAAAGCCTTAAACCAGTTAAAAAACATACACATGAATCTAGAATTCAATTCCGCACATGCATGTATAAGCAAGATCCTTAATTTGTTTTATTTGAGTGGGAGGTGCTTACATAGCAAAAAAAGTCAGCACCCATATCAAATCAGTTTCACTCTTCACATTTTCTATCATTTTGATCAATTTTTTAGAGAAAAGGTATGGAAAATTGATTTTCATCTCTCCCTTGATGTGCTGAAGCAATCTAATATGATAGAGGTGCACTACACTGTGCCTACTGTCACATGTGAAGAATTTATGAATGATTAACACTAACTCTGTCGAAAGCTCATTAAACCATTCCCTTGGAATTCCCTTGGTTCTGTCAAATGATCCCTTCCTATTTTTCTCTAGAAATAAAGTCCATCCATTACCTTTAAAATGCAAACCTTTATGATACTATTCTCCTGACAATGGAAAATATAAGGCCTGAGAAATGGAATTTGGATTTAATGGGATGAATAAGTTTCTCACCATAGTTTTCTCCTATGTGTAATTACTTATGAACTCCTTTGTAATTTCATTATGTGAAAGAAGAATACTCGCAAGAAGAATAAAAATGGAGGAAGCTGAAAGCGATATCATATGTTCTCAAGGCACAAACAAATGTTTCTTTGGCACCCGTGGGTATCGTCCCATCGGATGGGGTTATGCGGCATCGTTTCTCTTGATGGCCCGCTAACATCGCCCGCAGGTGGCACACCACTACCCACGAGCTCGCCACCGCCTGCTGTGTCAGAACTGCTTTAAAGGTTCTTATCCAACTAACTGGGCAACAAACAGCTTATCGGGGTTCCACGTAATTGAAACCACACCAAAGAGAACTAGCGGCAAAGGAAGCCACGCTCATCTCTCCGAAATGCTATTCTGTAGGCTCTGTTCCTTTTCAAATATTCATTAACCCTCCTATAGGAAATAGTTTCATTATCTAGATACAGGACATAGACTCCATTTTATACTTTAAGGATAAAATCCAGTCTGCCACTGGTTACCCATTTCACCTTCAGTATTTGATTTTTTGGGGAAAAGCTTTAGTTGATACCAACACTCTTAAAAAATATGCTATAGCTTCTGGATCCTCTGTTTGTCTCAACTGACTGAGGGCGAAGATAGACACACAGAGCACATGGAACTACTCTGGGTGCCAGTGCATCCAATACTGCAAACTCTAAAGGACCCACATACATAAACGTCTTACGTGGGGAAAGATGTTAGTTACAATGACCGGTCACTGTGCAGAAATCGCTCTGGGCCATACATCAGGAGACTAATGTAAACAGTGTGCCTGAAATAATCATAGATACTCTAGACATAGAGGTGCATAGAACTATTTTTGAATCTCAAGCAATAATATGCAGATTCAACTGCTTCTGGCCCAAACGAATGGAGCTGTTCCATTGGATATTTACCAACTGGACAATGGATTGTGAAATCCAACTTTGTTCAAAGGGTTTCTTCATTGTCAAGTTTTCATCATATGAAGAAAGAAATACCATTCTTAGGGAGGGACCATGGTTCTGGGGATCTACCAGACTCTTCACCACACCATGGTTCCCAGATTTTGATGCCAACACTATGGAGGTGACTAGAATGTCGGTTTGGGTCAGGCTTCAGAACCTCCCGCTTCATTTTTGGCAGGAAAATGTTCTTAGCAGCATTGGTAATACCCTCGGAAGATATATTAAAATGGATACCCAACGCCTGGAGGAGTGTATTTTCACTTTCGCACGAATCTGTGTGGAAGTGGATTTGAGCAAAGCACTACTAGAGTGTATTTTGTTGAATCATAAACAACAAAGATGGAAACAACACTTAGATTATGAGAACACAACATTTAGATGTCGGATATGCAGGAACACGAGACACCTACAAAACACATGTCTGGCAGCCACAAGAGAAAACAGGAAAAAGAAGAAAACAGGTAAAGTTTCCAAAGGATGGCAATTTCCTTCAGAAGAGCCAGAACAACAGGAAGAAGAGGATGAACCAATTCCACAAGAAAGAGAACAAACAGACACTATGTTGGGCACACAAGAACAGGAAATGCAAGAACCCATCGACACCACCACCAAGCCACAGTCAGACATGGAGCCTGGGGCACTAGACAACGGGGGAAATAAGAGACTACATACTTCAGACACATCGGACTCTGATAAGGACATTGGAGCACATGCGGAAGACAACCAGCTCGTCCTTATATCGACCACACCAACACAACGTGCTTGGCGGAAGGTTGAAAAGAAAAAAGGAAGAAAAGCCTAATTTCTCCCTTTGTAATCATATTTGCGGCATACTGTCTGTCTTGATTGACATTTACCAGCACATGTAACATGTAATTTTGTTTTCATAATAAAATTACGAATTTTTCCTTTGTGAAGGCCCTATTATGTCCATTAAAATTCTAAAGGAAACCTATTAAGTCGTCTTGGTAAATTTTTTCTATAACGTCTTTTTCCCAATGCTCAATCTGGAAGTCTTTTGGTTCTATCCTTGTAGCCATGTGTTCTGAATACCAATTACTGTATCCTTCCACTGTCATCATTCTCATTTTGAAAAATAAAAATTTATGCACTAGATCTTTGATGACATATGCATTATGGTGGTAAGGCTTACCAATTTTCTGATGCCCTTGTCAAAGAGATGAAACCAATCCTCTTCAACCTCTGTTCTCTAGAAAATAACAAGCTCACTGCTTCCAAAAACACAAAATTTTGATATAGAAAGATTATAAAAACATAATAAACATGTTTTTATTAATCTATTTCTCATATTATATCCTATGTTTCATAAAAAAAAAAACTCCTCTATCTCTGATGTAGAATTCTCTGTCTTTGAATTGACTGTGTAGAAAAATTTTAAAAAATTATGCCACAATATCTTTTTGTTCTTCGAATTCACACACAATTCCTCCTCTCTTAAGACAAAATCACCATGCATTCAGTCTGAAATGATCTAAGCTCACTGTGTGCAAAATTTTTCAGAGAATGGCTCACTGTATATATGTCAACGTTCATCAAATAACTCATGAAATGGCTCATTGTGTTTTTCAAAATCCCATAAAAACATTGCTCGTATACAAATTTTGACCATGTTTTTATTGCTCCTTAACCATAATTCAATTTATTTTTTGCCAAAATTCATCAAAAATCCCTTCTCTCGTTTCAAAATTTTCATTTCGCACATGATGAAAATGAATTTTCCCACATATACCATACATAAATGAAAAGAATTATTAAGACAAGTTTAAAAATAGGCATCATCTATTCTCTCTATGTATCAAAAACGAAATAAAACTCGTGTTCACATACAACCATGCATGAGGAAATTGTGGGATTACCTAATGTGAGAAGTGATTTTTGAGATATTTATGAGATAATTGAGGTTTCGATATTATAGACAATGCTAGGTCCCTATATTACTAATATAGTCCCCTATTGTTGTTAGTGTAACCCCCTTATTGTTATTATTGTACCTTGTAACCCCCATTTTGTTATTATTGTGCCCTTAAATTATTATTGTTAGGTCGGCTAGGATTACATTGTGGCCCACTAGGATTACATTATGGCCCCATGGACTCCTATATATAGAAAGAAGGTTTTGTAAATTGTATCATCCAAGAATTGTTCATTTACGTAATGTATTGGAGGTTGCCCCCTCGAAGTGGCTTATTTCTAAGGCGTTGATATCTCTTTTCTTCTATTTTTGGAGCTGGTTACACAACATTTGGTATCAGAGCTTTGGATTCTAGGGTTTCGCTGCTCCAAACAGGTCATCGTGGAATTTTAGCTATAAATTTTTTTCTGTGAAGATTCAGAGGCTGAAATTTCTAAGGTGTGAAGCCGAAATCCTGAGGAAGATTTTCTAAAAATTTCAGAGTTTGGTTCACAATATTTTCGGAGATAGGATCTGTGGAAGTTAGGTCTTTTTTCAGGCTCCTAAACAGGTCATCGTGGAATTTGCGCTATAAATTTTTTTCTACGAAGGTTCATAACTGGAGTTATCTCATATGGTGCGGCGTAAAACCTGAAATGTCCATGTACTGTGAGAGCTTGGTTCGCACATTTTTGGAATTTTGGAGATATGATCTGTGGAAGGTGGTGCTTTTTCAGGCTCCCGAATTTCATCTCAAAGAGGTGATCGTGGGAAAAGTTCAATAAATCTCTGCGATTGGATTGGAGTATTTGTCAAAAGTTAATTCGCAATTAAACGGCTTTGTAGTTTCTTCGCTATCAATTTCAGAGACAAAGGACAAAACAATGACACGTGGCAAGTCGTACAAGTTCGCTCTACTGAACCAGTCCAGAATTAGGTCATTGTGGGAGATTGGACACAACTTTGTCTTGGAGAATCCAAATCGGGTCAGACCTGTGGCATTTGAAAGACGCTTCAGAGGGCTACTACAGGGCTGAATTTCAGATATTGAATATTTTCGATTACAGAGATAATTCAATTTCAATAGCGAGCTCCTAAAAGCTACTAAAAGGTGTGTATTTTTTTTTCCGAATTTCATAAGTCTTGTTTGAAGAATCAAGTCGAATTGATTCCAAGGGCAGCTTGTAGAATAGATATCAATATTGGATTCTAAAATGGCCCCTAAAAAGAATTCAACACCCATTAAGCCTTCAGAAGGCTCTACTATGACTCATGAGGATGAAGAATTGCAACATGATCTATCAAAATTACAAGAGCAAGTGCAACAAATTTCACTCTCGCAAAAAGCAACAAAAAATGAAATGGAAGTTTTGAACAAAGGCGTGGAAGTGAAGATGGACGGTTTGAAGAAAGGCATGGAAGCTAAGATGGAAGGCATGGAAGTGAAGATGGACGGTTTGAAGAAAGGCATAATGGATGGCGTGGAAGCTAAGATGGATGGCGTGGAAGCAAAGATGGATGACATGAAAGACAACATGGAAAACATGAAGAGTGATCTAAAAGCATACATGGAAGGCTTGATGACAAGCTTAAAACCAGAAATGATTCCTAATGGTGGAAATATAGGAGAAGAACCTCCTGATGAGAACAAAATAAATGTTAATCATGATTCCATAAACTCGAATGTTGGCGGAAAGAACCACCATATTCCAAAAATGGATATGAGGAAGTTTGATGGAAAGGATCCTGTAACATGGATACTACAGATGGAGCAATATTTTGATCTCCATAGCGTGCAAAACACACAAAAGGTACGCATTGCAACTTTACATTTAGAACAAAATACATTTGTATGGTATCGATGGCTTTGTTCCCGTAAAAAAATTGTCACTTGGTCAATTTTTACGGAGGAAATGATAGCACATTATGAGGATACAAAGAGAAACACCTTCTTTACCCAATTGATAAATCTAAAACAAAAGGGTTTAGTGGGGCAGCACATTGAGGACTTCCAAAAATTGAATATAAGGGTAACTGATCTTACAGAGGAACACAGGATTGATCTCTTCCTAGGCACTTTAAAGGATAACATCCAACATGAAGTTCGCGTTTTGGAACATGATTCATTGGAGAAGGCATTCAGGTTGGCAAGAAAAGTTGAATGTAAAATTATGGCGACAAGGAAGCCTACCACTCAATTCTATAAAGAAGGAAGTGTTGCTACGCCTAGATTTCCACGACCTACAAGGTTGACACCACAACAATTGGAAGAAAAAAGAGCAAAAGGGCTTTGCTACAGTTGTGATAGCAAATACACTAAAGGTCATAAGTGTGCTGAGAAGAAATTATTTTACATAGATTGTGAAGAAGAAGAAGAAAATGAACAAGAAGACGATATACACCGGGAACCACCCCTAGAAGAGGAAGAAATGAATCCGACCATATCGTGTAATGCACTGGCAGGAATTACCACTCCTCAAACTCTCAAGATAGAAGGACATATAAAGAAAAAAAGGGTAATAGTGTTGATTGATTCAGGTAGCACCCATAATTTTATTCATTATAAGGTAGCCAAGGAATTAAATTGTTTCCTATACCCAGCACCAGAATGTCAAGTGATGGTTGCAAATGGAGGAACTATAAATTGCTCTGGAAAATGCCATAATATCAAGCTAACCATGGGGAATATGTATTGACTAGTCCAATGCTTTCCATTCCTATGGGAGGTGCTGATGTTGTACTAGGAGTACAATGGTTACAATCTTTGGGGACGGTAGCTTTTAATTTTCAAGAACTTTTCTTGAAATTTTTTTTTCAGAAGGAAAGGAAGTCGAATTACGGGGTATTGAAGGGAAGCCAGGAAGGATAATAAGCTCTAATGTCATGACAAAGCTTCTAAAGAAAGAACAACGAGGCGTAATTGCACAATTATGCTCTCTAGAAGTTCCGACATCAAAATCATCTATTTCTGAAGATCTCCAACAAGTCTTGGACAATCATTCCAAGGTGTTTGAAACTCCCAAAGGACTCCCACCTATTCATGATCATGATCATGCTATTCATTTGATTCCAGGAAGTGTTCCTCCAAACATCGGGCCTTATAGATATCCTTACTTCCAAAAGAGCGAAATTGAACGTATGATTGCAGAAATGTTAGAGGCGGGTATAATTCAACCCAGTCAAAGTTCTTTCTCTGCTCCTGTAGTATTGGTACACAAAAAGGATGGATCATGGCGAATGTGTCCGGATTATAGGGAGCTCAATAAGCTCACCATTAAAGACAAATTTCCCATTCCTGTGATTGATGAATTATTGGATGAATTACATGGAGCGATTTATTTTACCAAGTTGGATCTTCGTTCAGGATATCATCAAATTAGAATGAAGACTGAAGATATTCCAAAAACAACATTTCGAACCCATGAGGGTCATTATGAATTTTTGGTCATGCCTTTTGGCCTTACCGATGCACCTTCTACATTTCAAGGGTTGATGAATTCCATTTTCAAACCCTTGCTTAGAAAATTTGTGCTAGTATTTTTTGATGATATACTAATCTACAATAGGTCTTGGAAGGATCATGTTCAACATGTTGACAGGGTGCTCAAACTATTGCAGGAGAAACAATTATATGCAAAAAATCCAAATGTTTCTTTGGAGTACAAGAGGTGGAATATCTGGGTCATATTGTATCTCACGAGGGTGTTAAAGTAGACCCTAACAAAATTAAAGCCATTAAGGAATGGAAAGTCCCCACAACCATGAAGAAGTTGCGAGGATTTCTCGGGTTAACGGGGTATTATCGCAAGTTTGTTAAGAATTATGGGAGAATAGCAGCACCTCTAACAACATTATTGAAGAAAGATGCATTTTCATGGACTCCTGAAGCAACTAAGGCCTTTGAACGTCTTAAAGAGGCAATGTGCCTAGCACGGGTCTTAGCTACACCAGACTTCACAAAAACCTTTATTGTGGAATGTGATGCCTCAGGAAATGGAATTGGTGCAGTTTTAATGCAGGAAGGAAGACCCATTGCTTTTGAAAGTCGTCCAATCAAAGGGAAGTATTTACAGAAACCTATTTATGAGAAGGAAATGTTAGCAATACTACATGCACTAAAGAAATGGCGAACTTACCTAATGGGAAGACACTTCAAGGTAAAAGCTGATCATGATAGTCTTAAACACTTTTTGGAACAAAGACTATCGTCAGAAGAACAGCAAAAATGGGTCACAAAGATGTTGGGTTATGACTTTGAAATAATCTACAAAAAGGAAAGCTGAATGTTGTTGCAGATGCACTCTCAAGAAAGAATGAAGAGGTGGAAGCATTGCTTTGTGCCATTTCTATTATCCAACCAGATTGGATAACTGAAGCAAGAGATGAATGGAAGAAGGACAAAGATGTATGGATGCTCATTCAAAAGTTGCAGCAAGATCCTAGTACATCTGATACATTTAGTTGGAAAAATGATTCCTTATGGTACAAAGATCGCTTATATCTTTGTAAGAATTCCCAACTGAAACAAAAGATTCTTTTGGAATTGCACACTTCTCCTTTAGGAGGACACTCAGGATTTTTAAAAACTTACCACGGGGTGAAGAAAGATTTTTTTTGGGATGGCCTTAAATCTGATATTCAAAATTTTGTGGCGGAATGTTTGGTTTTCCAGCAGAATAAAGTTGAGACAATTAAGACCCCGGGTCTTCTACAACCTTTATCCATTCCAAGTCAATGTTGGGAGGAAATTTCAATGGATTTTATCACAGGTTTACCTAAGTCCGAAGGAAAGAGTGTCATCATGGTGGTAGTTGATAGACTTACCAAGTATGCACACTTTTGTGCATTATCTCATCCATTTAAAGCAAGTACAGTTGCTGCTACATTTATGGATAGAATTCAAAAGCTACATGGAAGCCCAAGGGTTATTGTGAGCAATAGAGATCCCATTTTTACTGGAAATTTTTGGACGGAGTTATTTTCTTGTTTGGGTACTCAATTAGCTCATAGCTCATCTTATCATCCTCAATGCGATGGTCAAGCTGAGATAGTGAATAAATTTTTGGAAGGATATCTTCCTTTTTTGTATCTGATAAACAAACACAATGGGTCAAGTGGTTACCTCTCATTGAATGGTGGTATAACACTTCCTTCCATACTGCAGCAAAAATGACCCCATTTATGGCACTTTATGGATATCATCCACCATCCATCACATCATCTTTAAGGGAAAATTCGAAGGTTCAAGCGGTGGAAGATCACATCGAGCATCAGCAAGAAGTTCTCCAACTCTTAAAGGATAACCTGAATTTGGCACAAAATCGAATGAAACAACAGGAAGATCAACATCGTAGCGAGAGAAGTTTTGATGTAGGAGATTGGGTATTTTTATGGCTACAACCATACAAACAAATGTCCCTCAAGCAAGCAAATAAGGATAATAAATTATCGCCAAAGTACTATGGTCCTTACAAGGTGTTGCAAAAGATTGGTACTATGGCATACAAATTGGAGCTTCCTGCTTCTTCGAGAGTACATCCAGTTTTCCATGTTTCATGCTTAAAGAAGGTTATAGGTGAAAATCTTCCAGTTCAAACAGTATTGCCAGAACTTGATGGGGAAGGGAAAATCATATTGGAACCTGAAGCAGTCATGGAAAAAGAACTCGACAACTACGGAATCGATCAATTTCAGAGTATCTCATCAAGTGGAAGAACTTACCCACTGAAGATTCTACATGGGAGGATGAGAATTTTATACAGAAGCACCCAGAGCTACTCAAGTGTTGAGGACAACATTTTTTTGAAGGAGAGGGGCATGTTAGGTCCCTATATTACTAGTATAGTCCCTTATTGTTGTTAGTGTAACCCCCTTATTGTTATTATTGTACCCTTGTAACCCCCATTTTGCTATTATTGTGCCCTTAAATTATTATTGTTAGGTCGGCTAGGATTACATTGTGGCCCACCAGGATTACATTATGGCCCCATGGACTCCTATATATAGAAAGGAGGTTTTGTAAATTGTATCATCCAAGAATTGTTCATTTATGTAATGTATTGGAGGTTGCCCCTCGAAGTGGCTCATTTCTAAGGCATTGATATCTCTTTTCTTCTATTTTTGGAGTTGGTGACACAACGAAC